>OU795037.1:4943278-6168070 GCA_917208275.1 Patella pellucida
TATATAAAATCGAAATGTAACACATTAATTTTATCGTGTAATAAACACTATAGACAATATTTATATAATAGACAATATATAAATATATATATATGGTGCTTCCTACGTTATGACATTATTTTATGAATAGTCCCAAGACGGACGAAATGTACTTTAAAATGTTAAAATGTTATTAAACCAGTGTTGAAATCAGTTTGTGTCGGTATATATATATATTTAAATATTGTTTAATATATATATACATGTATATCAAAAGCACATATTAACTATATTAACACTATTTTATAGATATACATTTAAATAAACACTTAGTTTCTACCGTTTGGTATAATATTTCTTTCACATGGATTCGTTTATTTTAGAACATGCCATTTATTCAATTATTTAGGAATTTATTAAATTATTCTGGAATTCATAGCCGTCGAGGGTGTACCTGAACTCGGCGCCCCCTTACTATGCATTTATATTTCTTTTACTGACGTCAAAATAATAGTTGAAATACAGACAAGCGACAGTTTAATTTTGACAGTGGATGCAGCATCCTGTACCACGTGACATACCCATCGTTGACGTGACGTCATAGCACTCATCATCGTCACGTGTTTAGTATTCATTACGCAGGTCACCCTAAACCTGCTAATTGTTTATACAAAATCATTTAAATATTCATAATTTCTTTGACAAGTTGTAGAAACCCCTCGGGTGTAGTCGGCGTTATTTTCTGCGTAGATTATAAACTGTTGTGTACATTCTACCTTGAATTCACTTAAATAATAGTTTCTTTTCTTCACGTTGTTAAAATTAATTAAGGTTTCACACTTGACAACCCGGGATTTTTTTTTGATGAAGCTGTATGAACTCTGAGTTATCCTGGTTGGTGAAAAAAAGGAAAATCTATATTAATTAAATCCCCCCCCCCTTTTTTTTATTATTTGCGAATATGAAATTCTCGCTTTAATCAAAAACAAAAAATGTGTCGCGGTAGCTCAGTGAGTGAGACGCTAACTCGATCCCTGCATGGCATCGATTTTGAAAATTCATCGGGATATTCCGGCTTGCACCCCACCCCCCCTTATCAGTGGTATAGTAGGACGGGGGGGGGCTGGCAAGGGGCAGCGTATAGTGGTGCACGTAAAAGATTCATTAACAGTAGTGCCGTAGAGCCGACGTCCATGCACAATTTCTCCCTTAGCACACTGTATGACGTATGCCCGTCTTCCGTAGTCTAGTCGGTGCATAACAGTAAGACGTTACCCCCCCCCCCCATTTCATCTTATTTCGGGGGATGGGATGGCCTAGTAGTCTAGAGTGTTGCGCTTCGACCTCTAGCTGGCCGGCCACCTCTGGCTTGCGGCTGTGGTTTCGAGCCCTGGTGTGAGCGTATGTGGCATGGAGATGAGGGCGCCTTCTCAACCTCGTGGGTTTCCTCCGGGCACTCCGGTTTCCTCCCACTGCTAAAGACCCCTACGCGCAAGCGAATTATGAAATTAAACCATATGTTAGTCCCGAAATTACCTAGTTACAAGTGTTGAGTGGACGTTAAACCCCATTTCTCTCTCTCTCTCTCATTTTATTTCTCACGTGGGGGATCACGGTGGCTAAGTGGATAAGGCGCTGGTTCGCTATCCTGGAGATCGGGTGTTCGATCCCTGCATTGGCCGAGAAAGTTCATCTCGATTTTCCGACGTGATTTCCCCTTGTCAGTGATGCAGAAGGAGGGCCTGACAAGGACAGATGCCTAGTCGTTCGGATGGGACGAAAAACCGAGGTCCCGTGTACACATTGGAGTGCACTTTAAAGATCCCTTGGCAGTTGGAATTCGATATAAGAGTAGGCCGTAGCGCCGCTGCCCGGGCAAAATTTCCCTCATAGCACACTGTATGGCGCATGCCCGTCTTCAATTAGCTCAGGTTAAATGCATAACAGTAGGACGTTAAACCCTATTTCATTCATTTTATTTCTCACGTCTTTACATTTTATTTCATTCGTGACAGTTAACACCATATGTTAGTCCCGAAATTACCTAGTTACAAGTGTTGAGTGGACGTTAAACCCCCATTTCTCTCTCTCTCTCTCTCATTTTATTTCTCACGTCTTTACATTTTATTTCATTCGTGACAGTTAACATCATATAAACAATAAGGTATTATACTTATATTACTTGTATGCCATCTCGTCAGCCACCCCACCCTCTTCTACAATCAAATAGAACATTGTTTTCAAAGGAAAAAAAACTCATAATTAAATATGACAATTATGTTTTTAACAATAACAGACAATCTTGTAAGTTTTGATTGACTTTAATTTAACTTTCATTTATTTAAACCCCTCGAACCCGCACTTTGTTAAAGGAGAGAGACAGGAGAGGGGGGGGGGGTAACGTTCACTCGACACAAACTAGGTCATTTCGGGACTAACATAATGGATTAATTTTATTTCAGTAGTTCGCTTGCTCATAGGAAACAGGAGGGCCCGGAGAAAACCCACGAGGTTGGATAGGCGACCCAGTGCCTTGTCACATTCGTTATTAAAAGTATTATTTTTACTATTTATCTTAGTTTTCGTCGTAAGTGTTGGAATAAGCTACAACCCCAGAAAGTAGCACTTCGGCAATCGATGGAGAAAGCGGGCATAGAGTATTCAGTTACTCATATTTTCCGGTAAACTCTCTCAGCGAGTTAAGTCAGAACGACATGGATATGGAACGCTATTTTCCAGCAGCAGCTTTGACCGTCATCAGGTATATGGACACGTTACCAGGAACTTGGAGCCTGAGACAGGATCACAGTACCACAGATATAATATGTTTTAAGTGGAGCAATTCTACACATCGTAATCCAGAGAAGAAGCATCGTTCTTCAGCAAAGAAAGAGCGTGATCAACGGCGTCGTCAAGAATTTCTATGTAGGAAAAGTGACTTTCATCAGGTATCGTTAATTTCTTCTAAACGAAGTGATACTAATGGGCCCACAGTGCCTAAAACTGTTGAAGTGGCCGTTGAGACCGACTCAATGCCTTTGGTTTCAGTGGAAACAATGTGTTCTGTGGAAAGTATGAAATGTTGATTTTGTGCATGAAGTGTTGACATAAGAATGTAGAAACAAGAATCATTAGTTTAGAATGTTGCGTTCGTGTCTAAAATGTTCAAACTGAAATGTAGAAACAAGAATCATGAATATTGTCCCATTTGGTCTTCCATAGTTATATACGTCTATACGTCGCTGCCATGTTATGTTAGCCGCTGGACTGGGCCCATAGCCACGGGGGGGGGGGGCAAAAAATCGAATTAGCTCCCACCCCACCCATATTTCCCAACAATAATTATTTTTTAGGAGTGTATTTAGCTGGCCACATCCTCAGCCCCTCCCAAAAAATTATATAGCAAACCCCCCCCCCCCGCGAATTTTGGAAGCTGGCTAGGGGCCCGCGCTGGATCGGGAACCATGTTAGGTACGTCGCTGGGTCAATAGTCATGTTAGGCACGCTGGGGCGGGAGTCATGCTATGTATGGCGACTCGTCGGCAGCCATGTTCGGTACGTCGCTGGGACGGGAGTCGTGTTACGTATGTCGCTGGGTCGGTAATCATGTTAGGTACTGAGTGCGAAACTGCAGTCATATTAAGTATTCCCGCGCTGGGTCAAGGGCCAAGTTAAGTACAAAGCTGGACCTTGAGTCCTGTCAGGTATGCCCCTGGACCTCATGCTTAGTACGAAGATAGACCAGGAGCCATGCGGGTCCGTATCTACAGGAGGCGCGGGGCATGCCCCCCCCCCACCTAACATGAAATGCTCGCCCCCCCCCCCGCTCAGAAATTGCTAACAATCATTAAAATATACACAGTTCTGTAATTTAGCGGTATTTATTTAAAACGCTATACTATCAGTATACGCATATTAATCCATGGGTACCTCATTAGTCTACTTTATAAACCAATTTTTTGTACTAATCTAAAATAGTTTTAAATAGATTTAAAAATTCACGATTTTTTGTTTGTTTGAATACTTATTTTGAAATGCTTATAAGACGCCTAGGTATCTACATAACATGATGATAAAAACAGTCTGTTAGACTGACCTTTCCGAAAATTTCCTGAAAATGTTCGCCCCCCTACTGAAAGGTAATGCCCCCCCCCCCCCCGCTTAATGGTGTCTAGATACAGGCCCTGAGCCATGTCAGGTACGCCGCTGTGCAGACAAAACACATTGTATGGAGTATACCAGCCAATTTTCACTATCCCAAGTTGGTGCAGAAATATCATTTCATGTCTCGCCCTGATCAAGGGAAACGATGTTTAATAACATAAAGCTAAGGGAGATAACTCCATTGAAGGTGCTTAAAAATCAGGACAGTAAAGCTGCTTTCTGTTTCTTTATAAACTTATATCACTATCAGTAAATCTCGTTGACCTTTGGGGTTTATTCTACGCTTGAAATAAATTTAAAATCAATTGGATATTCACCGCAGCCTCTAGAGCGTCCAAAAGACAATTGACATTTCAATGTGGGTGTATAAAAATAAAAGTAAAATATAAATTTATTAAAATATTTTATTCATAATGTGGCTGTTCTTAGATAATTAATTAAACACAGACTTTGTGTAAATAAATTCTGTAATTCAGTCCATTTTTCACTTTGTTTCAGCGATAACTTCTCTAGTTCTTCTATAACTGATCTTTCATGGGCGATAACTTCGGCATGTAACTGGGGGAAAAAACCAAACAAAACATTTTAACATTATATACATTTTTGAACTACAAGAAAAACCATGGCGATTTTGCGTATAATCAGGGGCCATAATACAGGAAGTTACGATCCGATATACGCAAATATCGAAAGGAACCAAGATCTTTGGGTTATAACCATGCATTTCAAGTTTCATCAAAATCAAATTAAAATTGTGATCTCTACAGAGTCCACAACCTTGATATACCATTTTGTAACAGTATTCGAGTACAAACGGCGGCCATTTTGTATGGTAATTTTGGTCCGATTTTTCCGAAATTCGAACTCAACCTTCCTTAGGGTGTAACGGTGATATAATCGAACGGTTTTTAAAATCGGATAATAATTGTGACCTCCAGAGGTACGAGGAGCTAAAATAGGTGATTTTTCGGACAATCAGGGGCCATAATTCAGGAAATTACGTTCCGATATACGCAAATATCGAAAGGAACCAAGATCTTTGGGTTATAAACATGCATTTTAAGTTTCATCAAAATCAGTTCCAAATTGTGACCTCTATAGGGTCCACAAGCTAAAAACGTGATTTTTCGTACAATCAGGGGCCATAATCCATAAAGTTTTGATCCGATACATGCCAATATCGAAAGCAGCCGAGAACTTTTGGAGATAAACCTATATTTTAAGTTTCGTTAAAATCGGACAAGAATTGTGACCTGTAGAGAGTCCACAAACAATTGTGGACGGACGGACGGACGGACAGATGGACGGACGTCCGGACGGACAGGGGCGACGACATAATACGTCCACATGAAAATGTGGGCGTATAAAAATTATATAGCACCCCCCCCCCCGCAAATTTTGGAAGCTGGCTAGGGGCCGCGCTGGATCGGGAACCATGTTAGGTACGTCGCTGGGTCAATAGTCATGTTAGGCACGCTGGGGCGGGAGTCATGCTATGTATGGCGACTCGTCGGCAGCCATGTTCGGTACGTCGCTGGGACGGTAATCATGTTAGGTACTGAGTGCGAAACTGCAGTCATATTAAGTATGCCCGCGCTGGGTCAAGGGCCAAGTTAAGTACAAAGCTGGACCTTGAGTCCTGTCAGGTATGCCCCTGGACCTCATGCTTAGTACGAAGATAGACCAGGAGCCATGCGGGTCCGTATCTACAGGAGGCGCGAGGCGCGCCCCCCCCCCCCCCACCCAACATGAAATGCTCGCCCCCCCCCCGCTCAGAAATTGCTAACAATCATTAAAGTATACACAGTTCTGTAATTTAGCGGTATTTATTTAAATCGCTATACTATCAGTATACGCATATTAATCCATGGGTACCTCATTAGTCTACTTTATAAACCAACTTTTTGTACTAATTTAAAATAGTTTTAAATAGATTTAAAAATTCACGATTTTTTGTTTGTTTAAATACTTATTTTGAAATGCTTATAAGACGCCTAGGTAACTACATAACATGATGATAAAAACAGTTTGTTAGACTGACCTTTCCGAAAATTTCCTGAAAATGTTCGCCCCCCTACTGAAAGGTAATGCCCCCCCCCCCCGCTTAATAGTGTCTAGATACGGGCCCTGAGCCATGTCAGATACGCCGCTGTGCAGACAACAGTTCACATTAACCACATTGTATGGAGTATACCAGCCAGTTTTCACTATCCCAAGTTGGTGCAGAAATATCATTTCATGTCTCGCCCTGATCAAGGGAAACGATGTTTAATAACATAAAGCTAAGGGAAATAACTCCATTGAAGGTGCTTAAAAATCAGGACAATAAAGCTGCTTTCGGTTTCTCTATAAACTTATAACAGTAAATCTCGTTGATCATTGGGTTATATTCTATGCTTGAAGGGGATCACGGTGGCTAAGTGGATAAGGCGCTGGTTCGCTAGCCTGGAGGTCGAGTGTTCGATCCCTGCATTGGCCGAGAAAGTTCATCTCGATTTTCCGCAAATTTTGCCTTGTCAGTGATACAGAAGGAGGGCCTGACAAGGACAACTGCCTAGTCATTCGGATGGGACGAAAAACCGAGGTCCCGTGTACACATTGGAGTGCACGTAAAAGATCCCTTGGCAGTTGGAATTCGATATAAGAGTAGGCCGTAGCGCCGCTGCCCGGGCAAAATTTCCCTCATAGCAAACTGTATGGCGTATGCCCGTCTTCAATTAGCTCAGGTTGAGTGCATAACAGTAGGACGTTAAACTCCATTTCATTCATTCATTCTATGCTTGAAATAAATTTAAAATCAATTGGATATTCACAACAGCCTCTAGAGCGTCCAATAGACAATGGACATTTCAATGTGG
Source organism: Patella pellucida (assembly GCA_917208275.1). Lineage (NCBI taxonomy): Eukaryota > Metazoa > Mollusca > Gastropoda > Patellidae > Patella > Patella pellucida. Next base: position 4,950,280 of record OU795037.1, read on the forward strand.
GTGTATAAAAATAAAAGTAAAATATAAATTTATTAAAATATTTTATTCATAATGTGGCTGTTCTTAGATAATTAATTAAACACAGACTTTGTGTAAATAAATTCTGTAATTCCGTCCATTTTTCACCTTGTTTCAGCGATAACTTCTCTAGTTCTTCTATAACTGATCTTTCATGGGCGATAACTTCGGCATGTAACTGGAGAAAAAAAGGACAATTTTTTTACATTATATACATTTTTAAACTAGGTCTGTGAGAGAGAGATAGAATGGGGTTTAATGTTCACTTTACAAAAACTAGGTCATTTTGGGTCTAAGTGGAGGTCTTTAATTAGCAGTGCAAGGAAACTAGAGGACCTGCAAAAACCCATGCGGTTGGACATGCGAACCAACTCTATGTCACTCACACGTGGGAGTTAATTAAATCGCCACTTGACTCAATGTCATTTCTTGTAATCTGTATGTCTAAGACCAGCCTAAAAGTCTACAAAAATATGCCTGCTTTTGAGTATTGGACATAATTTTTAAATAATGATTAAAAAAATATGTTTTTTTTTTTACCTGTAGAAAGAGAGCAAGGTATGCCTGAGCGATCTCAAAGTTTTTATTGGTTGTAAAGGAGTGATTGATAAATCTAACGAACTGCACCATGACATCAACGCTTCCACCTCCATCTGGTACCAGGGATCGTATCTCTACATCAATAGCAGACGGGCCTAATTCTTTAAATTTATTCATTACTCGAACATCTACAAATATAACAGATATTATTAATAATAATAATAATAATAATATCGTCATTTGTAAAGCGCGTTAATACTGAAGAAATCAGTTTCTAAGGCGCTGTTGGATTTTATATTCACTGATTATTTACAGATCAGGGTTTTGAAATAAGAATGTTTTAAGTTGAGATTTAAAATGGCCCACAGACGGTAGTTGTTTCATTGACTGTGGTAGTCTATTCCATAGAAAAGGACCAGCATAAGAAAAGGCTCGTTTTCCAAGTTGTAAGTTAATGGCTGGAGATTTGAGAAGATGTTTGAGAGATGAATAGAGATGAAATGAAATGAAAAGGAAATGTGGTTTGACGTTCTACTGTTCTGGGGTTGGTTGCTCAAAACTAAGTTATTTTAACAATCCGTTAAACTCTAAATGACCTATATCTTGGCAACGTGTTGTTTGTTAAATTTACTACAGAAAACACTATAGAATACTTTATTTTTTTCCATTAGAAATATTAGCATAAATCTGTAGGAAAAATTTGCACCATAGAATGTTTGAGGCCTTTATTTCCAGCAACAATCTTTCTCTCCGTGAAGGTTAACGGAGCGCTAAAAGATAACGGAGCTTTGAGCAACCAGGCCAAGATCAATTCACACTAGTGAAGGTAATGAAGATGGGCATACACCATACAGTGTGCTATGTAGCTTTATGGCCTATCCTTGTTACTACATCATTATTAGACAATACAATAAATAAAAAGAGAGAGAGAGAGATGAATTGAGAGAGGTGGGGTATAATAAGTCCACTCGACACAAAACTAGGTAATATAGGGACTAACACATGGTTCTTTTTTTTTTTAATAATTTGCTTGTGTGTAGGGGTCTTTAGCAGTGGGAGGAAACGGGAGGACCCAGAAAAAACCCATGAGGATGAACAGGCGACCCTACTCCTTGTCACATACAACTTAGGAATCAAAATCACACAAGTTGACTCAACCACAGACCTTGTGATATAAAGTGCACACAATAACCCTTGGCCATCCAACCCTCCTAAATACTGTACAAAGAAAGTATAAAATGTACTTACAATCAGAATCTGTTTTACAGTTCAATAAACCGGAACCAATATCTGATAACGGTAGCAGACGACCTTCCAGTATTTTTGATTCATTCTATAATATTAAAAAAAAAATGAATGTTTATAAATTTATGTTACCAGGCAACAAAATAAACACCCACCCTTACTAAATATCTACATGGTAAATCCAACACTCATTATATATCTAATCTGGATAGAAAATTTTAAATGAAGTGACAGTATATTTTATGTTTCTCAACAAATTTGAGCAATTATCCTGCAATGGTTTGAATCTAGATTTCCATGCATAGAAAACTCCTGCTAAAACAGCACGATACCGGAGTTGTTGTATAAGAACTTGGTAAAATCATAAATAAATACCTTTTTATCATCGTCTTCTTCTTTCAAATCAAACGTAGGAGTTATACCAGCGATAGTATTCAAGAAAAATGGAGCCGCTTTTCCTTTCTTGGGAGGTTCTTTAGGTTTGTTGCGAGCCTGAAATAGTTAAAATTGACTTGGAATATAGAATCAGCGCAATAATTCACTTTAACATTCACAGCTCATAAAAAGATGAAAGTAATTGGTATTACGGATTCTGGACAGGTGACCGCCAAAAAGAAATATTGGAATTTTATTATTATTTACCACCAAGGTTTGCACAACTCTATCAGAACACTTAAAATTCCAGGAATTTTCCAGGAGTTTTTTACCAGATTCCAGGAGTCCCTTCCTGTTCAGGGCCGAGGTCCATTTACGGCGACGATTGTGTCACTGTTTGAAGAAATATTCAATGACTACGCTCATTTTATATTTTTAAAATATATAGCGAAACCACAAATGTTAATTTTCCAGGAGTTTCAAGGAGTAATCTTGTTTTTCCAGGACTTTCTAGTACTGAAAATCATATTTTCATTTTCCAGGAGTTTAAAGGAGTGTGGGAACCTTGACCACTATTCCACAAAAAGCACAGCTATACAGCAGTCAATACAATAGGACTGTACAGTGTAGTGGAAGCTTTCGAATGGCCCCTAGACCAAATTGTAATACTATGATCTTTGCAACCAGTGTATTGTGAAATCTGGGCTTAAAACAATTCAGAGACAATAAAACGGAGAGAGAGAGAAAGAGAGAGATGGGGTATAAGGTCCACTCAACACTAACGACTTCATTTCGGGACTAGCCTATGGTTCAATTTTATTTCAATAAATTGCTTTGGGAGTACCCAGAGAAACCCCGCGAGGTGTTGGACACGCAATCCTTAGCATTGTCATGTACAAGCAGGGAATTTAAATCACGCAACTTGACTCAATGGAAAATCATATCATCTAACATGCATGCGTTAAATGATTTGTCCCCTAACATCCCTCAGAACAAAACAGAGAAATAATTATTAAATGATACCCTGATTATATCCAATGAGAGTAAATTTTGCCATCGTGAGTTTGGTAAAAGCGATAAAGTAACCAATTCATTCGATATCTGTTCCGGTGTTTTATAATTATTCAATTCTTCTTCTTCTTCTTCTTCTTCATCGGAACTCTCTTCTTTTACTGTAAAAAATTAATTTTAATCCAGGATTTGAAATAATTCTGATACTTCGAATTCTGTCTTATGGTTTGAATTGTTCGTACTTGGTTTTTATTTTATTAGATAAATCATTACTTAATTCATATCTAGGTTAAACAAAGAGAAAATAAAGGGTTTAACGTGCACTCAAATAAAAATAGGTTATTTTGTGATTAACATATGGTCCATCTTTATTTAAATAATTTGTTAATGTGTGCGGAAGTCTACCTTCAAGTTTTTATCTTTACAGGGGTGGGGGTCAGTAGCTTCTTGAGATGTAATTATGAGATAGAGAGGGGGGGAGAGGGGGGAGGGAGAGAGAGAAATGAGGTTTAACGTCCACTCGACACAAACTAGGTTATTTCGTGACTAACATATGGATCAATTATATTTCAATAATACACTTGCGCGTAGGGGTCTTTAGCAGTGGAGTGAAATCGGAAGACCTTGTGAAAACCCATGAGGTTTGACAGGTGACGCTACTCTGTGTCACATACAAACTTGGAATTGAAACCCGTGCGACGTGACACAATGACAGACCTTATGATCTACAGTAAAAGCATTAAACGACTCGGCCTCCCAACATCCCATAAAACCGTATTAGTCTGTAAAATAAATTCTCACCATCTTTTTCTATGCTAGTTCCTGGCATCACCATTATTTTAGGTTCATATGTCAGTTCTAGAGGGCGTAGTGATACGAAGGAATATAAGGTCATATTGGACCAGAGGTAAACACCAACATTATCTACGTGTGTCGTTACGAGAAAATCACCAGTTGGTGACATACTTAACGATGTCACAGCCGAATCAATCAGGAAACAATCAACTAATCTAAATATAGATACAATTTATTAACTAGTTAAATGTATTTCTGACAATCAGGGCCCAGTTTCTCGAAATCCTAACTAATGATAATACACAAATTTTAGTAAGATTCTTCAATTTTGATTTGCTAAGCACTAAAATCAATCTACCAGTAATATTATCCAATCAAATTACTAAAATTGGGATTTTATCTGGGCCGGAGTTCACAAAGCATTCTCAGACTTAAGTTAAGAATTTACTCAACTTTCATTCACTGTTTATGAGAAATATCTTTGATCCAGAAACACAAAACTTTGCACATAGCATTTTATTGGTATATTTAATATATGAAAACAACAACATTTTTTATAAAGGGCTTTATTTTAGTTAAAATAAGGCGAACAATTTTGAGTAAATTCTCAACTTAAGTCTGAGACTGCTTTGTGAACTCGGGGCCAGGTTAAAATTTCGTGAAACAGGCCCCTGATTCGTATCTAGTACAGGTGAGGGTAAACCAGAACACCGCATGTCTGGGATCAAGTCAACTACCCGATGAACAAACTCATTAAAACACAGATCCTATTTAGTTTTGTTTTTTATAGTTAAAACGCTGTTCTACTTGTCTTAACTACACTAGGATCTAGAAGAGTTGTTATATAACCCGCGTTCTGGTTGATGGTAAGGGATTAGCCGATGAAACGGTCTGTTGCGGTGGAGTTCTTGGCGTGCAGTGCACAGGACTTTGGGTAAATCACTAGACACATCCATGCTGATTAATTAATGAAAGCCGCTTGCATTACACCTGATGCGACTTTCCAGTACAACTTGTCAGGTCTTCATGTAGTAGAGGCCATCGAAGATATAAAAAAGACGAAAACGAAATATAGATGTGTATTTGAATCAGATTGCTAGCTACTAGGACGTACAGACCATGGAGGCTTATCTGATCTGATTTTCTTACAGTCAGTATTTACAAAGACATGATGAACTGACCACTTGTCAACATATGGTCAAACAGGCCGGACAAATATTTAACTCATTGCTTTTATTTCTTAAAGGCCATTTCGCATAAAAGTTTTGACAATTTTGATGACTGAAAGGTATTGTCATTTTGGTGTAAGGCTGGGATAATTTGATAATTTCTGAACAATAAAAATGAGGCTACGATGGTTTAAGAATGACATACTTTCCTGTTGGGAGATCCCACGTCCTTACTGTCGCATCCATAGCTGCCGTGATCAACCATCGAGCGTCGGGACTAAATGTCTGAAATATTAGATCAGTATAACACCTCGTCAAAACAAATCTTCATTTTGAGACCAACACAGATGTTCATTTTTGTTTATGTTGACATGCCCAGTGCTAGGAGATGAAATTTGTCAGCGTAAAGATTAATTTATAGCTAACTGTCTAAATGTGTTGTTGTCTACCCACAACGATGTGTGAATGATTAGATATCATGATTAGGAATAAAGTTCGGAGAGCAGAACATGTCCTATTCTTTGCCGAATTCCAATTGTCAAGGGTTCTTTTACGTGCTTGTCTCAGTTTACTGTCTCTTCCGATCGACTTGACATTGCTGCTTGCCAGATCTCCCCGTCCAAACCACTGACAAGGGGAAAACCCGAGTCAGCACCTAACTTACTGAGCCAACATGGGTCTCCAAGAGAAAGAAAGAGAGAAATGGGGTTTAACATCCACTCGACACAAACTAGGTCATTTCGGGACAAACATATGGTTTAATTCAATTTTAATAATTGGCTTGTACGTATGGCAGTGGAAGGAAACCTAGAACCTGGAAAAAATTTAAGAGGTTGAACAAACGACCCTACTCCTTGTCACCGAGGATTCGAAGCCACACCAGTTGACCCAATGACAGACCTTATGATACAGCGAGCGGTTGCTAACCATTCAGCCATCCACCCCCCCCCCCCCCCTAGTTGTCAAGAGAAGGACATAAGCAAGCTTAGTGGAAATTTTGTGAGTTATAAATAAATGACCATTTATTATTTTACCATATCTGTGATTCTGTTATCATGTCCTTCAAATCTTCGTACTTCTCTTCTAGTATCTATATCTACTATAGACACAGTAAAATCATCTAACGCTACGGCGGCCATCGAACTAAAAATATAATAACAATATCTACTATAGATACGGTAAAATCATCTAACGCTACGGATGCCATCGAACTAAAAATATAATAACAATATCTACTATAGACACAGTAAAATCATCTAATGCTACGGCGGCCATCGAACTAAAAATATAATAACAATATCTACTATAGACACAGTAAAATCATCTAATGCTACGACGGCCATCGAACTAAAAATATAATAACAATATCTATTATAGATACAGTAAAATCATCTAACGCTACAGCGGCCATCGAACTAAAAATATAATAACAACGTATACTATAGACACGGTAAAATCATCTAATACTACAGCGGCCATCGAACTAAAATGTAATACCCGGTAACAACATCTACTATAGACACAGTAAAATCATCTAATACTACGACGGCCATCGAACTAAAATTATAATAACAATATCTATTATAGACACAGTAAAATCATCTAACGCTACGGCGGCCATTGAACTAAAAATATAATAACAATATCTACTATAGACACGGTAAAATCATCTAACGCTACGGCGTCCATCGAAGTAAAAATATAATAACAATATCTATTATAGACACAGTAAAATCATCTAATGCTACGGCGGCCATCGAAGTAAAAATATAGAAACAACGTGTACTATAGACAGAGTAAAATCATCTAATGCTACGGCGGCCATCGAACTAAAAATATAATAACAATATCTATTATAGACACAGTAAAATCATCTAACGCTACGGCGGCCATCGAACTAAAAATATAATAACAATATCTATTATAGACACAGTAAAATCATCTAATGCTACGGCGGTCATCGAACTAAAAATATAATAACAATATCTATTATAGACACAGTAAAATCATCTAATACTACGGCGGCCATCGAACTAAAAATATAATAACAATATCTACTATAGATACGGTAAAATCATCTAACGCTACAGCGGCCATCGAACTAAAAATATAATAACAATATCTACTATAGACACAGTAAAATCATCTAACGCTATGGCGGCCATCGAACTAAAAATATAATAACAATATCTATTATAGACACAATAAAATCATCTAACGCTATGGCGGCCATTGAACTATACAAAAATACAAATAATGATATAGAACTTGTTAAATATATACACATTGGTCAATGCAGGCTATTTGGTCAGCGGTGTCATGGTGATGTGTCGCAAATCTTGACCTGAAATTTATAGGTTGCTCGACCCAAAACCAACGAAAAACTCCAATTTACACGTATGAGAGGGGGCTTGCAGTCTCGCACCCCCCTGGATACACCATTTGCGACTGAGTGATGTTTCTCCGTTACTTAGGAAAAAAACAGTAACTATATTCAATAGAGAGAGAGAGATAGGGCATTTTGGGACTAACATATGGTTCAATTTTATTTCAATAATTTGCTTGCGCATAGGGGTCTGTAGCAGTGGCATTAAACGAAAGGTGACCCTCTGACTCTAAACCACACCACTTGACTCAATAACAGGCCTTATGATCTAACGACCATTCGGCCACCAACTCCCCCTTGTTGAATATTTCAGAGAGAGAGAGAGAGAGAAAGAGAGAAATTGGGTTTAACAACCACTTGACACAAACTAGGTCATTTCGGGACTAACACATGGTTAAAATTTTAGTTCAATAATTCGCTTGTGCGTAGGGGTCTTTAGAAGTGGGAGGAAACCAGAGACCCTGAGAAAACCCACGAGGTTGGACAGAGGAACCTACTCCTTTTCACATACAACTGGGGATTCGAAATCACGCCAGTTGACTCAATCACAGGCTTTATGATTCAGCACGCATGTGCTAACCATTTGGTCATCCAAGCCTCCGAATATTTCCGAGAATTCTGTGTTAATATGAAGTCTTCTATCTTACCTTTCTCTGTGTAATAAGACATGTGATATATCCGAAGCGAGTTGAATAGATTCTATTAATTCAGGTTTATGAAATTTCCAGAATTTAACGGTGCCGTCTTGTGCTGCTGTAATCGTGACTTGATTTAAACCATCAACCACGACTCCTCGGATACTACAGTCATGGGCTGAAATATAAATTAATTACTTCTTAAAGGGACAATAACACTCTTGCTGGCTTGACATTTGTTAAAGGTCAAGAACTGACAGTTCTCACTACAATAGTTAAAAACTAGATAATGTAAAGATAAATTGTTAAAAAATTTCAGTCAGATTGATCCACTCGGAACCAAGAATTTACCGATTGAATTTTCAACCTAGTCTCGATTATTATTATTCAAGTCAGTACAATAAAAAAAATTTTTTTGAATTAATCATCAATGAGCACAGCAGATCGGACGAAAAAACAGTAAATATCGAAGGCTAGCGTTGACATAGAAAGTTCATTATGGACTGGATAAGTTAATTAATATCTAATTAATAATTTGGACAATATTTCAGGCTTAAAGAAAGACCTGTAAAAGGCAGATTTAGCTCTCACATAATGTATGTTTTATGTATTTTTAATGCATCTTTACTTTACTTTTCATTAATGTTTGTACTTTTATTGAGAGGGGGTCTATAGGCTTCTGTCTGTTCTCCAATCCAGCTTTTGTGAATAAATATTGTTTAGAAAAAAAAAAGAAGATATGTTTTAATTGTAATGAAATGGAGTTTAAAGCCATGCAGTGTTATATAAGAAACATCGTTATGATCAGATAGCTACAGCCTATTCTTTGTCAAACTCCAACCATTAAGGGCTCTTTATGCTTAAATTCCCAGCATGGGTTTACCTGTATTTGTAGGTGTATGATCATGATCTACCTGTATTGTACATTTGGGTTTACCTGTTTTAGGGCTGGACGATATTGACAATTTTAAATATAGCAATATTTGAAAAAATATTCACGATATATTGAAATATCGCGATATTTTTACGTGTGTAATGTTTTATTAAAAAATGTGTATAAATCATTGTTTTATGTTGTCTTTACCGTCAATGCGTAGCACGGCACCAAACTAAGTGCTTTTCAGTCATATTTGAGTGACGTCGTAAGCGGTATTTCCCCTTCAGAATCGCTAGTACTAATTTTAAAACTGAAATCCGATCGTTATTATCAGCTAAGATTTATTAAAATCATAATAATTTGAATGATAATATGTCAAATATTTATAATCCCGATGAAACCTCACGAATTTTTTTATATGTTTAGTCGAAATTTAGCAATTTTCAGTCATCAAAACAGATAAATCCCATTTTCTACGGCTCTAATTGTCCGATCTCGAGGTTTCACTCAGAATAATAATCACAAAAATGTTATCTATCATTTGATTGGTTCTATATGAAAATCCCCTGAAAAATAACGATCGGAATCACCAATGAAGTGGGCCATAGCAATGCCGTCAGTGGAAATTTATCTTTGCAGATATCGAGATTGATATTAAACTATTGCAATACAATTGTTAGGAATGCATTTACATCAATTAGTAATTCAGAATCGTAGATTGAAGTGGGCTATATTTCAGCTGCTGGCTGGCCCGATTTCAACCTAAAGTCACGTGACGTGAAACCCCTAGAGGACTATTTTATTGACAAAAAATGCATTTCAACAAAGATAATCAACGATGTCTTCTTATTGATTTAAATTATATCATATTTCGCACATAATTAGCAATATATCGTCAATAAATATCGCGGTATTTACGATAATCTGCAAAAAACGATATATTGCTATACCGCGATGTTTTTGGTGACCAAAGATCGTCGACGATGAAAAAATTTGACATCGCGATATATCGGGATATCGAGAATATCGTCCAGCCCTAACCTGTTTCATTTACCTGTATTTCAAGTGTATGATTTAACTGTACTGTAGATGTATGGTTTAAATATGAGTGAAACAAGAACCTAGGTATTCTAAGATATATTGATGATTTAACCCTTTCAGACTATAATTAACGTGACGTCATAATGCCCACGGAATCCATTAATTTTTGATAATCATATTTTAATTGACTGTTTCCTTATACTTGATCATTATGCAAATGATTTTGATGGGAACAGACAAAAAGTATATATTTTCCTGAAGAAGAATGAATGGTGGATATTATGTTAGAAACATGAGTTCCCCCAAAACTATTATGCCCTTTCTTGTAACCATAGCAACATACATAAATTCTTGTTAATAATAACAAAAGTAAACAATTATTTAAATTCATAAATAAATTTCAAATATTTATTAATATTCAATAACATTTAAATAACAAAGATAAAAATAAAAATCGTTATCAACAATAACAATAAAATTGGATATTTAGTGGTAAAATTTAAAATATGACAAAAATAGATATTTACAAATTTTATCATATTTAAATTTCTATACATAATACAGATACTGTATATATTTGAATTTTAGACAAACCAAGATAATATTTATAACTATTATAGAATGTATACAAGAAACCAATAATTCTGAATGTTCACTGTTTTGTTAAAACAAAAGTGTTACCATGGCAACCATTTTCATTAGGAGCTTCACCATAGTCATCATATTCATCCAAATCATCGTGTTCCAAATCAATTTCAACATCCACATCGCGGCGAGACCGTCTAAATCACAGTCGCTTGAAGCAGACTCCCTGACGCTGTCGTCGGAATTTAGTTCGAACGCACTTTCATCATCACTGGCACGCTCTATGTCACTGTCGTCGCTTTCCCAGAAACAGGGGTCCGCTAAAACAACATCCAATTTCATAAAAACATGACAGGAAACGCGACGAATCGTCAGGGTAAACAACATTTAGAGTTATTCCCCTTCTACATTGACGGTCAAGGTGAAATTCCTGAATTTTAACGCTTTACACCTCATTGACGTAATATTACGTCAAGTAGTCGGAAAGGTTGTAAATTATATGACGTAATATTACGTCAAGTAGTTGGAAAGGGTTAAGGTTATATTACCTGTATGCTATGTGTAGGGTTTACCTATATAAAGACACATTGATAATTAAAGGTATATATTTACCTGTTTGTTTACCGTATGTTCCTCGATGTAAACCTGATTGTAAATTATATTTATCTACATGACCGGAACTATAACCAATTAATATAAAATTACCACAAGATGTAATATTCACAGCCTGTAATATAAATATAATAATATCACATATAATTACTATAATCAAAGACAAATAATTTAACACTACAAACTTTCGTATTTTGTAGTTGTGCTGTTTTAGTGGAGGTTTGTGTATTTAATGCTTAGTTTTAAACCATTGAAGGCAAATTGTTCAAATTCATTAAGAATCAATGTAAAATATTGGGTTTGTACTGTCACATGAGCGTTTGCTTTACACATCATTTTTAATTTTAATTTTCTCCTCCGCTACATCAAAATACTGTCAAAATGCTTCTTTGTTTTGTATGGTCCAACCACGATCCTCATCTTCCCCAACGACACAATGTCTTCCCCCTAAATGACTACAAATCTCCCCTAATGACTACAAAATCTTAACCCACGACACTCAACATTTCTATCCCATCCCCTCCCCCACTAGTGTTGTGCGGTTTGTAAATTTTCTTTCGGTTTCGGTTTTCGGTTTTTCTGGGGCAAAAAAACTCGGTTTCGGTTTTCGGTTTTTTATTCATTTAAAAACTGTATTATAAATGTAGTGATTTATAGTTATCTTATACAGCCTATTTGGAAGCCAGAAAAGATATCAAACATATTGATGTAAATTGTAAACAACAAGTTTTTTTTACTGTTAAGATGACTTTAATTACGACAAACTTATTTTAGGTGCACTTTCAAGTTGGATGTGTTTCCGAATTCAGCAGAAATATGCTCTTCACAAAGATTGCATTATATTTAGTACTGTCCATAGAAATGTACTGTCATCCAATTTTTCGTAGTGAGAAAGCCATGGACTTGGAAGACATTTTACTTCTTGAGGAAGCCATCGTGCCTAATATTGACAACCGGCTAAGGGTTGCATAAAATTTTGGATTATAAACCGAAACGAATTGAGAAAATAAATAGTCTAGGCCATCCAGACTTATTAAACTATTAAACACTCTATACATAGGGGGCCTGGTTGATCTAAAATCAAAACGAAAGTGGTGGTTACATTAAAATTTTGGAATGTATCAAACATTTCCGAAATGAAAAACAGGTAAATTAAAATTTAGGAATTTGGAAAAATAACCGAAACGCATGGTTAATTTTTGTTTTATCGGTTTGGTTTTCGGTTTATATGTATAAACCGCGGTTATTCGGTTAAACCGAAAAACCGCACATCACTATCCCCCACGATAATAGAAGATAATAAAATAAAATGATATCATACTGTTGCCGTGGTGTTTTTATATCTGGGATCTGTTTTAAATCTTTCATGATTAAATTTATATTTTCCCATGGTGGATTTGTTGTAATTCCAGGTTGTCGTTAACGATAATCCACGATGACATGATACGATGTTATCCCAATCACTTTCTCTACTACATTCTGGTAAATAAACAAACATACATAGTGTTTACATGTGATAGAGAGAGACAGAGAGAGACAGAAAGAGTAAGAGGGGGAGAGGAAGAGAGAGAGAGAGGAGGAGAGGGAGAGAGAGAGAAATGGGGTTTATGGTCCACTCAACACAACTAGGTCATTTCAGGACTAACATATGGTTTAATTTTATTTTAGCGTGTTTACATGTGTGAGAGAAACAGAGAGTCCCAGGTATGTGCTGACCGTACAGGGTATGTGCCGACCGTACAGGGTATTTGCCGACTGTATGAAAAATATCTCAACCAAAACCAATTATGACAGCTGAAACATATTTGTACATGTACGTCCTGATTCTATTAACACCACCCTAGCTGGCAGGACTGTGACCGGATTGAATTAAACGTCCCTTAATGGAAATTCTATCTATTAACACCACCCTAGCTGGCAGAACTGTGACCGGAATGAATTCCACGTCACTTGATGGCAATTCTATCAATCGAGAACCTCAAATGTATTTATACTAAAGGGAGACAACTTTAATATTACAGATTGTCAGATTATCAGCGTTGAGAAAACTCATTCACAGGACAACTAACCTCTAGACTTGTTGTATTATTTCTTTTGTGTCTTTCTTGTAAATTATTGATTTATTTTCATTACCTGCTCGGGACTGTACAACGCAGCGGACACATAAGGCCGGACTCCCCCCCCCCTCCGGTTAATTCACTTGAATGATATACACTATGTTTGTTGTTTATTTCTTGCAGGGTTTGTGTAAATTGTTTGTCTCGCTTTCAACAGACTTGTATTATGGCGTTTATATCCACACGAAACAAACTAGGACATTTGGGGACCAACACATCGTTCAATTTTAGTTCAATAATTCACTTGCGCATAGGGACCTCTAGCAGTGGGAGGAAACCGGAGATACCCACGAAGGAGGACAGGTAACCAAAAGATTGTATATCTAATGAATATAAAATATTACCTGAAGTAAATTGTGTTATTGGTGGCATCATATGTAAATCTTTCTTTAATCCTGAATGTTTACTCGCAGATTTATCAAACGAGGCTCGACCTAGATTCTTATTATGTTTATCGTGTAGAGTAGAGAAGGAACGTAGCGTACTATCTTGACCTACAACAAATCAAATGAATGAATTAAATGGGGTTTAACGTCCTACTGTTTTGCACTTAACCTGAGCTAATTGAAGACGGGCATACGCCATACAGTGTGCTATGAGGGAAATTTTGCCCGGGCAGCGGCGCTACGGCCTACTCTTATATCGAATTCCAACTGCCAAGGGATCTTTTACGTGAACTCCAATGTGTACACAGGACCTCGGTTTTTCGTGCCATCCGAACGACTAGGCAGCTGTCCTTGTCAGGCCCTCCTTCTGTATCACTGACAAGGGGAAATCACGTTGGAAAATCGAGATGAACTTTCTCGGCCAATGCAGGGATCGAACACTCGACCTCCAGGCTAGCGAACCAGCGCCTTTTCCACTTAGCCATCGTGACCCCCCCCCCCCCACAACAAATCAAAACACAAACAAATCATTCATACAACAATTAAACCACTTGACTATCGAACAACAGAATTTATTGCCATTTTTATAAATATATATTATATTGGTATTGTATATCTACATGTTGCACTTAAAATAAATGAAATGAAATGAGGTTTAAAATCCTCCTTTGAACTGACTAGGCTAATGAAAACTGGTACTTAAAGAAATAAAAAAAAATGTTTAAATCAATCATTTTCATTATCAGTTTTTTTTATATATAGGACCTCGTTTTTTTGCCCCATCCCAACGACTATATATTGTATCTTTTAAGGCCTTCTATTACACACTACTGACAAGGTGGAACTTTCTCGCCCTTCACAGTGATTGAACATGGGACCATAAGGTTAGGGAGCCAACATCTTATTCACTAAATAGTAGTAAGTACTGAAACTGGCTTACAGAATAAACAAGAGAGAGAGAGAGAGAAATGGGGTTTAACGTCCACTCAACACAACTAGGTCATTTCGGGACTAACACATGGTTTAATTTTATTTCAATAATCCGCTTGCGCGTAGGGGTCTTTAGCCGTGGGAGGAAACCGGAGTGCCCGGAGGAAACCCACGAGGTTGAGAAAGCGCCCCTATCTCCATGTCACATACGCTCACACCAGGGCTCGAAACCACAGCCGCAAGCCAGAGGTGACCGGCCAGCAAAAGATCGAAGCGCGACACTCTAGACCATTTGGCCATCCCAACCCCCCACAGAATAAACAGATCTGTGTACAAAATCAAATGAGTGCACAGTGTCGAGTATTGCTACTGTTTGGCAGAATATTAGGTAAAGGCAATATATGATCCCAGCCCCACAAAAAAAATTATGCATACAAAAAGAAATGTTTGACGTACCTGCACTTAATATATTATGACCGTTTCTATCGTAATGTGAAACTTTATTTGGTGGAGCACTGTGACCTTCTCTCAGACGCAGTAAACGACCTGATCCATCAGGCATATCAAATATCCACACCTGTTGGATTATTCATAACATTATTTTATCATAAAATGAAAGTAGAAAGAAATGAATGAAGTGTGTTTTAATGCCCTAAGATTCTGTTTCCCCTGTGGATTCCTCTTGTCAGTGGTGCATAACATTATTTATCATAAAATGAAAGTAAAAAGAAATGAATGAAGTGTGTTTTAATGCCCTAAGATTCTGTTTCCCCTGTGGATTCCTCTTGTCAGTGGTGCAGGACTTTAATCTTTAATAAAGTACGGCCAACTTGTAAGTGAAGATGAAAGGCTACACTTAAAGACACATTGTGTAAGATTTAAAACAATGAAAAATATACTATGTATTACAACTGACTTTTTAAGTGGAATTGACCTGACATACTACACATACTAAAGACCAATAATGAGGTGAACTTATCAAACCGAAATGAAATGGGCTTTAACGTCCTACTATTCTGCTCCGAACTGGGATAATGAAGAGGGGCATACATTATACAGTTTGCTATGAGGGCAATTTTGCCCGGCCTACTCCTATATTGAATTCCAACTGTCAAGGGATCTTTCATGTGCACCCCAATGTGTACAATGGACCTCAGTTTTTGATTACATCAGAACGACTAGACAGCTGCCCTTATCAGGCCCTCCCCCTGCATCATTGACAGGGGGGAATCACGCAGGAAAATCTGGATGAACTTTCTCAGCCAATGCAGGGATAAAACACCCATCCACCAGGCTAGCGAACAAGCATCTCACCCACTTAGCCACCGTGATCCCCAATTAATGAAATACAACTTACTTTAAGTGTATTGTCTGCAGCTGAAGTGACCATCAGAGGTTCGGATTGAAGACATTTCATCCCCGTAACAGCCGTGGTATGACAGTCTCTCATCTGACATTGTAACTTTCTTTCTTCTAGATTCCATAAAGCAATATGACCAGCAGAACTTCCCGTTACCATGATAGGATGGCCATCTATATCATAAAACATACATAAAACCTTACTACATTAACCCCTTAAACCCTGGTACATGTATATTATAAAGCAATATGACCAGCAGAACTACCTGTTACCATGATAGGATGGCCAACTATATCATAATATCGTCGGCCTTCTGGCGGACCGACGAATCTTTTATATATTTAAGTATTGAGAAATTTATACTTTGTTGTTATCTTTGTGGCCATCAAATACAATATTTATTTATGATGTATTATTTCAGACATATACATCAGGACACTAGACGTCATTTAAATAAATATTATTAATTTATGGCCACAGAGATAACAACAAAGTATAAACTTCTCAATACGTAATTCTCAATACTTAAATATATATCAGATTCGTCGGTTCGCCAGAAGGCCGACGATATATACATAAACCATTACTACATTAACCCTTTAAACCCTGGTGACCATCTATATCTTACATCCCACTTCTACCTCGTTGCCATTGGCAACCTTTGATAAATCTGGCCTGTTCATTTCCAATACAGGCTTAAAAGTATCCGTGTATCAGAAATGAACAGTACACTTTTTAAAAAAAAAGTACTGTTCATTCCCGACAAACGAACACTTCTACACTGATTAAGATACCATTCAAGCAATAAGTAGCGGGCGTTTAGTCCGGCCCAGATTACAATGATAGCTATGGCTCTATATAATGTAGCCGGACAGATTACATGAAACAACTAGTCAAAATCACAGTAACAAAACAAACCGGGTGGAACAAACTGGCAGTTCAAAAATATATACAATGACATTAAATTAACAAAACAACATATTACACAAATCAATTATTATACATGTCAATTGGCACCTATTCCATGATTTGGTTTGATTTATATTAATATATGCAAAACATATAAATGAGAACACTGAATAATTATTTCAATTGTGATGATAAGGGCGCAGTTCTCTTGCTGGACACTTCACAGACTTTTAAAATAAGCAGGATAAAAACAAAAACGCCTAGAAAGACATACATTTTATTACAAATAATTCGTTGATGCATACTTTCACCAGGAATGACCGACGTTTTGCATTTCCTTCACACTACATTTAATAATAATATTATTAATATTGCAGTCCTCTACGATGTGGTCTAAACAAACACGTGATTGTTTTACACCCAGGGTATAGCTAGACGCACGTGTAAATACTACTCAGCTCGTATCTCCACAGCGAAATCATTCTACCATGAAATGTAACGTGGGGCTCAGAAAGGGATAAATGAAATAACATTTGTCGCTTTTCGGTTGAAACGACTCGATAATAATTACTATTTTTTACATATCGCTTCAAAATACTCGATAGAAATGTGATGTAAGTGACTTATTAGCACCTTTCCTCGGTGTATCGGTGAATATCAGGACAGTTTTGGCCGGGGACCGCCTCGGCTTCGCCTCGGCTGATCCCCCGACCAAAACTGTCCTGATATTCACCGATACACCTCGGAAAGGGTGCTAATAACTACTACATACAATATTACATTTAGACCCCGGTACATGATAGCATGGCCACCTATATATTGATACAACTCAATGACTATTGAATACTACTCAGGTTTTTCAGTGGTTTAAGAGAGGGTATCGATCGCAAGTTCCAAGAGCGATAGTTCTTTATAAAACTTTTTGTTGTTTTAATGTTTCAAATACATCAATAAGAAACTATAAGCAGTATTTTTTGGTTTTGAATCAAAGATATTTCTCATAAACAGTGAATAAAAGTTGAGTAAATACTTAACTTAAGTCTGAGAATAATTCGTGAACTCAATGACGGACCTTCTGATACAGTCTCCGAAGGAATATTTCTGCAAGAAGTTATTTTACTGTAATATAAACGTACCTGTTCTAAATGAAATAGATGTAACCGGACCCCAATCTTGTCGAAACTTCATCACGGTCTTATCGTATTTAATATTATGAACAATAATCTGACCATCTTCTAGACCAATAGCGATCACATCAACAGCTGGAGCCTACAATATATAAACAAAAGCTATCACATCTACAGCTGGAGCCTACAATATATAAACAATAGCTATCACATCTACAGCTGGAGCCTACAATATATAAACAAAAGCTATCACATCTACAGCTGGAGCCTACAATATATAAACAAAAGCTATCACATCTACAGCAGGAGCCTACAATATATAAACAATAGAGATCACATCTACAGCTGGAGCCTACAATATATAAACAATAGTGATCACATCTACAGCTTGAGCCTAGAATATAAACAAATGCGATCACATCTACAGCTGGAGCCTAGAATATAAACAATAGCGATCACATCTACAGCTGGGGCCTAGAAAATATAAACAATAGCTATCACATCTACAGCTGGGGCCTAGAAAATATAAACAAAAGCGATCATATCTACAGCTGGAGCCTAGAATATATAAACAATAGCTATCACATCTACAGCTGGAGCCTAGAAAATATAAACAATAGCTATCACATCTACAGCTGGAGCCTACAATATATAAACAATACTGATCACATCTACAGCTGGAGCCTAGAAAATATAAACAATAGCTATCACATCGACAGCTGGAGCCTAGAAAATATAAACAATAGTGATCACATCTACAGCTGGAGCCTACAATATATAAACAATAGCTATCACATCTACAGCTGGAGCCTATAAAATATAAACAAAAGCGATCACATCTACAGCTGGAGCCTATAAAATATAAACAATAGCTATCACATCTACAGCTTGAGTCTAGAATATATAAACAAAAGCGATCACATCTACAGCTTGAGCCTACAATATATAAACAAAAGCGATCACATCTACAGCTGGAGCCTACATTATATAAACAAAAGCGATCACATCCCAAGGAGAGAGCCATCAGGTTTTATTTTGAATAAAATCCTTTGAAATAAGTTGCTATCTGACTTACACCTATAAGAGAGAGAAAGAGAGAGAAAGAAATGGGACACTAACTAGGTCATTTTGGAACTAACATATGTTTCAAATTTATTTCAACAATTTGCTTACGCATAGGGGTCTTCAGCAGTGGGAAGAAACCAGAGGAATTGGAAAATCCTTACGAGGTTGGACAGGCGAGTCTACTACTGGTCACGTATAACCGGAAAATTGAAACTACGGCAGTTGACTCAATGGCAGACCTTATGATACAACGCGCACTCGATAACAATTTGGCCATCCAACCCCCCACAAGCTATAAAGATTATCGCCAAGTATCTACCTTAGCTTAGTTGCTATGGGAGATAACATCAATAGTTGCTATGGTAGATCGATGTAGTCTGGGGGTATGTAATAGTTGCTATGGTAGATCGATGTAGTCTGGGGGTATGTAATAGTTGCTATGGTAGATCGATGTAGTTTGGGGGTATGTAATAGTTGCTATGGTATATCGATGTAGTCTGGGGGTATGTAATAGTTGCTATGGTAGATCGATGTAGTTTGGGGGTATGTAATAGTTGCTATGGTAGATCGATGTAGTTTGGGGGTATGTAATAGTTGCTATGGTAGATCGATGTAGTTTGGGGGTATGTAATAGTTGCTATGGTAGATCGATGTAGTTTGGGGGTATGTAATAGTTGCTATGGTAGATCGATGTAGTTTAGGGGTATGTAATAGTTGCTATGGGAGATCGATGTAGTTTGGGGGTATGTAATAGTTGCTATGGGAGATCGATGTAGTTTGGGGGTATGTAATAGTTGCTATGGTAGATCGATGTAGTTTGGGGGTATGTAATAGTTGCTATGGTAGATCGATGTAGTTTGGGGGTATGTAATAGTTGCTATGGTAGATCGATGTAGTTTGCGGGTATGTAATAGTTGCTATGGTAGATCGATATAGCCTGGAGGTATGTAATAGTTGCTATGGTAGATCGATGTAGCCTGGAGGTATGTAATATAGTTGCTATGGTAGATCGATGTAGCCTGGAGGTATGTAATTATAATGACTAACCTGTTCTAAGACTAAGACTGATTGCCCCCAACCAGGAAATGTATATAACAGTTTATCATGTTTAATATTCCACAGCTGTAAAACGCCCTGACGACTACCCAGTAGAATCTTATTGAGATACGTCGACGGATGAACCATAGCAGATATAGCAAAATGGCTTGGATCAAATTCCATCTCAAGATATATTTCTGAAAAGATAAATAAACAATTGTTACATATGTGGAGTCGCAGTGGCTTGGCTCTGTATGTAGGAAGATACAACATTTCTTGGTAGTTGAAATTTGATATAAGAGTAGGCAGTAGAACCACTGTCTGGGTAAGATTTCTCTCTTAACACACTGTACGGTGTGTGCCCGTCTTCATTAGCCCAGTTGCAGCAGAACAGTAGGACGTTAAAACTCTATTTCATTTCTGTTTTTACCAACAAAAATTAATTTCTTTTTATTAGTTTCAAATTGGGACAAATAATTATGAAAATGGCATATAACAAATTGAGTTATCTGCACAAATGTTGAATATTAATTTGTGAGAGTTTTTGAGAAAGCAAGTTACGCATGGGGAGAGAGAAAGAAAAACAGGGTTTAACATCCACTCAACATAAACTAGATCATTTCGGGACTAAGGCATGGTTCAATTTTATTTAAATAATTTGCTTTTGCAGTGGGGTGAAACTGAAGAACCCGGAGAAAACCCACGAGGCTGGACAGACAACCTACTTTTTTGAGAGGAAACCAGACCCCCTCCCAAAGATCGAAATGGCAATCCTGGAGAAAACCCACGAGGCTGGACAGACAACCTACATTTTTTTAGAGGAAACAAGAAAAAATAAAACAAAGATCGGGCAGACAACCGTACTCCTTCACATATTCTTTGTTTTTTTTCTAGTTTTCTCTCAAAGCTGAAGACCCTAGGTGGAAGCGAATTATTGAAATAAAATCTAAGTATACATTAATCTTGAAATGGTGTTGAGTAGTTGGTAAACTCCATTCCTCTCTGTGTGTTATACATAATACAAGTCTATACACATGTAATGATCTACTTGATGTCGAATGGATGTTAAACCGCATTTCTCTCTGGACGTACTCGATTCACAGTCCAGAACATCCAGGATTGACAGAATTGCAATTGAGCAACAGCTGAGGTGGTGTGAGTAGAATTGTGACGTATTTGCAGTAACAAATATGTTTTAGCTGTCCTGATTAGTTGAGATATTTTTTAAGCTCGATTGACGGTATTTTCGGAATTGAGAGAATTCAATTCTGGAACATTAAATCGAGTACACCCTCTTTGTGTTATAATTATAATACAAGTGAGTCAGTGTGTGATATATAAACAAGCCTGGAAATAAGACACCTGTTACTGACAATGTCAGGCACAGATTCAGGCTTTGTCAGGCACTAAACCTCTGGTGCCTGTCGTTTAGTCTGGCACCGATTTGTTTTTTGTATTGATATTATTAATACATGTCCGACACTAAGTTGAAAATGTTAGGTACTATTTTGTCAGGTACATCTAAAACCGTTATTTCCAGGCCTGTAAAAGTGACGTACCTTCTGTTTTGTAATCCCATACTATTATATTACTCTCGGAATCCACAGATAAAAGATGATTCCCGAACGGCAACAACAAACAAATATCATTTTCATTGTGTTTTAAAGTTTTTACTGCCTGCAATTAGAAAATCTTAATCATATCAACAGTTAAAATAAATTTTTCAATTTTTTTTTTTTTTTTTTTTTTTGTATTATAGTGTGGAAAAAAAAAAAAAAAAAAATAAATAAATGTTTCATTAACATTTAGTAATTGAACTGGAATATACAGGTTATAATTACTGCTTACTGAGAGATCCAGATTTCTCTAGTCTTTGTTGCCTGATTAAATATAACGCGACATTAAATCTACAATATTCTACATACTATACGAGAGAAATGGGGTTTAACGTCCACTCAACACAACTAGGTCATTTTGGGACTAATGCATACTATATACAGGTCAAAATTCTATAGAATACAATTATTGCTTATTACAGGTAAAAATCTTGCTTGCTACATGTAAAATACAGGTATAGTTTTCCCATGTAAAAACAGGTGTGGGAGCGAAGGCACGGCAAGGACAGTGTCTAGTTGTTTGGATGGAACAAAAAAAAAACTTTTGTGCCTTGTATTCATTGGCATGCATATAAAATAACCGTTCAAAATAAAGAGAAGGCTGTCGTGCTGCTCCTCGGGAAAATTCCCCTCATAGGACACTCAACTGCATGGCATAATATGCCAGTCTTCATTAGCCCTGTTTGAGCAAACAGTATGACGTTAAACTCCAATCTGGTGAAGCCTTGCTTGCCATATGTACAGTAATGTATAGATTTTGTTATCCAGCTCAATATATTGTATATTTACCTTGGTGCCTCTATGAAATGCCCTAATAATGTTTCTACATCCTGTGAAGACGAGATTACCGGACACTGCTATACATGTTATATCATCAGGATGGGAATCACCTGGGGTGGGAAGAAACATATCATTGTTAAACATACATTATGCAAGAGCTACATCTGCCTGTAGGTCTTTAGTTTGGCTATAAATGTTATACATTTATATCAAGCCTTGAAATAAGGCACCTGTCACTGACAATGTCAGGCACCGATTCAGACTTTGTCAGGCACAAAATATCAGGTGCCTGTCATTTTGTCCGACACCGATTTATCATTTTTGATGATATTATTAATACATGTGTGGCACTAAGTTGAAAATGTCGGGTACTATTTCATTAGTGCCTTACATTTTGTCAGGTACATCTAAAACCGTTATTTCCAGGCCTGATTTATATATATACATGACAACTACTGGATGGCAGAGATTTAGATGGATTAGAATGCCCACAAAATTTTAAAAACTCTAAAGATAAAATTGATAATCGAGACTAAGTCTACGCTACGTGTACATCTTCCAACACATATCGGTACTGTAACTTCGTTCGATCAGAATAAAATAATGTGACTGGAATTTTCAATATATTCATTTTTTTATTATGTATTTTCCAACTATAAATGATAAAGTTACAGCGTCATTCAACTTCAGAAACAAACATAATATATCTAACATGTCGTTCAATTAGAATATAACAAATAGAAACTTACTGACAGATATAATTCCGAGTTTGGAACTCTGAAAAAAATAAAATACATATTTTAATTCTACAAATAATGTGCCAACATTCACTACTTCTCAAGACCAGAACCAAAATGTCCAGAAGCAAAAATCATGCTTGAAAACAAGCAGGATACAGTCATGTTAGGCTATAGTACATCTTGGGTCAAACTTTAAAAGTGTTATCGGCTTAATGCTGTTTATTGCAACAATTCTGATTCATTTATTGTAAATCGGCCTTTGTTCAGCACGATTGAATGATATTGTGACCTCAATACAAAAGGTATACGATTGGTGTAGAAAAAAGAGAGAGAAATGGGGTTTTAAATTCTATTGCTACAAACTAGATCATTTCGTGACCAACAGATGGTTTAATCTTATTTCAATATTTCGCTACTGCGTAGAGGTTTTAGCACTGGTAGGAGTAGGAGGAAACCCATGAGGTTGAAATAGTCATCCTAATCCTTGTCAAGTACAAATGGGGAATCGAAACCAGCCACTTGACTCAATGACTGAAAGACCTTATGATGAAAAGGAAAACACGTTAAAAGCTTTTGCCACCCAGCCCCCTACCTAGAGATAAAGAAATGGAGTTTGACATCCACTCGAAACAAACTAGGTCATTTCAGGACCAACACATGGTTCAATGTATTTGAATAATTTGATTGTGCGTTGGGGTCTTTAGCCAAGGGAAAAAAACGGAGGACCTGGAGAAAACCCACACAGTAGATATAGAGCGAAGCTTTAAAGTACCGCGCGTAGCGCAGTGCTTGAGCAAAGCTCTTTTCCGGTAACACAGGAGCGTAAATGAAAATGTCATCCACAGACTGTTGATTAAAAAAAATTTCAGACCGGAAATGGATACACTGGGCAAAACTTGCAATGCGCGAGATTTGGTGTCTCTTAGAACTATTTCTATGACGCGTTCAAAAAATGACGTCACATATTTTTGACGTCAAAGAAATTAATTCTCACACTTTTTTAAAACAAAATTATAAAGGTTATATATTTGTCATCAGCTTCGCTCTACTCTGGCAATGCCTGTTACATATTAAAGTTTATGGAAAGGCTACCCTACTCCTTGTCACGTATAACCGGCCCCTGCATAGAAAACCATGTTAGAAACGGAATATATGTGGTACAAAATGAAGTCATGATGAGTGATCATGATGGTGTGTCAAAAAAAATATTTATCAAAAACTAACATTGTAAGTGTGAAAAGCTTTTCCAACGCAGGTGATAACATGGTTTTCTTTCTCTTTGAATTTCAGTCGAACTTCCAATGGAACATGGTTGCTGACGTAGCCTAAGGCTCTAAAGCCGCAAAATATCTTACTGGCGGCAGGCATAGTTTATTTTATTTCGGAACCAATGTCATTGAAACAGAATAATGAACATTTAACATTTATTAACTGTCCGGTTTTTGATTTCTTCAATTCTACACGTGCTTTATAAACCGGAAGTAAACATTGCCGCAAATGAAAATCCCAATTTACGACATTCGTATTTGCGGATTGTGAACAGTTTCAGGAATAAAACTCTATGAATTGCTTTTGGGGTTAAATAATAGAACTATTCACTGATGGCGTCTCTAGTTTTGTTTATAGTGTACTAAAACTGAGATAAGCGCAATTTAAAATTCATATTAAATGTCGTAATATCTGAAAACTCATTTATGACATACCGGAAGTAGTAATTCTAAAATGTAAACAAAAAAATGTCATGCATGACAGCTCGCATTAACTTTTTCTTGTGGTGCAATACTATTTCAAAATATTGTATCTTTTAAGCGGTGCGGAATCCATGACAACAACGTTTTCATAAATTTGAAGACTTTCTGATATGGATTTTTGCAGTTTCAGTTCATGTCATGATTCTGAAATAACAGATCAACAGGATTACTGTGAAATTAAAACAGTATTTCCCAACAAGAAGAAAGCCGTTCATTTAAAATCAAAGTTTGCTGTGAAATGGAAAAGTAATGGCGAGGCCAAATTACATGTTCAGTGTTGGGATCAGATTCTAAAAGCCTCTAGAAAAAGATCAAAAACTAAAAATAAAACCGACTTAATACAAATTGTTGAAGAAGAAAAATGTTTGATAAAAGAAGCATCGAAGACAGTTGAATATTTTGACTCCAGGGAAAAGATCAGAACAGTGGCAGCACATGTTGCTAATTTGATTAAAAAATCAAAGCATTTTGTTTGCTTTACAGGTACATGCCGATAAAATTACCTAATCAGTCCCACAACGTTTCAGACTCCACCAAAACGACAGTTTGAACTCTGTCTAACATCTGGTGATGTTTCGAACTCTATATAATAACGAGATTTTTGGACAATAAAAAATGATGAATCAATACAATGTTGAATGTTTAGTACTGGAAATACTTCGCTTTTAATGTTTTGTTCATGATTTATAAATGCTTGATAAAGACGGGAGAACCCTTGTTGAAACGTCACTGAAATAAACTCTTCAAGTAACTTGTATTCCATATAATTGTGTCATGTGAGATTATGAGTTATTAAATGTTGATTCAAGGTTTGTTTTAATATTTTGTGCATCTTTTTAGACAGTTTTTTTTTTCAAAAAAATTATCAAATAAAAGCGGTTATTTATAAACTATTTGACTTTCACTTTAACTGATTCCCGCAGTCAGCTGTCGTGCATTCGAGTCCAAAACGTCACCTACATGAGCCTGATGCATTCATGGACATAGAGTCTGAAATGTTGTGAGTTTGAAACATGATTTATTCACCTGACTAAACAGAAAGTCGCATTAAGTTTCTATGACAGGGACTTTTCTTTGTTTAATATTATTTGTAATTTATTTCAGGAGCTGGTATATCTACTTCAGCTGGTATCGGGGATTATCGAGGTAAAAGTGGGAAATGGACGCAACAAGATCAATCACATATAACAGACACGGTCGTTGATTCACCAACAACATCGGATTCTGATGCTTCACCAACAAAAAAACTAAAAGTTTCAGGTATTTTGGTTAAGTTGTGTTAAATCTTCTACTATCTGCATATAACCATAGAAACAGAACTTGAGAAATGATGAACAAATAATTAAACCCAAGTATTATGTCTGTCAATTCATTAATGTGTTACCATACCTTGTTCAAGCTAGACGTAAAATGTGTCTAGATATGCACAGTTGATATTGCGATGTAGAGTTCCGCCATGCTGATGAATACATGTTGTTAATACCCTTCCTGATGTTTTACTTTCAAATAGATATTTAATTATTGAGTTAATTTTGAATCGGATATTACAGTGTATGTAGATTTCTTGTTATTAAATTTAAAACATTTACTTTAATTAATCAAGTTTTGGAAAGTTTATACTAAATATACTTGATTGACCTGAAAATATAAATATTTATATTTTAAGGTGACCAAATCGTGTAATGTGTGCACTTTAGATCATAAGGTGTCATTGAGTTAAGTTGTTGTGATTCCCAGCTTGTATGCGACTAGCAGAAGGGTCAGCTTCCTAACCTCGTGGGTTTTCTCTAGATCATCCAGTTTCCAGTTTCCTCCCACAGCTTTAATACCCCATCAGAGACATGTACTGTACATGATGTACAGGAATTATTGAAATAAAATTGAATTGTGGACAGTGGATGTTAAACCCCATCACACTCTGACTGCCCTGTAAAATAACTTATTTATATTTTTATTATCAACAGCAGATGATGAAGGTGAAGATGATGATGATGATGATGATGATGATGATGATGATGAAGGAGTGAATTATGAGGATCTGAGACCAACCTATACACACGAAGCACTTCATAAACTAATGGAAGACGATCACCTGAAATACGTCATCAGCCAGAACGGAGACGGCCTACATACATTATCACAAATTCCACCCGATAAAATTTCAGAATTACACGGGAATGTTTTTATAGAGAAGTGTGAGAATTGTTCAGAAAGGTACGAACGAGGTTATTACGTAATGGACGATGAATGCAGTCAGTATTTTGAAGATTTAGAAGAGTTTAACACAACAGATATTAAAAAACCAAAACATGCTAAGAAATGTAGTTTATGTGGTCTCAGTCACAGGACAGGAAGAAAATGTGAAAAAAAGGTTAGACAGTTTTTAATGCCTATATATGGACGTCGCTATCTTTACTAGAAATATTTTAGGGTCAATCAATGTTTTGTATTTGTTGTATTTTCAGTCAACTGAAATCTGTGTTTTAAAATAGATTATTACATGTACCGGCAGCCTACCTTAAATAATATAATGGTAGAAATTAAAATATACAACTATAAGTCCACATGGTCCGAGATCCTGAGTGTTTTATTAATTTATTTAGTACAGTTTATTTAAGTTTTTTGCGCTCCCTAAAACGTCCCAAAAAATTGGCAAAAAATACCCCAAATTAAAAAATTGGGTGTCCTGCCATCAGAAATTTATACTATTTTGTCATCAGGACTGAGGGTAAATGGACGAAGACAAGTGTTGACTGATGCACATTGTCAACGCCTCCCTGATATAGAAAGAATTGATAGACTAATTCATAATTCAATCTGTTTCTGAGAGAGAGATATTGCGAAAGTCTTCTTATAAATCATTGCTGATCAGTGTGAAACTAATGGATTGTTTGTGTGCAATCTGGCAGTTAGGCACTGAGGCACTGATTGGCCCCCTTTTTTTTGATATCCGGGTATTTGCTATTCTACAGCTTAACATTTTAATTGGGTTCAGGGATGTAATGACTATCTGGTTATGTTCAGGGATGTAATGACTGGTTAATTTCAGGGATGTAATGACTGGTTATTATCAGGGATGTAATGGCTGGTTATTATCAGGGATGTAATGACTGGTTTTTATCAGGGATGTAATGACTGGTTAATTTCAGGGATGTAATGACTGGTTATTATCAGGGATGTAATGACTGGTTATTATCAGGGATGTAATGACTGGTTATTATCAGGGATGTAATGACTGGTTATTATCAGGGATGTAATGACTGGTTATTATCAGGGATGTAATGACTGGTTTTTATCAGGGATGTAATGACTGGTTAATTTCAGGGATGTAATGACTGGTTATTATCAGGGATGTAATGACTGGTTATTATCAGGGATGTAATGACTGGTTATTATCAGGGATGTAATGACTGGTTATTATCAGGAATGTAATGACTGGTTATTATCAGGGATGTAATGATTATCTGGTTACTTTCAGGGATGTAATGGCCATCTGATTGATACTATTATAAACTTCAAGGATAATCTAGAAGATGTTATATATGAGAGAGCTGTGGATAACGCCCAGACCAGTGATCTGATGCTGTGTCTCGGGACAACTCTACTAGTTACACCTGCTAACGAACTCGTAGAAATGACGAAAGATCCCCAGACTATCGTTATATGTAACAGGTACAAATTGTTTCAGTGCCATTTAATTGATAAACACGAATATCCAGGTCACATTTATACGGATACACAAGACAGGATACAATCCTGAAGAATACTGTTTTTAACTGAGCCAGGTTTCAACTGGTATTGTCTAATGTTTCTCTTGGAGTTTTCAGGGCTATTGTCTGCTGGGGCTGTCATGGCTAGTGTCTGCTCGGGCTCTAAGGGGCAGTGTCTTTTCGCCTTTGTGTCTGCTCGGGCTCTCAGGAGAAGTGTCTTTTGGTCTTTGTGTCTGCTGGGGTTGTCAGGAAATGTTGCCTCGGATGGGTCAGAAAACCGACATCTACTCATTTGTTAGGGTGTGACATATATCTACTGATGTACACTTAGCATATACAATAGATGTGACATAAAACCGACACCCACTCATTTGTTAGGGCATTTATCCATTGATGTACACTTTTAGCGTACATAGGCCTACAATTACAATAGATGTGATTAATATTATTATGTTTATCTTGTAGACAAAAGACACCTTTAGATTATTTATATAAGAAAGATGGTTGTCAAGGTTACAGAGTTTATGGTGACTGTGATGTCTTTATGAAGGAAATCATGACCAGTATTTTATCTTCAGATGAAAAGTTAAGATGGGAGTCGAGTCGAACAGAAAGACTCGTATATTATGATAAACTCAGGGAAAAATAATAGTTTATCTAAAAATATTGTTCTATTGCAGGTTTTTCATGGGTCCTTTCGTTTTCCTTCCACTCCTAATAGGCTGTGACATTATTTTTTTAATTATATATTTTTAATGATAAGTAATATTATGCAGCAAATGTCTTAATATGAAACAAACCTATTTTTATACTACTTTATTTCTTATTTAACTTTTTTTTAATTTTTTTTATTTATTTAGTTGTTCATTCCATTTATATCAAATGTGTTTATTAATAAGTGTATTTTGACTGTGATTATTAGACCCACATCTTAAAAGAAATATACAGAAAACTCCATGACCATTGAATACCGCTTGGGTTAGGGTTCAAGAGAGTGTATCATTGAGCGGCATTCAATGGTCATTGAGTTCTGTTTTTATTCTATAACTACATGCAAATCTCAAATACACTGTACTATCCAGATTATCATAAAAAATCAGCACCAATAACTTAAAGTCCATCCTAGGTTCTCCCCTTTTTCCTTGTGGTTGCCTAGTGGTGGGACGACCAAGCGCTATTATTATATTATTAAATTAGGATCTTGAGCATGCATACTAGTGGTGATGTGTGGATGGTCTAAAAGAACATAATTATTATTAATATTATTATATTGTATTACATCATGTGATATATACGGGTAATATAAAGTTATATCATGAAAAGTATATGTCTATTTTAAAGTTAATAAATGATAACTTCATATCTGATTTTGGCTTTATCTCAGCTTTAAGTGCCGTTTACACGATACAATCAACCCATACAACCATCGGATGCAACCGTCGCATCCGAACAACTCATCCGACGAATAGGATCAGTTCTATTCTCATCCGACCAACTGATGCAATACCCAATCAAATTGAGTTATATTAGACGACGTCACGTCATACTTCCTTGACAACTAGCATTCCTGCAATCAAAATGTCTTCTTCTGTCGCTTCAAGTGCTACGACCTCCTCTAAAATGAACCTGAATCAGATTAACAAGTAAAGACGAAATGGAAGCACCCTTATAAGACCGCATATAAAAGAGAGCTGAAAAAGCAAGAAGAGAGCAATAAAGTAAGACAGGCGGATATGAAGTGTACATTATATTCTGAGTTACAATAATGAACGAACATATGACGCAGTGCGCGCACTGAGATTTAACATCAATTTTCCATACAACGAATGGACCATTGTATGGTGTAAACACCCTTCCTATATCTTGCATCCGACGGTTGTATGGATTGATTGTATCGTGTAAGCCAGGCTTTAGGCATTTCCTGTCCATCACTAAAACAAAAGGAGTTACATGTATGTTTGATTTCATTACACAGGCATACACCATCGTAAATCGTTTCTGTCCCATCCGAGGTAACTAAAGTTTGCTATGAAACCCGCCCTCTACTTTTCAGAAATGTTCTTTATTATTCTGGCAAAATCTTAAAGCCAGAATTTCATATTTTCTAAAAAAGTCAAAACATAATTATTTCTATGTCTTTTGCTCAAAAGGTTATCAACTCACTATTATAAGACCACAGGCATTATTCCCCACTCTTAAAAATCATTTACACTGGAAATAATAAAACAATTACCTCCCTTTTTTTTCCTACTAGCTTCCTTCAAATGTTGGAATTTGAAAATGATATTTTTGCCCATTTTTCAGCTGGCAATAGTGAATTATAGGATTATTCTTTAAGAAGCTAGGACTGTTTATGGATATCATCTATTTTAAGGTTTTTTCAAATAAAAATTTAAAAATGTAACTTAAAAATTTGAAATTGCAGCTTTAACTCAAGATAAATATTATGCACGAGATGTATCCTTGCAACAGTGGGTAATATCAGGGGCCTGTATGACGAAATTTTAACTAAGATAAAAAAAAAGTAATTTGATTGGTTAATATTAAATTGATTTTAGTGCTTGGCCAATCAAACTACTAAAATTTGGATTTTATCGTTAGTTAAGATTTCGAAAAAAGGGGCCGGACGGTCATTTATAACACCTTGATATTATAATTATTTTTCTCTAGGTGGTGAGCTACGGTGACTCAGTGAGTGTTACTAACCTGAAGTCCCATATTCACCCAGAG
Source organism: Patella pellucida (assembly GCA_917208275.1). Classification (NCBI taxonomy): domain Eukaryota; kingdom Metazoa; phylum Mollusca; class Gastropoda; family Patellidae; genus Patella; species Patella pellucida. The sequence goes on from OU795037.1 coordinate 4,981,828, forward strand.
AACTACATACCGTATGCGCTTATTTTTTCAGCACCCCTTGACCCCCCGGCGCTTATTAGAGGCCCGGCGCTCTTTGGAGGCCCGGCGCTTATTTCTTTAGTAGCAAATTGAATTTAGGGTAAAGCCGTCATTTACCATGGACATTGTCATTGGGCCGGAGAATCTTTTGAATTACGGCATTTGATCAAAGGCAATCTAATGTCTATTAGAGACCCGGCGCTTATTGGAGGTCCGGCGCTTATTTTATCAACTACCCTTGACCCCCCGGCGCTTATTGGAGACCCGGCGCTTATTAGAGGAAATACGGTACTTTGAGAATATATTTCGGTCCTTTGAAGGCTGCTACAGTCAATTAGTGCATGATATAGAACCTGGTATCTCTTTGTTAGTGAAAGTGTTGTATACCCACTGAGTTATTAATGACCCTATTAACAATTGCAATAACCAACTAAGAACCATAGGTCTAAAAATGGTGTACCAAAAATGTGCTTTCCCCTCTCACTGTTACTGGATGCGGCCGGCTGCGCTGCGACACTCCAATAACAACGTTCTGATTATGAACCAGTACCATCCGCCGTACATCACAGCCGCCTTGAGATTGTCACTAATACAAACAGGCCCGAGGCTCGCCCCCCCCCCCCCCCCATGGCCGTTCCTGTCGGAATATTTCTGTCTGCGTCTGAAAAGATTCGCTGGTAAGCTATCTCGCATTTTCGCCGGGAGAGAGTTTTAGTACGACATATCCTCTAAAATTCGGCCGAGAGATAGTTAATGTCGGCTGGAAACTCTTAATTTTCCGACACATTCGCCACCTGCATGTCATAGAGGCCTAAATTCACTCTCTCAGCTTCTAATTTTCGTGCTCCCCCCTACTCCTGCTTACGGCAGTCGGCGATGACCTTCGTTCATTGATTTTTTTGTCGTCGGAAATTTGTCTTCCTCGCCCCCCTATGTCGGCTAAATTTTGGTTTCTGGCTTCGGGCCAGAATACAAGTCCGTCAATCAGTGCTCAATTGTCCAAAAAACAAACATGCCAAGTGTAGCGTTGATCGTAAATTAATTGGCCGAGGCTATTGGATTTCTTTTCGAAGAGCATCGGCTGCAAGTAGTAGAAGAGGAGTAGCTTTTGGGTCATGACCCTGGTTTCATAAAGCATTCTTAGAGTTAAGTTAGGGATTGGTTCATATATAATATATCCTCTTTTTTTATATATCACATTATAAAAATTTCGTTGTTTAAATGTATCAAATCTATCAATAAGAAACATTGTTTAAAAAAATGTATTTCTAGATGAAAGACATTTCTCAAAAACAGTAATTGAAAAATGATAAAATTCTTGACTTAATTCTGAGAATGCTTTGTGAACCCGGTTCCATATCCTGTTCTAAAAAAAGTGTATACTGTACTATACACCAAGGTCCCGTCTTCATTAGCAACGTTCGGGGCTGGGGCTCAAAGCTCCGTTATCTTTTAACGATTCGTTAACTGTAACGGATAGAAAGATTGTTGTTGGAAATAAAAGCCCCGAACATTCTGTGGTGCAAATTTTTCATACAGATTTATGCTAATAATTCTGAAGGAAAAAATAAAGTATTCTTTAGTGTTTTCTGTAGTAAATTTACCAAGATATGTCCGTTACCAAGTTATGTCTGTTAAAGTTTTACGTATCGTTAAAATAACTTAGTTTTGAGCAACTGACCCCAGAACAGTAGGACATTCAACCTCATACCATTTCGTATAAACCAGACAATAATTGAATTGATATTATAATATGGGAGTTAGTTGTATTTTACAGTGGTGTTGGATGGCTGAATGGTTCGCACGTGCACGCTGTATAATAAAGCCTGTCATTGAGTCAACTGGCGTAGTTTAGAATCCTCAGCTGTACGTGACAAGGAGCAGGGTCGCCTGGCAAACCTCGTAGGTTTCTTCGGGTTCCTCCCATTGCTAAAGACCCCTACGCGCAAACGAATTATTGAAATAAAATTAAACCATATTATGTTAGTCCCGAGTGGATGTTAAACAACCCTATGTTTGTGTCGAGTGGACGTTAAATCCCATCTCTCTCTCTCTCTCTCTCCCTCTCTCTCTCAGTTGTAGTTTACCTCCACTTCCACCAAGTGATATCGCAGACATGATATTATAAACAACACAGACCCTTTTATACTATGTTTTACTTTTAGAAGATGAGCGTAACGCCACGCCCATACGATTCGCACCATTAGCCAGGAAATATTTTGGGGGTAAAAAAATGTACATGTTAAATTTTTTACGTTCTACATTACTGTTAACTGATGTAAGTGAATTATCTGCCATTACGTTATCTGCCGTTAATTCCCGTTCATCTCCATCGCTATCTAGATTTGCATTTCTAATTTGCTCTTTGATTTGGTTGTATCTATCAATATAAAATTGCTTAAATGCAACATTCGGGTTCGTTGAGGAATTCGGTGTGGTGCTTGCTTTTACGGACTTTTGCGATTCCACCATGTACGTGGATAAATCCTGGAGACTGTTTGATGCTGAAGACTGCGTGGAATTGGTGTCCATGGCACTGGTCGATGCCGACTCATGTGGTTCTGGCTTGATTTGAACGTTGGCACCTGCACAGACGGCTACGGTTTCGAGGAGCAAGGATGACTTTGTGTTGCTAGGATAAAAACTATTTTCTTTTGCAGACGGCGATGCCTCAGTGTCTGTGGACAGCTCTTGGAGACTAGTTGTTGACTGATCTGGTTTTTGATTGATTGAATAACCCCCGTCAAGGATTGGGTTATCACCCGTCAACGTTTCCGGAAGTAACCAAGGTTGTGTGTTGCCTGGAAGTAACCAAGGTTGCGTGTTGCCTGGAAGTAACCAAGGTTGTGTGTTGCCTGGATAAAAACCATGAAATGCCAGATGCTCTTTATAAGAATGGATGGGTAATTCTTCCTTCTGCTTGCTAGAATCACTGGACACATCGTCGGGAGTTCCATCATCTGGCTCTTTCCCACTATGAGCTCCTAATTGAGCTAGATCAGTAGGTTGACTGACATCACTAAAGGAAACGCGTGCTGCTGTAGCGTCTATGGTTCTTTCAACTTCACGGAATTTGTCAGGTTGCCTCTCTAACAGCTCTCGCGATGGGGAACCTACTCGCAACCAACCATTTTCTGCTCCAGTTCCTGATAAATTGTTATTGGGTCCCTCGCGCGGTTCCTGTGACGTATCCATAGATGAACTGTGCTCCGAGGTATCCATTGGTTTCTCGTGACTGTACGACGAACATGTCGCGTTGCTACACGTGTTGGACAACCTAGCCGTTTCCTTTTCTCTGGAAACTAGTGGCTTCTCAAAACCACAATTTTCTCGTTGATTTATATTTGATACTTCTGTGGAATACGCCATATCATTTACCATGGCTACACTTGAAGACGTCTTCGATAAAAAGCATTTCGGTGAAGAAAGCAGTTGCTTTGAATTATTTGGCATGTGAAGGTTCCTGGAATACGTTCTTGAGACGGATTCTGGTAGAGGCGGTAGTTCTGATACTGGAATTGATTGAACGGTTCTAAAACCAGAACGGAACACCTCGTATGTTTCCGACTTTAAACCTATTGTACCGTCATCCCGGGGCAGGGGCGTTGTTATGTTTTGGGTGAAGTTCTTGTGTCGGGGAAGATTATCATCTGGTTCAGGCATTCCTCGTTTTATCAGCTGAACAGGAACCCAAAATCTTGATGGTTGAAGATCTGTTTTTTGATATTTGGCTGTGAAAATACGATAAAATAAACAGTCACTTCATCAAAATTACTACGCCAATGATAAATTTAAACAGAATATAAATACCTTATTACGTGAAAAGAGAAAGTGTGTCTGTTGTTTGTTTGCCGGTTCAATAAATTACATAATAAATAATCAGTTATTACAAAAATTGGTTATATTTATTGTGTATTTGGTGCAGTATCCAATGATGAAATTGACACCATTCATGATTACATCATTGTTTTCTGTACGGGGTGGGGTGTTGGGTGACCGAATGGTTAGCGCCTGCGCGTTGTATCATAAGGTATGTCATTGAGTCAACTGGCGTGGTTTCGATTCCACAGACAAGGAAAGGGTCGCCTCGCCTGTCCAAACTCGTGGGGCTTCTACGGATCCTCTTGGTTTCTCCTACTGCTAAAGACCCCTATATACGCACAATCGTATTATTGAATGATAATTGAACCATGTTCGTTCCGAAATGACCTATAGTTTGTGTCTAGAGTTGACATTACCCCCCCCCCCCTCTTTCTCTCCCTATCGTTCTCTCTCACTTTCCTTGCTCATACCTTCTATTTCTCTGGCGAATTCTTAACCCAAAGCTTTATGACACTCCCCCATGCAAGGTCACTCCTATTATGTTCCTCGTTGTGAAAAAATACACGGTAACAATAAGTAAGACAGGCTTTGAACGTCATAATAACAGAAACCCGCCATTGTTGATTCCATTATGACGTAATTTTAATTGTGTGTTAAAAAAATCAAGTAAAAACATAGAATCCATTGTGACGTCAATCATTTGTATACCTTTTGGAATTTCAACATTTTTATCTCCATTTAAAATGTACTCCATGGAAACCCGACTTTTTAACAAAGCTATTTTTTCACCATAGGTTAATCTTGTTCTCCGAGTTCCATTAGAAAAATTGTATGACTTCATTTTAACTCCTTGTATGAAGAAAAAGGATAAAAAGATTGACAAAATATATATATTTTGTTATTAGTCCTAAAAAATATACGTAAATCTGTTCATTTTGGCCAATTTAGTTTTCGCTAAGACTAAGAAGAGTAAGAAATTAATTAAAATTAAACGGCAACAATCTTTGTTATTTTCGTTGTAAACTCAGACTACATTGTAGGTGGAGGTTGAAGCGGGCGTTATTCTCAAGTATAATACACTATATAAGATAAGTAGGCTTTTAGTTTCTTCCCCTCACAAAATATAAATTTTGATGCAGATGCAGAAGGATAAAAAAAAACTTTCACTATTTTTCTATTTGATAAGGACGGGTTTTTATTTGAGAACTTTGTCGGGTTAAATTATAAATGTAAAACAGAAGAATGACCTCGCGCGACTTTTAATGTATTTTCTATAAATAAAGATATATTACCTCACGACTCCTCCTCCCCTTCTCGTCCACGTTTTATAACATTGTGACGTATCTTCTCTGTCCTTTGGGGGTTGGATGGTCGAATGGTTAGCGCGTGCGCGTTATATCATAAGATCTAGTTTAGGTTCCCCGGATGTATGTGACACGAAAAGGATTGTCTGTCCAACCTCTCCCGTTTACCCCAAAATGCTAAAGCGAATTATTGGAATAAATATGAAACACATGTTAGTCCCAAAATGACCTGGTTAGTGTCGAGTGGACGCTGAACCGCCCCCCTTCCATTTAATGAAAGTAGGAGGTATTTTGTCTCTGTGTGTAGAAGTGAAACGAAGTAGAACCGCATTAAAAGACAATGTGCTGATTTTTGGATATGGCAGTGATTCGGGACAGAGAGTAGAATTAGATGGATGTCTGTGTATAGAATGACAATCTATTAAACCGTTGTATGCAACATATCGCAAGGTTGGGCTAAGAAGGAGTCTACGAGTGTGGTGGGCCCAAAGGCCTCTAAAGACGTAGTCACGTAGTTTAGGGACCCTTTTAAGAATTGAATGGCCAGGATATACCCCATAGCATCATTTACAGTTTATCAAATGAATAATTTTCTCGCTCCGAGAGACACCCAATCCTATCACCCGTTTGGGGGCGCATCCTAGCGGGTTCAGGCTCAGTGACCGATGGCACCCTTACAGTTCGCCCTGACTTTTTGGATACAAAAACAAAATAAAAAGGTACATGTAGATTTCACTGGATTTTAGACGGAATACAGTTACATTTCTGTTGTAAAAGAGATTAGGTACAGGAACGACCCTGAACGACGTAGGCCTGTCAGTTAAAAGCACACTACGTAGCATATACGAACAACATTGAAATGAAATGTGATGGGGTTTAGATAGTTTAATTATTAAACTTGATTTTAGTTTATTTTATTTCTGAATTATGTATTGTACTTTGTGTGTTGTATATTGTTTTTACTACTTACTTTGTATAGCGCATTTGAGCACTATGTGAATTGCGCGCTATATAAATGTTCTTAATAATAATAATAATAATAATAATAATAATAATAACGCCATTATGTCCAATTTGGGAATTAGTTTGTTCAAGCTAATTTCGAATTTCAATAAATCAATTGTCAAGAGTTCGTTTGCGTGCACACCAGTGTGTAAAAGTGGCCTCGTTTTTTTTTGTCCCATAGGCCTAGGCCTACTAATAGGCCTAACTAGACACTTTTCGTAGTTTGCTTGAATTCTAGCCCCTTATAATGCGTTGTTCAATTAATTCGCAAAGCAAAGAAAAATATCGATATTCATAATTACTAGAGTTGTCGCTCTTGTAACCAACGCCGGATTAACCATGGTGTGGGCCCTGGGGCCTTGAACATGAGGGGGGCCCCTGATCACCGACCGCGAGCGCCGAAGGCAGGTAGCCCCACAAGGGGGTCTCGGTCAGGGCCGTATGTAGGATTGTAAAGGTGTGTTGGGGACACCAATATAATGCCCGAGCTACGGAGTGCGGAATGGTGCGTGTGTGTACCTGGGGATGGGGGTCTGGAAGCCCCTCCCCCCGAAAATTTTGGAACGCGTTTTCCACCCAGCTGCAATCGACGTCGCCCCTGATTGTCAATTTCGGCAGCGTTACTGCTCATTTTGAAGTTAAGCACACCAAAATGAGAAACTCCTTATCCACTAAACTAGAACTACTCTAAAACACCATAAGGCGACCAGTTCGGGCCTCAGAGCTCGGGCCTCGAAGGGTGCCGCTAAGGGGGTCCGGAGGGGGGTTCTCCCCCCAGAAAATTTTGAAATTTGACAACCGGGAGACGCATTTTTAGACCACTTCTGAGCCTGAATTCAGGTCTGATCATTACAATTAAATTAGGAGAATTTTCACTATTTTATGATAAATATTGTCTTAGTGCCCTCAGAGAGGCCCGCTTATACGGGTGAGAGGAGTTATCAAACAGGGGCCCGTGCGGATACCGTCCTCATAACCTCACAACCAGCACGCCCCTGAAGGCGACGTGGATAGGGCGACTAGAACGAAAATCTCTAATCGTGTAATTTGGTGACGGCGCCCCCAAAGACCAACAAGGTCCTGTCAAGTGAATAAGGGCGACCAAAACGAACCCTTTAATGTCATGTGGTGGGTCAGGCGCCGACCCAGAAAGATGTGACAGGAGAGGCCCCTCGCCTATGGGAGTGGCACCCTTGTCTGGGGTCCTCCCTCAGAAAACTTTGAAAAATAACGATACAGGAAACACGTTTTTCTGCCATTGGGGTGATATCTGAGTGGCAATTTTGTATTTTATATAGCGGCAGATGTTTTGGGAGAGGCGATTGCTTCTGGTGTCCGCACCTTGGGTCCGCGCCTGTGGTGGCCCCCGATAGCCTCCACATAATAGATATAAGAAAGTTTGGATCAGGTGTAGGCGCCATCAAAACCGACCGACTCATCAGTGCCTTAGGAGCATCACTTGGATCATAATAAAGTGTATTCTTTTATAATTGAAAGTTGTCAATTTTTTGGGAGGGAGCGCCTTATTTTTCGAGAAATTTTCAGAAATTGGAGGGCCGGAAACATGATTTCCTGGAATTTCAGGTACTGGTGTGGAGCCATTTAGAGGTACCTCCCCCAGAAAAAGAATAAAAGCTTTGCCACAAAATTAGCGCATCCTGGCGTTATTTCGGTGGACCAATCCATGCGAGTGCTATGCAATGATGGCATTTCTAGAGGAGGGGGCTGGACGCAACTGAGATTTTTGTGGGGGGCCCTTGGGCCTGTGCCCCATGGTCAATCCGGCCCTTGTGATAAATGCGATTGATATGAAATGATGGCATGTCTAGAGGAGGTAGCTGGACGCAACTGCGATTTTTTTGTGGGGGGCCCCCTAATGTGGGGGGCCCTGGGGCCTGTGCCCCATGGTGCCCCATGGTTAATCCGGCCCTGCTTGTAACTATTGTTATATTCTTTGATTATCGAATCTTGTGTGACAATGAATTAAGCGCTTATTTCTATTTTATAAAATACAAACTATTGACTATTGTATTGTTTAGATTCTGTGAACTTGTTGACCCCGGCTGATTTTGATAATCATGATGATATCGACTTTTCAACTCTATACACGAACTGGCTATTATCTAATTAAACTACAAACTACATATTATGATCTGTGTACAAGCTCCGCATGACTTCTTGTAAGATTTTAATGTTTCGTTGACTGGCAGCCCATCTTACAATTTTATATAGAGTTATCTCCCTTTTAAAAATGGCAGCCATGGATGGTGAAACTGAACAAGAATATCATCCCTCCGTTCAAAATATTATTGAACAGACGTCATTAAAATGGATATTTGTCGGAGGAAAGGGTGGAGTTGGAAAGACAACTACAAGGTACACATAAAAGTTTGTTTCTTAGCAACTGAACGACAAATGAAAGCGCCAGCCTCGTGTTATAATTCGTTGATTTTTGGTACTTTTTTACTAAAACTCATCTGTATGTTTATTTACAGGTATTTACAGTAGAATAAAATAGGATTAGATCTAAGTGAACATGAATAGGCAAATTTAAATTACTGAATTTCCAATGTCACTAGGTTAACAAATGGACATAACATAATGTTGTGATTAGCGGTGTCGCCGAAGGAAGGCAGGGAGGGAATATTTGTATTGCTGACGTGTTTCTCTATCTTCTTACATAATAATAATAATAATAATATTTATTCAAGGTAAAAGGCATATAAAAATTTGGCATATAAAAAATTTGGCATACAAAACTTGGCACATTAAAGCATAAAACGATTGATAAAATATAAATATTGCACTATAATTAGTATAATAGACATAATACTTGAGCACATGAATACACTTGTAAAGTTACAGTTATAGTAGTAAAATAAAATTAAAGGCTTATAAATTGTGTACATTTTCATTATTATAATGTTTGACTAGACTAGATTATCACTGCAGCCTAATACCTTAGGATGACCCACAAAGTTAAAGAAACTTATTTCCAGTGGGGTGGATTATCATATTCATATATAATCCACTTATAGCTGCTATGTCACATGTGCGTATATTTCATTGCCTGGCAACCTATATATCTTTCCATGTTTAGTATTCCTCAATGTGTGATTTATTTTATGTTGACAGCTGCAGTTTAGCTTCACAATTATCCAGTCACAGAGAATCCGTTTTAATAATCTCCACGGATCCAGCCCACAACATTTCAGACGCAATGAATCAGAAGTTTTCTAAAACCCCATCTTTAGTAAAAGGATATGAGAATTTCTACGCAATGGTAAGAAGTTTAAATATATACATGTATATATATATTTAGTGACTGTCAACTCTGGATATAAGGCACCTGTCACAGACAATGTCAGGCCCAGATTCAGGCTTTGTCAGGCACAAAACCTCTGGTGCTTGTCATTTTGTCCGGCCCTGATTTGTGGGGGGGTTGTGATGGCCTAGTGGTCGAGAGCTGGTCGGCCACCCCTGGCTTGCGGCTGTTGTTTCGAGCCCTGGTGTGAGCGTATGTGGCATGACGATAGGGGCACCTTCTCAACCTTGTGGGTTTCCTCCGGGTACTCCGGTTTCCTCCCACTGCTAAAGACCCCTACGCGCAAGCTGCAAATTATTGAAATAAAATTAAAACCATCATGTGGACAAGACTATTTACTTAGACTTTTGATATAAAATCTAAGTACATTTAAGAAAAACTGTAGTAACTTCAGTATCCATTTTGATTATTTTTCACAATAATATTAAATTAATATGCAGACTCCAGTGATAAGGCCTTTAAAAAAATAGAGATATACTCTATAGAAAAATAATTCTATAGAACCATTTTTTTATTTTTTTCTCCAGGAAATCGACCCAAATTTAGGTGTATCGGAACTACCTGATGAATATTTTGAACAAGGTAGGCTTAGGGCTTTTACTTATATTTAATATTTTCATGATTTAAATCTAAATCAGAAAAAAAAATCAGATTATATGAAAACTGCATTGCATTTAATGCTGGCATAAAATATTGCTAAATCGAAGTATCACATTTTTTTTTTTTTTAAATTCTACGCTTCAGTAGCTGGTCTTAATTCATAGGTACACAAACTCTCTATAATAGTTTTGGTTCTTATAGTGATAAAAATAGTTTAATTTCTACATGGGTGCAGGCTGTTTCGTAACCTGGCTGTTTCGTACCTAGTTCTTTCGTACCTCGTTTCGTACCTCAGATTGATTCGTACCTTTTCCTATGTGTTGTTGAAATAAAGTTGAAACATGGTTAGTACCTTTTCTAGGGTTGTTCAAAGAAAGTTGAAACACGATTTATACACGACGACTTAATAATATCCAACCACTACGGGAATTTTATACAAATGTCTGCAATATTTAAAAATATAGTTGGCAAAAAAACCCCCAAAGCACCGCGATCTGCCTTTGTTGTTTATAATCTGGTGTTGATTACTGAACCCATTAAGCGAGTGAGTGATTATTAACTTCAAAGGGTCAGGCGGCACAAACGGTTGTATGTTGAATGTGTTCGGCATCACAAACGGTTGGCAATAAACAATATGTACTAAAGATTATAGTATAGTTTTGATATTTTGTTAAGCGTTTGGGCTGAGTAAGGCATTGAAGCATTCCCGCGTTCTGAGGAATTTTATCGCTCGTAAAAAGGCATCGCCAACTTCCCGCATTCAGTCCATGTATTATAAGGTCCGTGATATTATCATGTCTCCGATAAATGCGTGGCTGTTGACAGCTATTTCGCACCAAAAACAACAATTTTACACATTTCGTAGTATAGCCATGCCTAATATGGAAGGCGGCGAATCGACTATGACTCAATCGTGACAACCCAATTCCCAAGCTACCATACTCAAAAATGTTGATATAAACCTTCACACAGACATGATTTTGCATACTTTTAGTCATATTCCTGATAGCTCTAATCAAACGGAACACTGCGAGGAGGATGACTTTTAGTGTACTTCAGTGATACAGCAAGCATCCACTATTTCTATTCTTTATTGATACGAAGGTACGAAACAGCTCAAGTGAGGACGCTTAAGTTTAAGCACATGTAAAAGTTGAAATTTTCAAAGGTACGAAACAGCTTACGTGAGGTACGAATGAACTAAGTACGAAACAGCCAGGTTACGAAACAGCTGACATTCTTCTACATCAGTTCAACATCGACAGGCGACTGAAAATATCAATTATTGATTTATCCTGTTGTTTTCTTAATAAATATTGACCTGGTTATGAATTATTGTGCGAAATCGTATTGGAATCGCCATAGGTATCCCATCACGACTGCAGTGGCAATACACAGCAATAGATCCCACCTGAATCCACCCATTATGGTGTTAAACCTTGTCACATGATCATTTTCGAAACTTCCAGAAACAACTGCTCCCTAGATGACTACAAGCCACCAAGTTAAAAGTCAAGTTAAACGCCTAATCAATCTGCCAGGTTCGAAAGACAAAAGTTTCTGGCGGTTTTGAGCTGTCCAGTTTAAAGCCCCAAATAACACTCTTGTTGTAACTGAATAATATGCCCCAATCATTATTCTGGTCAACAAATTGTACTATTTTACAATATTCCAATTAATTGAGGAATAAATTTCATCTTAACACACTGAATGTGGAAAATTGGAAAAATTCAGCTACATGGTTTGAAAAGCTTTCCATAAACACTTTCAAATTCGACTTCGATTTAAACATATTTTTCGAACCCTATGGACAAGTAAAATAGGTTGTAATGGATAATTTACACAACAGGTAAGGACAGTTAAACATCTAGTAGTTAGAATAAGGCTAATTTTTTTTTTTGGACCTGTCAAGCCAGCAAAAGTGTTATTGTCCCTTTAATGGTTAATATTTTGGTAATAATACACAAGTTTAAACGTTATTGATCTATTTTGATTAGGTGATATGGTGAACATGGGAAAGTCAATGATTGGGGAATTATTAGGAGCATTTCCTGGAATAGATGAAGCAATGAGTTTTGCTGAAGTTATGAGGTAAATATGACATTTCATATTTGCATAGGATAGTTTTAACTTAACTAAAATGTCTGATTTGATTGATGTTTAAAATATTGTATTTGGATGTAGTAGTCAATTAACAAATAGCCTAGTGTTTGGGTCTTGAACATGGTTCAATTGTGACTTAATATGGCCAAACCGATCACACTCAATGGTTGCAATACTTGGTGTGAGAGTATAGGTCTTGAGATTGATGAGCCTTCTCTACCTCTTGGGGATCTTTGCAATGAATGAATGAATGAAATGGGGTTTAACGTCCTACTATTATGCACCTGACCTAGGCTAATTGAAGACGGGCATACGCCATACAATTTGCAATGAGGGAAATTTTTGTCACGGCAGCGGCGCTACGGCCTACTCTTATATCAAATTCCAACTGCCAAGGTATCTTTTACATGCACTCCAATGTGTACAAGGGACCCCGGTTTTAGATCCCATCCGAACAACTAGGCAGCTGTCCTTGTCCGGCCCTCCTTCTGCATCACTGGACACTGACAAGGGGCTACACGCCGGAAAATCGAGATGAACTTTCTCGGCCAATGCAGGGATCGACCCAACCTCCAGGCTAGCGAACCAGCACCTTACCTACTTAGCCACCGTGATCCCCCTTGAAATGAACGTTCCACTATGGTAGCGCATGTTAAACACTACAAGAGAAGCCACGGCTACTAGGTGGGTAGGATGCTGGCTTACTACATGCTAGGGAATTATTGAAATAAAATTGAACGTTATGTTAGGCTCGAAATGATCTAGGTTGTGTTGAGTGAATGTTAACACCTCTCTTTCTCGTGGTTATTATACCAGTATTTATACTGGTCGATAATTCCAATAATGTCAGTATTTGCCTTATTTTTCAGACTAGTAAAGAATATGAATTTCTCAGTGGTCGTGTTTGATACGGCTCCAACAGGTCATACATTAAGACTTTTATCTTTCCCAAGTATCATAGAAAAAGGTTTAGGAAAATTATTACGCCTTAAAAATCACATCAGTCCCTTTATTTCACAGGTTCGTATTATACTTAAATTAGTAAAACAACATGTCAAGGGTTCGATTGTTAGTTTATAGATTTTGTGGGGGGGGGGGGGGTGGATGGCTGAATGGTTAGCATGTGTGCGCTGTATCATAAAGCCTGTCATTGAGTTAACTGGCGTGGTTTCGAAACCCCCAGTTGTAAGTGGCAAGATCTAGGGTTGTCTGTCCAACCTTTTGGGTTTTCTCTAGATCTCCGGTTCCCTCCCACTGCTAAAGACCCCTATGCGCAAGCGAATTATTAAAATAAAATTAAGCGATATGTTCGTCCTGAAATGACCTAGTTTGTGTCGAGTGGACGTTAAACCCCATTTTTCTCTCTCTCTCTCTCTCTGTGAAGAATTAGCCAATGAAACAGTCTGTTACGGGGAGTTTGGGGCATAAGGTGAACAAAACTTTGAGTAACCCAATAGAAACATCAACCGTGATTGTTTAATCAAATTTCTGACTGCATAGGGTCAAAAGCTGCTCATATGACCACTGACGCAGCCTTCCACTACAACCAGTCAGCATGTAGTGTAGGTCATCAAAATTACGAAAAAAAACGAAACAAAATATAGATGTGTATTTTAATCAAATTGTATGGATATTAATGTTGTTAGATTAGGAATTTTAGTGAAGTATTGTTTGTGCTATCTGTGTTGATTGATGATTGATTATATTAATTGATATATTTTATATATTTTATAGATCGGTGGTTTATTAGGTATGCAGGATATAAATGCTGATCAAATGTCATCGAAACTTGATGAGATGTTAGCCACAATCAAACAAGTTAACGAACAATTTAAAAATGCAGTAAGTAGTTCATTTTGATTTGGGTAAACAAGATTGACTAGGTCTTTTACAGTCCATGGGCCCATTTCACGAAATTTTAACTTAAGAAGATAAAATCCAAATTTTAGTACATACTTAAATCTGATTGGCTAAGCGCTAAAATCAATCTAATACTATCCAATCGAATTACTAAAATCGGATTTTATCTTAGTTAAAATTATGTGAAACAGGCCCCTGTAATGTCCAGTGAGCTTTGTCTTGTTGCAATGATGAAAGGTTGATTTCTATGACAAACAATCTTTTCACAAAAGAGAAGCAATGGTGGTGTGTTTTTAGTTTGTGTGATTAATACGTACATACCCCTGTGGTGTTACGTACAGACCCCTGTGGTGTTACGTACATACCCCTGTGGTGTTACGTACATACCCCTGTGGTGTTACGTACAGACCCCTGTTGTGTTACATACAAACCCCTGTTGTGTTACATACATACCCCTGTGGTGTTACATACAGACCCCTGTGGTGTTACATACAGACCCCTGTTGTGTTACATACAGACCCCTGTGGTGTTACGTACAAACCCCTGTGGTGTTACGTACAAACCCCTGTGGTGTTACATACAAACCCCTGTGGTGTTACATACAAACCCCTGTGGTGTTACATACGGACCCCTGTGGTGTTACGTACAGACCCCTGTGGTGTTACGTACATACCCCTGTGGTGTTACATAAATACCCCTGTGGTGTTACGTACAAACCCCTGTTGTGTTACGTACAAACAAACCCCTGTTGTGTTACATACATACCACTGTGGTGTTACGTACAGACCCCTGTTGTGTTACGTACAGACCCCTGTGGTGTTACATACAGACCCCTGTTGTGTTACATACATACCCCTGTTGTGTTACGTACAGACCCCTGTGATATTTATTTGCTCCTACTGTGGTCAATACATACAGACCCCCATTCTCCACGCAAGTCTCGCTATCCAGCATTTGACTCTGCCGTCGGCTCGCGTACTATAAGGTTTGACCCGGAGGTCATTGATCACGTGATTTACTACTTGGTCAAAAATGGCGCCTGTCATCGAAATGTTTGGCGTTATAAACATTTTATAATTTGTTAGTGAATTCGAAATGTTTATCCCGCAAAGCGATTTTTATTATATTATATTTCAAACATATATCGAGAATTCTTTGCTTTGGATTAACTAGACATTTCTAAATTAATTGTTGGGCCTGTCGATCGCGTAGTACTGATAAACAAACCCACGTGTATTAAATATTATTATATTCTAAAATTAGCACAGCGACATGCGCAGTTCGTATTTCCGACCATTTCACCCGTAATCTTACGCAAAAGAGTTCCCTGTAATATCTGTATATACATTGTTATTTTGAAATTGTGACCCCATTTCTATTTCAATATGGAAAGAGTATTAAATATATTATCATTTAATTGTTTTAAATCGTATTGTTTATCATTGTATATCTTCACCAAGAATCTTGGTGGCGTAGTCAATTGAGCCGACAGCAGAGATTAGTGTGGAGTGCAACGGAAGACAACTCTGTTTGGGAGATTGACAGACCCCCTGTCTTATTACGTACAGACTCCAGTGTGGTTACGCACAAACCCCTGGGTGACGACTGATGAATATGTGGAGTTCTGTACTGATGTATTACTGTGGAATTATTATGTTTTGATCCTATTTGTTGTGTTACGACATACAGACCGATGTGGTGTTAATACATAATGTCTGTGGTGTTATTATGTACACGCCTCGGTCTCTGTTGAGTTATATAATGTTTCTGTATTAATGAGGTGTTGTAATAATTTCAGGACCAGACGACGTTTGTTTGTGTGTGTATTGCCGAGTTTTTATCGTTATATGAGACGGAGCGTTTAGTTCAGGAACTCACACGTTATGGGATCGACACACATAATATTATAGTCAATCAACTCCATTTTCTCAGGAAAGGGGAACAACCCTGTAAACTCTGCGGAGCTAGAAGTAAAATACAGAAAAAATATTTAGATCAGGTAAGTAAGGTTTTATATTACGAACGGTAAATAATCGTAGTACAAGATAGAGTTGTCTCCTCCCTCACAAGAAGTGAAAAGAAAAAGGGGTGATTAATGTCCACTTATTTTGGGACTAACACAGGACACTGTCGGTCGCCAAAGTTGCAATTTGCGAGAAAAAAAACATGAAGATGGCCATTAAAATTTGGACTGTATTATATCTTAGTACTAGATAAGAGTGGTCTCCCCACTGAGCAGAAGTGAAAGAGAAATGGAGATTAATGTCCAGACTCATTTTGGGACTATATGGTTGGTTCCTGCATTGTCCGAGAGAGTTCATCAGGATTTTCTGAAGTGGTTTCCTCTGGTCAGTGGTGCAAGATGGAGGGCCTAACAAGGACAGCTGTCTAGTTGTTCGGATGGAATGAAAAACCGAGATCTTGTGTACACATTAGCGTGCACGTAAAAGATCCCTTGGCACTGTATGTTGTATGTCCGTCATCATTAGCCTTGTCAGTAGGACGTTAAACCCCATTTCATTTCTAACATATGGTTAAATTTTATTTCAATAATGTGCTTGCGTGGTAGACTAGCCCACGTAAACCCATGTGGTTAGCCAGGTGACCCTACTCCTTGTCACGTACAAGCCAAAATCCAAACCATGCCGCATGTACTGATGACTTGTTGTATTTTATATTTTAGATTGATGATTTATACGAAGATTTTAACGTGACAAAGTTACCGTTACAAGAAGAGGAAGTCCGAGGCGTAGAAAGAATAAAATCTTTCTCTAGATTTTTACTAGAGCCGTATTCACCGGACCGATAGTGAATATAATATAACTTTGTTGATATTATTGTATATATTTGTTAAAGTTAATGAAGTGTTATGTGAGAGCTAAATCTGCCGGTTGTAGGTCGTTATATTGGCTTGAAATAATACATAAACTTATAATTGGACATTTATTCACATGACAAGCCCATAATCAACTCTCTAGACCATCGGGTCACCAGTGGCAGAGATTTAATTAGTATAAGAACTACTTCGAGGTTTAAAATTTAACGATAGAATGGATATTCAAGACTTAATCTCCTTTATCCAGTAGCGTTGCTATGATGCTTGACAATCAAAGCTACATCTTCCAACACTCATAACTTCGCTCCGAAATAAAGTAAATTTGAATGTAATTTCAATAATCATTTTTCATTATCTATTTGTGAACTATTATAGCAAGAATGACCAGATATTTATATAAATCTTACATAATGTATCATTAACAATGAATTTGATTTTATTGTACATACATCTCCTTATTATAAATATCATATGTTAAATTATTATTCACGACAGTTGATTTCATCGTGTGTTTCTGTAAGTTTTCCTTCGTGTACAAACCAACTCATAATTTATATAATATGAAGGGTCCTATTCTTCATCGGGGGTTGGGATGGCCTAGTGGTCTAGAGTGCCGCGCTTCGACCTCTAGCTGGCCGGTCACCTCTGGCTTGTGGCTGTGGTTTCGAGCCCTGGTGTGAGCGTATGTGGCATGGAGATAGGGTCGCCTTCTCAACCTCTTGGGTTTCCTCCCACAGCTAAACCCCCCTATGCGCAAGCGAATTATTGAAATAAAATTAAACCATATGTTAGTCCCGAAATGACCTAGTTGTGTTGAGTAGACATTAAACCCCATATCTCTCTCTCTCTCTCTCTCTCTCTCTCTCTCTCTCTCTCTCTCTCTCTCCCAAATTATAAATCTGATTCTCCTTTACCTTATTGTAAAATTAGACATTTTTCAATTTTTCTAATCAAGGGTCTAGCATTAGGGTCCTGCTTTTTATTCGGTTTCTGGAATTTCAAATATTCCGAAATTTGTTCAGTTTTTCTGATAAATTCGGATTTCTGACTCTAACAGGGGTCGGTTGCTCAAAACTAAGTTTTTTAACTATCCGTTAAACTCTAACGGACATATCTTGGTAACGTGTTGTTTGTTAACTTTCCGTTAAATTTACTACAGAAAACACTATATAATACTTTATTTTTGATATTAGCATAAATCTGTAGGTAAAACGTACACCACAGAATGTTCGGGGCCTTTATTTCAAGCAACATTTTTCTCTCCGCTAAAGTTAACGGATTGTTAAAAGATAACAGAGCTTTGAGCAACCGGACCCAGGACAACTCATCCATCACTATGGAAACCATCAGACTGGGCATTATACTGTAAATAATAATGAATTAATAATTAAACATGAATTATGAAGAGATAAATCTGCCTATTGCAGGTCTTACTTTAGGCCTGAAATATTATATAAAACTATTCATTAGACATTAATTAACTTATCCAGACCATAACCAGCTCTCGATGTCATCAGATGTCTAGATTTTCAATGGATTTAAATACAATTTGTGATTGGTATTTAAGTTAAAATTGGATAATGAAGACTTTTTTTTATTCTCCTAGTAGCGGGGTAGCAATGACAATCAAGGCTACACTGTTTATCCGCAATAACTCAGTTCAGGGTGAACTAATTTCAATGAAATTTTGAGTAAATTCTGTTTCATTATGTATCTTTATTATCCACATGCTACATTGTAAGTTAATTCTGGTGTATTGACGTTCGTCACTTCCGTTTGTTGAAACCTTGATTACGTATCTATCTTAGCAATGATCTCTGTGTTAAAATTAAATTTGGAACGTGTTAAAGCAGTTCTATCATATAAAAATTAAATTAAAAACCAAGTACGAACAATCCAAACCATAAGACAGAATTCGAAGTCCTAAAAACGTTATAGGCAAAATAGTGTATTCAAGCAAAATAGTGTATTCAGCAAATGGACTGCTCCTGGGGCCTGTTTCACGAAATTTTAACTTAAGATAAAATCCAAATTTTAGTACATACTCAAATCTGATTGGCTAAGCGCTAAAATCAATCTAATACTATCCAATCGAATTACTAAAATCGGATTTTATCTTAGTTAAAATTTCGTGAAACAGGCCCCAGGTGTACAAAATATACAACAAAACATTTTTATGTAATAATGATTGACACCAGTATTGTTCTTTAAACCATTAAGCCAGGTTGTTTATCTCAGATGTAAAATGAAATTGTACATTTCAACAAAAAGATAGGATAATCATTACTTAATTTATCTGAGACACAAATTGAATTCTACATTTTACTCAATATCTGATTTACGAAAAATTAATTGAAAATAAAGAGACCTGTGGTAAATATTCTGTTTTAATTCTATTTTTTAAAAATAAGATGGATGATCAGGCGCGGATCCAGGAGCCCCCCCTCAGCCCCAGCGAGACTGGTGTATCCGCTTTTTAATTGATGATATAAACTGATTTTTGCATTGTCTCTGCCCTGGCAATGCGATGAAGGCTCTGGGGACTACACCAAACCACTAATACATGCTGCACTCTAATTATTACCATTCATTACAATGTATGGGTGATATTATTATTTTATGGATGTATGGATGATATTACTATTTTATTTGTTAAAGACACAAGTGGAATAACATATGGGTCAAATTTTCTTTTTAAATAACTTTAAAAAGATGGATTATAAAATTTGGTGAAATTACAAATGTGTTATCTCCCTTTATGGAATCTTTAACGTTTAGAAAATATAAACAAACACCGTGTGAAATCTCCTGGTCAATTTACAATCATAAGTGTGATATATTGAATATACAGGACATGACAGTTGATAGTGAGGGTGCATATCGGTGCAATATATTGTTAGGTTTAGATGCAGTTTAATATCGCTGATATAACTATTGAACTAAAAGGTATAAAACTAACACATCCTTATGGAATAACAGCTACGGTACTTATTTATTTGAGCGACGTTTCGAAGAGTATTCTCTCAACGTTATCAAGCTAATAACTATTGAACTAAAAGGTAGGCTATAAGATGTGTAAAGTTCCTAAACAGTGAGTAAGCTAAATATAGCCTACTATGTAACTATACTATAGCCTATTATATGCCTGGTGTCCATATTTATAATTTTAATTCAAATGCCGAAGCCGTAGCGAACTTCCAGTTTATGGATGACCCGCTATGCTAGTCTTCCTTGGTCAGTTTTCTCTTGTTTTCATAGCGTGATAAAGTTTATGATTATTGACGATAACTTGAAACGAAAGTTTGGAGGCGTTACCACTGATTGACAACCATACAGTCACGAAGACTCAATATTTATCGCCACAATATCAGTCGTTGGACCTTCTAATAAAAGTTACAATCCTCAATAGAATGTTTATCGGTCTTTAGAAGTATTTTGTGCGCCGTATAGAGCGGATAGCGGATCGCCTGAAACATGACAACTATGGTATAACTATAAAGTATAAAAACAAAATTTCTACCGTAGGGCTATTATTTTATATAAAGACCCCGTATCTACATGTATATGCCAATGACTGAAATTTATACCCACCATCGCCAAACCCTTCTGGTTGTTTGTTAGTTCAGACCCTTCTGGTTGTTTGTTAGTTCATACCCTTCTGGCTGGTTGTTAGTTCCGATCTTCCGTTTGTTGTGTGTTCGAGGTTTATAGTTTTATCACGCTGCTAAGATGACGAATAGGCCTGCCGGTACCGTTAATTCAACGACGGCACACGAATTAGATCTACCCCTTTCCGCAAACATCAGAGATATCATTGTCCACCATTTTATCCTTGACTGGAATTGTGACGTAAAAGGGACCAAGTCTGTCATTCTGTTCTTGCGGCCTACCACGGATAACTCTAGTGATGTTGTTAAACCGAATATGTCGGATGAAATAACCGACAAGTGCTACCCCAAAGAAAACATTTTGGAGTCAACCAAGTGTAACACAACTGATACAGTTAAAAGTAAAGAGAATCCGACAGATCAGGAAACTGACGAGTATCACCCCGAACATTCCGCCGAAAACTTCTTCGGGCACTCGACAACAAACTCTAATTGCACCGTTAAAAGTGAACATAATCCACCAAACCCGAAAACTAGCGAGCAGCATCCAGAATATTCCGCCAAAGACTTCTTCGGGCACTCGACAGCAAACTCTAATTACACCGTTAAAAGTGAACAAAATCCGTCAGATCTGAGATCTAGCAAGCATCGCAACAATCCGTCAACCCATGACTCCTTGGTAACGCAGAATCCATCAGACCCGAGAACAAGCGAGCACCGCAAGGAACAGAATCCGTCAGATCCAGTAACAGACGGGCAACACCCTGAACAACCCACCCCCGACTTCGTGTTTATATTAGACTGCTGTGATCTCGAAATTATTTCTGTGGAAGAGTTCAAACAAAGTGATAGTTTTAGGGTTCCACAGACCCATATTGAAAAGAAAGCTGACATAAAAAATGAAAACGGGTATTATATGAGTCTAATGGATCAGGAAGGACAGCCGTTGGAATTTGTGGTTGAAAAACATTGTTTAAGGACCTGGAAGCCCGGCGTGAGTTCAGTTTCACGTTTCCCAGGAATCGTACAAATTAAGTATGCCATAACAGCAAATGGAAAGTCTTTTAAGTGGACCAAAGATGTGGATGGGAAGTAAGTATTAATCGGACTTTATTCGGGGTTTTAAATTGGACCTATCAAGGGAAGGAGGGATTAGGGTCAACACACCCAATGTGGACTAAACGTGTACATTATTGGTATTTCTTAAATATTCAAACACGGTTAATAGGAGTTATTTCCCTTGAATCGTGAGCTTAAGTCAGAGAACGAAACCGCCAAGAAACATTTTTTCACTTACAAGTAACAAATTGGAGGGTAAATATGTTAAAACTAAGTGTAATCTTACTTTTCTGATGCGATGTAGAGACAACAACATCATCCCCAAAGGTTTACAGATTAAGTCCCCCGTCCAATCAGCAGCTGCAGATAATGTGTTCTTTTCACTCCTTTGATCTTGTTGTTGTCATGCATGGTTTCTTAATTGTTGTTATTGCTTGCCTATATATAATTGCTCTACACATTTGTTACTGTACTTGCTTGAAAACGTTGAGAGAATACTCTTCGAAACGTCGCCTAAATAAATCAGTAATTGTTCTTCCATAAGTATGTGTTATAGTTTATTGCTCTATCCAGTTACTAAATGCCTCTAAAAGATCATTTTTTCACTTGTTGATAAAAAAGACCACATTCAAACACAAACAATGAAGACCCACCATGTGACCATCGACATTCCCTCAGCCCCCCTAGGCTATTTCACTTATCATCCCCATCCGTTTGACTAAAGGGAGATTAAAGTGTGTATTAAAAAGCAGTTAACTGATTACGAATGTTTTATACTACAGCGCGTATAAGAGAGGTTTAGAATAAATATGATACATTACAGCGCTAGATCGGATACAGCGTTAACTTTACATTATATCTATAATACAACGTTAAATTAACGTTTTATCTTAGAATACAGCATTAAATCTAATACAACGTTAAATCAACGTTTTATCTAAAACAACGTTAAATTAACATTATATCTATAATACAACGCTAAATCTAATAGTTAGTGCAGGAGGACTTACATAAAGGACAAATATAACGACAAGACATCATACTCCGAAACAGCAAACAAAACAAACAAAAAGCAATTCAAAAAAGAGTGAATGGATCCGGGGGCTAGCCGTGGGCGTCCACTGCGCTGTACAGTCCCGGGCCTGTAGTGACACAGGCTTCACTCAAAATTGAACATATTTCATTACGTTAAATCTAATACAACGTTAAATTAACGTTAAATCTAATACAACGTTAAATTAACGTTGAAACTAATACAGCGTTAAATTAACGTTAAATCTAATACAACGTTAAATTAACGTTAAATCTAATACAGCGTTAAATCAACGTTTTATCTAATACAAACAACGTTAAATTAACGTAAAATTTTATACAGCGTTATTTTAACGTTTAATATAACACAGCGATAAATTAACGTTAAATCTACACAACGTTAAATTTAACGTTAAATCTAATCCAACGGTATATCTAATATAACGTTTACCCCCCCCCCCGTTAAATCTGATACAGCTTTAAGTCTGACACAACGTTAGATCTGATAGAACATTAAATCTTATACCACGTTAAGTCTAAATTGTACTTATTTACAATATTCCAATTAATTGATGATACAAATTTCATCTTAACACACCGAATTAAAAAAAAATTGGAATAATTCAACTACATGGTAAGGACATGGTTTTAAAAGCTTTACGTAAACACTTTCAAATGCAACTTGATTTAAACATATTTTCGACCCCCCTGCGTAAAATAGGGTGTAATAGATAATTTACACAACAGGTAGGACACTTAAACATCTAGTAGTTAGAATAAGGCTATTTTTTTCCTGGACCCGTCAAGTCAGCAAGAGTGGTATTTTCCCTTTAAATGAAATGAGATTTATTGGGCTAATAAAAATGGCCACGCGCTGTGCCACGGGGGACATTTACCCTGGACACCGGCGTTTCCATCTTAATAATAATAATAATCTTTATTCATGTATTGAAGCCTTACGGCCATAGTTCAAAGTTAGCATATTTGAGTGAAAGTTCTGTACACTTAATTCAATTTTAATCATTAAATAACACTTTATAGATTTATGAAAAAAAACAAAAGAAAAAAACAAAACAAAACAAAAACATAGATACAATAAAAAGAGTGGTGCATAAGTAAAGGTAGGGAACAGTTTAGTGTAGAAAGTGACTACTATTTACAATGTTGTAATAGTGTATAAATAGCTATACCTATGACAATGTGGTTAGTAAAGAAAGGAATAATATCTACAATTTGAATATGAAAATGAACACTTTCATGTGATAATTGACAAACTGTATACAAGATTTATGCAGAAGTTGATAATGTTTTACGTATTTTAATTGCAAAATATATAAATTTTGAGATATTTATAACGACAGTTTGTTCATTATTGGACATTAGCTTAATAAACTGGTACTTTGTATCATACTTATTATCTACGTGGATATATTTTGATCTAAGGCTATCGTATGCCGAGCATCTTAGTAGAAAGTGACACTCATCTTCGCACTCATGCAGATCACATAGACTACATATTTTGTACTCCTCTGGTAATTTACGCCATTTACAAAGCGTGTTCATAAACAGGTATGATCCACAACGAAATTTAATGAGCGCGCGCTTAAATTTCTTGTCATAAGTTGACAACAAATACGGTTCTAGACCAAGCATACTTTTAAATTGGCTATAGTAGACAAGCCTTGAGTTTTCATGTAAGGAATAGTGCCATTCTTGAGCACAACATTCACGGACTCTCTGCGTGAATAGGTAGATAAAATCAGCACAATTTCCTATTGTTTGGGAAATCCATACTATACCAAAACCATATCTAAATAATAGATTTTTAACATCGCTTGCCCATGTTTTTCTACCATTCATATCCAAGTTATGTAGCATTACATACGTTTGTTTGGGAATTCTATGGTCTGGCATGCATACAAGTTTAACCCAATATCTGATACATCTATTTGCAGAATTAACAAAAAGGTAGGATCTCCCGAGTTCACCCAAGACAGCAGAGTTACTAGTATGAGGAGGCAGTTTTAATACATATTTGAAGAATTTTAAATGGACATTTTCTATCTTAGTACAAAAAGAATGTCCCCATATCTCGGAGCCATACAATAGAATTGGAAGGATCATTTTATCAAATATTTGTACAGCACAACTAAGATTAATACCTTGACACTTTTTGTCTATACATTTCATCATATTAATAACTTTCTCGGATTGTACAATCTGAACTTCTTTTGTTTTCGACCATTTAAGTGTTGTTGAGAACACAACCCCTAGATATTTGTAGAAAGAAACAGTATCGATTGGGACATTATTGTAACTCCATTTTTCATATGATCTCAGTGGACCACCGTTTCTAAATACAAGTATCTTGGTTTTTTGGGTGTTGATGGACATTCCATATTTCTCACAAAATGATGCTAGGCAGTTAATTTGGTGTTGTAGATTAAACACAGTATCGGCCATATTTCTGATGTCATCAGCAAATAGCAAAGAGAATACATTGGGGAATACATTTGATACAAAGATACCATTACATTTCTTATTTTGCAACTCACTGACATATTGATTCATGAAGAGCGAAAATAATAACGGGCTTAATATACAGCCTTGTCTGGTACCCGTATTACATGCAAAGAAGTCAGTTAGTCCCAGTGGTGTAGCTACACAAGATTTACACTTGGAATACATGTTTCTGATGATATTGATGAATTTTCCATGGATACCTGCTTCCATCATGCTGACCCAGAGCAAGTCATGCTGGACGGAATCAAACGCTTTGTGGAAGTCCACAAATAACAGATATATTCGCCCCCCTTTTCTCGATAGATATTTCCTTATAATACCTTGTAAGGAGAATATATTATCGACAGTAGAGTATTTTTGGCGGAATCCAGCTTGATACTCATAAATAATATTATTCAAATTACACCAAGATAATAATCTGTTGTTTAATACTTTTGTAAATATTTTACACAAACTGGTCAGCAAGGAGATTCCCCTGTAGTTATCGACATTGTCCACACAACCTTTTTTGTGTATAGGACTTATAATGGCCATGCCCCATTTCTCAGGGAAGATCCCGCTGTTCAGAATTGCGTTAAATATATTACAAAGGGCTGACTTTATGGTGGTCTCACTCTCTTTGATCAGTTCATTACATAGTCCATCGATGCCAGGTGACTTATTATTGCGGACACTCTTAATTGCCTGAGAAACTTCGAATTCTGTGATGGGTTTATTTAATTCTTCCGGAATATCACTTTCACAAATATCACAATGATCATCATGTGATGTTAAAGACTCTTGGTACCAGTGGTCGGTTAATGGGCTGTTAGAGTTCAAAAGATCGCGAAAATATGCTATCCATTCATCGCAACAGATTTTTGGATTAGCTGGTGTTCTCCGTAGAAGGGATTTTACTTTTCCCCAAAATATTTGCGGGTTCGGTATCGCACTTTCCAAATTACAATTTAGTTGTCGACCGTATTCATTCTTTTTCGAGGCACACAGACTTTTGAACCCTTTTTTTTAATTTGTAATTGTTGAGGTCAATATCACGTTTAGTAGTTCTGTAGACATTTAGAGATTTGGATTTTGATTGTTTTAGAAGTTCACAATTTTGATCGAACCAAGGGGGTTGGGTATAGAGACAACGATATGGACGACACACTTTGAACATTGGTTTAGCAGCTCTAACAAGGACATGACTGAGCTGTTCAACAGAAACATTAACGTCAAGTGTCAAGGCGTTTTTGAGATCACCAAATTTGAGATATTGCAGGAGTAATCGTCTGAGATAGTATTTATAAAGTCATTTTTGTGTAATGGATTCCATTTGAATATATGCCGCTCATAGATCTGTGAATCACATTCATTTGTTGTGTTTTGTACATGATCGATGTTCGCCTTTATTTCACACTGAATTGGAAAGTGATCAGAGTCATCAAATTGTCCAACCTTAAAGTCTCTTATTTGTGGAAAAAGATCTGTGGAGGCCACCATATAGTCAACTACACTATGACCATTATTAGCCAGACACGTAAAGTCACCTTTAGGGTCACTAGCAAAACGTCCATTCAATATGTGAATACCAAACACCTTACACAACCTGATAAATTCTCGCCCAAAGTTGTTTTCTTGTTTGTCCAGGTTTGTTCGAGGTGTACTGAAGGTGTCTTGCTCATAAACGTCATTGGTGTCTTGTATATATTTCAAAGAGTCATCATAGGTAAAGTCATCTAGTTGTCCAGTCCTGCAATTTAAATCTCCAGCAAGTAATATGGAACACTGTGGGAAGTCGGACTGGCATAGGATAAGGATTTCCTCTAATGATTCAAGTGTTGAAGAGTCTTTACCGTGGTAGTATTTAGAGTTTTCGGGTGAGATATATATAAAGATAACAATAACGTCCATTTTGAACCCAAAAAATTGATGGTCCAGTTTGATGATAATAGTATCTGGGAAGCTGGCATATATTCGAGTTATGCCGGCGTTTATAGATAGGGATATATACACAAGCAGGCCTCCGTGTTTACCTTTCTGCCTATATGAGGAAAAACATTGATGTGTTTGTAAGTATGAAAGAACATCCTGGTTAAATTTATACAACCATGTCTCACAAAGTCCAACAATGTCATAATTACCTAATTTATGTTTGAGTTCACCGTTGTCTATATGGCGCGAAAAGCTTTGGCAATTCCAAGTGAAGATAGAGATTGTGTCTGTGTATACATATTGCGGTAGAGTATGGGTATATTCGATTTGACACTTACTTGGTTGTTATTTTCTATTTTTAGATTGTATTAGTTCGTTTGTCGACAGGTCAATTTCAATATCTTTGTCAATAATTAATTTATCATATCGAAGAAAAGCTTTTTTCCCCTCCGTTTTTGCTTTTATGAGATGCGGGACTAGTGTTTTACGAATATTTCTAATGCGCTCAGTATAATCATCAGACACACTAATTTCCGACTCGGGTTTTTTTAACTCTTTTCGAGCAGTACTTATGACGAGTTCTTTATCCTTGAGGCTAGACATGACAAGGATTATCGGTCTTGGCCTAATGGCTGGTGTTTTCTTAGTTCCGATTCGATGAACACGTTCAATACAGAGAGCTCTTTTGTCGTGAGCACCGTCTATTTTGAGGTTACTGAGCAGATCTCTTACTATTTGTTCACTGTCTTCAGGGTGATCACTTTCTGTGACGCCGTATATTATTATGTTCTTTTGTCTTGACCTATTTTCAATATTGTCTAACTGAATTCTAATGTCCTCGTTTTCTGAAATCAAACTAGTAACATCGTCCCTAATTTTTGAAACTTCTTCCCTAATATTAAGTTCCTTCATTTCTGTCTTTATGTCTTTCACTTCATTTCTTAACGCCGAAATATCAGATTTTAAAGATTGGATCAATATTGTCAGTTCACTTATCTCATGACTCTCCACGTTTTTATTCGGTTGTTGTGGGGGATAGACAACCTGTCCAGTGGTTGAGATTTGTCCTTGTCTGGTTTGGGGGCCTGGGTTTGTTGCTACATCCCCTGCAAGGATTAACAGTATTGTCAAAATTAATGTTGTAGAAAGAGAGAAAGTACCTGTGCTAAAAAACTTTGTTCTATGCTTCGTTGCCACCATTTTATGAAAATAAAGTCCTATATGCATTCTCCAAACATCTATTCCACCATCCATAGTAAGTATTATCCAAGTACTTCAAGTATTATTTATCGAAGAGAAAATATATCCACAGTCACATTGGTAGATATACAACACAATTTATAAAGAAAATTCGTCACACTTCATTAACTTTGACCGCTCTAGTTCTTCAATTACAACTACCAAGGGTTATTTTATATGCATGACAATATCTACTCAGAACCTCGGGTTTTTGTCACAACCGAAGGACTACATGTTGATTTTTTCAAGACTCTACGTTTTGTACCGCCGAGAAACCTAGTTCAGGTCCGGTTGTAGGTATCATTACACTCGCCCTGTATGTTCAGGAACCGTCCTATTAAATTCTTGTCGAAAACGTTCCTAACCCCTGTCAATCTTACTGAGCAACTTTCTACTGTTAAACGGTCGTGTATCAGTCTCTGTGAACGCATGTATAATGTGATGGGATATTTTAGTGAGAAAATAAGAGCTTGCTCACCTTGCTACAGTCAGTATGCGCGACATGACATGCTGTTAACTATACGCCGTAGCTCCGGCATCCATCACGAATACAAGATGGCAAATCCAAAGAACTGCTGTCTGTAGTGCACTACAGGTTTTGCTTTAAAGGGCCAATCCCGATAACTTTTTGGGGAATAAAACTGCTTAATTTTGTGTTAAAATCATTTAAAACCCATTATCTACGGCCGATCAACTAACCCGATATTTGTAATACGCTTGTATATTTCTTAAACCTGACAGTCTGCATCTGGAAATGGAGACCTTTGTATTATACAGTATCTGGATAAAACCAGACCTTTTTCTATAAAAAATAATATGTAGGTGAAATTTACTTTTGATTATCAGGTCACCCAATGAAAAAAATGACCCGAAATCTTAAAAGGGTTACGTGTCCAAATAAGCAGTGTTGACGTTCACGTCCAAACGACTCAATATTTTCAGCTGAAATTTTCAGACAATGTAAATACACCATACTTTTATATTTTGGTCCATAAATTTCACAAATACTCTGACTTTAATTTTTGAGACACTGTTCTTATCGGGATTGTCCCTTTAAACATACATACATTATGCGAGAGTTAAATATGCCTATTACAGGTCTTTCTTTAGGATTGAAATGTTATATAAACTATTAATTAGATATTTATTAACATGACAAGACTTTAATCAACTCTCTAAGCCATCTTATGTTTCGGATTCGAATCAGATTTTCTGCTCACCAATCATTGATGATTTAATCCAAAAATGGATAATCGAGACTGGTTTTTTTTAACGTATTGATTTTAGTAATTACATGTATGATCGAGGCTAGGTCTAAAATTCAAACGCTAATAACTCGGTTCAGAGT
This sequence comes from Patella pellucida, assembly GCA_917208275.1. Taxonomy (NCBI): domain Eukaryota; kingdom Metazoa; phylum Mollusca; class Gastropoda; family Patellidae; genus Patella; species Patella pellucida. Next base: position 5,011,421 of record OU795037.1, read on the forward strand.
GGATCAATTCCACTGAAATTTGCAGCATATACCCTTTACATTTATCTAGTTTTGAACCATTATAGTGAAAACTGTCAGCTCTTTTTCCAAGCCCCCATAATGTATCTTTAAGAATTCACACAAATACTTGATATATGGACCACTGCGCAACGAATTGGGTGCGTGGGTTGAATGAATGACATCAAGGATAGATGCCAACCAAAGAATAGAAATATGTCAACATTTGTTTTAATTCGTCTGCGCAGGTGGATGCGTGGGTCGAGATTTATACGCGGTCTATTCAATTGGAGACAAATGTTGAAATTGTGCGACGCCCCCTTATTTATATTTGTGTTGACAGTTTGCTTAGTAGATTTAAATTTAAAGCTATAATACTATTTTAAAATAACTCCCAATAGGTTTCATTAATGGGGATTGAGAACATTTATAACACGTGTTGTTCAATTTAAAGACAATTGAGAGAAAAATAGATCGCCCACTCTTTCATTAATTGCGTGGGTTGTAATCTTCCGTCCTCGTGGGGGAAATTATTGTTATTCAATTTGTGCTGTTGTTTACAGATCGTGTGGATTCACCATTGGCCACTGGATAAATAACCGGTCCCTGTTTCCCAGTCAAGATGCACCGTCAGCGATGTCAACCTGGCAGGCGATCATTCGTGCTGAAACGAATCAAGTGGTACTGATGAGTGGAGATGAAAGCGGGAAATTATCAGATAAATATTCAAGTGATGGTTCGTTATCTTAGTAATAAAAACACCCGGCATTATTAATAAACAATAGCCGTTTTGTTCCCATAGCAACCGTGGTGTTATCTATTGTCAGGGTGGTTGGTGAAATCAGGTTGGCAGGGATGACCACGTTGGTTCGGGAAAATAGGCACATCGACCCGATATCCTCCCCAACTACTCAGATATTTTACCCAACTTGCACCATCTCTTATCAATTCATCGGGACCTCATCCCCAACTAGCCTGATCTACCCAACTGGCCTGGTCTTCTACTCACCCGACCTGATCTTTTACCGCGATCTTCTCCCCAGTCGGCCTGATCACCTCCCCAAAAACCATGCCCTCCTCCCAGCCGGTCCGATCTCCTCTATAAGCCCTCTGCTCTCCTCCCAACCGGTCTGATCTCCTCTCTATAAGCCCTCTGCCCTCCTCCCAACCGGTCTGATCTTCTCTCTATAAGCCCTCTGCCCTCCTCCCAACCGGTCCGATCTTCTCTATAAGGCCTCTGCCCTCCTCCCAACCGGTCTGATCTTCTCTATAAGGCCTGTGCCCTCCTCCCAACCGGTCTGATCTTCTCTCTATAAGCCCTCTGCCCTCCTCCCAACCGGTCCGATCTTCTCTATAAACCCTCTGCTCTCCTCCCAACCGGTCTGATCTCCTCTATAAGCCCTCTGCTCTCCTCCCAACCGGTCTGATCTTCTTCCCAACGGATGGGATCTAGTTTCCATCCAACGTGATCGCCTCCCAACCGGCCTGCAAATAAACAAAAAAATGTGGGGACAGAATATCACCCGGGTTACGAAATTACCCAAGTAGTTACATGTACTTGCACCGGATCACTGTTAGTCGCAGCTGCCTTGACAAAATACCCCAACTACCCTCAAATAGCAAATAAAATAAACTTATAGTGGCCCCAACAGAGGTTTTAACTCCTCCGACGTTATCATAAAATTGAAATGAAATGGGTTTAACGTCCTACTGTTCTGTACCAACGAGGCTACTAAGGATGGACATATCAAGTGTGCCGCGAGGGAAAGGTTGCCCATGCAGCAGTCCTATCAACTTCGCACGTTTAAGACCCGAACTGTATGAGGATCGTGAATGTCCTTAAAATGGGGTTTACCGTCCTTCTGTTCTGCTCAGAACTGCGCTAATAAAGACGGGCATACGCCATACAGTGTGCTATGAGGGAAATTTACTTGGGTAGAGGCACTACAAGTGGGGATCAACAATCAAGCCTGAAAATTCACGATTTTCTTTCAGGGATCGAACAATGGACCTTCGGGTTTGGGAGCCAACGTCTTACTCACTGTAGCTTCCTATTCATTAGGGAATGTCGCGTTCAAGTCCCGAGTTTACAAAGCATTCTCTGACATAAGTTAAAAATTTACTAAAATTATTTTCTTCTTATTTTAACTAAAATATAGCCCTTTATAAAACTTTTGTTGTTTAAATGTATCAAATGCATCAATAAGAACCTAAGTTTCTGTATCAAAGATATTTCTAACAAACAGTGATTGATAGTTGAGTAAATGCTTTATGAACTCGGTGCGAGAAGTATTCGGACAGTTAGAATGTTTAATAAGGAATATTGTTGGGCTTCAGCCTCTGATATTCCAAGGTTTTATATGTTTATTCCTGTTGTTTACACTTAGCGAGATTCTCGAGATAATTGGAATGAATAGCCATGACGTTGTCCTGGTTCTAAATTAAAGCACCCCGTGTCATTATACGTCATTAATAATTCTAATTAAACGTACACAGTGAATACTTCCCCTTGTTGCACGCTAATAAAATCATTATTAATAAATATTATTTTCATTCAGAGCTCCAGGCCTATTTTTTCTATACATCAATGCCGATGCCAACTTCAACACTAGCTCTATCTTGTGGCGAATGGATAGAAGTAGTGATTGTGTCTCGTGGCGATTCTGCTGACGACGTGTAAGTTATCTAATTTAGACGAACAATATAATAATAGCGATTTTCTTCATGAATTTTACCTGGCGGCCATTTAATACTATAAATGTCAACATGCAGCACGTCCCCACTCTATTATTTTAATCTTTTATTGTTTTAAACAAAGCCAGATTGAAGTGGAGGATCTTTCTTTCCAGAAATAACGAAAACAAAATTTACAAGGGAGGGGCGGTGGGGTAGCCTAATGGATGAAAAGGACTGTCTTTGAGTCAGGTTTTGTGGTTTTGATTCTCCGGTTGTACGCCCAAGGGCCAAGGAGAGAGAGAGACACACACACACAAATGGGGTTTAACGTTTACTCGACACACACTAGGTCATGTCGGGACTAACATATGGTTTTAATTTTATGTCGATAATTTGCTTGCGCGTAGGGGTCTTTAGTAGTGGGGGGAAATCGGTGGATCTTGGGAAAACCCACGAGGCTGGACAGGTGACCAAACTCTTAGTCACTTACAACCATGGATTCGAAATCACGCCAGTTGACTCAATGGCAGGCTTTATTTTACAGCACGCACGCGCTAACCATTCTCCCCCATCCCCTAAGCACAAGGGAATTAATGAAATTAATAAGAAAACCTATTATGTTAGTCGCGAAATGTCCTAGTTTCTACGAATTTTCCGATGCTTTTTTAAAAATAAAATGAGATCATTATTTAATTTGTATTTGGGATGTCTTGATTTCATTTTAGTCCATCGGCATGTCTACACGGTAATAGTCGAGAATTTATGGCGATGGCGGAAGACGAATATTTAATCTATTGCCTGTGGGTTCTCTCTGTTAAATATTCCAGCGTCAAAAACAGAAGACAACCCAAAACAAATTAAGGAATTCTAATTCTTAGGTTTATATCGATTTCAACGTCCTTATTTTCAGATCAGCCTTACCATCCTGTCAGAAGCATGGCGGGAACTGTCAGACGAACTTCTCCCCGAATAATGTACTTCCTTGTCGCCTGTTCTTACCACGGTCGTTAAAAGATGCCGGGCAGGAATTAAAGGTTTATTTACCCAGTTGTATGGAAGCGGTGAAAGATATCCTAGGACCTCATCCATTTCAACGACTGGATGTTTTAATTGTTCCTGAATGTTTTGACAGCCTGGGCATGGCCAGGTAAATTGAAACAACAATCTTTGCTTGATAAAGACGGGGGAACCCTCGTCGAAACGTCACGGAAATAAACTATTTAAGTAACTTGTATTTCATATTATTGTGTGGGGATCACGGTGGCTAAGTGGATAAGGCACTGGTTCGCTAGCCTGGAGGTTGAGTGTTCGATCCCTGCATTGGCCGAGAAAGTTCATCTCTTGTCAGTGATGCAGAAGGAGGGCCTGACAAGGACAGCTGCCTAGTCGTTCGGATGGGACGAAAAACCGAGGTCCCGTGTACAAATTGGAGTGCACGTAAAAGATCCCTTGGCAGTTGGAATTCGATATAAGAGTAGGCCGTAGCGCCGCTTCCCGGGCAAAATTTCCCTCATTGCACACTGTGGCGTATGCCCGTCTTCAATAAGCCCAGCACCCAGTTACCAAAAGCCACTCAAACAATCGATTAAAACATGATGGCCTACACTACATGAAGATCCGACCAGTTGTAGTGGAAGGTCGTGTCAGGGGTCATACGAGCGGCTACTGACCCTATGGCGTCATACATTGATTAATCAATCAGCGTTGAGGTTTATAGTGGTTTACCCACAGTTCTGTGCACCTCACGCCAAGAACTCGCCGTAACAGACCGATTCATAGGCTAATTTATCACATTAACTAGAACGCCTGGGGCCTGTTTCACGAAATTTTAACTTAAGATACAATCCAAATTTTAGTACATACTTAAATCTGATTGGCTAAGCGCTAAAATCAATCTAATACTATCCAATCGAATTACTAAAATCGGATTTTATCTTAGTTAAAATTTCGTGAAACAGGCCCCTGGTATATATTAACGCTTCCAGATCCCAGTGTTGTGAAAACACAAGTTAAACGAATTTTTGAGCTATAAAAAAACGAAACGAAATAGAATCTGTGTTTTAATCAGATTGTATTCAAAGGGAATTCCAGTACAATATTAGGATGCCCCGTGCTCTACAAAAAGTTGGTCTCGACACGGCCACGTGCACGCTTGGGTGGCTGTGTCTCGAACTATGATAATAGGTCAGCGCCGGAGTGTATGAGACTATAAATAGCCACGGCTCGTGCATTTCTGTACAAATATTTCAGCTATTAGAGCCCTAAAAAATCTGTTGTTGACGATTTCGAATAGCAGTAAAATTAGCTTCTTTGTTATTACAGAAGCTTTAGAAATTACGTTCGTTTTATTTTTTAAATTGCTTTATTATTAACTGTACCGTTAGGAGTGCTATCGTTTGGTTTAGTAGAAATAATATCTCTGAAATGCTTGGTTTAGGCCGGAACATGATTCTAGCAGCAGTTTCGATTTACTTTTACAAGTTTCTTAAAACAGGTGTTGAGTTGACAGACGTGCTAATTTCTAAATTCAATTTCTTGTTCAGCTTTATTTAACGTTTCGTAAAATATATAGTCTTTATTATCCCGACATGTCAATCAAACGTAGAATGATTGGTAGACTGGTTAAGCAAGACTAAGGTCAAAACAAGGGCAAGTAACCTGTCTTTTACTCAAAAAGTGCTGGATGTTATGGACAACAATTGAAACCAGTTTTCAGTCTAGTATTTATATGATTAAATGATCATTAGCTTATTAAGTACAGCATGGTCGTTTATTTAGTGACTATAATTGTGTGGAACTGATTTAAGGCTTTGTATATATATAAATATTGTGGAGTAATTGTCGAGATATTTGGAGATATTTATTTATGGTGGGGCACCCTAACAATATACAGATTTGAAGAATGCAGGTATTCCATTATTATACATAGTCATGTATGTTGAATGCGGCTGAGCAAAAGAGAACGTTAACCCACATTTCATTCATTCATTTTATTAAAATGAATTCCAATATAATTAAAGTAAAACATACGTTAAGCAAGAGCTGAATCTTCCATTTGCAGGCCTTTGTAGAGGCCTGAAATGTTTAAATCTAAATATTAATAAGACATTTATTAACGTATCCAGATCTCTCGATGCCATCACTAGCCTTTGTTATTTAGCTGATTGGAATACATTTTTTATAAATTGATATATGGAGACTTTGTTTTTTTATTGTACTGACTTTAGTAATGAAACCGATACTAGCCTAAAATTCAATCGTTAATATCTCGAACGAGAATGGAATGAATGAATGAAATGGGGTTTAACGTCCTACTGTTATGCACTTAACCTGAGCTAATTGAAGACGGGCATACGCCATACATTGTGCTATGAGGAAAATTTTGCCCGGGCAGCGGCGCTACGGCCTACTCTTATATCGAATTCCAACTGCCAAGGGACTTTTTACGTGCACTCCAATGTGTACACGGGACCTCGGTTTTTCGTCCCATCCGAACGACTAGGCAGCTGTCCTTGTCAGGCCCTCCTTCTGCATCACTGACAAGGGGAAATCACGCCGGAAAATCGAGATGAACTTTCTCGGCCTATGCAGGGATCGAACACTCGACCTCCAGGCTAGCGAACCAGCGCCTTATTCACTTAGCCACCGTGATCCCCGAACGAGAGTGGAGCAATTCTGTTAACATAGTCTTTTTTATAACAATTATAGCGAGAATTGTCATCTCTTTATCAAAAAAAACATCTTTAAGTTGATGCAAAGGGAATTTCAATATTATACCATCCTCACTTTCTTGTTTTTTGTATTCCAGCCCCAGCCTCCTGTTTCTATCGCAGTCTGTATTATCTGGTGACTATAGCATGTGTCATAGAGTAGCACACGAACTGTGTCATTCTTGGTTCGGTCTTCTTATTGGACCCAAGGACTGGACGGAAGAATGGATGACGGAGGGGTTCTGTACATATTTAGAAGATATCGTTCATGCTAAAGCTCTAAAGGTAAATAATATCGATTCCTTTTAGTCCCACGTTTTTATTACCTACTCTTATATTGGCCAGGAAATACGGCAAGTCGTTTGGGTGGGACTTAAAACCAAGTCCCATTAAAGATAACTAATACGTCAAAGATACCCAATACGTTAAAGATACCCAATACGTTAAAGATATCAATACGTTAAAGATACCCAATACGTTAAAGATACCCAATACGCGAAAGATACCCAATACGTTAAAGATACCCCGCACGTTAAAGATACCCAATACGTTAAAGATACCCCGCACGTTAAAGATAGCCCACACGTTAAAGATACCCAATACGTTAAAGATACCCAATACGTTAAAGTTACCCCACGCGTTATAGATACGTTAAAGATACCCAATACGTTAAAGATACCCAATACGTTAAAGATACCCAGTACGTTAAAGATACCCAATACGTTAAAGATACCCAATACGCTAAAGATACCCAATACGTTAAAGATACCCAACTCGTTGAAGATACCCAATACGTTAAAGATACCCTACACGTTAAAGATACCCAATACGTTAAAGATACCCAGTACGTTAAAGATACCCAACACGTTAAAGATACCCAATACGTTAAAGATACCCAACACGTTAAAGATAAAGATACCCCACACGTTAAAGATAAAGATACCCCACGCCACACGTTAAAGATACCCAATATGTTAAAGATACCCAACACGTTAAAGATACACAATATGTTAGAGATACCCAATACGTTAAAGATACCCAATACGTTAAAGATACACAATACGTTAAAGATACCTAATACGTTAAAGATACCCAATACGTTAAAGATACCCAATATGTTAAAGATACCCAACACGTTAAAGATACACAATACGTTAAAGATACTCATCTCATTAAAGATACCCCACACGTTAAAGATACCCGTAACCCAACACGTTAAAGATACCCAACACGTTAAAGATACCCATCTCGTTAAAGATACCCAATACGTTAAAGATACCCATCTCGTTAAAGATACCCAGTACGTTAAAGATACCCATCTCGTTAAAGATACCCAACACGTTAAAGATACCCAATACGTTAAAGATACCCAATACGTTAAAGATACCCAATACGTTAAAGATACTCATCTCATTAAAGATACCCCACACGTTAAAGATACCCGTAACCCAACACGTTAAAGATACCCAACACGTTAAAGATACCCATCTCGTTAAAGATACCCAATACGTTAAAGATACCCATCTCGTTAAAGATACCCAATACGTTAAAGATACCCAATACGTTAAAGATACCCAATACGTTAAAGATACCCAATACGTTAAAGATACCCAATACGTTAAAGATACACAATACGTTAAAGATACCCGTAACCCAACACGTTAAAGATACCCGTAACCCAACACGTTAAAGATACCCCACAAGTTAAAGATATCCAATACGTTAACATTAGAGTACCCTACACGTTATTGTTTAATACATGTATGTCGCACATGCTTAGCACTTTGACTTTCTAGATTCTAAATTTCTCATCCAATTAAACGCTAATCAAATTTTAATTATTTCTGATAATATCTTTACGGGTTGTTGTGATTCAGTGTGATTTAGTTTGTGTATACTCTCTATAATTTCTGTGTTTCAGTGGGAACAAGACGTCGCCGACGAATTTATAGAATTACGGTCTCTATTACGTTATAAAATATTACATAACGAGCTTGAACACACAGAAGGTCATCTACAATTACTAAGGTAAAATTAATTATTGTCTGACAAATACAAATCAAGGCCAGGGGTTTTAATGTGTGTGTTTTGTATGTGTGTCTAGATCTAACTTTTTTTTATCATTGGACCAGAAACACTCGTAACCGCTACCCTTTTTGTTCGAGTTGTTGTGGTTGTTCGTGTGGTTATTCATATGGTTGTTCTTGTGGTTGTGGTTGTTCGTGTGGTTATTCTTGTGGTTGTTCTTGTGGTTGTGGTTGTTCGTGTGGTTATTCATATGGTTGTTCTTGTGGTTTTTCATATGGTTGTTCTTGTGGTTGTGATTGTTCGTGCGGTTATTTCATATGGTTGTTCTTGTGGTTGTGGTTGTTCGTGTGGTTATTCTTGTGGTTGTTCTTGTGGTTGTTCGTGTGGTTGTGGTTGTTCGTGTGGTTGTTCTTGCGGTTGTGGTTGTTCGCGTGGTTGTTCTTGTGGTTGTGGTTGTTCGTGTGGTTATTCATATGGTTGTTCTTGTGGTTGTGGTTGTTCGTGTGGTTATTCATATGGTTGTTCTTGTGGTTGTGGTTATTCTTGTGGTTGTTCTTGTGGTTGTTCTTGTGGTTGTGGTTGTTCGTGTGGTTATTCATATGGTTGTTCCTGTGGTTGTGGTTATTCTTGTGGTTGTGGTTGTGGTTGTTCGTGTGGTTATTCATATGGTTGTTCTTGTGGTTGTGGTTGTTCGTGTGGTTATTCTTGTTGTTGTTGTTGTGATTGTGGTTGTTCGTGCGGTTATTCTTGTGGTTGTGGTTTCGAGCCCTGGTGTGAGCGTATGTGGCATGGAGATAGGGGCGCCTTCTCAACCTCGTGGGTTTCCTCCGGGCACTCCGGTTTCCTCCCACTGCTAAAGACCCCTACGCGCAAGCAAATTATTAAAATAAAATTAAACCATATTTATGTTAGTCCCGAAATGACCTAGTTGTGTTGAGTGGACGTTAAACCCCATTTCTCTCTCTCTCTCTTGTGGTTGTTGTTGTGATTGTGGTTGTTCGTGTGGTTGTGGTTGTTCGTGTGGCTGTGGTTGTTCGTGTGGTTGTTCTTGTGGTTGTGGTTGTTCGTGTGGTTATTCATATGGTTGTTCTTGTGGTTGTGGTTGTTCGTGTAGTTATTCATATGGTTGTTCTTGTGGTTGTTCGTGTGGTTATTCATATGGTTGTGGTTGTTCGTGTGGTTGTTCTTGTGGTTGTGGTTGTCCGTGTAGTGTGTTCTTTCGGAGCAACTCTCCTTGGAGAGAGTCACGTACGATCGACACGAAACGTGGAATGCTTGTTCCTTGTACAATTGCGCATTGATCGACTGACGTCTAGTTTTTATAATCAATTGACTCGTTTCCTGATCCATGGTACACTGGTACTTGTTCTATGAAATGATTTTTCTGACAACATGTGTGATATTGTATTGGTTTGATTCTCTGTCTGTGTATTATATTACAGACCTAATCAAGGGAGCGATTTTCCTTTTTTATGATTCTGTGTGTTACAGACCTAACCAGGGTGGTGATTCTGGTGTTTTTATTATTATATTACAGACCGAGGCAAGGGCGGTGATTCTAGTGTTTTTATTATTATATTACAGACCTAATCAAGGTAGCGATTTTCCCTTTTTTATGATTCTGTATGTTACAGACCTAACCAGGGTGGCGATTCTAGTGTTTTTATTGTTATATCACAGACCGAGGCAAGGGCGGTGATTCTAGTAAAGTGTTAATGTTTGTTTATATTATTCTGTATTTTACAGACGTAATCAGGGTGGTGATTCTACTATTTTTATGATTCTGTATGTTACAGACCTAACCAGGGTGGCGATTCTAGTGTTTTTATTGTTATATTACAGACCGAGGCAAGGGCGGTGATTCTAGTAAAGTGTTAATGTTTGTTTATATTATTCTGTAATTTACAGACCGAACCAGGGTGGTGATTCTACTATTTTAATGTATTCTGTACTTTACAGACCGAACCAGGGTGGTGATTCTACTATTGTAATGTATTCTGTACTTTACAGACCGAACCAGGGTGGTGATTCCAGTGATAAATTTGTTAAAGATGGTATGAATCCAGTGAAAGGTTTTATGCAGGTTCATTATTTAAAGGTAGGGATAACTCTACCCCTCCTATAATCTGATTCAAATACACATCGATTAGTAAGTACAGGCAGGGGGACTGCGCCACATATGATTTACATAAAGGACAAATATAACGACAAGACATCATACTCAGAAACAACAAACAAACAAACAATTCAAAAAGAGTGAATGGATCCGGGGGCCAGCCGTAAGCGTCCACTATATACTACATTTCATTTTTTATACTTTCGATGGCCTGCACTACATAGGGATCTGACAGGTTGTAGTTGTAGGTCGCGTTAGGGGTCATACGAGCGCCTTTTGACCCCATGACGTATGTTATTTGAATAACTAATCAGCATTGATGTTTCTATAGGAATACCCACGATTCCGTGCACCGTACGCCAAGAACTTGCTGTAACAGACTGTTTCAGGACTAATTCCTAACATCAACTAGAACGAGATCCTAGTGTAGTCTATACACGTAAATCGATTTTTTTTTTAACGAAACAAAACGAAATAGAATAGGATCTGTGTTTTAATCAGATTGTTCCCCTAGTGGGTTTTTAAAATTACTAGTATTGTGTCCCCAAATTTCCGTCAACTTCCAAGATGCTATGAACTAAGTGGTTTGTGGACTACATAAATATTCGAATTATTTTATCGCCTTCCGCTTTTTACGTGAGGGGCGGGGTGGATGTCCGATTGGTTAGCGCATGTGCGTTGTATCATTAGGTCTGTTGTGTGAGTTTGATTCCCCCGTTGTACGTAATTTCGATACAGATCATTCGATGCTTAGTCAATGGAATTCGAGTTATTATTATTAATATATTTATTGTACATAAACACCCTTCACGTTAGCCATATATCAGAAATTAATAACTTTTATAAAGAGGGATATCTTCTGCTGTATGATCAATATCAGTCGGATCAGAATCTCCCATATAAGGATCTGGGTTGGTTAATGTAGTCAAGGTGATGGTCGTGTCACGTAAAGTCTCTGGCTGCTGTAGTCAAGGCGATAGTCTCGAGCTAATCTTACTTTATGGTCTTTATACATAAATCATTGAAGGACAGTAAACAGATCGATGGAGGAAGGCGAGGTGGCTAAGTGAGTAAAACGCTCGCTAGGAGGTCGCGGGTTCGATCCTAGTGTAAGGGTGGTTTACTCTTGTCACTGTTAGATGTGTAGGACGGAGAGCACAGGGGCAGCTGTCTAGTCGTTAGGATAGTACAAAAATCCATATTGGCGTGCACGTAAATGCTCAGTTCTAATTCGATATAAGAGTAGGCCCTAGCGCCACTGTCCGGACAGAATTTTCCTCATTGCACACTGAATGGCATATGGCCGTCTTCGTCATCCTTGTTGGAGCAGAACAGTAAGACGTTAAACCCCATGTATTGTCAGCCCTACCCCAACCCCGCCCTGCACCCCTACTACAGGAAAGTTCATCGGGATTTTCCGGTGTGATTTCCTCTTGTCAGTGGTGCAGGACGGAGAACATGACGAGGACAGCTGTCTAGTGGTTAGGATGGTACAAAACCCCATATTGGCGTGTACGTAAAAGATCCTTTGACAGCTGGAATTCGATATCAGCCTGTAGCGCCACTGTCTGGACCTGTCTGGACAAAACTTCCCTCATAGCACACTGTATGCCCGTCTCCATTATCCCAGTCCGTGTAGGACAGTAGGACGTTAAACCCCATTTCATATTATTCCATTTCTATTCATGAATGGGATTTAACGTCCTACTATTATGCTCCTACTGGGATAATGAAGATGGCTATATTATGAGGAAAATTGTGCCCTGACTATGGCGATACGGCTAACTCTTCTTCGCAGTCAACTTGTTCCTTTGCGTGCACGCTCACGAATTCCTAGATGGGTTTGAATTCTCTTCCCTTACGAACAACTAAACGCTTTGTCTTGTCAGCCATACTCCACCCGCCCCCGCCCCCGCCCCCGACCCCATCCGCCCCCGCCCTGCACCCGCCCTGCACCCGCCCTGCACCCCGCCCCCGACCCCATCCGCCCCCGCCCTGCACCCCTGCCACAGGAAACCAGACTGGACGAGTTGAATTTTGTCTGTTTATTCTTCATCCAAAGGTTCTTTGTCATGCGCGAGTGGGTTACACCGATGGATCGCAGAGTTACGTACCATCCGAACGACATGATGCAATTTGTATGAATTAAAATTAAAAGCAATCAAATGTCAATTGTGTCTCACCAACATCAATTGGCCGCTTATCTCAACGTGTTTCTTGGTATTTTACAGGGATATTTTTTATTACGTCATTTAGAAGAAACGGTTGGTCGAGAGACGATTTTACACTTTATAAAGAAATACGTTGTCGAATGGCATGGTGAATTAGTTTTATCACAGGTAAGATTCCCAGGTGAATTAGTTTTATCACAGGTAAGGTTCCAGGTGAATTAGTTTTATCACAGGTAAGATTCCCAGGTGAATTAGTTTTATCACAGGTAAGATTCCCAGGTGAATTAGTTTTATCACAGGTAAGGTTCCCAGGTGAATTAGTTTTATCACAGGTAAGATTCCCAGGTGAATTAGTTTTATCACAGGTAAGATTCCCAGGTGAATTAGTTTTATCACAGGTAAGATTCCAGGTGAATTAGTTTTATCACAGGTAAGATTCCAGGTGAATTAGTTTTATCACAGGTAAGATTCCAGGTGAATTAGTTTTATCACAGGTAAGATTCCCAGGTGAATTAGTTTTATCACAGGTAAGGTTCCCAGGTGAATTAGTTTTATCACAGGTAAGATTCCCAGGTGAATTAGTTTTATCACAGGTAAGGTTCCCATGTGAATTAGTTTTATCACAGGTAAGATTCCCAGGTGAATTAGTTTTATCACAGGTAAGGTTCCCAGGTGAATTACTAGTAGTTTTATCACAGGTAAGGTTCCAGGTGAATTAGTTTTATCACAGGTAAGATTCCCAGGTGAATTAGTTTTATCACAGGTAAGATTCCCAGGTGAATTAGTTTTATCACAGGTAAGATTCCCAGGTGAATTAGTTTTATCACAGGTAAGGTTCCAGGTGAATTAGTTTTATCACAGGTAAGGTTCCAAACTTCAAGTGAATTAGTTTTATCACAGGTAAGGTTCCAGGTGAATTAGTTTTATCACAGGTAAGGTTCCAAACTTCAAGTAAATTAGTTTTATCACAGGTAAGGTTCCAAACTTCAAGTCATATCTGCAATTGTTTCTTTTATCTCGTCATGGCATGTGCATAAACATTTGAAGTCGTGTGGATCTTGTACACAGATCATGTATAGCTTATAATGGACATATTGAATTAATTAGATTTAATAAGATATAGCCATGCCAAGAGTTTATATATACAGGTGAAAGTCAAAATCATGTATTGTCAAAACAAGCAGAGTTCATTAAGTTCTATTCACTTATGATGTCGCTGTGTTACAATTTATTCCCATGACAACTCTCTAGAACATCTTTGACGGTCGAGATTTAAATAGATTTTGCATACAGACTTTCAATTTAATGATAAAACTGATAATAGCAACTTTGCCTCGTTTGTCTCTTTAGTGTCATACCTCAACACCTTGATAACTTCACCCAGAATAAGGGATCACGTGACTAAGTGGGTAAGGTGCTGGCTCGATAGCCTGGTGGTCGGGTGTTCAATCCCTGCATTGGCCGAGAACGTTCTCCTCGATTCTCCGGCGTGGTTTCCCCTTGTCAGTGATGCAGATGGAGGGCCTGGCAAGGACAGCTACCTAGTCGTTTAGAGGGGACGAAAAACCGAGGTCCCGTGTACACATTTGCGTGCACGTAAAAGATCCCTTGGCAGTTGGAATTCAGTTGCTGCCCGGGCAAAATTTCCCTTATAGCACAATGTATGGCGTATGCCCGTCTTCAATTAGCCCATGTTAGGTGCAGAAGCGTAGGACGTTAAACTCCATTTCATTTATTCATTCATTCGCCCAGAATAAACTAATTTGAATGAATTTTTGAACTTGTACAGCAAGAACGACCAGCCCTTTATCTACATTTTAATAATGCATCTTTAATAATGAAATCGGAGAAACTAGTGTGGGGGATTTAATGAGCCGTTTTGTGATTTTAACCAATTAATGCGAGTAGTTCCATCACTGAAAGTCGTTTCCTTGAAATGATTAGTTTGTGCATTAATTTATTTTTGAGAAAGCTGTGATTGCTTTTGTATTCTTGTCTCTCTTTCCCACCCACACACCCAATCATGTCAACAATAATAGATCGACAGATCTTGTTTTGTTCACAAAAAGACAATTCATTAATAAAGAAAGTTAATAGCTTTTCTCCCCCCCCCCCGATTGCCTTGGAATTGAAATTGAAATGGGAATTGAAAAGGAGTAGATTGCGAGTCCAGTAGTAAAGTCATGGCAACTGGGTTTATTGAAGTATTCCCGTCTTCATTCACCTGTTCAGATAAAGTATAGGACGTTCAGCCCCATTTTATTTCATTGATAGAATGAATGAATGAATGAATGAAATGGGGTTTAACGTCCTACGCTTAAGCACCTAACCTGGGCCAATTGAAGATGGGCATACGCCAACAGTGTGCTATGAGGTAAATTTTGCCCGGGCAGCGGCGATACGGCCTACTCTTATATCGAATTCCAACTGCCAAGGGATCTTTTACGTGCACCCCAATTTGTACACGGGACCTCGGTTTTTCGTCCCATCCGAACGACTAGGCAGCTGTCCTTGTCAGGCCCTCCTGCATCACTGACAAGGGGAAATCACGCCGGAAAATCGAGATGAACTTTCTCGGCCAATGGGATCGAACACTCAACCTCCAGGCTAGCGAACCAGCGCCTTATCCACTTAGCCACCGTGATCCCCTTTTCATTGATAGAAATATTAAAGAGGTTATGATACTGTATAGGGAAAGGGGGGGTAAAGGTGGCTAAGTAGGTAAGACGCTGGCTCGCTAGCCTAAAGGTCGGGTGTTCGATCCCCGCATTGGCCCAGAAAGTTCAATCACTTTTTCGACGTGTTTTCCCTTTGTCAGTGATGCAGGACGGAAGGTCTGATAAGGAAGCTGTCTAGTCCGATAAAAATCCCCTGACAGTTGGAATTCGATATAATAGAAGGCCATAGTGCCGCTGCCCGGGCAAAATTCCCCTCATAACACACTGTATGGTGATGCCCGTCTTTATTAGCCTAGTCGTAGCAGAACAGTAGGACGTTAAACCTCATTTCATTACATTCCTATACAAACTAGAATAATGTTTTAATCAGACTAAATGTCGAATATTAATTCAAAATGTTAACTTGGGTTGGATGGTCGAATGATGAGCACGTGCGCGCTCTATATCATTAATCAACTATCGTGGTTTTGATTCCCCGGTTTTTATGGAAGTTATTTTTTTTGTATTATAGGAATTTTTGAAGATGTTTTTAGACAACTTTCCACATTTAAGGTATGATATTTTATATATACTCTCCCAAAAAAAGAAACGCAACGTGACATTTCGTCGTCGGCATAGTCTCGCTCTACCGTCGCCGTGATGCAACAGGAACCGCGACACGTCGCTGAACCAAACTGCTCTCCAGGGTTCCTGTGGCCATACCCTCAATGTTTGAACCCACTGAAGTTGAATTTCATGGTGTCGGTGTATTTCAAAACAGCAGCTCTAACGGAGACGTCTGGATCGTAATCCGGTTTCACGCAGGCGTTTACGGACTGCCTAATCTGAGATTCTATGCCAACCGGGAATTGCTGTCGCAGTAGAGGTGGCTGTTGAGAACCGTTTCCGCCAATGACGCAACCGATTGTTGTTCAATCCATTTCAGTTTATTGAATAAAATATTGTTTAAACTAAACAATGGGGTCACTCTTGTTTGGCCTGAGCTTTAGCCGTCACGTGTTGAACTTCGTCGTCGGTACCTATCTCAAAAGCGAGAAATGGAAATCGGGGAAATTTTCAACCTAGCTACATCTGTCTGAGATTCATCATTTGCTTGTAATCGACCAATAGCGTTGTTGCGTTGGTCTTCGTTCTGATGTGGCATCACTTGGTTCGTTGAAATCAACAACCCCGGGAATTTAAAGGCCTTGGAGTTAGGGCCCATGCGAAAAGCTCGCGAAGTTGTTAAATTCATGTGTCTGGGTGCAATCAAGCGAAAACAAAAATTTCGGCAAAAAGGATGACCAGTCACAATTAGTGAACCTACATTTAAAACCAATAATGAGTTTCAAAACAAGTAAGATTTATGGAAACAACGCCCTCGTTCAAATAAAAAAATGATGGAAAATGAGTTGTGCGTTCATCAGAATTATGTCGCTGAGCAACAAAAGATACTCATAATACACTTGATTGATTTATAACATTTTATCTTATAAGATTTTCTGTTTCTTCTTTTGAAACCGTAAAGAGTTTAACCACGCATCTTGATTCTATCAGTTTATCACAAACATGTTTTATTTAGATTAAATATTTATGAATGATTTTCAAGAGATAACAAATGGCCCTTGATGCGCCGTAATGTCCTTGATGCGCCGTAATGTCTTTGATACGCCGTAATGTCTTTGATACGCCGTAATGTCTTTGATACGCCGTAATGTCTTAGATACGCCGTAATGTCTTTGATACGCCGTAATATGTCTTATATACGCCATCCTCGGTTACCCAGTGTACTCATTCCGTTCTACTCCACTATACCCTGGGTTAATCTATGGGGGAGACACGTTTTCAAGTTATCCACTATGGATGCTTGTGCTATTTTTATCGACCAATCCCATAAACTGTTGTTTGAAAAGGAACTTGCCCAAAGGGAAGTTACTCATTTCCGACAGTGTTAGAAGTTGGCCTATTCTAAAAGCGTAATTATATGTTTTATTATTTAAGAAAAAGCGTTCATTTATTCATGTAGAGTCATTAGTTTTTTTGAGAATTGTGTGTTCGTTCCGCGAATTTTATGTACACGTGATATCGTAGATAAGTACGTGGGAATGTTAACGAGTTGCGTTCATTAATAATAAACATAACAAAACGACATATTATTATTATTATTTCAAACAAAGAACGAATAGTAATAATGATAACAAAAGTGAAACATATAGATGTTATACATATTTGAAATCAACAACACATACTTCAGATTTTGATAATAATACAATTGAATATAAATAAATTATTAATATATACAATATTTTTATAAATCAATCAGTAAATGGACATGGATATGGTTATCTACCCTTATAAAAACGTAGGCGAAACGATTGGTTTGTAAACTGTTTTCCGATTGGCTCGTACAGTATAGCTACATTCTAGCAATTTGAAATCGTGGAAGCCCTATAGATTAACCCAGGGTATAGTGGAGTAGAACGGAATGAATGCACTGGGTAACCGAGGATGTATATACGCCGGAATGTCTTCGAGACGCCTTAATGTCCTTGTTACGCCGTAATATGTCTTAGAGACGCCTTAATGTCCTTGTTACGCCGTAATATGTCTTAGAGACGCCTTAATGTCCTTGTTACGCCGTAATGTCTTTCTTTGAGTCTATTATTAACCAGCTGATTGATAAGTTGATGTAATTCCTACTTGATGTTTCAGTTGCTAAAATGTTTTTATCTGGGAGCTGTCACTTATTGCAACACTAACGCCGAGAACTTAGATAAATTGTAATTATAATAAACCAGTGACCAAAACTGGTTAACGGTCACAATAACATAATAATAATAATAATAATAATCGCGTCATTTTACAAGGGTAGCAAATTAGGCCTGTTAGGCCTGAGGCCTTTTTCCAATTTGGCCCTTGGCACAGATCGTGCGAATGATTTCGATCATTACTGCAGGAAGAAACCGAAGAACTCGGGGGAAACCTGCCTGATCGGACGGGAGAACGAGATAGGTATTGCTAGGGCGAGCCGGTCACCAAGACTAAAGTTACAGTAGAATAAAGAACATACTACAAGCTAACGATTAAAATAATTATATAATAATATTTGATCAGAAATATGTTAAAGTGTACATATTAAATAATGTTTAAATACAGAAGAAAATATGGATATAGCAAGAAGGCTTGTTACCTATAATTACGTAATACATCCCAAATTTCGGCTGCCTATCTACAGGTAGCTCCGCCTGAGAATATAGGCCCTTACCTAATGTCGTTAAAATTTGAGAACATCCCCCCCCCACGCACACACAGAAATAATCCAATTTCTATTATGAAGTGCAGTTAACTCCTCTTGAAGAAGTTAATTATTGTGTCGCCCTCATCTCATTTCCGTCTCTAACTTGTTATAAATTAAATGGCATGAGTTTTGTTAGGGGGAGGATTCTTTACAAGTAAAGGTCATTTCTCGTCTTGGAAAACTTTGATTATAAAAAAAGTAATTAAGTATGAAAAGGGGGCGAAAGTTAGTCAAATACTTTATTTTCAACAAACTCAAAGAAACACGGAATTCATTATTTATTTGAAAAATATAAAATTTTCGCGGGGTTGGATGGCCAAATGGTTAACACGTGCGCGCTCTATTGTATCACAAAGTCTGTCGTTTAGTCAACAGGCGTCATATCGATTCCCAGGTTGACGTGACAAGGAGTAGGGTCGCCTGTCCAGCATCGTGGGTTTTCTCCGTGTCCTCTTGTTTCCTTTCTCTCTGGTTTCGAGCTCTGGTATGAGCGTATGTGGCATGGAGATAGGGGCGCCTTCTCAACCTCGTGGGTTTCCTCCGGGCACTCCGGTTTCCTCCCACTGCTAAAGACCCTTACGTGCATGCGCATTATTGAAATAAAATTAAACTATATGTTAGTCCCGAAATGACCTAGTTTGTGTCGAGTGGACGTTAAACTCTATCTACGATATCATCCTAGGTGGAAACGAAGGAACTAACTTCATGTAACTATAATAATATACGTTAATTCTCTAGGGAGACCGGTATGTCCGAGGCACATCTCTGCAGTGAATGGTTGGATTATCCAGGCATACCCTTAGTAAGTATTACTTGTAATAATAATATGTCTTTCAAGACACACAACCTGGGGCCTGTTTCACGACATTTTAACTTAAGATAAAATCCAAATTTTAGTACATACTTAAATCTGATTGGCTAAGCGCTAAAATCAATCTAATACTATCCAATCGAATTACTAAAATCGGATTTTATCTTAGTTAAAATTTCGTGAAACAGGCCCCAGAGTCTTTACTATTGGAGTATGAAGTCTGACAAGGCAAACGTTGTAAGCATGTTCGAATCTCTGGATTTTGTAAGGAGCAACAGGCAGGCACGAACTGATGAAAAAGTGTTGTCAAGACGTTGGCCTAATTCATTCAGTACACACGTTGTTGTTCACATAGAATACGCCTTGTATGTTTTAATTGAGCTTTCCAGGTCAGAGAGAGAGAGAGATAGAGAGCGAGAGAGAGGGAGAGGGAGAGAGAGAGAGAGAGAGAGTTTTTTACGTCCACTCAACACAACTAGGTCATTTCGGGACTAACACCTGGTTTAATTTTATTTCAATAATTCGCTTACGCGTAGGGGTCTTTAGCAATGAGAGGAAACCGGAGTGCCCGGAGGAAACCCACGAGGTTGAGAAGGCGCCCCTATCTCCATGCCACATACGCTCACACCAGGACTCGAAACCACAGCCGCAAGCCAGAGGTGGCCGGCCAGCTAGAGGTCGTAGCCTGGTACTCTAGACAACTAGGCCATCCCAACCCCCGTGACCATAGAAAAAAAAATATTATTAGTCTGACATTAACCTTGGATGTTGGATGGCCGAAAGGTTAGAACGTACGCGGTGTATAATAAGGGCTGCCAATGTTTTAACTGGCGTGGTTTTGATTCCACGTTTGTGCGTGATAATAAGGAGTAGGGTCGCCTGTCCAACCTTGTGGGTTTTCTTCGAGTCCTCCGGTTTCTTCCCACTACTAAAGACCCCTACGCGCCAGCGAATTATTGAAATAAAATTTAACCAAATGTTAGCCCCGAAATGACCTAGTTTGTAGTGTGGGCGTTATCCCCCTCTATCCCCCTCTCTCCCCCTCTCTCTCTCTCTTTACTCTGCTCCCTTTCTCTCTTCTCTCTTCAAATTGAATTGCGCCATTTGGAAAATCGGCAGAAAAAAGAAGGAACAAATCATCTCTGTTGTCACATGATTTTTTTCTGTCAGCAGCGAAAGTCATAATCACTTATCATCCATTCCAGACAATTCCCAATTTCATTAATTCTTCTTGATATTTTTATTCGTTGCATAATATTTGAATATTTAAAAATATTAAAAAAGACCTCAGACACTAGATCCGCTATTTGGGGCATTAAATATGTCATTTAGATGTAATGATAAATGACGTTGAAGTTAGCCGGGTTTGTTTTTGTTGCTAACTCATGTCGTATTTTATTAGATAACGAGGTTTTCGCATGAAAACAATATCTTTTGCTTATTCCTCACATCACCTAGAACACGTTTCTTTCGTTTTTTTGGCCTTCCGTGATCTTTGACCTCGAAACGCCCCCTCATCTTGCTTATTACCTACCAGATTCGGATTCCTCACAAAAAATGCCTCTAGAAAAGTTAACTCAGATTTTGCCCCCCCCCCCCTTTCTCCCTCTGGTCTAATATATTTTGCTTATTCCTCACATCAACTAGAACACCTTTTCTAGATCCTAGTCAATGGCGGATTAAGCTCAACCAAGGCCTGAGGCGGCAGTTGCTGGAGGGCCTATTTAAAATGTCGCGGGCCTAATAAATTTCAGGTCACGGCCTATTTTGATTCCCGTAGGGCCTAACCCCCCCCCTAACATTTAAAGTATTTTTTTTACAAAATCTTTGGGCCTGAGACTGTAGCCTCATCAGCCCCAATGATAATCCGCTACTGATACTAGTGTAGTAGAGACAAGTATAACGAATTAGGATTTGTGTTTTAATGAGATTGGGGGATTAAATTCTCGTTTATATGGTCATTTGTGAAATCCTGAAGGAGGGAATTGCACCCGGGCAACACCAACGTGTACAAGAGTGGGACCTCGGTTTTTCGTTGCATATTAACTACCAATCTCGTTCCCAGAGTCAGCCGCGGGGCCGGAGGCCTCTGGGGCCATATACCGTCCATGTTCTGCAAATTTGTTCAGACCTAAGCCCCGCCCATTCTGATCTCTGATTAGTCAATCTTTTTTGGGTCGATTTCTCGAAAACTAGAGGTCGGATCGTCGTTTAGTTTGTTGTAAAATGATTCTTGAGTCAAAGTCAACTCGCTGACATAACATAATTGGATCCTAAATGTACACATTCAAGTTTTTGTAAAGATCTACTTTTTTACGCGTGTGTATATTTTTAAGTGATTTGTCCCTTTCGGGAAAATGGCTACCCAGTGTCACCAGAGAAATTTCTTTCTCCAAAATTTTTCTGGTTTTGAGATTGATGAACTACTAGACGGGTTTAGCTTGCTAGGCCTTTCGACCGAAAGCCCCCCGTCCTGTTTCACTGACAATGTGAAGCCAGATAAGAAACATGGCAATCAAATACATATTATTTTATTATTATTTCAGCCAATTAAGAATTTACCGGCTACAATAAAATGTAAAAACAGAATGATAGTAGCCGTACATAAAGAGGTAGGACGACAAGGTATTATATTCAATATGTGGGCTGGTTGGCCGAATGGTTAGCGCGTGCGCGCTGTATCAATTACCCAGTTGTACGTGGCAAGGAGTAGGATCGCCTGCCCAACCTCGTGGGTTTTCTCTGGGTCCTCAGGTTTCCTCTCATTGGTAAAGACCCCTACGCACAACCGAATTATTGAAATAAAATTCAACATATGTTAGTCCCGAAATGACCTAGTTTGTGTCGATGTTAAACCCTGTCTCTCTCACTATGGCCTATGTTGAACTATATGTAAGTCCCAAAATGACGTTGTTTGTGTCGAGTGACATTTAACCCCATCTCTCTCTCTTTCTCTATTACCGTAAAAGTACTAGCTTTTCACCTAAATATTATAATCGGCGATATCTCTCCAGTGGAAGCGGACGTTAAATATAGCTATTTCACACAGATCTATATGTTATGCTTCATAAGGATAACATTACATTATAAATGTTAAGGCACGGTTAATTTTTTGTGGTCTAAAAGTTATCTTATCTGAGAACGGTTCTCATTACGTATTACTGCGCATGCGCCAAATGCACCTTGACCCTTTTTCCCGTGAACTTTAACTGGTCTGTCATCAGTTCTGTCATAATGGCTACCAAAAGTAAATCAACTATCATACTTGTTTTTATCTGGTTAATCTGCATAAAGATTGAAATTAATTTGTCTGTGAAGCGTTTAACATTTGGCGCGCCTGGCACGGTTCTGAGGCCGGTTTATGTCTGGCACGGTTCTGAGACCAGTTTATGCCTTGCACGGTTATGAGGCCGGTTTAGGCTTTGCACGGTTCAGAGGCCGTTTTATGCCTGGCACGGTTCTGAGGCCGGTTTATGCCTGGCACGGTTCTGAGACCGGTTTATGCCTTGCTCGGTTCTGAGGCCGGTTATGTCTGGCACGGTTCTGAGGCCGGTTTATGCCTGGCACGGTTCTGAGGCCGGTTTATGCCTGGCACGGTTCTGAGGCCGGTTTATGTAGAATAATGTAAACTGGTCAATTTCTTGAAATTTATCGCGGCCTGATACCGTGCCGAGAACGTCACTCTTATAGCAGCCAAGTGTAAACGGAAGAACATTCCACCGTATCATCGTAACAGGACCCCCTTCACTTCAGTGGACCAAATTGGCACGGTATCCAGTACGGCACGCTTATGTTCAAGTGCCCGTTCTATTTTTGAATATACATCGATTTTGATACATTAATAATCAAAACAGTGTCGAGAAATGTTCTACTCAATGACGTAATATTTACAGTTACAAGTTTTCCAATATGTTCTCGCGCTCGGGAAAGATAACCCTGCAATTCTCGCGCTCGGGGAAGATAACCCTGCAATTCTCGCGCTCGGGGAAGATAACCCAGCAATTCTCGCGCTCGGGTAAGATAACCCTGCAATTCTCGCGCTCGGGGAAGATAACCCAGCAATTCTCGCGCTCGGGGAAGATAACCCTGCAATTCTCGCGCTCGGGGAAGATAACCCTGCAATTCTCGCGCTCGGGGAAGATAACCCTGCAATTATCGCGCTCGGGGAAGATAACCCTGCAATTATCGCGCTCGGGGAAGATAACCCTGCAATTATCGCGCTCGAGGAAGATAACCCTGCAATTCTCGCGCTCGAGGAAGATAACCCTGCAATTCTCGCGCTCGGGGTAGATAACCCTGCAATTATCGCGCTCGAGGAAGATAACCCTGCAATTCTCGCGCTCGGGGAAGATAATCCTGCAATTATCGCGCTCGGGGAAGATAACCCTGCAATTATCGCGCTCGGGGAAGATAATCCTGCAATTATCGCGCTCGGGGAAGATAATCCTGCAATTATCGCGCTCGGGGAAGATAACCCTGCAATTATCGCCCTCGGGGAAGATAACCCTGCAATTCTCGCGCTCGGGGAAGATAACCCTGCAATTCGTCCTTGATGCTAGAACGGATGAAAATAGAACAAGAAATAAATCATCAAACATATCTATACCAAGTACTATTCCTAAAATTTCACCTACAGTCGTATACAAATGTTTACCTCCTATCCGTAATAAAATATTTAACTACCATGAAACTATCTAAAACCTAAATGTACAAGAATTTATTGAAAATTACGATAATACTACATGTCAATGCACCAAATCACCCTTTAAAGATACATTTGATGACCACATACTGACAGGAAACTTTGACATTGTCGAAGACAAAAATCTTAGAAATACTTTGTTTCGTTGAATTCGGTTTTGTTTGTGCGTTTCTTGTGACGGTGGAATATGTTCCCTCAATACATTCACTATACATCTATTTAATTTAATATTTAAATACATCTTTATGTTACAGACTACCTTTTTTATACATTTCACCGATGTGGTTGCTTGTATAGTTGAAATTTTAATACAATATGCTTGCATTCGTATTTCTTGTAGCATATGGCAGACCATGACTCATGCTGACATCACATAACCGGGTTGTATTCCAAATCATTTTCAATTCGAGTGAAGTCTGTGTTACCTCAGACCCGAGACTGTACAGCGCAGTGGACGCTTACGGCTAGCCCCCGGATCCATTCACTCTTTTTGAATTGTTTGTTTGTTGTTTCTGAGTATGATGCCTTGTCGTTATATGTCTTTTACGTAAATCATATGCGGCGCAGTCCCCCTGCATTTACTATTATAATTTATTGTCGTAATCTTCTACATCCTGATGACGTGTAGCGGACGATATAAAAACAAATGTTTAATCGCTGCATATTGTTCGATTACATTAAACAATATTGTATTAGTTCTCCCGCTGTTAAGCCATCAACTCGTCAGTTTCTAGTTATTAACTTGAAGACATTAACGATTCTGGTGATGAACTCCGGTTAAAAATCCCGGTCTGTTAATTATACTGTTTATTATCATCTATCACATTTCAATGGTTTCTCCGAGTTTAATTGTCACACCAGGCCATTAACACATAGTAATACAACTATCAGTACTAATGGATTTTAGCTGCATGCTGGATGATTTGCCGAACTTTAGACCCGTGTATTCATTCAGATGTTAGCAGCAGGACATGTTAACTTGTCACTTTGGTTTGATTGACTCGGTGGAAGTTGTTGTGACGTGTTAGGATTGTTGGGGTCGGTTCGAAGATCAGTTGAGATGTCGAGGGTCGGCTCTGGGGTCATTGGGACTATGGAAGGCTGGTTCTTGAATCAATTAAAGTGTTGAGGGGGGGGAGAGAGGGATTTCGAGACTAACATATGGTTTAATTTTATTTCAATAACTCGCTTGTGCGCAGGGGGTGACCCGGAGAAAAAGCCACGAGGTTGGGCAGGCGACCCTAGTCCTTGCCACGTACAACCGGGGATTCGAAACCACGCCAGTTGACTCAATGACAGGCTTTATCATACATGTGCTAACTATTCGGCCATCCACACACCCCGCCCCCATGGCGATGAAACAACCATGTAATTTGATTATGTATACAGCACGTATTGCTATGACGATTGGTATCATTGAAATCATTAATGCTAAACTTGGCCATGTCCAGTTTGTTTATCTATCTAGTTTTAATATGAAACATTATCGTTTATTCTTGTTTCTATAGGTTTGTAAAGGTCATCTAGGGTCACGAGGGAATTTGGTTTATCAGTTTTTATTTATTGAAGATCTTGACGTATTGGTCCAAATGTCTTTATTGGGTTTTTTTTATAAAGTGATTCCCCATCATCTCGCATCCTGTGTTAAAATAATTTGCGATTTTATCAACAATCAAATACTGATCTACTTTCAGCACGTAAACTAACCGAAATCTGAATAAATTGTTAAAGCCCCAATACCACTCTTGTTGTAAATGAATAATATGTCCCAATCTTTATTCTGGTCAACAAATTGTACTATTTTACAATATTCCAAATAATAAATGATGCAAATTTCATCTTAACACACCTAATTTTAAAAATTGGAAAAATTCAACTACATGCTGTAACATGGCTTGAAAAGCCTTACGTAAGCACTTTCAAATGCAACTTGATTTAAACATATTTTCGAACCCTCTGGACAAGTAAGGTTGTAATGTGTAATTTACACAACAGGTATACTTAAACATCTAATAGTTAGAATAAGGCTATTTTCTTCTGGACCTGTCCAGCCAGCAAGAGTGGTATTGCCCCTTTAAGAAGGAAAATTGGACTCTGGGGACAGATTAAAATAGGTCATAATAACCGTCTTTCTTTTGTTGTGATTGATTTTATTTTTTATGATAATTTGTTGGT
This sequence comes from Patella pellucida, assembly GCA_917208275.1. Taxonomy (NCBI): domain Eukaryota; kingdom Metazoa; phylum Mollusca; class Gastropoda; family Patellidae; genus Patella; species Patella pellucida. Next base: position 5,037,762 of record OU795037.1, read on the forward strand.
TTGCTGAGTCACTTTTAATACTTTATCACAGGGTGGAGTGGGTGTGATTGATTTTCTTTTTTTATGAAAATTTGTTGTGATTGATTTTCTTTTTTTTTGTTGATAATATGTTGATTTGCTGAGTCACTTTGATTACTTTATCACAGGGTGGAGTGGTGGGGGGGGGCTGAGTAGAGCGAATGGTCCAACCTCTATGCAGGGTGGAGTGGGGGGGGCTGAGTAGAGCGAATGGTCCAACCTCTGGGCAGGGTGGAAAGGGGGGGGGGCTGAGTAGAACGAATGGTGGAGTGGGGGTCTGAGTAGAGCTAATGGTGGAGCGGGGGGGTCTGAGTAGAGCGAATGGTCCAACCTCTGGCTGTTTAATCATAAGGTCCCTCATTGATTCAGTTGGCGTGGTTTCAATTGTACGGTTGTACGTGACAATGAGTAGGTCACCTGTCAATCTCGTGGGTTTTCTTCGGGTCCTCCGGTTTCCCTTCACTGCTATACAGACCCAAATTGAATCATTCGAATACTATTGAAAATTCTACTATCGCGCGCTCTCTCTCTCTCTCTCTCTCTATCTATCTCTCTCTCGGTTTCTCGTCCCATCTGAACGACTAGACAGCTGTACTTGTCAGGTCCCCGTCATGCACCACCGATAAGGGGAATCTACGCAGGAATATGCCGATGAACCCGTGACCCCAAGTAGAAGAATGCCATGTGTCATGTGCATGGTACCTGAATTAGCGGAGCGTTTGGATTTTTACGAAGAGCGTCGCCCCCAATACGAACAACAAGATGTGTTGGTGTTCCAACAAAAATATGGAAGTTTGTCGGATGGAAGCAAATTTAAAATGTCTTAACGTCATGAGTTGTTGCCCTTGATTACCCATTGTTTGATGACGTGTAGAGATAGGATAGATTTACCGTCCTAGTGCATATCACATTGACCCGCAGTGAATATTCACTAGGCCGCTACAATCACTGATAAGGATGACATCTATGCGACTTAATAAACCAAAAATATTAACTTTTTCCCTCCGACAAATTAAATTCTAAAACTTTTTTTTTATGTTTACAAAAACGAATAAAAATGTTTGAAGTATTTGTAGGTAAAACTCATTTTCAATTTAGTGTGAATGTGTATCAAAATGAGTAAAAGGCCGCATTCTTCCCGGTTCAGTAACATCTTATGTAACCAATGATTGACGTCGCGTGATGTTCAAGGCCAATCTCCCAAACAGAGTTGTCTTCCCTTGCAGTCCACACTAATGCTGGATAGCGAGACTTGCGTGGAGAATGGTTTAAGGCAGTCATCTTTTCTGAGATATTAGAAGACTTTCGTAATTTCTCTGTGCAACAGATTGGGTGCATGCATACCGGATTAGTCGCAGATAAAACAACCCCACGCGGGATTTATTTTGGTTGTGAAATGTTTCTTTGCATCTGCTACATTTCCTTGCACAATTAAAATTGACAAATTGATTGGCATTCACATGTTACCGACCACCTTGATTGATATAGTGGAACTATTTCATTATATGTAATATGTTTAGTAAACTAGAAAATGTAGTATTCGTTACACATGATAAAGATCTGACAATAACTATTCTACCATCGTCTTATATTATAAACTCATATAAACACGAGAATATACACTCAGATCATCGGGTAAGAAAATTAAAGGCCCGTATCTTTACTCTATAATAGTTAGTGCAGGGGGGCTGCGCCACATATGATTACATAAAGGACAAATATAACGACAAGACATCATACTCCGAAACAACAACAAAAAAAAAAAAAACAATTCAAAAAAGAGTGAATGGATCCGGGTACTAGCCGTAAGCGTCCACTGCGCTGTACAGTCCCGGGTCTGAAGTAACACAGACTTCACTCAAAATTGAAAATGATCAGGAAAAACATTATGTGATGTCAGCATGAGTCATGGTCTGCCATACGCTACAAGCAATACGAATGTAAACATGAAGTAGTAAAATTCTAACTATACAAGTAGAAACACACTGTTGAATGGGTATAACCCAGGGTATTACCCTTGTTCTAAATGATACAGCTGTTGAATGGGTATTACCCTTGTTCTAAATGATACAGCTGACAGAATAATAAAAGGGAATATAGATTTCTGTGATTATTGATATATACAGTAGAATCTGTATGAGGCGAGCAGCTACCTCTAATCATCGATATCTCCTTGTAAGCGGGCACGATAAATTACCCCCGTAAAAATTCTATTGTTTCATCTCTTTATTCAACGGTCACTCCTCTAACACGGCCAGCGGTCACTTATTTACTAACAATTCAACGAAACATCGCTCATTCGACGGCCATTGTTGAATGAGATACCATCTTGTCGTTCTTTCGTAACACCCCCGCTAATCCCGTGATTAGTAGTTGATTAACCTGGATCAGGTAAAAAGAACAATTAACCCGGGATTATCTGTTAATTAATCTTTAATCAACCCGGGTTTATCTGTGAATTAATCTTTAATCAACCCGGGTTTATCTGTGAATTAATCTTTAATGAACCCGGGTTTATCTGTTAATTAATCTTTAATGAACCCGGGTTTATCTGTTAATTAATCTTTAATCAACCCGGGTTTATCTGTTAAATAATCTTTAATCAACCCGGGATTATCTGTTAATTTATATTTTGTTTTACCTGATATTTGGTTTTACACGTAAATAAAAGGTGTGTTCCCGACAGGCTGGTAATCCTTTGATTAAAGGGTCAATCCCGATAATGTTTTTGAGAATAAAACTCTTAAATTTTGTGTTAAAATCCATTGAGATCCCATACCTTAGGGCCGAGCAACTAACTAAATATATGTGATACGTTTTCAAACAACTTAAACCCCACAGTCTTCATCTTGAAATGGAGTCCGGTGTCCCAAACTGTCTTATGCGGTGATTTGATAAAACCAGAGTTTTATTTTATAAAAATAATGTGTCGGTGAAATTTACCCTTTGTTATCAAGTACAGCACATGGACCATTCACCTTAGACCCCTAAAGGAACAGGAATCGATTATCGGGTCACCCAACGAAAGAATTGACCCGAAATCTTAAAAAGGTTACGTTCCCGGATAAGCTGTTTTAACGTTCACGTCCAAACGACTTCATATTTTGAGCTGAAATTTTGAGTCAGAGTATATACACCAGTCTTCTATATATTTGGGGTTTAAATTTCATACGTACTCGGACTTTTATTTTTGAGGCTCTGTTCTATTCGGGACTGTCCCTTTAATCTTTTAAGAAACTATAGTCTGTTTTAAAGTAGTCACTCAAGAACTGTTCACTAGTTTTCAGCGTTATTTCGATAATTCTCTTGCGCGTGGGCGACGTTAGTAGTGGAAAGAAACTGAAAGCTGGCAGACCTGCATGGACAACGCCCACGAGGTTGGATAGGCGACCCTATGATCCAACGCACAGAGTTCGTTTAAAGTCTACTCGACACAAACTAGGCCATTTCGGGACTAACACATGATTCGATTGCGCGGGAAACCGGGGGACCCAGAGAAAAAACCCTTTCCGGTTGGACAGGACGACGACCCTTGTCCCGTACAACCGGAGGATCGAGACTACGTTTATTTACAGGAAATATCGAGGAATATAGGGTTTATCCTCTAGTGACCCCTGTGCTTATCATCAAATTTGAGGAACTCCTATCATTGACTCACTGGCTTCCCACTAAGCTGTAAAATAAATATGTTCAAAACTATTATTCCAATCGCATGTCAACAAGGTTTTCGGAAAAGGGGACATAACTCGGGTGTGGGTGGTCGGGGACCGATAGGGTTCGTCCTCCCCTGACCACAATGCTTCACATTACGTTTATAGAGAGACTCTTGATGAACGTGACGATACAATACGCACACACTCGTCATACCTCGCAGTAGGCGTAGGTACATATTACTTACCCTCACACCGTCAGCGTAGGTACATATCACTCACTCTCACACCGCCAGCGTAGGTACATATCACTCACTCTCACACCGCCAGCGAAGGTACATATCACTCACTCTCACACCGCCAGCGTAGGTACATATCACTCACTCTCACACCGCCAGCGTAGGTACATATCACTCACTCTCACACCGCCAGCGTAGGTACATATCACTCACTCTCTTACCGCCAGCGTAGGTACATATCACTAAATCTCATACCGCCGAGGCCATTCGGCAAACCTCGACAGATTCCGGTGCCCTATATCTAGACTCGGCTGTATGATGAAGTCCGCCATTTTGGAACTATTTTAAAGGACCCGGATAAAATGGTTGCCCCCAGGAGATGGGTGCCAGTCAAGTCGTCCACAAGCGAAGTCGTCCACAACCGTTGGTGGAGTCGTCCACAAGGCATTGGTGATGTCGTCAACAACTATTAGTGATGTCGTCCACAACTAAATTTGTTAATGAATTTGTTATTTATGGAATAAAACGATTTACTTTGTTGTTTATTTGCCGGGAGAAAGGGTGACCACGCAGAAAAAAAACCTATACTAATTAAAAATACATCGTGTGGACGACTCCAAAAAACGTATTACAATATCCAGAAATTATTTACTTTGTTGTTTATTTACCGATAGAAAGGGTGACCACGCAGATAAACTATACTATTTACAAATACATTATGTGTCCAGAAATTATACTAAGTCGTGTGGACGACTCCGCCAACGGTTGTGGATAGCTTAACCAGATTTTGGGACTTTTTTGTAAAAGCGGGACGTTTTCCTGTTAGAGTAAATCGGTAGTCGATAAGCCGCATCGCAAATGTATGGTCGTAGGTACATATCAATGACTATCATACATCCGAGTCTAGATGTAGGTTACGGAGAGTACCGGAATCTGTCGAGGTTTACCGAATGTGCCGAGGCCAGAATGATGTAGGGATTTCTATGTGAATACACCCACGTAGAAATCTGGTAAAAGCACTTCACCTCTGCTCAGTTAAAAGACAGTTAGAACATATCAATAATATCCTCTCCTTTACGACTTGATAATAAACAATCGGTACGTTTCGTTTTTTTTCTTCTTTTGTTTTCAGTTAGAGAAGATTTATTCCATGTGTCGACTTGTTTCTAAAAAGAAGAATAAAAAAAGAAAAATTGATTCGACTAGCGAGACTCACGAGGTTGTATTTCATTTAAACCACTTCAATTCAATCTCAATCACCCCATTAGTTGGACGGGTTAATTTTTATCTCTTTTATTGCATTGGAATAATTGATTTATTTATTTCTAAAAAATGAAAACAAATGCGTGCCCGATCAATGTTCAACAAATGTAAAGGTTTAATGCTTTTATTTTATCTTATTTATTTTAAACTTAAAAGTATAAAATAACATATTAGGATTTTTATGTGTTGTTTGTCGTTCATTTTAAACGACAATTCGTTCTATTTATTTAAGTATGAAATAGTATATCGGGATTCTATCTCTTATTGTTGGACTGGCGTTAATAACCGATTGTTTTTTTTTAGAATAACAACTTAATAAATTAATTTAAACATACATTATGTAAGAGCTAAAATTGCCTATTACATGTTTTCCGTTAGGTCTGAAATGTTATATAAATTGTTATTTAGACATTAATTATTAACATGAAAGACCTTCATCAACTCTCAATGTCATATTACTCGCTGGATTTTAACTGGATATGAATCCGATCTGCTGCTTATCGCTCGTTTATGATTAAATCCAAAAATGGATAATCACGACTATGTTTTTATAATACTAACTTTAGTCATGATGATCGAGGCTAGGCCGATAATTCAATTACTAATATCTCGGTTCAGAGTGGACCAATTTGGCTGAAATTTTCAGCAAATTCCCTTGATATTATCTAGTTGTTAACTATTAGAGTGAAACTGTCAAATCGTTAAAAAACACAACACAATTTATATGGAAATAACAATCACTGGTTTATATACATATAGCACGACGTTTCGACATCGTGCTATATGTATATAAACCAGTGATTGTTATTTCCATATAAATTGTGTTGTGTTTTTTAATGTGTTCAATGGCTAAATGCCACTCAAGGATTATATGTCAAATCGTTGTGTAATCTCCCATAATGTATCTTTAATTATAAATAACATTCTGTATATGAATCGTGATATTCTATTTCCTATTGTCTTTATTACCATTTCAATTCATTTTCTATTTCCTGTTGTCGCAATCAATCAATCAATAAATCAACACATAATGTTTATAACATAAACAATACTTCGATTAGGTTTCTAATATACGATAACTCCCTTCTATTTATTTAGCTAAATGCCGACCAGAAAGTTTTGTTATTAGAAGAATTATTAAATACAGATTATTTACCAGTGACTGTATTTACCTATCTACGTCATCAATATAATATAGATCATAATAATGCAGAGGTATTTATCACGTGACTTCATGTTTTATATTTAAAAAAGTTGGTTTCAGTCCATTTGTACCGAGTATATTGCCAACAAGGGTATGTCGAGCTCGCCCTGAGTCACGTAAAAGATCCCTTGACAGTGGGAATTCGACATAAGAGTAGGCCGTAGCGCCGCTGCCCGGTCAAAATTTTCCTCATAGCACACTGTATGGCGTATGTCTGTCTTTATTAACCCAGTTTGGGAGCAGAACAGTAGGACGTTAAACCCCATGTTCCTCATAGCACACTGTATGACGTATAGCCGTCTTTATTAACCCAGTTTAGGAGCAGAACAGTATGACGTTAAACCACATTTTATTTCTGGCCCTGAGTTCTACTAATTCAAAAGTTCAATCCCAGGGTTGGCGGAGAAAGTTCTCCATGATTGTATACCTTAGTTGACACCTGTCACTGCATTCTCCACGCAAGTCTAACTATCCAGCACTGCAAGGGAAAGACAACTCTGTTTGGGAGATTGCTGTCACTGCAAGGGAAAGACAACTCTGTTTGGGAGATTGCTGTCACTGCAAGGGAAAGACAACTCTGTTTGGGAGATTGCTGTCACTGGTGTAGTTACGGACCAAGCATCAGTTTCACAGAACATTCTCAGACTTTAGTTGAGAATTTACTGAACTTTAAATCACTGTTTATGAGAAATATCTTTGGTCCAGAAACAAAATATGGTATATTCGATTTGTTCAAATATGACTGGGCTGTTTAATGGACGGACACCCTCGCCAAATGGTTCGGTCGAATCAATCGGCGTCGAAATTCGCCTGGTGTATCCATTGCTATTCGGCCGAATTATATTCACCTTGGGGGGGGGGGGGGTGATGCTTGCAATAGACTGATGCAAGGAGATCACCGTGCGACTTTCATGACAAAATGTGATTGTCAAATTCTTTTCATGCTTTAGGGATTGTAAGTTATACAACGCACCCTTCCACTTGGCAAACCTCGACTGACTCTCTTACCCAACATCTAGCCTCGGCTGTATGACGAATTCCGCCATTGGAACTACTTTCAAGTTCCTGGATTACAAATAACGTCGCCTACACAGACGCCTGTGAAGTGTGTTTTATCAAACAAAGCTTTCAATGTTTTTCATTCAAGTATATCCGATTGTCTTTAAACAGAGATAACATTCCACTGAAAAATTCTACACCCTCTTCGAAGGAAGCAATTTTGAGAACTTCTTTCTTAAAGCGGCAAGTTTACCTAATATGTAAACCAATAGCCACATCGCAAATGTATAGGTACATGTAGCCTACGTAGCACTGGTCGACATACAACCGAGAGGCCAGATGTAGGGTACCGATGTTTGCCGATGTTTACCGAGTACCCACCCTTCGTGCTAGTGTTCTTTCATATATGTGTATATTGTAGTCGGAGAACCACTTGATGTAATGTGTATTATAGACAGTGGCGGATAAAGCTCCACCAAGGCCCGAGGCGGCAGTTGCTGGAGGGCCTATTAAAATGGCGTGGGCGTAATTAATTTCGGGTCAGGGCCTATGTTGATTCCCATTTGGCCTATAACCCACCCAGTAACATTGGTATAGGCCTAATTAATTTCGGGTCTGGGCCTATGTTGATTCCCATTGGGCCTAAACCCCACCCCATAACATTCATTGTCTATGCGTTTTTAATCGTATCAGACAAGTGTGAGCCTGATCAGCCTCAATGATAATCCGCTACTGATTATCGATACTGGTTTGGATAATTAGACGATATGTATGAATAACATTCTGATTAACATTCTATTAGCCGAACTGAATCAGTATGATTATTTATTTGTAGGTTTATCATCGATCTGTTTCAATAACATTCTGATTGATTTTTTATTTGTAGGTTTATCATCGAATATGTGAACTGATTATAAAACATAAATACACCCGATATTATCCCGAGATTGAACAGTTCCTAAAACAACACCAGGTAATATCCAATCTTAATTATCTCATTAAAACACATATTCTAGTTCTTTTCGTTTTTATAGTTCAAATTTTGGTTTTACTTGTCTTCACAACACTGGAAGAGTTGTTATAACCGGTGCTTTAGCATCCTCCTCGCAGTGTTCCGTTTGATTAGAGCTAATCCCACTACTCCCTGCTGGATTGAGTGGGTATTATTGTCACTAATTATGACTGGTCAGTGGTCCTATTATTGACCAATCACTGACTTCGTTACAAAGGTATTACCTTTAAAACAGGACGTTTAATTAGGGCAACTGTGTTTACATAGCGTTACGTCATGGCTGCACGTTTTGTTATGCTATATTAACCAGCGCATAGAAGGATATTGCAGCAAAACTAATTGCGTGACAAACGAGGCTATCGGTATTGACGTAAAGTAAACACTACTGTATGGTAACGAACAGACTTTAAACGTTTTTAATACCTTAAATCTTTGTCCAAAATATTAAGGAAGACCCAAGATTAAACGACGGACTGTCATGTTACTGAACGTAAGTGGTAGATTTGATTGAACGAGGAGAATAGACTCACTTACTTAAAAGTTCAAGAATCCGAAGCGAATCCAGCAATTGCCAGAGAGGGATTTCTCGGGCCGTTGCTTCAGGAATATGGTGTTTTAGCTGATGTAAGGAGCTAGCCAATAAAAATGTCTGTTGCAGCGAGTTCTGCACCGCACGGAACTGTAGGTAAACCCCTAAAAACCTCAACGCTGATTGATTATTCAATGCCATAGGGTCAACAGTCGCTCGTACGACCCCTGACGCGACCAAGTAGAACTGCCCAGGGGCCTGTTTCACGAAATATTAACTAAGATAAAATCCGATTTTAGTAATTCGATTGGATAATATTAGATTGATTTTAGCGCTTAGCCAATCAGATTTAAGTATGTACTAAAATTTGGATTTTATCTTAAGTTAAAATTTCGTGAAACAGGCCCCAGGCCTTCATCTTGTAGTGTAGCTCATCGAAAGTATAAAAAAAAAACGAAACGAAGTATAGATCTGTATTTTAATCAGATTGGTTAAGATATATACAAAGAACAGTCTGTAATTATATATGTCACCATTATAATATATCTTTTTGTTAGTCTCCAAAACGACATGGGGGTTGAATGGCCAAATAGTTAGCGAGTGCATCTGTCATTGTGTGGTTTCGATTCAGCGATTGTACGTGACAAGGAGTAGGGTTGCCCAACCTCGAAGGTTTTCTACGGGTCATTCGATTTCCTACCACTGCTAAAGACCCCTATGCGCAAACTAATTATTTCAAAATAAAATGTAACAATATGCTAGATCTAGTTTGTCTCGAGTGGGCGTAACGCCCCGCGCTCCACCCTCTCTCTCTCCCCCCTCCCTCTCTATCTCTCTCTGTCTCTCTCCCCCTCCCTCTCTATCTCTCTCTGTCTCTCTCCCCCTCCCTCTCTATACCTCTCTCTCCCCCTTTCTCTCCCCATAGTGTTTTAATGTTATGTGTTTAATTGTCGGATGATGCAATACAATAAATTAATTTTAGTTTACTACACAAAAAGTGTTTGGATTAAAGTCAATAATGTTTAAATGAGATAATTTAATATTTGTACAATGAAATATACCCATATATTTTACTTGGGGCGTGTTTGATTAAACCAGATGGGGGCGTGTTTGATTAAACCAGATGGGGGCGTGTTTGATTAAACCAGATGGGGGCGTGTTTGATTAAACCAGATGGGGGCGTGTTTGATTAAACCAGATGGGGGCGTATTGGATTAAACGAGGTGGGGCGTGTTTGTGGGGGAGTGTTTATATTAAACGAGGTGGGGGAGTGTTTATATTAAACAAGGTGGGGGCGTGTTTATATTCAACCAGGTGGGGGCGTGTTTATATTAAACGAGGTGGGGGAGTGTTTATATTAAACGAAATTGGGTGTGTTTATATTAAACGAGGTGGGGCGTGTTTATATTAAACGAGGTGGGGGAGTGTTTATATTAAACGAGGTGGGGGAGTGTTTATATTAAACGAGGTGGGGCGTGTTTATATTAAACCAGATGAGGGCGTGTTTTACTGGGGCGTGGTTAATTAAACGAGGTGGGGGAGTGTTTATATTAAACGAGGTGGGGGAGTGTTTATATTAAACGAGGTGGGAGTGTTTATATTAAACGAGGTGGGAGTGTTTATATTAAACAAGGAAGGGGCGTGTTTGATTAAACGAGGTGGGCGTGTCTGATTAAACGAGGTATTACACTATAGAACAATAGTGAATCATTTGGGTGACAGAATAATACCTCAAAATACTAAAGGTTTTAAGTAAGGGTTATCGACTGAGACAGAGGGGTTCAAGTTAGATGAACACCCGAAGTCGTGCAAGGTTGAACACTGAGAACGCGTTAGCGTTCGAAGTGTTCAATTGCGCGACCTCGGGTGTTTATCTAACTTGACCCCGAGGGTCGAAGGTCGATAACTAGCTTACACACTAGATTCTTTGTTTGTGTAAGAAGCTGAAAATGGACGGATATTTAACAGACGACATTTTATCACAGACCCTAGATCTATATGAAAAAGAAACAGAAGGCGATGATATGTATAACCCCAAATCGCGTTATCGATTCACCTATAACAGGTATAAATACATTTACTTATACATCATGTCATTTAGTTTACATATTAATCCCCGGTTGTACGTAACAAGAAGTAGGATCGCCTGTCCAACCTCGTGTGTTTTCTCCGGGTCCTCCGGTTTCCCGTCACTGCTAATTATAAAGACCCCTACGCTCAAGCGAATTATTGGAAACAATTAAACCATGTTAGTCCCGAAATGACCTAGTTTGTGTCGAGTGGACGTTAAACCCCATCCCCCCTCTCTTTGTTTACTTTTTCAGAATTCCCGGTTGTACGGTAGGATCGCCTGTCCAGCCTCGTGTGTTTTCTCCGAGTCCTCTGCCCCCCCCCCCCCCACTGCTTAAGACCCCTACGCTCAAGCGAATTATTGAAATAAAATTAAACCATATGTTAGTCCCGAAATGAGCTAGTTTGTGGTGAGTGGACGCTAAACCCAATTTCTTTCTTTCTCTCTCTCCGCCTCTCTCTCTCTCATAGCCCTCGCATAGCAAGTTTATACGTGTGTATATACCATACCAACAGATCAGACCATGACAATGCTTATTAAATAAAATTGTAAGAAATTGGGATTGGTATACAGAACAAACTAACCATGTGCGAAAACATAGCATGTGCGATGATGTAGGAAAGGTATTTTACGAGATAACAAATTTTCTAAAACATGGCCAAACAGAAATGTATGCAGTTCGCTAAGTTTTGTGTATTTGTTCCTTATTACTATTGGATGCGTTTTCTAGCTAACGATACTATATCACAATCTACATTAAAAATATATAAATTTATTGTTTTTACTGCATGTATTTATCTTTTTTAATTAGCACGGTGTTTCTTGTTATTTATAATACAGTGCACGCACGAAAATGTGTTGTCTGTTTTGACAATCAAATGATCACCTGTGCACGTGCTAAAACAACACATTACAGGTTGATCCGTAACTTGAACACCCGAGTCAGAACAAAGGATCCAGTGTGTAAAGATGGGTTCCCAGCAAAGTATTTATTGACTAGTAATTTCCTATAAAAGTATGGCAAATTTGGTATTTATGAAAAGTATAGACACCCAATCTTACTAGAAAAATACTAGATTACGCGAAAAGCGCCCATGGGGCAAGGACTGGGCAATATTGTCAGGGAATCACTAACTGTCAACCTGGCTTATTGTCTGCTAGCTTAGGTCAGGGGGCAGTTGTTATTTCTTGCTCAAATGGTTAGACGGTTTTGGAATATTGCGGGTTGTCAACGTACAAAATACCCTGCAATTAAAAGGTGTAAAAAGAAGTTGACAGAAATAATTAAGAATTTATTTAGGCCTCAATAATATGGTAAATGTAAAGTAAGTAATGATAGATACATTTTGAAATATGGACCCTCCCACAATGCAGTTAAGTTGGCAGACACTGCGTTTAACAGCAGCTTACTTACAGCTATAGGTACCCCCGGCGAAAACAGAGTTTTGAAAGGTAATTGAAGCAAATTTTTGATAGATTGGTTACTTTAAATATGTGTTTAGTCCAAATATATCGTCAAATCACAAAGTTTGTACCCGGGAATGTATCTTTAATAAAGACAGATCATGTTTCAGTATTTTTAATAACTAATATACCCAGATGATAGATATAACTATTTCTGTTTTTAATTAAACACGTGTCATAATTAACTTGGTAAATCAAACATGACTTGTGTTTATTTCTATTGTTTAATTTAATAATGGAAGATTGACTCGTATTTATAACATATTAAATACTTTGTTTAAATATAATTATGACGTATTTATAACATATTTTATACGGTGTTTAAATATAATTATGACGTATTTATAACACATTTTATACGGTGTTTAAGTAAGGGATAAAGGCCGAAAACTGTACTTTCTGTCAACAGAAGAAACAACTGAGGGGTGTTAACCCCGAAGTTGTTTTTTCTGTTGACAGAAAGTACAGTTTAAGGTCTTTATCTGTCTTAAAACATAGTATCTGCATTAAATGAGCATGCACACAGCTCACTACTGAATGTTGTTTTAAGACAGTTGTTACTTTAAGAATGTACACTTTTAAACATAGTATCTGCATTAAATGAGCACGCACACAGCTCACTACTGAATGTTGTTTTAAGACAGTTGTTACTTTAAGAATGTACACTTTTAAACATTCATGCATTCATTCATTCATTGAATAGTTGATTCTTCAAGTGTCAAGATGTCAGGTTCTAGTGATGATGAAATATTTATTACCCAAACAAAGACTTGTGAAATAGATGATTATAATTTAGAAACGGATACTGTTTTAAGTGATGCTCTGAATTTGGAGGAAAATTATGTAAAAGAAGCCAAACAGTTACCAAACTTTGATTTGAACTACTCTGATATAAGCGATGTTCAAACACCAAATTTGCCAGAAAATGCCAAGAATTCACTGAGGTTTTCCAAGCCCCTGGACGATTCTGATCTAAAGAATTTGGTTAAAAGTGGTCTTAGTATTAAAACTGAAAATAAAACTAGATGGGCAGTTAATTTGTTTAGTATGTGGAAGAAACACAGAAACAATAATAACTCTGAAGAAAAAGGTTTTTTGAATCTTTCAAGTCAAGAATTGAATGAGGCACTTTCCTTTTTTATAGCTGAAGTGCGTAAGGAATCCGGTGATAATTATAAAAAATACTTTGTATGAGATTATTATATCTATACGTCAGAATGGACGTTTAATAGCCATTATGGATGATCAAGAATATCAGGGTTTAAGAAGTGTTCTGAACAGTAAAATGAAGGAGTTGTCGAGACTTGGACTGGGTATTAATACCAAGAAGTCAGAAGTTATTACCATAGAACAAGAAGAGATTTTATGGAGTAAAGGCTTGTTAGGTGAAAGTAACCCACAGCAGTTATTAGATACTCTTGTTTTCTTGTTTGGATTACATTTTGCACTGCGAGCTGCTCAAGAACACAGGAATTTAAGGTTTGGTATGAACACTCAATTGTCTGTTTTGTATGATTTAGAAGGTAAAAAATATCTGCAGTTCATAGAAGATGTTTCAAAGACAAACCAAGGTGGTTTAGATCACAGGAAAGTCAGTCCTAAAATGACAAGAGCTTATGAAAATTCTAACCCATTAAGATGTCCAGTAAGACTATATGAAAAGTATATAGCTCTGCGTCCAAAAAATGGTACAGTAGATGCATTTTATCTGCGTCCAAAGAAGATGCCATGCTCTGATGTTTGGTACTGTGATTCTCCTGTAGGAATTCATACCATACAGTCCACTGTTAAACGTTTATGTCAGTCGGCTGGTATAATTGGAAACTTTACTAATCATTCCCTTCGCGCCACAGCTGCTACTCGTTTATATCAAGCTGGAGTGGACGAGCAATTGATCACTGAAAAGACTGGACATCGATCTAATGCTGTACGAGCATATAAAAGAACAAGTGATGCCCAGCAAGCCTCCGTGAGTTCAGTATTGCATAGTGGTTCCAAAAAACATAAATTGGAGGAATTGGTGGATACAAGCCCAACTGAATTTAAGCAAGAACGTTGCGTTAATGAGGAAACCAGTGACAAAGAACATAAGGAACTCAGAGAGTTCAAACTTTCAATGCCAGGAATAAACTTGTCCATGAAATTTTGATTCATTTGACTGTAGTATTAATTTAAAAATTGCAATAAATATGTTTTTTCTAGTTATCTGAAAATCTGTTCTTTCTTAAGTTTAATAATGTACTATTTTTTCCCAAAACTGTACATTCTTAGGTCAAAGAAAGTACAGTTTTTGGAAGTTGTGAGTAGGTGTTCACAAAAACAGTACATTCTTTGAAAGAATGGCCTAAAACAACAAAGGACTACTGTCTAACTATGTTTTAAATATAATGATTACGATCGACTTGATGAAATACACCCACGGGACTTTTACATGACATTATAACATCGTTTTCTTGGTAGTAATATGATCTTCTCCAACTCCATGGTTTTTATGTTTTTATATTTTTACACTTAGTGAATGTAGATTAATAATGATAAAGAGAGGTGATAAAATATCGTAACAAAGGTATCAGGTTTTCAGGTGTCGTTAGGTAAATAGAGAGAGAGAGAGAGAGAGAGGGGTGATAAAATATCGTGACAAAGGTATCAGGTTTTCAGGTGTCATTAATAATGATAAAGAGAGGTGATAAAATATCGTAACAAAGGTATCAGGTTTTCAGGTGTCATTAAAAATGATAAAGAGAGGTGATAAAATATCGTAACAAAGGTATCAGGTTTTCAGGTGTCGTTAGTTAAACTAGCAGATCTGGATTGGATGATGCGATAGATTTAAATTAAATGGGGTTTAACGTCCTACTCTTCTGCACCGACTGGGCTTATGAGAGATAAAGAGGGGAATAAGGTTTAACTTCCACTCGACACAAACAAGGTCATTTTGCGTAGGGGTCTTTAGTAGTGGAAGGAAACCCACGAGGTTGAACAGGCGACCTTACTCCTTGTCACGTACAACCGGTGATTCGAAACCACGCCTGTTGACTCAATGCCCGTGCTTTACCATTCGGCCATCCAACCCCCAGACTGGGCTAATTAAGACAGGCATACACCGTGCATTATAATATACGAGGGGTATTTTTGCGCTAACAGCTTCACTACGGTCTACTCTTATATCGAATTCCAACTGTCAATGGGTCTTTTGTGTGCAAGGGAGTTGAGTGGTCAAGTAGTTTAGCGCGTTCGCATGTGATCACGAGGTTTGTCATTGAATCATGACAAAAAGTGGGTCGCCTGCACAACATTCGTGGTTTTTCTCCGGAACTTTCGGTTTCCTCCAACTGCTAACAACCTCTCTCTCTCTCCATCTCTCTCTCTCTCTCTCCCTCTCTCTCTCACTCGGTCTCTCTCCCTCCCCTCTATCTCTGGCTCTGTCTCTCTCTCTCCCCTTCTCTCTCTCTCTCCCTCTCGTCTCTCTCTCTCCCTCTCGTCTCTCTCTCTCCATCTCTCTCTCTCTCTCCCTCTCTCTCTCGCTCTGTCTCTCTCTCTCTCGCTCTGTCTCTCTCTCTCTCGTCTCGTCTCTCTATTCTCCTCTCCATACCTTATTTGTCTGTTATTGTATCTATATAATGGCACATCCACTCCAACCGCGCTATATTGCGCCAAGACAATACATAAACTTGTAACATGAACAAAACCTACTTGACCTACGTATCAACCGTTCTGCATCACTGACAAGGGGAAACCACGCCGGAAAATCGAGGTAAACTTTCTCGGCCAATGCAGGAATCGAACACTCGACCTCAAGGCTAGTGAACCAGCGCCTTACCCACTTAGTCACATGACCCAACAATACCTACTTGACCTACTTATCAACCGTTAATTCTTTCTTATTTCTTACAGTCTATGGGAGTATATTTATATGGTGAAATGATGCTTTCTGAAAACCGGAAACTTGTTGAAATATCTCGACGCTGTTTTTCTCTTGTACAAAATGAAATGCCAGATGGGGTGGTTAGTACTGTTGACGCTATGCTGTATGGAGACTAATTGATGTAGGCCTACAGCAGAATACTCAATGATATAAACAAGAATGGATACTGAAAGACTGACCTTTGTTAAATGGATGTTTACTCAAAGTACTTCAATGCTAAAATGTTTTTTTTTATTTGTATATAAAACAATAAGTTTAACCAACTGTAAGGATTCTCCTACCCACTAGCGAAATTATAATATAATACTACAAACATGGCGTCTTATTATTCCATTAGACCAACTATAATATAATACAATAATATAAGATGGCGTCTTATTATTCCACTAGACCAACTATAATATACCGTATTTCCTCGAATACAACCCCGGCCTCGATTACAACCCGGGCCTCGAATAGAACCCGGGGGTAAGGGGGTGTTGAGATAAATACTACCCGGGTCTCGAATAGAACCCGGGTCTCTAATATAACCCGGGTCTAACGTAAAAACTGAATACTCCCCGTGAAAATATAAATTAATTAGTGATCCATGCACAGGAAGTAGAATTGTCTTATGTCACGCACAGAGAGTTTAGCCATCGTTTTTGCAAGACCAACCCTGTCTGCTTGTTTTACTTGTCCAAAATGTCACTCTTATACAAGGTTTTGAAGCATTAATTCGGGTCTGAAAAAATACAACCCGGCCTCGATTATAACCCGGGCCTCGAATAGAACCCGGGGGTCGGGGGGTGCTGAACGAAATAGAACCCCGGGGTTGTATTCGAGGAAATACGGTAATACGTCTATAAGATGGCGTCTTACTATTCCATTGAGTTTATTATCAAATAAACTTTATTGAAAGTTTCAAACAATACAATTAGAAAGATGACTAAAATCACATCCGGCATAGTATCCCACTCGTCGACATTCGATTTACAAGCTCATGTAGGGCCGTATGTAGGGTTTTAAAAGTGGGGGTGCAGCAGAGTGCTGGGGCGCCAATACAATGCCCAAGTTACTGATCGTCGACAAAGCTGCGAGCCCGCAAGGGCCTGGGACTAAGGTTCCTTCATAAAGAAAATTTTGAAAATTAAACTATCGCAAACGCGTTTTCCATGCACGCACTTGGAACCCCAATCAAAGTGAATTTGGGCGGCGCTATTTCTCATTTTGATGTGAAGCAGATCAAGATTAACACTAATCTTATAATCCAAATGTAATGACAGTATCCAGACCGTGAGTGTCGATGATCATGCGTGGCACTAGTGATTTACTACTTGGTTACAATTTTTAAAATCTACAAAGTTATAAAAAATGTGACTGACCTATACCTCCCCCCGTACAAATAACAATTCGTAACTTGTATAGTATTGTTGACGGCGCCCCAAGCAAACAGTCCGAAACAACTAGTTAGACCATGTGGATAGGGCGACTTAAACGAGAATGTGGATATACTGTACATAGGGCGACCAGAACAAGAATCTCTAATAATGTCATTTGGTGGCGGCGATCCCAAAGACTAACAAGGCCCTGTCAAATATGGATAGGACGATAAAAACAAACCCTCTAATGTGATGTTGTGGCGCAGATCCAGGACGGGCACTTCGGCATTATGGTGGGCCGCACCCATGTCTGGGGTCCGCCCTCAGAAAATTTTGAAACATGATTTCCGGCAACTGATGATATCTATTAGTCGATTTTGTATTTCATATAGTCTTATATTTCTATGGGCCGCAGATTTGTTAAGGAGGGGCCTTTACTCCTGGTGGCCGACCCCCGGGGATCTGTGCGCCTGTTGTGATATAAAACAGATAGGATCAGGTACTCGTTGGCGCCTGGCAAAGCCCAGTTTAACCGGGGGACGTGGGCCTGACTAGAATCACGTGGCCCTTAATTTGACGAAAAGATTCGTTCATATCCTTTTAGAATGACACGCATGCGTAACACACAATTAAACGGTCTGTAACTACAAGTACATAATATCTGATATCATACCCGGCTAGATCGATTACCTTGAGACATTCACTGATCAGTGGCATAAGAGCATCACTGTGTGAACTTAATCAAGTATATTATTTTATAATTGAAGGGCTGTCAAGTTTGTTGGGGGGGGGGGGGGGGGTACGGCCTTGAGTTGAAGATGAACACTGGGTACGTCCCTGAGTTCATGCGACCTCAGATGAATCGACCGCTAAGGGTTATCATTCCAATACCTACTTGGTTTCATCATCTTGTTAGCGTCGATCACACTGCCACGATCTGCTGGTGCCCAGGAAGTAATGCTCTAGATAGTTCTCTGGGGTCACATGTACGCGCTCTGTAAATAATGCTCTAGATAGTTCTCTAGGAACACATGTACGCGCTCTGTAAATAATGCTCTAGATAGTTCTCTAGGAACACATGTACACGCTCTGTAAATAATGCTCTAGATAGTTCCTTATAGGATCACATGTCAACATGTACACGCTCTGTAAATAATGCTCTAGATAGTTCCCTATAGGATCACATGTACGCGCTCTGTAAATAATGCTCTAGATAGTTCCCTATAGGATCACATGTACGCGCTCTGTAAATAATGCTCTAGATAGATCTCTATAGGATCACATGTACGCGCACTGAGAACGCTTTCTAGATGATTGCTCTAGGTAGTTCTCTAGGATCACATGTACACGCTCTGTAAATAATGCTCTAGATAGTTCTCTACAGGATCACATGTACGCGCTCTGTAAATAATGCCCTAGATAGTTCTCTAGGATCACATGTACGCGCCCTCTAAATAATGCTCTAGATAGTTCTCTAGGATCACATGTACGCGCTCTGTAAATAATGCTCTAGATAGTTCTCTAGATCACATGTATACGCTCTGTAAATAATGCTCTAGATAGTTCTCTATAGGATCACATGTCAACATGTCAACGCCCTCTAAAAAATGCTCTAGATAGTTCTCTAGGATCACATGAACGCGCTCTGTAAATAATGCTCTAGATAGTTCCCTATAGGATCACATGTCAACGCCCTCTAAATAATCAACTTAATAGGTTCACCTTACGACATGATAACGCCGTGTAAATAATGAACTCAATTATAAGATCACATAACGACACGATGAAGCCCTGTAAATAATGCTCAGCATGATAGCCGTCTAAATAATGAACTGATTAGCGAGGATGTTGACGCTTTTGTTCACATAAATAGATGAATAAATAAATGAGTAGAAGAAAGAAAAAAACTACCAATCTTTTTATTATGGTAATTGTGATGATTTATTATGTAATAAATTGTGTCTTTAATATTTCAACTAATATAATGATATGGAATCTGGGAATATTTGTGTCATGATGTGGAATCTGGGGATATGTGTGTCATGATGTGGAATCCGGGGATATGTGTGTCATGATGTGGAATCTGGGGATATGTGTGTCATGATGTGGAATCTGGGGATATGCGTGTCATGATGTGGAATCTGGGGATATGTGTGTCATGATGTGGAATCTTGGGATATGCGTGTCATGATGTGGAATCTGGGGATATGCGTGTCATGATGTGGAATCTGGGGATATGTCTGTCATGATATGGAATCTGGGGATATGCGTGTCATGATGTGGAAACTGGGGATATGTGTGTCGTGATGTGGAATCTGGGGATATGCGTGTCATGATGTGGAATCTGGGGATATGCGTGTCATGATGTGGAATCTGGGGATATGTCTGTCATGATATGGAATCTGGGGATATGTATGTTACGATATGGAATCTGAGGATATGTGTGTCATGATGTGGAATCTGGGGATATGCGTGTCATGGTGTGGAATCTGGGGATATGCGTGTCATGATATGGAATCTGTGGATATGTGTGTCATGATGTGGAATCTGGGGATATGTGTGTCATGATGTGGAATCTGGGGATATGCGTGTCATGATGTGGAATCCGGGGATATGTGGGTCATTATATGGAATCTGGGGATATGCGTGTCATGATGTGGAATCTGGGGATATGTGTGTCATGATATGGAATCTGGGGATATGTGTGTCATGATGTGGAATCCGGGGATATGCGTGTCATGATATGGAATCTGGGGATATGCGTGTCATGATGTGGAATCTGGGGATATGCGTGTCATGATGTGGAATCTGGGGATATGTGAGTCATGATATAGAATCTGGGGATATGCGTGTCATGATATGGAATCTGGGGATATGTGTGTCATTATGTGGAATCCGGGGATGTGCGTGTCATGATGTGGAATCTGGGGATATGCGTGTCATGATGTGGAATCTGGGGATATGCGTGTCATGATGTGGAATCTGGGGATATGCGTGTTATGTAGTGGAATCTGGGGATATGCGTGTTATGTAGTGGAATCTGGGGATATGTGTGGAATCTGGGGATATGTGTGTCATAATGTGGAATCTGGGGATATGCGTGTCATGATGTGGAATCTGGGGATATGCGTGTCATGATATGGAATCTGGGGATATGCGTGTCATGATGTGGAATCTGGGGATATGCGTGTTATGTAGTGGAATCTGGGGATATGCGTGTTATGTAGTGGAATCTGGGGATAAGTGGGGCATGAAGAAGGCAATATGGTTTACCTTCTGGCGGTTGAATGTGCTCGAGGCTAGGCCTAAAATTCAATCGAGGATATCTCGGTTCATAGTTGAGCAATTTTACTGAAGTTTTCAGCATGTTTATTTACGCTATCTATATTGTTTTTTTATTATCGAAGACGGCCAACTCGTTATGTAATGTCCCATAGTATCTATTTAATAACTAGACAATTGAGAGGATATTGGAGACAGGACTATAAACCATGCACGCGCTAGACTATCCTCAGGGCCCAATAAAGCATATTATTTATTATCAAGCAATAGAGCACCTAGTACATGCAAGGGGCGCACAGACATATTTTCAAGGGGGGGGGGGGGCGCCATCAAGAAATCGGTCCATTCAGCATTAGCAAATCAATCCGGCTCACCATCACACTGATCTGCAGTGAATATTCACTGATAAGGATGACAGCGATGCTACTTAATGGGGCGCAAATATTAACTTGACCCTCCGACAAATTGAATTCTAAAACATTTTATTTTTTTGATGTCCTAGAAAAAATTAAGACGTCGTTTGAAGTATTTGTAGGTAAAAGTATTCAATATTCAATATTTATAGTAAATGGATGTTAAAATTATTAAAAGACAGCATTCTGTGGCCAACCATATCAATACAACGCCCCCCTCCCCCTTCAAGCGGAATTTGACGAAATATTCACCTACATATTCTATAATTTTATATTTCCAAATAGAGTAGAAAAATACAACGATCATATGTTTAGTATATTTTAAATCTTTCATTACCGAAAAAAGTAAAAATATGCGACAACTCTTGTTGACCGCCCGGACGCTTTAGCTGCTGTGGGCGTATGTTTCGTTGCCTGACAACTATCTTTATCGTTAGCATAATAATCTAAAATTAGAACTTCTCGTGGATAGATGTAATCCATACTAGTTCCCCTAGTGTAAAAAAGAGAATATTTGAATTCACATGTTGTGTGATAGATGTATTTATTAACTAAAGTGTATCATAGAAAATAATTTTTGGAGAGTGCCTCGGAACATGTTATCTAGGGCGCACTATATAAATATGCTGAAATAATAATTTAAACAAAAGTTAAGGATTCAAAAACAAGCCAAAGGCTTATATTAATTCGTCTCCTTACTTAATAAATATACTAAAATAGACGTGTGATATATACATTTCACATACAAAATACATTTAACAGTGCTGTTTTTTGTATTTACTTTTAGTCGTGCATGCAGGTAATTTAACAGTTTGTGTCACTTACAGTGCCTTAACATTTCATAATACGCTTGAGGACGTTAGATGTATATTAACCGAGAATTCAGTTAGTATTTTACGATGGTAATTGTAGTCTTTTAGATAAATGTATAAATTTGTGGACTATATTAAAAATGTGCATATTCGTGTGCAAGGTAGTATTACTATCACCGTTTGTTAGAGTTTGTGAATTAATTAAACTATTTGGTAATGTATTTGTGGATTGAATTCTAACATTGGTAAACTTTGCAAAATGTAACAAATAATGTTCCGTATCCCCTATATAATAGCCACAGGAACAAGCTTGGTTATCCGTTAAGTGCATGGCGAATATAATATGGTAGTTTGAGTGGCTCTTATTGTGGCGCAGTTTTGCATGGATTATTTGAGAAGAACGCTTTCCGGTATAAAGATATTTAGGTAATGATTTATCATCATTGTTAAACTGTGCTTTAAAGAGTTTTATACTAGGACACGCTTTCCTGTGCTCAGGTAAATTATTCCAGTCTTTTATTAAGGACGGTAAAAGGGAGTTTTTTTTATAAAATGTAGTATGATCAGGAATATTTATATATAGTTGCGAATTCCGCGTTTCGTAAAGGTTTACAACGATCATCATTTTACATGTAAGCAGGGGCGGATTGGGGCCGGGCTCCCGTGTCGAAGCGGCCGCTTTTACTGACCGCGGAGCCCGGTAGCTTTTCCCTGGACCCCCCCCCCCCAAATATGCGATTTGGTGGCATCTCTGATTGATGGGGACGGCGACTGAGATAACGTTCTTTCACTTTATTTTGTCAAGTAGATGAAATATTTTTTGTTTAAGCTTTTCCTGTCTGCTCGAAAAGCCAGCGGCCTGCCGTCCCCCCCCCCCCCCCCTGGCTCGTACGCCTATTTTGAAGATTAGTTGCGGGCATGCAGTATATAGGCGTACGAGACACAATTCATTTTTTAGACTTTTCCCGGCATCTAAAAACTGTAATTTCATCTCTGAACGAGTTAAAAAAAATGTCGAGGAATGTTTAACACCAGCCTCAGGAAACTCCAGGAAAGCGTCTCGCACTCATATTCAGTCAGCAGACCAGCTATGATCAAATTTGCTGAAGTTGAGTTTTTTGGGGAGTTACGTACATGTACCACCGGCCGACATTTCTGGCGTATCCCCACAAACAGGGTGCAGGTGACTTAATAATTAGTAAATTTGCCAGGGACAGTGATGGGTGAATACGATGACATTTTCGGATGAAATTCGGAATCATGCAATGGGGATTCCGAATTTCATCCGAAAATGTCATCGGCCAACACCTTGGTCTATTATACCAGCCCATTCCAGACTCCAATGATGACTTGGTGGCCGTTAAAGCAACGGGCCAAATACAACATGATCATCAACGCTCGATGGCCGGTCCAATACCTCCCCCCATATCGCCCATATTATTATGTTCAGCAGAAAAAGGATTTATTTCGACGAATTGGACAACAGCAAAAAAAAAAATCATTTTTGTCCGACCGGTCCTTTTCTTTTTTTGTCCGACCGGCCCCTCGGGTGATCGCCCGATGGGCCAATCGGGTGATCGCCCGATGGGCCAATCCGCCCTTGCATGTAAGGTGTCCACTTTCTATTTATATACTCGAAAAATTTATAATACGTGGCAATTACTAATTTTGGTGAAATGTGCATTGTTCCAAGTTAATTAGCATGGTCTCGTCGGTTGCGGTGTCGATCTTACCTCTCTTAAAAAAACAACAACAAATTGATAAAGTTCCATTGTCATATAATTGTATAAATATATATTCTAAAAAAACTTTGGTTGGGGTTTAGTTCAATAGTTAAATCTCTCTCTCCTCTCTCTCTCTCTCTCTCTATATATATATCTAGTCTCTCTCTCTCTCTCTCTCTCTCTCTCTCTTTTCCATCTGTATCTATCTCTATGTCTCTCTTCCATCTATATCTAGTCTCCCCCCTCTCTCTCCCCCCTCTCTCTCTGTCTCTGTCTCCCCCTCCCCCCTCTCTCTGTCTCTCTCTCTCTCTCTCGCTCTGTCTATATCTAGTCTCTCTCTCTCTCTCTCTCTCTCTCTCTCTCTCTCTCTTCCATCTGTATCTATCTATATGTCTCTCTTCCATCTATATCTAGTCTCTCTCTCTCTCCCCCATCTCTCTCTCTCTCTCTCTCTGTCTCTCTCTCTTATCTATTACCTATGCGTGGCTGAAGTAATAAGAGTGACTAATGTACATCTATATAAAGTTTGATTGTTTTCCGTTGGTTTATCATCAATTTGTTGTTTTATCGTATTCAATGGTTTGCCTTCCTGTATATCACAATATTAAATACAAACCTTTTATACAACGGAATATAAAAAACACTTTATGACGTCATTTCGTCATGCGTTTCCTTTGTTTGAGTGACAAATCAAAACGAGATACACTAAGTTTAATAACATGGTAATTAGATTCTGATTTAAGGTAATAAACAAATCACCAACAATTAACGATTAACTCGTAGATGCGTTCAGATTAAAGGGACAATACCACTCTTGCTGGCTTGACAGGTCCAGAATTTTTTTTTTAGCCTTATTCTAACGTCGTTACCTGTTGTGTAAATTATCCATTACATCCTATTTTACTTGTCCAGAGGGTTCGAAAATATGTTTAATTCTAAATTGCATTTGAAAGTGTTTACGTAAAGCTTTTTAAACCATGTAGTTAAATTTTTCCAATTAAAAATTGGTGTGTTAAAATGAAATTTGTGTCATTTATTAATTGGAATATTGTAAATTAGTACAATTTGTTGACCAGAATAATGATTGGGACATATTATTCAGTTGCAACAAGATTGGTATTGGGGCTTTAAATTAATTCACAAGGATGTTGAACATTTAATCTTACCCGAAAACGTTAACAAATATTTACCATTGGTTGACTGTTTTAAATAAATATTTTTCTCCCTTTTCATTGTTTGTTGGCTACTTATGTTGTCAAGTTTAAATTGTCGTCTTGGGTAATTTAATTATAAGAGACAAAACCTGATATCTAAATATCGGCGACTACCGATTGTGTGGGATAATAAACCAAGGTCCCATGTATAGACGCTGGCATTGTAGAGGGCCTGGCAGATGTCTAGTCGTTCGGATGTGACGAAAAACCGAGGTCCGTGTACACATTGGTGTGCACGTAAAAGATCACATTGCAATTGAAATTCGATATAAGAAAAGGTCATAGTACCACTGACTGCCCGGGCAAAATTTTCCTCATAGCACACTGCATGGCGCCTGCCCGTCTTCATTAGATTAGCCGAGTATAGGAGCAGAACAGTAGAACGTTAAACCCCATTTCATTTCATTTTAATTTAAACGGTGGCGTTCACGTAAAATAAGCCTTGACTGTTCATAGGGTACCCACGTCTTTACTTATGTGGACAAAATAACTTCCGTCTCTTAAATGTAAATGGTAGAAATTTTGTGGTGAAAATAGCTTCCGTCTGTTTAAGTCGTTAGAATTTTACCTTCATCGACATAATTTCTCTTTTCTACTGTCAACTTGTGCTTTTCTACTCACGAGTTTCTAGTTTTTACCGTGTAAGTATATGGAATGGCAACAAAATAAAAATAGAAATCCGCAATTATATACCTAGTTATGCCTCGGACAATTACGCCCTGATGGGTCGCGGATTTGGATTAACTTCCTCTTCTCTAAACAATAGGTCGTCACAATCGGATTAAAACACAGATCCTATTTCGTTTCGATTTTTTATAGTTCAAAATTTTGTTTAACTACACTAGGATCTGGAAGAGTTTTTATAATACCGGCCCGGCCTACTGGTTGAAGAGAAGGATTAGCCAATGAAACGATCTGTTTCCGCGAGTTCTTGGCGTGTGATGCAAGGAACTGTGGCTAAATCACTAGAAACGTCGACGCTGATTGATTTACCAATGTCTGACGTCATCCCCTGACGCGACCTCCCAGTACAATGTGTCAGATCTTCATGTAGTGTAGGTCGTCGGAAGTATAAAAAAATGAAACGAAATAAAAATCTATATTTTAATCTGATTGATATTCGACAATTCAAATGCAATGATATAATTCTGAGTTCCCGGCACCAAAATTTTCCATCATGACTCCCCTGGAATGGATTTGAAGAATTTCCGGCGAAATAATGCAAGAAACGCAATTAACAGAAATAATTACGTCTTTAGCCTCGTGAGAAAAGTGGGAAAATTGACCAACTGAGCTTGGATACGACTGTCTTGGATTAAAAAGTACAGACATTGCTCCTAATATTGTACGATAACTCATGTATATGCTGACTGGTGCGTGTATTCCAGAATATATGGTATATAGGAATTCCACTTGGCTTTAAACATTCATTCAACTAAATCAGTATTTTTGGTTTATTCTTGTTTGTTTGCCCTACAGGTGATTCAAATGAAATGAAATGGGGTTTAACGTCCTACTGTTCTGCAGGGATTGGAATAATGAAGAAAGGCGCCCACCATACAGTGTGTTACGAGGGGCATTTTGCCCGGATAGCGGCGCTACAACCTACTCCTTTTTTAAAATTCCAATTGCCGGGGATTATTTTACGTACATAACAATGCGCAAGCACTGCCCTTGTCAGGTCCCCCATCCTGCGTCCTTGACAAGGGAAAACCACGCAGGAAACATTTTTTTCAAACACCGGGATCCCTTGGTTAGGGGGGGGGGGGATCACGGTGGCTAAGTGGATTAGGCGCTGGTTCGCTAGCCTGGAGGTCGGGTGTTCGATCCCTGCATTGGCCGAGAAAGTTCATCTCGATTTTCCGACGTGATTTCTCCTTGTCAGTGATGCAGAAGTAGGGCCTGACAAGGACAGCTGCCTAGTCGTTCGGATGAGACGAAAAACCGAGGTCCCGTGTACACATTGGAGTGCACGTAAAAGATCCCTTGGCAGTTGGAATTCGATATAAGAGTAGGCCGTAGCGCCGCAGCCCGGGCAAAATTTCCCTCATAGCACTGTATGGCGTATGCCCGTCTTCCATTAGCTTAGGTTAAGTGCATAACAGTAGGACGTTAAACCCCATTTCATTCATTCATTCCTTGGTTAGGGCGCAATTGTATTACTCACAGAGTCACCACTGATGGCTCGACTCCAATCCGTGTGAGATATATATAAAGGAAGAATTATTTCTATATCAGTAATTATAATTGTATATTGGGTAATGTGGAATATTAAATACAACAATATTTCTAAAATGAACAATAACCGACATATTGTTATATCCGACATACTGTTTGACTGTTTCCTTAGCAACAATTTATAATAAACACCTTAAGACCAGCTTATGTCGCCCTTACGACGCGATAAAACTATCGGCGACTGGTTTACGATCAAGTGGATACAATCACTCGTAACTACTTGGGCGACATAAGCGCTCTTACGACTGGTGTGAGTCGGACGCAAGCCAGTCGCCGTCGAGTTGTCTCAAGTTTCTCCGAGTCGTACATGTTCTACTTCTACGACTGGATACAACTAGTTGTCTCTAGTCGCAAGCGACATAGCGCACTTACGACTGGCGCCAAGCCGACGTAGCCAACAGGATTCGGTTATTAGGTCACGTGGTACCCAGAGGGCGGTAGCAACCATGTAATGAGGCAATTTTGAAGGTCATCACGCAGTCATGGGGTCAGTTGTGGCTCCAAATCTTCAACCAACGCCGAGCGACATAAGTGCTCTTACGACTGCGATCAACTGGTTTCTCGTGGTAGATGCCAGTCGTGGATAAATTCAGTCGTAGCGACATAAGCTGTCAGTTCCCGCTTGTCGCCGACAGTTTTATCGCGTCGTAGGGCGACATAAGTGGGGCTTTAAAGTCAGCATGGTTAGCACTGTATATAAAGTCTGTCATTGGGTCAACTGGCAGGTTTTGATTCCTAGGCTGTACGTGACAAGGGGTAGGGTCGATTTCCAGCCTCGTGGGTTTTTTTCTTTGGGTCCCCCGGTTTCCTCCCACCGTTGAAGACCTCTATGCGCAAGCGAATTATTGAAATAAAATACAACCATATGTGTTAGTATCGAAATGACCTAGTTTGTGTCGAGTTGATGGTAACCCTTATTTCCCCCCATTGACAGCTGTAAGTGAAACAGTATAGGAGCAAAGCAGTAGGAGGTTAAACCCCAGCTCATTTTATTTCGAATCGACAAGTTGGGTTAATGAAATTGATTGCAAATATAAAGGATCTAACTCAATATTTTCCCTAATATTTGAAATTAAAAACACAAATTAAAATTCAATATTGGTTCACGGTCGTGACAATATATTGAATCCTATTATCCAATATTTAGGACACGTTGCACATTTTATAATCAGTACACGGGTCGTGTATTCAATGGTTCCGACGCCATTTGTAATGAACAAGGAAAGCACATCCTGCAAGACAACACGAAAGTAGTTAATAATGGCTGATTCACAAACGACAAAAAAAAATAATGCTAGAAAACGTAGAAAATGTAGAATGGAATAAGCATACCCCTTTAAGTTGTCAATTCCCTATAGAAAACACATCCCATTTTCATCAATCTGAAAGTTACAATAGAGGTATACGCCCTTCAAGTTGCCAATTCCCTATAAAAAACACGCCACTCTGTAAGAAATAGAGGTATACACCCTTTAAGTTAACAATTCCCGAAAGAAAACACGTCCCGTTTTCATCAATTTGAAAGTTCCAATAGAGGCAGACGCCATTTAAGTTATCAATTCACTATAAAAAAAACGTCACTCTGTATGAAATAGAGGTATACCCCCTTTAAGTTAACAATTCCCCATAGAAAACACATTCCATTTTCATCAATTTGAAAGTTACAATAGAGGTATACACCCTTTAAGTTAAATGTATTCCCTATAGAAAACACGTGACTCTGTATAGAATTGAACGCTTACATTCATCTGTCAGATTAGATTCTTCATTTTAACAGAAATTGTGTCTTTATAATAAAATAAAAACAGGAATTGTATATTTATTTTATATACAAAAACCAGCGAATGAAAAACGGAATCAATTTTCTGAACACAATGCGTTGAACATTTCTTTTCAACGTCGGGTTTTTTCTAGTCTATTTTATCAACCTGTAATAAATAGAGTTATCTGAAATACGCAACTAATCTTGATCAATGAAGTTATCTGAAATGCGCAACCAATCTTGATGAATGAATAAATCTTATTTGTGTGGTGGGTGACACCACGTGACACGACCATTTCAGACATAACCACATTAACGACCTTAATTCGATTCAACACATTTCATCCAAATGCACTCTTATGTAGAATCTGTGCCGCCATGTGTAAAAATAGCGATTGAGAAGACTGGCCTTGTGACGGGAACAAATCGGTGCCGCCATGTGTAAAAATGGCGATTGAGAAGACTGGCGTTGTGACGGAAACAAATCGAACCTAAGATGGATTGATCACTGTAGACACGCCGACAAGACCTCGTTTGTCGTTTTTTAGCGGGAAAATCTATCAGTTGAACAGATTTATTATCACGCCATGGTAACAAGACAAATTATGTCGACCAATAAAATTTAAAGCTCGGTTTGGCAGCTAAATGACTTGAACCGCTATTGTGTGAATAGTCATTCTATCGACAACCAATGACTTACATTGATACATCTATCAGAGGCAAACCATCTCAAGTTAGTAGAAGAATGTAATTTGATGCGTTAATCCGGGAGGGTAATCCGCGGGAAAATCTGTCACATCGAGTCTTCCTCAACTGATGTATTCTATATCAGTAAGCCAATGTTAAAGGACAATTTTGGTGTTAGTCTAACACTATTAGTCATTGACCGCATTATTATAATGTGATAGAACTGGTTAAACACGTTCTAAATATAATTTTAACACAGAGATCATTGCTACGATAGATGCATAATCAAGATTTCTACAAACGGAAGTGACGAACGCAAAAGGAAAACATGAGTTATCCTTATATATAACAGACTGAAGTGGCGAGTGATAACAGATACACGGGCGAATTTCTGCTCACTAATAATTTCTTCGAAGACCAAAAGTTACTATGCGAGACTTTAAGAGGATATATGACAATACAAAAAGTAATTGAATGTCATTAGATAAAAGGAAACGAGACAAATAGAAATAGTCCGTAGGTTCCCTTGTTTATAATCATTATATACATGGACAATTGTTGTGTTCACTAATTTTACATATGTGATAGAGGACTGCCGGACTTTTAAGTGTTTTAACGTCAAAATAGCGTCAATGTGACGTCATTACGTCACAAAGCCGTCATGACGTGACACCATGACCTGCTGGCGTCGTGATAACCTTTGTTTCCGATTTGTTTGTATCACTTTTGTATCTAATGATACACATTTATTTGCTCTAAAACGAGCCGTTTCCAAGATATGGAGGCCAAAAAGGTCCAATTGGCGGCCATCTTGGATTTATGCTAATTATGAAAATCGCTACAGGGTTAAAGCGGACAATTTTGAGTTGGGAGTCTTTAAGACATCCCTTTACTAGATTTCAGTGAAATAAATTCTTTTGCAATTTGTTCTCGGTACTTTACAAACAGAAATTATATCTCTCCGTCTATATGTGATAGAGGACTGGTTAAACACGTTCCAAATATAATGTTTACACGATGAATTCTCCTACCGTTCATCCGTATTAAAATCCTATTTCGTTTCGCTTTTATAGTTCAAAATGTCCTTTTATTTGTCTTCACAACAATAAGGATCTGCAAGAATTGTTATACAACCCGCGCTAAGAATGATGTTAGGAATTAGCCAATGAATCAGTCTGGTACGGCGACTTCTTGGCGTTCTCTGCGCGGAACTGTGGGTAAATCCTTAGTAACGTCATCGCTGACGTGAACCTCCACTATAAGTCTTGTCAGATGCTCATGTAGTGTAGACCATCGAAAGTATAAAAAAAGAAACGAAATACAGACGTGTATTTGAAATAGATTGATCAGTAATAATGGACTTCGATATAAGCATAAGCCGTAGCGCTACTGTCTGGGCTAAATTTCCCTCCTAGCTCACTGTATGTTGTATGTCCATCTTCATTAGCCCAGACGGATCAGACAGTAGGACGTTGCGCCCCATTTCATTTCATTTCCATTACATGTAAAACTAGCAGACATCAACATTGTCCTTTAAACATTAAGACAACCTGTTAAGAAGTAGTCTCGGTCACCCAGAACCACCTAGTCTTCAACGTACGGAGGGTCTGGGTCGGTTCTCAATTTTTGACGAATATTTACTGGATAATCTAACCCCATAAAAAACTAAACTCAAGGTTACGCATGGGCAATGGAACCTTTTGGCTAAAGTCTCGGTAAATGATAGATATTGCGAAGCCTGACCGATTTTGCTAGATTCTATTGGCTAAAGTCTCGATAATTGATAGATAATACGAAGCCGGGCCGATTTTGCTAGATTCTATAGAGCGAGACAGAAATATATCCCACAACTCACTTGGCACATCTATTATTAGAGACGAGAAAATAGCATGAATCGCGATGAAGAATTAAGCAAATTGTGAGAAGCCGTACGTCTGATTCATGACGAGAGAAAATTACCATTTCAATTAAAACCTTTACAAACAAAATTTTAGAGAGTGTCATTGTTGACAAGCGAGATGTTTTGATAGATTCAGTACGTGGTAATTTAAAAGACTGAATAATCCAGACAATGACCGACTTTCCGTACGAGCGAATTATTGAAATAAAATTTGAACCATATGCTGGTCCCGAAATGACCTAGTTTGTGTCGAGTGGACGTTAAACTCTCCCACTCTCTCTCTTTCTCTCGCTTCCACTCTCTCTCTCTCTCTCTGTTAGTTGTATCGACATGTAGGCTATCCAAACATATCTGAACGAACCTGATGGTGGAATCAATAGGAACAAATCTCAACACATTGTACGACAGTGAGAACCTAGCATTAGAAATGATGTTGGAATTAATAAGGCCAAGGTCTCTTGTTATTATTTCCGTTATCCTACCACATTTATTTTAGAAATTAGCAGACCTTTAATAATGACAAACGTGTGGTCTTGAACAAATCGAAAGTACGATATTAGTGTCGTTAAAGGTCACGTGTGGTTATTGTTTAAACTGAACTGGAATGTGAAATTGGTATCTTTATATATGTCACTACTTTCAATCATCATACATGGACAACCCACTCCAACTATCAAATCTATTCCATTCACCGAAACGATTAAAAGGAATAATTCAACAGACAGCTATGATTAATTTTATAATCAACTAAAATGGCTATGTACATTTACATTTACATTTTTACGTTTGAATTAATAATAACAATATCTGCCGTGGAATCGCAAATGTCAACTGCTAAAGACCCCTACGCGCAAGAGAATTATTGAAATAAAAATTGAAAACCATACGTTAGTCCCGAAATGACCTAGTTGTGTCGAGTGGGCGTTAAACCCCATCTCTCTCTCGCTCTCTCGTCCCCCCCCCTCTCTCTCTCCATTTCCTTTCCTTTACTCTACTTTCTAGTAGTTGAAACATTAAACGAAACATCTCGTCTTTATTCGGGGTTTATATAAGAAGGGGATATTAACCTCGGTAGTTATTCACTCAGTGTCTTACATCGACTCTTAGTCTTGTTTGTCGTCTCAGCTTCAGCTAAAAAATAAATTCCTATTTTCGTTAACTTCTCTACAGTGTACAATACCAGGTTTTTACTTATCGTTCTATAGTTTTTTATTTCGCCTAAGGCCACCTTGTGTTTATGCCATAATTTGAGTGTATGAAGGGTTTCGTGGCGAAAGGTTAATCCAATTTGAGTGGACGAGTTAAACCATTAAACTCTGTAGGTCTGGAGTCAATATCTATTAGTTCTAAGTATATTTTATAGACATAAGAAGAAGATCTCTCAATGGCTTAAATACCCTCCAAGGCATATTAACCTCACGTTCAATCGTATAAAAATTAACAGGACATTTTTAAAATACTGATTTTAATTTGGTTTTAAATTGATTTAACGTCTTAGGAACATTTGTTATGAGTTTATTTTTACGGTTTTAGTCGTGATCCGGTTAAATCCAGGAATTCCCTCGGCGAGAAATGCTAAGTCTATTTGTTAAGGCCAGCTCAATTTTCGTGAAGCTTGTTGAGATGTAAATATGTATAGGGCACGTGATTGATGTCGAGATTGTGTGTTAGCGTTAGGGTAGGGGTATTAGGACTAGGTCCAGGGCTAGGGTTAGGATGGGTATTAGTACTTGGTCCAGGGCTAGGGTTAGGGTAAAGATGGGGATAAGCGTTAGGACTAGGTCCAGGGCTAGGGTTAGGATGGGGATTAGGACTAGGTCCAGGGCTAGGGTTAGGGTAAAGATGGGGATAAGCGTTAGGACTAGGTCCAAGGTTAGGATTAGGGTAAGGGTATTAGGACTAGGTCAAAGGTTAGGGTTAGGATGAGGATTAGCGTTTACCCTGTTTATATCTCGTGACCTTTGACCAAAGTTGAAGTTTACCTTCTCAAGTAAATCTAATAAATCTAACCCGACTAGAAGAGCCATTTATTTAGGGTGGAAAGGTTTGTTTCCGTTTTTTAGGGAAGCTGGGTAAATATGGTCCTGGTTTACTAACCAAGACGTCGCGGGTTCGATTCCAGTCTGTTTATTATATATAGGGATTGAAGCATATGGCTGGCCCCCAGGCTTCACGAGAGGGGGTGTCTCTGGTGTTCCGCACCTGGGGCCTATGCTTCCTAATACTATGCCAATAACCCTTATGACAGTATGACAAACTGGTCAACAGATCTTTGCTTTTGAACATATAAAGTGTAACTTAATCAGCTAGATAAAACTAGTATTGGAAGGGAGAGGGGGTGGGGGTATCTAATCAGGTAGATAAAACTAGTGTTGGAAGGGAGAGGGGGTGGGGGTATCTAATCAGCTAGATAAAACTAGTGTTGGAAGGGAGAGGGGGTGGGGGTATCTAATCAGCTAGATAAAACTAGTGTTGGAAGGGAGATGGGGGGTGGGGGTATCTAATCAGCTAGATAAAACTAGTATTGGAAGGGAGAGGGGGTGGGGTATCTAATCAGCTAGATAAAACTAGTATTGGAAGGGAGAGGGGGTGGGGGTATCTAATCAGGTAGATAAAACTAGTGTTGGAAGGGAGATGGGGGGGTATCTAATCAGGTAGATAAAACTAGTGTTGGAAGGGAGATGGGGGGGGGGGGTATCTAATCAGCTAGATAAAACTAGGATTGGAAGGGAGATGGGGGGTATCTTATCCGGTAGATAAAACTAGGATTGGAAGGGAGAGGGGGGGGGGGGTGTTATCTAATCAGCTAGATAAAACTAGTGTTGGAAGGGAGATGGGGGGGGGGGGTATCTAATCAGGTAGATAAAACTAGTGTTGGAAGGGAGAGGGGGTGGGGGTATCTTATCAGGTAGATAAAAATAGTGTTGGAAGGGAGATGGGGGGGGGGGGGGTATCTAATCAGGTAGATAAAACTAGTGTTGGAAGGGAGAGGGGGTGAGGGTATCTAATCAGGTAGATAAAACTAGTGTTGGAAGGGAGAGGGGGTGGGGGTATCTAATCAGGTAGATAAAACTAGTGTTGGAAGGGAGAGGGGGTGGGGGTATCTAATCAGGTAGATAAAACTAGTGTTGGAAGGGAGATGGGGGGGGGTATCTAATCAGGTAGATAAAACTAGTGTTGGAAGGGAGATGGGGGGGGGGTATCTAATCAGGTAGATAAAACTAGTGTTGGAAGGGAGAGGGGGTGGGGGTATCTAATCAGGTAGATAAAACTAGTATTGGAAGGGAGAGGGGGTGGGGGTATCTAATCAGGTAGATAAAACTAGTGTTGGAAGGGAGAGGGGGTGGGGGTATCTAATCAGCTAGATAAAACTAGTGTTGGAAGGGAGAGGGGGTGGGTGGGGGTATCTAATCAGGTAGATAAAACTAGTATTGGAAGGGAGAAGGGGTGGGGGTATCTAATCAGGTAGATAAAACTAGTGTTGGAAGGGAGAGGGGGTGGGGGGGGGGGTATCTAATCAGGTAGATAAAACTAGTGTTGGAAGGGAGAGGGGGTGGGGGTATCTAATCAGCTAGATAAAACTAGTGTTGGAAGGGAGAGGGGGTGGGTGGGGGTATCTAATCAGGTAGATAAAACTAGTGTTTGAAGGGAGAGGGGGTGGGGTATCTTATACATCTTCTTAAAAATCATGTTTAGGCGATAAACACTTCCTGTTTGGCATTTAGAGGGGTGTTACTGTCTGGTAGACATGTAACATCTCTGGACATGTCTATTGGACAATAACACCCCTTTTAATGCCAAACAGGAATTGTTTATCGACATTGTAACATGCTTTTTGGGATTTTAAAAGAAAATATTAAAACAGAGGGGTGTTATTGTCCAATAGACAGTGTCTATTAGGCCAATCAAAACGCGAGGCTCACTCTCACTGAATCTAATGAAGTAGTTCGGTCCATCAGCTTGATTTCCTGTTTTAACTTTAATTTACTATGACAAAGGGAAAATATGTCCCCTCCCATCTAATTTTATGTAAGCGAATTTTGAAGTGATAGATTTTGTTACGTTTGTTTTCATTTATTTCATTACGCCTTTATATTGTGTAAATAATTTAATTTATTAAAACCGCCCTGTCCATCATAGGGGGCTGAGATGGCCTAGTGGTCTTGAGTGCCGCGCTTGGACCTCTAGCTGGCCGGCCACCTCTGGCTTGCGGCTTTGGTTTCGATCCCTGGTGTGAGCGTATGTGGCACGGAGATAGGGGCGCTCTCGAAGTCGTGGGTTTCCTCCGTGAAATCCGGTTTCCTCCCAGTGCTAAAGACCCCTACGCGCAAGCGAATTGTTGAAATAGAATTAAACCATATGTTAGTCCCGATATGACCTAGTTGTGTTGAGTGGACGTTAAACCCATTTCTCTCTCTCTCTCTCTCTCTCTCTCTCTCTCTATCCATCATAGCCTATTTGGTCTGTTCAGTTGCTGGATTCTCAAGCCTGGTATAAAATGAAATGTTGTTTAACGTCCTAATGTTCTGCTCCTCACTGGGCCAATGAAGACAGGCATACGCCATACAATCTACTATGAGAGGAATTTTAACCGGACAGCGGCACTATAACGACCGACTCTTATATCGAATTCCGACTGTCAAGGGATCTTTTACTTGTACGCCAATGTGTACATCCGAATGACTAGACAGCTGTCCTTGTCAGGTTCCCCGCCCTGCATCACACACCTCTATGATAATGTATACTGTATATATGGACCTGGTAATAAACACTTACAGATTCATTATGGGAGATTTTTATAAAGGAGATGATGTAAGTAGAATGTATTGAAAATTTCAATCAAATTACTTTATTCTGAACATAGTTGTCATCGTGTCATCGTTGTAATATTTGACTAGAAATGGTAGTCAAATGTGTCTTCACCCTCGCTGATCGTTTGATTAACAGGCATTAACCCCATCTACATAATCTCGATTATAAAGTAAAGTTTGCAATTGCATGCAGAATCTTTCAAAAGCGGCGTCTCTAAGTACACTCTATCATGTAGCCTCGTTCTAACTGATGACGTACACATAACAGTTAATAATCTCACCACGGTGCGCCATATTTGATTTAATTAATCAGTGAAATCCTATTTAAATCTAAGTTCTAGTCGATCTAATTTCTAATTTCTATAACATCTGAAGCCTAAATTAAGACTTGCTGTAATCAGATTTAGCTCTTGCATAATGTATCTTAAACATAAATATATATCATGGAGGTTGCGATAAAGAGCTGGCAGATTTTAATAGTTAAAAACTAGATAATGTATATGCGACTTGCTGAAAATTCCAGTTAATTGTTTCACTTTTAGCTGAGGAAGCCTCATTATTGAATCAATGTAGCCGCGATTGTCATTGATATCGCGGTCACGATAATTTACGAAGTCTCGATTATGTTGGGTCTTTGACGACAATACTGGTTTAAAGGGACAATCCCGATTTGAACAGGGTCTAAAAAATAAAAGTAAGAGTACATATGAAATTTAAACGCCAAAATATACAGGAGCGGTGTATTTACTGTGGCTCAAAATTTCGGCTCAGAATTTTGGGACGTTTGGACATGAACGTCAAAACCGCTTATCAAGACACGTAACCCTATCAAGATTTCTGTTCAATTTGTGGGTTGGGTGAGCTTATAATCCACTCCCGTCCCTTTAGCAGTCTATGCAGTGAATGACCCATGTGCTGTACTTGATAAAAAAAAAGGGGAAATTTCACCTACACATTATTGTTATAAATTAAAGTCTGGTTTTATCCAGACACCGGTCTCCATTTCCAGATGAAGACTGACTGGTTTAAGTTGTTTGAAAACGTATCAAATATATTGAGTTGGTTGCTCGTCCCAGTTTTATTCCTCAAAATATTATCGGGATTGGCCCTTTAACTTCATACAATCCTTTTTAATATTCTTCTAACATATCAATAACACCACATCTTATAGTTAAACATTCGTAATTAGCGTGTATCGAGGGAGCTGTGGTGCTAGCTTGGCCTGGCACCCTCCCGTCAACTCCCAATTAGCTTTACATGGCTGCTCGAAGAGATTATGCAGCTGGCTATGTTACATCAGACCTGGTTAAACGTTCAGTCCAGATTACTTACAAGACAAAGGACATTACATATGACTGACTTATCGTAATTGGTAATGACTCAAGAGTGTCACCTGGACGACTATGGATTACATATCACTGACAGAGCTATACGTTTATAGTCATCAAGGTAATGACTATTGTAGTTATGAGTGACACCTGGACGACCATGGTTTGTTGATATCAGGTATAAAGGATAGTTTAACAATTATCCATTTTTGCGTCACGTTCCTGATCCTTTAACAGTATCGGAACTCGCATTACGACAACCCCCCCCCCCATAGTGTATGTCCGTCATCATTAGCCCGGTCTATACTGTGAAGTAGGACGTCCAGCCCCGTTGAAAAAAAGAAGAAAAAGAGGAACGGGGTTTAACACCCAGTCGACACCAGCTAGGCCAATTCGAGACTAACATACGGTTCAATTTTATTTCAATGATTCACTAGCGCACAGGGGTCTTAAGCAGTGTGGGGGTGGGGGACCCTATGAGTTTGTACTGGCGACCCTACTCCTTGTCGCGTACAACTAGGGAATCACAACCACGCCAGTTGAATCAATGACAGACCTTGTGCAATTGTACCAGAATGTCATATCCCATGTATTTAGAGAGAGAAAGGGAAATGGAGTTTAAGGTCCACTCAACACAACTAGGTCATTTCAGGACAAACATATGGTTTAATTTTATTTTAATAATTCGCTTGCGCGTAAGGGTCTTTAGCAGTGGAAGGAAACCGGAGTGCCCGGAGGAAACCCACGAGGTTGAGAAGGCGCCCCTATCTGCATGTCACATACGCTCACACTAGGGCTCGAAACCACAGCCGCAAGCCAGAGGTGGTCGGCCAGCTAGAGGTCAAAGCGCGGCACTCTAGAACACTAGACCATCCCAACCCACGACCCCATGTATTTACATAAAACATAAAACGGTTGTAGCATTGTGATCGCATATCATTTATTATCTTAAAAGAGAAAAAAACAAATCGTAAAAGCAAGGTTTTCCACAAAATTAAATGTTAATTATTGTAGATTACAATTAAAGCTAAGAGTCGAGAATATTGGTCGTCAACATGATAAATTTACTATATTGGGCTACAACAAATTGTGAAATACTAGTGTTTTGACAAATTCTAGGGGATGGGTTGCTAACGAATTTGACAAGGGGATACAGATATATTTAAAAGGATACAGTTGTAGAAAGGGGTCGTAACTCTGTATTAGAAGCGGGTTTAAAATGACATCATAGCCGGTATACCTTATGTGGAAGTCGATGTTAAACCCCAGATACAAACGAACGAGACCTTAGTCACGTGCTTGACAAATCAAAATGGAGATGGCGGCCTACTTTATCGTTGTAAGTGAGAGGGATATTCGGTCTCCCGTCCGATCAGGCAGGTTTCCCCCGAGTTCTTTGGTTTCGTCCTGCAGTAATGATCGAAATCATTCGCACGATCTGTGCCAAGGGCCAAATGTGAAAAAGGCCTCAGGCCTAATTTGCTACCCTTGTAAAATGACGCGATTATTATTATTATTACTGTTTTTAACAACGTGGAACCGTTGTGGCACCTTATGACGTTTATTCCAATGGTTACGTCATGCGCATGACCGTAGATGGTGCCGTGGGGTTGGATGTGA
Source organism: Patella pellucida (assembly GCA_917208275.1). NCBI lineage: Eukaryota > Metazoa > Mollusca > Gastropoda > Patellidae > Patella > Patella pellucida. Next base: position 5,077,288 of record OU795037.1, read on the forward strand.
CTACCAGATTAACTGAATGCCGCCAAAAATCAAAAATGAAGAGGAATTCGGAGGATGAAGTTTAAAGTCTTCTTAGTAAATTATCAATAACAGAAATGAAAACGTGCTTTCCGAAATCAAAATGGAGATCTCGACAATAACTCTTTTTGTGGAATATAATATAAACTTGGAGTGCATTAAATTCTGTGAATAATCCAGGATAAAAGAAATCACCCTCTGCTGAAAAATAGTGTAGGCCTAATATCGAAATATATGACATAGGCTACTTACAAATATCAGATTTTGTTTTTGCTGACTGTTGGCTTAATCCCCTATCTCAATAAAGTACTAATTAAGCTGTATTTACCAAAGAAATCCTTGGAATACATTTGTATAGGGTGAAAAAGGAACGGAAAGACGTTCGTCGCATCTGCCTTTAATGGCAGATTGATTTTTTAGCTGACCGTTAGCCTAATCCCGTATTTCAATAAAACAGTAAGCTGTATTTACAAAAGATGTCCTTAGAATATATTTGTATAGGTTGAAAAAGGAACGGAAAGACGTTCCCGACATTTAAATATTTTCCCATTATGTTATTAATAAGATGTAGGGGATAACATTGCCAATAGAAATAAAATCTTTCGGATTATTTTCTTAGCCATCGTCGGATTATCCTGCTAAAAAAAAATAGGAGAGTTCGCCATTAATTTGTATAATTCAAGAGAAAGTGGGAGAACTCCAGATCGAAGACGGTCCCGCACAGCAGTGGGTCGTGTGAGGCGTAGGTGTTGTTTGAAGCTGTGCAAAGTGGTGTAGTAACATGGTTGTCTTAGTCCGGAGCACGACAGTTATTGCGCCACCCCACAACCGTGGGTAGCCAGCTCCATGAATCGAGTCCAGTGTTGAAGTCTCCGCCTCTTATGTAAACGTATCCGATTTAACCGTTCTGTTCCGTTTAGCATCCCTTGCGCACGCTACATCTCAAGATGCACAGTATGGCAATATGAGCAAAATGCTAGCTACTTATCAAAGCTTACCCACCGACTATACGTAATAGCTAACACATTCACTGTCATAGCTAACACATTCACTATTATAGCTAACACATTCACTATAATAGCTAACACATTCACTATCATAGCTAACACACTCACTATAATAGCTAACACATTCACTATCATAGCTAAAACACCGACTCTCATAGCTGGCACACTCACTATAATAGCTAACACACTCACTATAATAGCTAACACATTCACTATCATAGCTAAAACACCGACTCTCATAGCTAACACACTCACTATCATAGCTAACACATTCACCGACTGTCATAAAACATCTCTTTAGCGATTTAGCGTGCAATGTATTTTAGAAGTGCGTTGACATGAACTATACACTTAAAAACCCAATTGCTCACACAACATGAACCGTCCAATTAAAGTCCCAATTGCTCACACGGTAAACGAATTATGCACTTAAAGGCCCAATATATCATACAGTACGAGTCATGCACTTAAAGGCCCAATATATCATACAGTACGAATCATGCACTTAAAGGCCCAATATATCATACAGTACGAATCATACACTTAAAGGCCCATTCTCTGTTCAAGTACCTCTCACTGATAGATAAAAGAAAACCCATGTCAAAGTGAATCAATGAAAAAAGAAAAATTTCCCCAATGACCTAGCGTATGTTGAGTGGACGTTAAACCCCATTCTCGCAATCTCTCTATGTTGTCACGTGACATGAATGGGCCTGTAATAAAATTAGCACGCTGAGAAATCAAGAATTATTTATATTTATGTACAAACGATATGTTAATAAACATTGTTTAAACCACCTGTATATGACATACTAGTCTCCATGGCAACATCTAAACACAATAAGGTAGGAAATAGCAGAAAACACATCTAATTATTTTAAAATGGAGACACAGAAAAGGGTGTGGAAATGTTTATTTATCATCGACATACGGGTGCTGTTTGGTTTTCAGATCGTTTCTCTTCTTTTCATCTGGTTTCTTGCGACGCCGGTTGTTAAACCTCTTCTAATGGGTTACACAAATAGATTCTGGATTAATACATGAATTTTCGTTTCGTTTCTTTTTGTTTCGTTTCGTTTCTTTTTGTTTCGTTTCGTTTCTTTTTGTTTCGTTTCGTTTAAAGACGTTAAATTGTTTGTTTTTGTTGAATAATGTTTTCTGTGATAAAACAAGCAACCAACCAACGGTAAAGTCCATCATACGGAACAAAGATATAAATTAAAAGAGGAAGGGGAGAACAAGCTACTAGATGCAACGTATTGAAGGGCCTTAGTAAAAATGATACGATTTCACAATCCCTTACAAGTTAACAAACAAATTTGTTGAATTGATTAGAGCCTTGCGCCTAACTCTTGCCAATATTATAGGCCGTTGTTGTGCGAAATCGTCCAACACTGTTTAGCGCATGCCCTATGTTGAAGTTTGCACGTGCCGTATATTTCTTTTATGCCACGCGTCCTGGAACATTCGATATAATCAGGCACACAGTTTTCAACGTAACAACCTGAAAAAATAAAAATAGAAGAAATTGTGTACAGTGATAAGACAATTTAATCTCTGTTAATGGCTTCCCCAGGGATAGAATATTTTTTGTCCCCAAATTTAATCTCTGTAAATGGCTTCCCCAGGAGTAGAATATATATTAACCCCAGTTTACTAAATGTCATCGTATGCGATATCATAAAACTATAGATCAAAATCACACATGATCACTCCCATCGTAAATAATCTTCAGAATTAACTTTAAAATTGTAACTCTGACATACAAAACATTAAATGAAACATCCCCTTGATATCTTCAGAATCTCTTGACATAGTACCAACCAAAAAGGTCACTGAGATCCGAGAATAAACTATTGTTAGATGTACCGGTTTATAAATAAATAAATTTGGTTCAACAACTTTTCAGTATAACGCATCAGTTCTATGGAATTCTCTACCACTTTCTATTCGAAAATGTGAAATACTGTCTATCTTTAAGTCAAGTGTGAAAACCTGGCTGTTTAGGCACTATAATTAACTCAGGTGAACACTTTCATGCGCCTAGAGCATCCCCAGGTGGGATATACATTTCGTTATTATTATTTATTATTAAATCACTTCGGTGGAAACGGACGTAAAACCCGACGAACACACCAACTAAATGCTATTGTTTGGATAACGATACTTGTCACAATAAATCTGGTGATTGTTTCACAAAACAAATGCGTTTTGTTAAGATCATTACGGTTAAAGATACTCTCCCAGAAAATTATGTATCTGGTAGGGCTATTTCCAATAAAAGTATGGCAAATTTGGTAGATATGGAATTTTTTGCTCAAATGGTTAGGCTATTTTGGGACATTGAGAGGTGTCGATGTATAAAACACTCTGCAATTAAACAATGGAAAAGGAAGTTGACAGAAAATATTTAAGAATTTACTTAGGCCTTAATATGTATGGTCAATGTACAGTAAGTACATTGTGAAAAATGCCCCCCCCCCACCACCACAATGAAGCTAAGTTCCAGACATGGCGTCGAACAACAGTTTATTTCCGGCGAATGCAAAATTTTTGAGAGGGAATTGAAGTAAATTTTTGATAGATTAATCAGTTGGATTATGTTTTTAGTCCAAATATATCATTAAATCACAGAGCTTGAACGAGGGATTAGTTCGACCATGTTTTTAGTTCAAATATATCATTAAATCACAGAGTTTGAACGAGGGAAAGTAACTTTAATTAGTTCGACCATGTTTTTAGTTCAAATATATCATTAAATCACAGAGTTTGAACGAAGGAAAGTAACTTTAATTAGTTCGACCATGTTTTTAGTTTAAATATATCATTAAATCACAGAGTTTGAACGAGGGAAAGTAACTTTAATTAGTTCGACCATGTTTTTAGTTCAAATATATCATTAAATCACAGAGTTTGAACGAGGGACAGTATCTTTAATTAGTTCGAGCATGTTTTTAGTTCAAATATATCATAAAATCACTGAGTTCGTACGAGGGAATGTAACTTTAATTAGTTCGACCATGTTTTTATATCATTTAATCACAGAGTTTGAACTAGGGACAGTATCTTTAAAACTTTGGGTTAGTTTGTTTCTTCTTGTCGGATTACCCGTCGGAACTTGACTCATCATGGTGTTTTGTGATAAGCTTGTTAGGTTTAAGAGTTTTGCGGAGGTTTTCTTTGGTCAAATTTCGAAACTATTCTCAACGGTGTTTTATTTTTTACCACAGTTTTAAACCTGATTTTATGGACGTGAGGAGATTTGCGGAGATTACATCTTAATACCCGCGTTAAGCCAATCAACTTCTCCTGGGAACTATGAAGATGTGATGAAATGCTATCTTGAGAAATCGTGCAAGGTTTGTTTAGCCATAATAGGTTTTCCCTCATCATTTAATCACAGTTAACAAAACACAATGGTATTTTCATCCCGTCCAAAAATAAAATAAAATAGTGTTTAATGTCCTATTTATCTGACAGCGAGTGGGATAATGAAGACCGGCATATGTCATACAGTGTGTTATAAATAAAGGGGGATACATGTATTGCCATGGTAGCGGCAACTGTTAGGGGTTCTTTTACGTGCACGCCAACTGTACAGTATTGTCCTAGTCACGATAATAAACTTAACAAACATTTAACGCAACCGTATGTTACATTGAGAGAGAGAGAAAGAGAGAGAGAGAGAGAGAGAGAGAGAGAGAGAGAGAGAGAGAGAGAGAGAGAGAGAGAGAGGGGAAATGGGGTTTAACGTTCACCCAACACAACTAGGTCATTTCGGGACTAACATATGGTTTAATTTTATTTTAATAATTCGTTTGCGCGTAGGGGTTTTTAGCATTTGGGGGAAACCGGAGTGTTCGGAGGAAACCCACGAGGCTGAGAAGGCGCCCCTATCTCCATGCCACATACGATCACACCAGGGCTCGAAACCACAGCCGCAAGCCAGGGGTGGCCGGCCAGCAAGAGGTCGAAGCGCGACACTGTCACCCCAACCCCCCATATTTTTAAGACTCGATATATATTTATTAGGAGTAATTCATCAGTAAGATAAATAAATAAAATTGGGTCTAACTAACATCATGTACTTCGCTGTAAGGGGAAAATTCTGCTCTGACAGCAGCGTTTCTGCTCACTTCTTATAAATTCTAATTGTTAATGGTTCTTTTACGTGCACGCCAACATGTACAATGCCCTATATCTTGCATCACTAATAAGGGAAGGACGAAAGAGAGAGAGAGAAGGGGGGGGGGGCGCCCACTCGAGACAAACTAGACCATTTCGGGACTAAAAATGGTTCTATTACATTTTAATAATTCGCTTGCGCGTCCGGGGCTTTAGTTTAGGAAAACGGGGGACCCGGAGATAACCCACGAGGTTGGACAGGCGTTCCTACTCCTTGTCAGGTACAAATGGGGATTCGAAACCAAGTTAAATAAATGACATACCTTATGATAAAATGCTTACGCGCAAACCATTCATCCTAACTTCGACACTGATAAGGAGAAACCACACAGTCAGTCAGTTTTGTCGGACAGAGGACCTAACAAGTGATTACAATCGACCTTAAACCCCATTTCATTAATTAACACCCGTCTTCAAAAGCCCAGTCGGAGCATAACAGTAGGACGTTAAACCCTATTTCATTTATTTTATTTCATTGAGATTGGTTTGTTTATGTTTTGATATATCAACTATGCTTATTGTATAAAGAAAAACGGAAAGGCCCTCGTCGGGGTTGTCTGCCCATTTAGCACATTAAACCACAATCTCATTAAAACACAGATCCAATTTTTTTTCATATTTTATAGTTCAAAATTTCGTTTTACTTGTCTTTACTACATATAGCGAGGCCATCGAAAGTATAAACAACGAAACGAAATATAGATCTGCAGTTTAATTAGATTGATTAAACCAATTTTATTTATTTACGTTATATTCATTCTCATTAAAACACAGATTCTATTTCGTTTCGTTTGTTACAGTTCAATATTTCGTTATACTTGTCCTTACTACACTAGGATCTGGAGGAGTTGCTATCATTGACGTGTTCTGGATGATGTGAGGGATTAGCCAATGAAACGGTCTGTTACGGCGAGTTCTTGGCCTTTTGATACACGGAACTGTGGTTAAACCACCGGAAACGTCAATGATGATCGAGTTATCAATGTCTGGCGTCATAGGGTCAAAAGCCGCTCGTCTGACCCCTGACGTGAACTCACACTATAACTTGTCAGATCTTCATGTAGTGTAGGCAATCGAAAGTAGACAAAACGAAACCAAATATATGTATTAAAGAGAGAGAGAGAGAGAGAGAGAGAGCGAGAGGGAGAGAGAGGGAGAGAGAGAGGGAAATAAGGGTTTAACGTCCACTCAACACAACTAGGTCATTTCGGGACTAACATATCGTTTAATTTTATTTCAATAAATCGCTTGCGCGTAGGGGTCTTTAACATTGGGAGGAAACCGGAGTGTCCGGAGGAAACCCACGGGGTTGAGAAGGCGCCCTATCTCCATGCCGGTTATAATAAAAGAGAGAGAGAGAGAGAGAGAGAGAGAGAGGGAGGGAGAGAGAGATGGGGTTTAACGTCCACTCAACACAACTAGGTCATTTCGGGACTAACATATCGTTTAATTTTATTTCAATAAATCGCTTGCGCGTAGGGGGTTTTAGCAGTGGGGAGAAACCGGAGTGCCCGGAGGAAACCCACGGGGTTGAGAAGGCGCCCCTATCTCCATGCCGGTAATATATTAAAGAGAGAGAGAGAGAGAGAGAGGTTGAGAAGGCGCCCCTATCTCCATGCCGGTAATATATTAAAGAGAGAGAGAGAGAGAGAGAGAGAGGTTGAGAAGGCGCCCCTATCTCCATGCCGGTAATATATTAAAGAGAGAGAGAGAGAGAGAGAGAGAGAGAGAGAGGTTGAGAAGGCGCCCCTATCTCCATGCCGGTAATATATTAAGGGTTTGTATTGGAACTGTACTTACTGTAAAGATTCACTGAACCAACTTCGTCAGGGTTGTCCGCTATCGAGTCACCTGCAAATAAAAATACAATTCTATATTAAATAGTTGATCAAACCATTCAAACAGACCTAATAACTTACTCCACTTGTCCATTGAATAGGGAAGTTGACTCTACGTCATTACCGTGTTGTGATTACTTTTACGGAATGATGGTATCATTTCCGGTAAACCTGATTAATTCCAGCGGCGAAGGTTTGCTGGCTTCCGTACAAAAGCTGTGTTTATATAATGTCGTTTAACACTGTTTTCGTTTTGACCTGATTAGATTGAGTACACAAACTGACTGATACAATTTGTATCGGGAGATGGGGTTGGAGAATCCGATAGAAACACGTTTATTACACGTACACATCATCATTACTCGTCTATATTATATATAACACCTCAGTGGCGAGAGAGACTACATATAAACTAAACGGCGAACAAATCGTTGATAACATCTCATGTATAGGACATGGCGAGAGAAATTACATATAAACTAAACGGCGACCAAATCGTGGATTGAAAATTAGATACAGCAGAATTATATAACAATATAATGAGGTGTTTACACAACGGACCGTAAATACGTCAGACATCCGTAAACTCCCCGACTTATTGTGTAAATACCCTGTCTATCTCATTGATACCACCATTACCCTTGTGCAAGATAATTTCATTGCATCCAATTTCAATAAAAATTGTATTCATCTATAACGCGTTATGGCCCGAGTTCCATGACTTTTCAAAACTTTTTCTTTCAATGTTTTAATCGTTCGGGCGTGACAAAAAAAAACAAAGTCCGGTTTACACATTGACGTGAACGTAAAAGAACCATAGCGCCGGTGTCCAGGCAATACGGCCCCCTTCGCACACTGTATGGCATATGACCGCCTTCGTTAGCCCAGTCGGTGCAGTAGGGCGTTAAGTCACAATCCATTTGAACAGAATATATCATAGTTTCCTACTATAAATGATCTCTTCAAATATATTGATATGTTTTAATTAGTCAGATCTATATTACCAGATAAAGGTCGAATTCGAAAAAGTTAAACAGTTTGATTACGTAAACTTACAATCTGATTAAAATATAGATCTATATTTCGTTTCGATTTATACTTTCGATGGTCTACACTACATGAAGATCTGACCAGTTATAGTGAAAGGTCGCGTCAGGGGTCTTACAAGTGGCTTTTGGCCCCATGACGTCAGATATTGATTAATCAATCAGCGTTTGACGTTTTTAGTGGTTTACCCACAGTTCTGTGCATCGCACGCCAACAAGTCGCCCTAACAGGCCGTTTCATTGGCTAATCCCTCACATCACCCAGAACATGGGTTATATGACAACTCTTCCGGATCCTAGTTTACTACAGACAAGTAAAATTATGTCTACACGGCATTTATTAATTGCACATTTTCAAATAAATGCAAGAGTTGAATGTATAAACAATTACTGTATTTTTGATTAGAGCTACGTTTCTTCTATAAATATAGTAATTGTCCTCAATAGAATTGTTATATTTAATTTAATCTTTAGAAAAACTTAACGTGTTTATATAAATCGGATTCGACAATAAAACTGTTGTATTTAATTTAACCTTTTATATAAATACAGTAATTATTGTCTTCAACTCTTGTATTTAATTTAATGTTTATAATATTATAAATAAGAGCATTTACATGAACACTGTAAATTAGAACAGTTATATTTTATATTTGATAGAGACATGCTAATGAAAGATATAGGCAGTCAGAGGAATTAACAATGTCGTTTATTAACAGGTTACGATTTTCATTTATTAATATTCAGGATAAAGTAGCGGTTTTCAAGATCGCTAAATCAAATCATATTAAAGGGGCTCATCATCTATTCTTTGGAGTCTTAAATGGACGAAAATTGGTACTTAAAGCAAACTTATAAACTGATTTACATTCATTTCGACATTTGGTAAAACTGTTATTACAGTTTCTAAAATAATGTTCGTCGACATACCTGAGCAGTCCAAATTGAATAGTGGCCGTTTACGAATAGCGTTATGGAGATCACGGTGGCTAAGTGGATAAGGCGCTGGTTCGCTAGCCTGGATGTCGGGTGTTCGATCCCTGCATTGACCGAGAAAGTTCATCTCGATTTTCCAACGTCAGTGATGCAGAAGGAGAGCCTGACAAGGACACGCCTAGTCGTTCGGATGGGACGAAAAACCGAGGTCCCGTGGACACATTGGGGTGCACGTAAAAGATCCCTTGGCAGTTGGAATTCGATATAAGAGTAGGCCGTAGCACCGCTGTCCGGGCAAAATTTCCCTCATAGCACACTGTATGGCGTATGCCCGTCTCCATTTAGCTCGGGTTAAGTGCATAACAGTAGGACGTTTAACCCCATTTCGTTACGAATAGCGTTAATCCATGTTTGACGTTTCAGTTACGCACTGACGTTTTGTCTCGTTCATCAAGGCACCCCATTACAAATGGTGCTCGAGAGTATAGAGACCACGACGTCGGGTTCTGATTTTGAAATTTAAATTGTGTTTATTCATCTTATATTAGGGGTCAATAATGTTACGGTAAGATAACAAAATTAATTGGAATAGACCAATAATTCGGGTTTATAATGTCGATGGCCGTTAGAGGATTACCCCCTTTAAAATTGACCAGGGGTCGGTTGCTCAAAACTAAGTTATTTTAACGATCTGTTAAACTTTAACGGACATATCTTGGTAACGTGTTGTTTGGTAACTCCCGTTAAATTTACTACAGAAAAAACACTATAGAATACTTTATTTTTTATATTAGCATAAATCTGTAGGAAAAAATTGCACCACAGAATGTTCAGGGCCTTTATTCTAAGCAACAATCTTTCTCTGCGTTAAAGTTAACGGATCGTTAAAAGATAACGGAGCTTTGAGTAACCGGCCCAGGTCAATAAATCGAATAGACCACAGTAAGATTACTATTCCAATTAGCATATTTAATTAAACCGGTCGTTTTTCATAATACATGACTCCGGGTTTAATGAAGGACATATCATAATGACAAATGTAATTTTGTATAGATTAAAATCATAATGACAAATGGAATTTTGTATAGATTAAATTCAATGAATGAATAGTTTTTTGTCTGTGCCGATATTTTTGGTCCGAGAGCGCGTGTTTTACGTTTGACTTCTGTCGTATGAACACGAAACCTGATCCTGCACTGATACATTAAAGAAAATGAAATGAAAAATAAAATAGGGTTTAACGTCCTGCTGTTCTGCTCCTAACCTGGGCTAACGAAGACAAGCATACGCGATACAGTGAGCATTGGGTGACATTTTGCTGGGACAGCGGCACTATGGCCTACTCTTATATCGAATTCTAACTGCCAAGGGATTCTTTTTACGTGCACGCCAATGTGTGTACATGGGACCTCGGTTTTCGTCAAATCCGAACGATTAGACAGCTGTCCTTGTCAGGACCTCCGTCCTGCAACACTAACAGGGCGAACCCAAGTTTTAAAATCCGGATGCACTTTCTCGACCAATGCAGGGATCGAACACGCGATCTGTATGCTACCCTCTCACCCCCCTCTCTCTCCCCTCCCCTCTCCCCCCCCCTTTCTCTCTTTCTCTAGGCTAGCGAGAGAGCGTCTTAACCCACCCCCTCTCTCTCCCTCTCTCCCTTCCTTCTCCCCCTCCCTCTCTGCTGTGTTTTTAATGCATGTTATCTCATCTATCGAAGTGACGAGAGCCTGATCTAATAATTGTTGTTTAATGCTTACAATGTCTGTGTAGTTTATGTCTTGTCCACGATCAAGACTACGATCCATTGATTATGTTTCTTACAGATTCATTCAATCGATTTCACTATGTGTTATTCTTGTTAACCACTGGAGAATATCTGACCATTTATCTTTGTGGTGAGACGAGAAAACCTTTTAACGGTCATTAATTACTGTTTTATTTACCGAGAGAGAGAGAGACGGGGGAGCGAGAGAGAGAGATAGAGAGAGAGTAAGAGCGAGTTCAACGTTCACTCGACACAAACTGGGTCATTTCGGGACTAAAATATGTTTCAAATCTTATTACAATCATTCGCTTGTCTGTAGGGGTCTCTAGCAGTGGGGGAGAACCCAGAGGATCCGGAGAAAACCCACAAGGTTGGACAGGCGACCCTACTCGTTATCACGTAGAACCGAGAAATCGAAACCATGCCAGTTCAATAAATGACCGGCCTAAACTTATAATCTGATTAAAATAGAGATCTATATTTCGTTTCGTTTTATACTTTCGATGGCCTACACTACATGGAGATCTGATAAGTTGTAGTGGGAGGTCGCGTCAGGGGTCGTACAAGATGCTTTTGGCCCCATGAGTCAGATATTGATTAATCAATCAGCGTTTGACGTTTTTAGTGGTTTACCCACAGTTCTGTGCATCGCACGCCAAGAAGTCGCCATAACAAACCATTTCATTGGCCAATCCCTCACGCCACCCAGAACGAAGGTTATATAACAACTCTTTAAGATCCTAGTATAGTAAAGACAAATAAAACGATAGTTTGAACTATATAAAACGAATCGAAATAGAATCTGTGTTTTAATCTAATATTTTTTCTCAAATAAACCAAATAAATACAAAAACATTTATTAATATCTCCATCATGCCGCAATGACACAGTCGATAATTGCAATGTTCACAAACGTTAAAAAATATATTCAGTGTAAAATACTGTCTACACGGCATTTTATAATTGGACATATTCAAATAAACGCAAGTTTAGTTTTATTTATAGGTGCTGACAATCATCTATCGAGGTTTTATATAAAACAGAAGTTAAATAACATCGCTTGGACCTTTCTTTTTTTATTAATAAGAGAAGTTAGTAAGATGTTTAGCACATCGGGTTTTACATGACTGTCGTATTAACACCATTCACACATTCACAAAGACAATAGGTCGTCTGTGAACGGATGGGCAAACAATACAAAGTGCTAATACAAATGTATTAGAAGCCTGCATTTAAACAAATGTTTTTGACGTAAGTATTTGAGCGTGGGTGGTAGGTCCCACTCAAAGTTCAAATTATATAATTGAGCGTGATCATTATAAGTGAACTGGGGCCTGTTTCACGAAATTTTAACTAAGATAAAATCCGATTTTAGTAATTCGATTGGATAGTATTAGATTGATTTTAAGTATGTACTAAAATTTGGATTTTTATCTTAAGTTAAAATTTCGTGAAACAGGCCACAGGTTTGCTAACGCTAACATTACGTAAGATTCTAATAAACACAATATTAGTGCACTTATGAATTACAACAATGGCAGATTTCGTTCCCTAGTCTATCTTCACCTTTAACATAAACAATAAAGCCCTATAAATATTGACCCCTTATCCCTTTTCTCAAAACGCAGCCACGATGGCTCTAAGTCGGTAGGACGCTCGATCGCTAGAGTCTACCAAGGATCCCGTGGCAGTTAAAATTCGACTACCTAACCGGCCTGACCTCCCTCCCAACCGAACCGACCTCCCTCCCCCCGAACCGATTTCCTACTCGAATTTCCAATACAACCGGCCTATCCAACTGCTCTGATCTATCCAATTGCCCGGATCTACTTCCCAACTATTCTGATGTCCTCCCCAAGCTCCTCGATTTTCGCGTCAAGCAGTTTTATCTCTGTAACCGGCATGTTCTACCCTACCGACCTGATGTCGTACCCGTCCGGCCTGATCTACCCGATCGACCCGATCTCGTACCCGTTTGGCCTGATCTTATACCCAACCGGCCTCCTACCCAATTGGACGGATCTCCCGAGCAGGTCTGATCTCCTACCCTACCGGTCTGATCTCCTACCCTACCGGCCTGATCTCCTACACTACCGGCCTGATCTCCTACCCTTCCGGCCTGATCTCCTACCCTACCGGTCTGATCTCCTACCCTACCGGCCTGATCTCCTACCCTACCGGTCTGATCTCCAACTCAACCGGCCTGATCTCCTACCCTACCGGCCTGATCTCCTACCCTACCGGCCTGATCTCCTACCCTTCCGGTCTGATCTCCCACCCTACCGGCCTGATCTCCAACTCAACCGGCCTGATCTCCTACCTTACCGGTCTGATCTCCTACCCTACCGGCGTGATCTCCAACCCTACTGGTCTGATCTCCTACCCTACCGGTCTGATCTCCTACCCTACCGGTCTGATCTCCTACCCTACCGGTCTGATCTCCTACCCTACCGGTCTGATCTCCTACCTTACCGGTCTGATTTCCTACCCTACCGGCCTGATCTCCTACCCTTCCGGCCTGATCTCCTACCTTACCGGTCTGATCTCCTACCCTACCGGCCTGATCTCCTACCCTACCGGGCTGATCTCCTACCCTACCGGTCTGATCTCCTGCCCTACCGGTCTGATCTCCTGCCCTACCGGCCTGATCTCCTACCCTACCGGTCTGATCTCCTCCCCTTCCGACCTGATCTCCTACCCTACCGGTCTGATCTCCTACCCTACCGGTCTGATCTCCTACCCTACCGGCCTGATCTCCTACCCTACCGGTCTGATCTCCTACCCTACCGGCCTGATCTCCTACCCTACCGGTCTGATCTCCTACCCTACCGGCATGTTTTACCAGTCTGATCTCCTACCCTACCGACCTGATCTCCTACCCTACCGGCCTGATCTCCTACCCGCCCGGCGTGATCTACCCTGACAATAAACAACGTTAATATTAAACTACATACCTGGTTGTGATATCGTATTAAAATCGCCTACTGATTTTTTGCTCCACCATGCTGCAAATATAAAGAAAGAAAGAAATAAAATTCACTTGAAAATAAAAACAGCCATCGGTTGAAAAAGAATAAGTATGACTTCTTCCGTGATTTGCGTCAAATGCGTGTCATCGAAAACGCCCGGCGTTCATTAGCATTTTAAATCGACAGAAGTTCCGCTTTCAATATATAAGTCAGGAGGAATGTTTAGATTGTATGTGCTTTGCCATGAGTGGTGTCTGTAGGAGGGCAGATACATTGTTACCTAGTAGTTCGGATGGGATGATAATTCGAGGTCCACTCAAAAAAAAATAAAAAATAACATGTTGACAGTTTGGGTTCGGCCGAGATAAGAGAGTAACCGCGCTGCCCAGGCAAAATTCTTCCCTCTAACATTATCAAGGTGATGGTATATCACTCGTTATGATCCAAGTATTCATTTTCAATGTTCAACGGAGACGACCTTTTAAAGGGCAGTATACAGTTTCTTGAAATAAACCACGCCTACATCAGTCTTAAACCAGGAACACTTTACAGAGAGAGAGGGGGAGAGAGAGAGAAAGAGAGAGTTTAACGTCAACAAACTAGGTTATTTTATTTCAATAATTCGTTTGCGCGTAGGGGGTCTTTGGCAGTTGAAGGCAACTGGGGGGGGGGAGCCACGAGTTTGTGCAGGCGACCCTACTCTTTGTCACGTACAATCAGGGAATAGAAACCACGCCAGTTGACTCAATACAGCGCGCTAGCACTAACCAAACTATGAATTACGTTAAACAGCTATGTCGGAATCGAGTTCTATTCTCTCAGCGCTATCGAACTAAATGTGAGATAAAACACTTTTTAAATCAGAACACGTGCTTGCTAGAATACTCTGAGAAACGTTGCCCAAATAAATTGGTATCTGTTGATAGTTTATTGCTCTATCCAGTCCCTGTCTCGATTATACACTCAACTAATCACTGAAACCAGCTACACTCTGAAATTCCTTAGGCCACCCGCTATTACTTCCCGTTTCTAATTATAACTGCAGAACCAGTTTGTTTAAAGGGGGTGTCCCAAATAGAACAGAGCCTCAAAAATAAAAGTCCGAGTACGTATGAAATTTAAACGCCAAAATATAGAAGAAAGGTGCATATACCCTGACTCAAAATTTCAGCTAAAATTATTGAGTCGTTTGGACGTGAGCGTTAAAACAGCTTATCCGGACACGTAGCCCTTTTAAGATTTCGGGTCAATTCTTTTGTTGGGTGACCCGATAATTAATTCCCGTTCCTTTAGAGGTCCACACGGTGGATGGTCCATATGCTAGTCCATAACAAAAGATAAATTTCACCGACACATTATTTTTATAAAATAAAAGTCTGGTTTTATCAAATCACCGCATAATACAGTTTGGGACACCGGACTCCGTTTCAAGATGAAGACTGGTGGGTTTAAGTTGTTTGAAAACGTATCACATATATTGAGTTAGTTGCTCGGTCCTAAGGTAAGGGATCTTAATAGATTTTAATACAAAATTAAGCAGTTTTATTCTCAAAAAAACATTATCGGGATTGACCCTTTAAAAGAAGGCAGTGGCGTCTAAAACAACTCGCTGAGTTAAAAATGAACGAGCGAAGTTAAAAATAAACGAGCGAAGTAAAAAATACATTTCGATATGAATTGTGCTTAAGGTAGAATTAAGTTTCAAGAAATGTTTAAATTAGAATCGATAGCATCCATTTTTCAAGAACTCAGGAAGATATCCCAGTGTAAATAATCTCAAAACAAGGACCACTTCTGCCAGATCTGTTTCCCGCCGAGTTTACATTTTACAACCATAAGGAAAGTCCAAACAGTAAATTAAATAGGAAAAGTCCGTATAGAAATTTGTCCTCGTGCCCCCTGAATGGTTCGGAACTTTGTGCGTGGTCCAGAATTAAACGATTTCAATTCTTTCCAAGAACCATTCGTCTACTCCAGACCACACAACCTCCCCTGTTAATTAGCGTCTTAGCGCTATAAGACGATATAATCTATAAGGTATCTGTCGTACTGTCGACATAAAGACACAGGGTCTGGTACTGGATTATTGGCAATCATTTTTACCATAACATAGTGTTTGTGTGCGCAAATTGTGTCTTTAAAGAGAGAGAGAGAGAGAGAGAGAGAGAGAGAGATGGGATTTAACGTCCACTGAACACAACTAGGTCATTTCAGGACTAACATAATACTATGGTTTAATTTCATTTCAATAAGTCGCTGGCGCGTAGGGGTCGTTAGCAGTGGGAGGAAACCGGAGTGCCCGGAGGAAACCCACGGGGTTGAGAAGCCCCCAAGTCCTTAAGAATTACACATAAGAGCTGATATAACAGAATTTGACCAAATATATAACTGTTTGAACTATCTGAAATTGATTCATTGGGACCTTTTGGCGACAATAAAAATTAATTGCTAATTGGCCGTGGGGGGATTTTACACTTGCGTCAGGCAGTTGTTTAAATTAAATTGCAACCAAACTTTAAGGAAGGTCGGTCATGAGGTGTATACTGTTTAGCTATCAATTCAAAAGTCCTATACATATGTAAGTGCAGAGCAGAAGCCCATCAAACAGAAACAGATACGACAACACATACAACAAACGGACATTGTAAGCAATGGACAGCAAAAGTATTATCCAATCAAGTGAATGGATCCGGGAGAACTCGCCGTTAGGATATTAAACCACATTCGTGAATGCTTTTGATTTTCGATTCCAGATGCGTCTATGGTGAAACCGTGACAGAGATAATAGCCTTTTGTACGACCGGATATGGAGTAGCTTCTTTGAATGACATTGTCCCTTCCGCACACCGAGAGGTGCCTACTTTGAAAACAGGCCCCGAGTAAACAAATCCTTCTCAGACTTAAGTTAATAATTTACTCAACTTTCAATCACTGTTTATGAGAAACACAAAACTTTGCTCATAATTTCTTATTAGTGTATCTGATGCATTAAAACAACAAAAGTTTTATAAAGGGCTATATTTTAGGAGAACAATTTTGAATAAATTTTTAACTTAAGTCAGAGATTGCATTGTGAAACGGGTGTCAGAAATCTAGTACCATCTAGTTCCATCACCCCCAGTTTTTCGTATTGGTCTTAACATCCGCATCCAACTAGGGTTCTATCGCGGACATTGGGTCTTAACGTGCGCGTCCATCTGGCGTGCTATCGCAGACGTTTCCCGCATTCACCGTTTATTTTAACTGGATTGAAGACGGCATTTTTTTCTTATGATGCCTTCCCTATAAATTACACATTCTACATCCATTAGCTTTACAATTTATTTACTGTTGCGAACTGGGGATAAAATTTTCGTTTTAAGAATCGCTTCATCAATATTTCTTTGCCTGATGATATCCATACAAGTTAATTTGAATCGTATTAATGACTTTGAAGGGTGAATATCTCTCTGGATGATTTACTGATTTACCAAGTAGCTGTGTATAATTGCTAAAAGCGAGGTTTGAGAGACGAATTCACCCAAGCAGCATTAACTTCCATCGTGTCGTTGAAGAGTTTGCATGTAAGCCAAGTATTAAATGTAACTTTGGTTAACGGTAAGCCAGCCAATTCTGGGAGCATATTATATATATTGAACGTATGCCTAGGGCACTGATAGCCATGCCCCATTTTCAAAATCGTGACAACGCATCTCTCTCTGACAACCTACAATTTACGAGGTTGGTGCGAATTTATCTCAGAAACTTTTGATATTACTCACATCTTTTTTTACTCTAAATGAAAGGTATTATATTAATTTTGCGTATAATTTATTGACATTTTAGACTATCGGAAAAACTGGCGCCATTTGTACGACGTGCCAACGACGAACCAACGACGTGTTAACGTCATACGGAATAGATTTTTAGTATTAGATATGGTTTAACGTCTTAGTGCTCTGCTCTGAATTAAGCTAATAAAGACGGACATACGCTATACAGTGTGCTTTAAGAGAATTTTGCCCGGACATCGGCACTACGGCCTACTCTTATACCGAATTCCAACTGTCAGGGATCTTTTACGTACACGCCACTGTGTAAATGGGACCTCGGGTTTTCGTCCTATCCGAACGACTAGACAGCTGTCCTTGTCAGACCCCCCGTCCTGCATTAAGTATTCCATATAAAGTATTTATCACCGACTTTGATGTCAGGAGGTTGGATGGTTGAATGGTCGTGCATTAGGGTGTCCTGTCTTAACACCGTGGGTGTTTCTCCGGGTCATTCGGTATCCCCGCACCACTAAAGACCTCTGCGATGCCACTCTGATGCAAACCAGATTGTGGGCTTTTCCATGGAGTAGTCGTTTAAGTGGGACGTAAAGTGGTCCAATGTTAACATCGGCTTGCACGAAGAGATGCATTAGCAGTTGGAGTTCGGTATAAGTGAAGGCTGTAGCGCAGCTGCCTGAGTAAAATTGACCTCGTAGGACACTGTATGGCGTATGCCGAACTTCTTTAGCCCAGTCTGTTTAGAACAATAGGGCGTTAAACCTCATTTCAGTAATGAATGAATGAAATGGGGTTTAACGTCCTACTGTTATGCACTTAACCTGAGCTAATTGAAGACGGGCATACGCCATACAGTGTGCTATGAGGGAAATTTTGCCCGGACAGTGGCGCTACGGCCTACTCTTATATCGAATTCTAACTGCCAATGGAGCTTTTACGTGCACTCCAATGTGTACACGGGGCCTCGGTTTTTCGTCCCATCCGAACGACTAGGCAGCTGTCCTTGTCGGGCCCTCCTTCTGTATCACTGACAAGGGGAAATCACGTCTGAAAATCAAGATGAACTTTCTCGGCAAATGCAGGTATCGAACACTCGACCTCCAGGCTAGCGAACCAGCGCCTTATCCACTTAGCCACCGTGATCCCCTCATTTCATTAATATAAATGTCTCATTTTACATTCCTTATTAAACAATAGTTTTAATTTCTCAATTAATTAGACGTGTCATTACACTAGGATAACGTTACGGAGCCGTCATCTTTATCACCCGATCTCTTGTTACTTTCATACATTGTGAGTCTTTGCAACAAGAGAAAGAAGAGAGAAGGAAATGGGGTTTAACGTCCACTCAACACAACTAGGTAAATTCGGGACTAACATATGGTTTAATTCTATTTCAACACTGCGTTTGCGCGTAGGGGTCGCTAGCAGTGGGAGGAAACCCACGAGGTTGAGAATGCGCCCCTATCTCCTCGAAAGAGAAAGAAGAGATTATATATAGATTGAAATAATTGATGTTTGTTGTGAATACAGACAATCACGCAATACTTAGCTAGATAACACACTAAGTGACGCAGCCAATTTACGTGATGCTAGAGATAACACACTACGTGATGCAGCCAATTTACGTGATGCTAGAAATAACACACTACGTGATGCAGCCAATTTACGTGATGCTATCTAGAGATAACACACTACGTGATGCAGCCAATTTACGTGATGCTAGAGATAACACACTACGTGATGCAGCCAATTTACGTGATGCTAGAGATAACGCACTACGTGATGCAACCCATTTACGTGATGCTAGAGATAACACACTGCGTGATGCAGCCAATTTACGTGATGCTAGACATAACACACTACGTGATGCAGCCAATTTACGCTAATTAAATCACCATTTGATAATCATTCGTGTTCAACAAGGTATTTTTCTTGCTCTGCGTTTTAAAAAAACAAACACGCTAAGTTTTCTATGCGTATTTAATGATGGTAAAACATATTAAATGGGTAACTAGATAGTCCTATTACAGGGAATGGCGGAACCAGAATTTGCTGTATGATTTTTTAGCGGTCATATTGGCCCAGTAGGCGCTACCTTCTTAACCAGGTGGCCGAGTTTCGATCTTTTCTTGGCCGAGATGGTTCCCTGTGATTTCCTGTCTTGGTTTGCCCATAGTCAGGGGTACAGGACAGGAAAAATGGCAAGGAAGCGGGTCTAGACATTAGGATCGCACAAAATACCGGTGGTAGCACGTCAACTGTTCCGTAGCTTCGCAGTCAGGGCAAAAATACCGAGGTTACGTTGAAACTAGTGGTAGCACATAGAAGGTTCCGTAGCTTCGCAGTCACGGCAAAATATCGAGGTTCCATGTGAGATAGCATGTGGAAGGTTCCATAGCTCCACAGTCAGGGTAAAATACCAGAGGGAGCACGTGGGAGGTCCCGTAGTTCCGCAGTCAGGGCAAAATACCAGAGGGAGCACGTGGAAAGTTCCGGTAGTTCCGCAGTCAGGGCAAATTACCAGAGGGAGCACGTGGAAGGTTCCCGTAGTTCCGCAGTCAGGGCAAAATACCAGAGGGAGCACGTGGAATGTTCCGGTAGTTCCGCAGTCAGGGGAAATTACCAGAGGGAGCTCGTGGAAGGTTCCGGTAGTTCCGCAGTCAGGGCAAATTACCAGAGGGAGCACGTGGAAGGTTCCGGTAGTTCCGCAGTCAGGGAAAAGTGGCCCTCGTGATTTATACACGTCTTTAGTAGTTGACGCGTTGCAGCAAAGTTAGACGTTAAACCCCATTTCATATCATTTTGTTAAGTTTCAGCTATTGACAAAATCATCAACTATTAACGTCAACCATGTCTTATTGTCCAGAATATATGCAAAACCCATAGTGCGTGGAAAATATGTTAAAGGAGCTAAATCACTAATATTTGGACCTGACATTGACACATGTTTCAACGCTTATAATAATTTAATAAGAATGTATATAAACAGATTTACATTCAATTATTTCCGTGTTTACTCAACACCAGAAGTCTCAATTGAGTGACAATCTCTAGCGTCTAGTTATTCCAGTCTATACCGATAGTATTTAATGAGCATGCTCTCCTGATTAGAATATGCGGTCACCGTTTGACAAATAATTCGTGTTTTCAATGTCGAAGATTTTAGATGATACTGAGTAACGGACTTAGCTCCTTTAAGTATTGGATATCAGAATCCCATATTTTCCCTGTAAGATCCCAACATCCATATTGATATGAATTGACCAATAATTCCTGTTTTCAGCGTGTAAGACTTTGGATTGTATTGAGTTAAAGACTTGGCAACTTTAATGTATTGGAAAAACTTATCAAGTGCCACCCACGTCTTCCGACAGGATACGCACGCCCCATATTGCGTGGGAAATATAGCTAACCTTGAGGTAGCCACTCCTGTTATTATTATTTCATACTCTAGAACCAAATGTGTAGCGCATTTAGATCAATCAATTAATAAAACATTCTGAGCGGTCAATTAATAGGTATTTCGCCCACCAATCAATAAATTAATAAAACATTTTGACCAATTAAAAACAGCAGACGGTTGCGTGTGACATGCGGTGTTCAACATCAACAGTTGTAACCACTGCCATTGGGAGGGGTCGTATAATTACGAGTTCTAACGTATTTTCATCTTTATTTTCGGAAGGAAAGCCAAAATACACAGACACAGCGCATGACTATTGACCTGCAGAGCACGTGTTACACCCCAAATATAGATGATGATTGCAGGTTCTCGAATCAACTTATAGAATACCCCTTTGGAGCCATGTTCCTTATCAACAAATAGATCTATCAATATGACTTGCCTCCAAACGGGAAGTAGTGGTGTGGTGTGAGAAACATTATGCCCAGGGAGCGGTATTTCGACCTACTGTTAGCTAAGGGTAATTCTATGTGTATTCCCTCCGATGTGTACGTTGGTTGACCTCAGGGGCCGCGGGGAGGGCCCGATTTCGGGGGGGGGGGGGGTACTGACCATACCCCCGCCCCCCCATAACCTTTTTTCGCTTTTTTTTAGCTTTTGGCGACATTTTATTTTCACTATTAAAAATTATTGCCGGGGCTAAAGCCCCCCTAGCGCCCCCCCCCCCCCGGCTCCGCGGCCCCTGGTTGACCTTGGTTTTCTTCTCAGCCTCACATGCGTTATCCCGGACATGTACCTCGAATAATCCTAATGCCCATCTAAGCCCTGAATTCGAACCCATACCACTGCCCCTACCCCCTCTCTCATACTACATCCCATAACACAAAAGGTTAACATCGTAAATTCTATAATTCTAGAAATGTAAAAATAATTAAAATCCTTCAATACTTACAATTTCTTTTGTCGATATTATCCAGCCAGTAACTGTCTTCAAGCGATGATAATGAACGTGCAAATGATAAACCTGAAAGTAAATAACACATATTTTAGTATTTTCCCTGATTACAAGAAATCTTTATGATACTTCGTATACAAGGGGGGGGGGGGGTGATGGCTAGTCTGGAGGTCGCGTGTTCGATCCACACATTGGGTTTTTTTCTTGTGTTGTTTTTCATTTCATTATTACAGGACGGAGAGCCTGGCAAGGACAACAGTCCAGTCATTTTCTTTGTATACATATCAACACAGGGAAGTAGATTTGCAGTTTTAAAAGTATTTCGGGTATATACGCTCGTATTCACGCTGTTTTGTCGTTTGCTAATTAGAAATTCCCCAGAATTAATAAATTCTGCATTTCTATGACAACACTCTGTTAATTTGTTAAATGATGCAGATATAACAATAAGAAGATTTAATCCACGAAGAAGAATTTTTGCTAGTAAAATGAAAATAAATTCCTTCAATTCACAATCTTCTGTAAATCCCTGCGGAGTGATATTAAAACTTTTTAGTATTGTTTATTGTATTTAATCCCTGCGGAGTGATATTAAAACTTTTTAGTATTGTTTATTGTATTAAATCCCTGCGGAGTGATATTAAAACTTTTTAGTATTGTTTATTGTATTAAATCCCTGCGTGGTGATTTTTAAAACTTTGTGCATCGGATTAAATCCCAGCGAAATAATTTTAAAACTTTGTATTATTGTTATTCGAATTCTAGGTTTTATATTTTAAAGTAGGATGCAATGCGAATTACTCGATCGGGTGTTTTACAGATTGTTTAACAGGACATAGGAGCTAGTTGGTCTGGGTTCGATCCCGAGACATTTCAGCTTGGCACACCATTGTCAGTGGAGCTGGAAGGCGAAATGGATCAGGCGAGGAACGGCCCTTTCAATTCGTTTTCACTGACGCCCATTATTTTAATAATAAAACTTAGACAAGCCTTTATCCTTCAATAATTATGCAATACCTAATACATACGAGTGACATCATAAGATCCATGGTTGCCGTGATGGCTAAGTGAGGAAGAGGCTAGCGTATTCGAACCCGGTGTTGGCCGAGAAAGTTTACTGTGATTTTCAGGACGGGAGCCTGACAGTGAGTATTTCGGACGGTGCAACAAATTGTCGTGCAAGTAAAAGATCCCTTGGTAGTTGAAACTTGATATAAGAGTAGACCGTAGAGCCGCTGCCCGGGCAACATTTCACTTATATCAGTTGGCGCAGCACACTAGCCTGTTAAACCTCATTTATTTTCATAGGATTCACGGAATCATCTGAAAGTCCTGCATTTCTGAACCCACCAGGCTAGTTAAGGCGCCTTGTTTTCACCTACTCATCGAATTACAACTGCCCAGGGATCATTTATGTTTGCTTAAGATCTTTAACTGACAAGACGTCCGTACTACACCAGGGGGCACTATGCTGAGTCAGCGTCTTAGTACAGATCTCCGGAATGTCGATACTACACCAGGGGAAAATCCCTATGCGGGTCAGCGTCTTAGTAAAGATATTCAGAACGTCCATACTATACCAAGGGGAAAGTCCCTAGTGGGTCAGAGTCTTAGTACAAATCTCCGGAACGTCCATACTACACCAAGGGAAAGTCCCTAGCGGGTCACCGTCTTAGTACAGATTTCCGGAACGTCCATACTACACCAAGGGAAAGTCCCTAGTGGGTCAGCGTCTTAGTGCAGATCTCCGGAACGTCCATACTATACCAAGGGAAAGTCCCTATGCGGGTCAACGTCTTAGTACAAATCTCCAGAATGTTCATACTACACCAAGGGAAAGTCCCTAGTGGGTCAGCGTCTTAGTAACAGCGCCATCATGACCGGAACTTGTATTAGTAGATATCCTTCTACAATGTGTTTAGTCAATGAGAGCAGGTTTATCTCCTCACTTGGGACCATGATAATGACACTCAGCACAAATTACTGATTCATTGACATGTATTTCGTGACGTGTAATCCCTCTGAAGCTGGTTCTAATCCACATTAAGCACTGGATTACATTTGTTAATGGCGACGGCAGATCACGGGGATTAAATTTCACTTGTATCGTCCGGAATATGGTAATGAGTATCTGGTGTCTTCCGGACTAGGGTAATAAGTATCTTGTATATTATCACATGTCGAGCTGTGTGTACGTCACATGTATCCGTCTTATTAACACGCCAACTGTACGTGTATCCGTAACAACAGTTAATGGCCCTTGACAAACATGAACGTGCAGGAGTATACACGCGAATTGCCCGTCCCGGAGCTTTATCACTCGAGGTTTTGTATGTAATAGAGGAAAGGAAACAGCACTGGTGAAATAGACTGGTCACAAGACAGTATTAATTCCTACAATCAATCTACTACAAACGTTATTGTTAATCCCTCCTCTACCCCCTATTTGCATCGCGATTTTTGTTGACTTATTCGGGTAGAATCGAAGAAAAGGGTTTGAATGCACATTTTCTGCATGTTCCTTTGAATATTCTTGAAGTTGAAACAGAAGAGTAAAAGAGTTTCTTAAAAGAAGTTTTTTTACGGTTTAAATGTATGATGCCGCGCTTCGACCTCTAGCTGGCCAGCCACCCTGGCTTGCGGCTGTGGTTTCGAGCCCTGGTGTGAGCGTATGTGGCATGGAGATAGTGGCGCCTTCTCAACTTCGTGGGTTTCCTCCGGGCACTCCGGTTTCCTCCCACTGCTAAAGATCCCCACGCGCAAGCGAATTATTGAAATAAGATTAAACCATATGTTAGTCCCGAAATGACATGGTTGTGTTGAGTGGACATTAAACCCCATTCTCTCTCTCTCTCTCTCTCTCTCTCGAATGCTTACTAGTATGCTTTGTCCAGTTTGTGTATCACAAGAGGTTACCACGTGATGTTGCTCAATCTGAGGGAGAAAGCGTTCAACCCAACGACCAGAATGAACGTCAATAGGGATAATAATGGTGACCTGTGTCCAGATAGTGGATGGCTAACAAAATGAAATGGGGTTTAATGTCCTACTGTTTTGTTCCGATTGGGCAATAAAGACGAGCATACGCCATACAGTGTGCTATCAGGCCATTATGTCCTAGTAGCGGCACATGACCTACTCTTATATCGAAACCCAACTGCCAAAGGATCATTATGCGCACGCCAATTTATATACGGGTCCTTGTTTTTTTTTGTCCCATCCGAACGACAAGACAGCTGTCCATTACAGGCCCGTCGTCATGTACCACTCTCCAAATAAACAACCATGATTATCTTTGAATAACAAAATTGTCCCCGGTAGCATTTTTATTCTGTGTCCTGGTACAAAAACACGTGTATAAGCAGTATAAGTAGGGGGGCCTTGAAAGATAAGAGTTGCCCTTTAACTATCGACCTTGAATAACGATTCCGCGTGGGTGTTTCTCATCAAATTGTCTGTAAACAATCCATAAGTTAATAGGTGTTTTTTTGAAGGTCGTAAATTTTTTTGGTTCTGGTTAACAATTAATGTCATTTCTAACAATATGTTGAGTATATATCTATAGCAAAGCAATAATAAACATTTAATTAAACAAGAGCCCTTGCAATTAGGGTTCCGCATTAAAGGAGCTAAATCGTTTATATTTGGGATCGAGACATTGAAAGGGCTATCGGATAAGAATATGGAGTCACCGTTTTGAGTTTGACATGACTTGTGGAATATGTCTAGCTTTGTTCTTCGAGTCCCTTGTGACAAATGACACTGAAACGCATTATCGTACAAGATTCGTGTACCAATCGTGTATCAATGGTGTAATATTGATTCCGTCTTGAATATTGGATATCAGACGCCCATATTTTCCCGGTAATATCACAACACAAAGTAAATGTTTAACTTAAATTGACAAATAATTCGTGTTTTTAATGTCAAAGACTTAGGATGATATTGATCCATTCACTCTTTTTGAATTTGTTTGTTTGTTTGTTTGTTTGTTGTTTCTGAGTATGATTTCTTGTCGTTATATTTGTCTTTTTTTAAAATCATATGTGGCGTTGTCCCCCTGCACTTACTATAAGAGACTTAGAGCTACTTTAACTATTAATGTGACCATATAGCTATCAGCTGTCATCGAAGTATGATAATAAAAAAACATAAAAACGCTTTTTAATTCTTGTCAGTCAAGACAAAAACAAACAATGACGTGGCAGGTATTTTAAAGTACATACAAAAGTGCGCCTGTCTGCGATGTGCTGGTGTGGCATCATATACCGACGTCCAAACCATCGCTTCGGTAATCTGGTTTCGAGTGTAATACACGAACCAGGTGATGCTTACTCTGTCTAGACCTTCTGGCACCTCCTCCCTTTAAAGATACATTATGAAAGACTAGAAGGAGTTGGTATTCCTCACTGTAATAATTAAAAACTAGATAGTGGAAAGGGAATTTGCTGAAAATTTCACTCAAATTGATCCACCCTGAACCGCGTATTTAGCGATTGAAATTTGGGCCTAACCTCGACCCTTATTTCTAAAGTCGAAACGATAAAAAGACATAGTCTCGATTATCCATTCCTTGATTTAATCTAGGTCATTTCGGGTCTAACATATGTTTTTTTTTATTTCAATAAATCGCTTGCGCGTAGGGGTCTTTAGAGGTCGAAGCGCGGCACTCTAGACCACTAAGGCCACCCCCAGCTCTTGTATAATATGTTTAACATAAATTATGTATGTTTAATTTATAGTGAGGAATGTCATACACGAGGCAGATTATCCAATATAACCGGTATCGAACTCGGAACATCCTCTTTATTGAGCCGTGGTCGTATTCACTGAGCTATCATGGCTCCCACGTCATTCGGGTGTTGGATGTCGGAATGGTTAGCACGTGCGCACTGTATCATAAGGTTTGTCATTGAGTCAACTATCGTCGTTTCAACCCCCCGGAGTAGGGTCGCCTGTCCAACCTGGTGGGTTTTCTCTGGGGCATCCAGTTCCCTCCCACTGATAAAGACCTCCACGCGCTTACGAATTATTGAAATAACTCAGTTTGTGTCGAGTGGACGTTAAACCTTATTTCTCTCTCTCCCCACGTGTTTTTTTTTAACTTCGAAGTTTGTCTAATGGTTTGGACTGTTCGTACTTGGTTTTTATTTCATGCTGGTTATATTATTATGATATGATCTATAGTGTAATAATGCCCTGTAGTCATTCGTTCATCCTACTCATTTAGCTGGAAACTTAACACAAACGTCACGGGTGAAAGGTTAAAATGATCCATCGCCCTGGGTTGTAAGTTTTATTCAATAATGACCATCATGGCGTGTAGCTAATGTCAGTTTTTATCAAGGAGATATGTTCTTTCTTGATTTCTTGATGACATAGCAGCGTACGGACGAAAACAATGAATACAATTCCATCATATTCAGCATCATTAAATTTCAATGGCTTAGACATCTCGAGCCGATGTATTGCTTACAGCGAGGATGCTAATCTGAGTGTTAGACCTATTTTCGTATTTAATGATGCAAAGTTTCGTATTTTCAGAGAAAAATGAATGATTTACACCTACCAAATTAACCCAATCAAGTCAGTGATAGACAGGGGGAGGGGAGGGGCATATCCGACAGTCTGAGCTCACTTCGGCCATTTATATATGAAGATCTCACTCCGGGGAATAACAGTCGTTTCGTGATCAGGGTCGTCTGTACTGTAGTATAGGACCCCCGGGCAAAGCATGGCATTTAAATACACAATCCGTCTTAGTAAGAAACATGTAGATGGTCGATAGAATTAAAATTTACTGTATGGATACTTCCAGCATAGCCAACGTTAAGACAACAAACAGGAAATATTTAACATGTTTACAGTATAATAGTAGCTTGTAACAGGACGGGGGTAGGGATGGCCTAGTGGTCAGAGTGCCGCGCTTCGACCTTTAGCTGGCCGACCACCTCTGGCTTGCGGCTGTGGTTTCAAGCCTCGGTATGAGCGTATGTGGCATATGGATAGGGGCGCCTTCTCAACCTCGTGGATTTCATCCGGGCACTCTGGTTTCCTCCCACTGCTAAAGACCCCTACGCGCAAGCGAATTATTGAAATAAAATTAAACCATATGTTAGTCCGGAAATGATCTAGTTGTGTTGAGTGGACGTTAAACCCCATCTCTCTCTCTCTCTCTCTCTCTCTCTCTCTGTCTGTCTCTGTCTCTCTCTCTCTTTGTGACAGGAACCAGGAAGTCGCAGAATTATGCCGATGACCCGTTCTAATCTTATGCCAAGGACAGACGAGTGTATTTTCATCTCATAGTGCTTATTAAACTTCCTCACCAATTTTTTTACGGTCGATCATGAACGGGCACACGTAGTATACGTCTCGAGAGGGTATGTCATTCTGATTTTCTGTCATTCTGTTATTCTGTTATTCTGTCATTCTGTTATTCTATCATTCTGTCATTCTATCATTCTGTCATTCTGTCATTCTGTCATTCTGTTATTCTGTTATTCTGTCATTCTATCATTCTGTCATTCTGTCATTCTATCATCCTGTCATTCTGTCATTCTGTTATTCTGTCATTCTATCATTCTGTCATTCTGCCATTCTGTCATTCTGCCATTCTGTCATTCTGTCATTCTGCCATTCTGTCATTCTGTCATTCTGCCATTCTGCCATTCTGTCATTCTGTCATTCTGCCATTCTGCCATTCTGTCATTCTGTCATTCTGCCATTCTGTTATTCTGTCATTCTGCCATTCTGTTATTCTGTCATTCTGTCTTTCTGTCATTCTGTTATTCTGTTATTCTGTTATTCTGCCATTCTGTCATTCTATCATTCTATCATTCTGTTATTCTGTCATTCTGTCATTCTGCCATTCTGCCATTCTGTCATTCTGTCATTCTGTTATTCTGTCATTCTGCCATTCTGTCATTCTGTCAGTCTGTCATTCTGCCATTCTGTTATTCTGTCATTCTGTCATTCTGCTATTCTGTCATTCTGCCATTCTGTCATTCTGTCATTCTGCGAGTAGATTACGTCGATCATGTGACATGTTCTCGAGGTCTATTCGCCGATATCGTAAGGTTGTTGTTGTAGTTTGTTTTATATAAAATACGTTGAATACCTAGAAGTTAGTAGAAGGGCTCGTTGGACAAAACGCAGCTTGTGGTACAGGAGTTCGATTCCACGCTTCGGCAGTGGAGGCAGACATTTTGAGATCATGTCCCTGATTGGCCAATGAAATGGCTCACCTATACGCTGGACAGGGGCAAACGAGCGAATTTTATCGCCAACGAAAAATATTCGAACGAAAACATTCTAGATACCCAAGCGATTCATCGGACGAATGATTCATCGGGGAGAATCGTCGTCGCCGCGAAGGGGCACACTGGCGATTTTCTCGAGCAATTTTAAATGTCGACTATTCCGTAGATGTAATTTGCACCATGGTACATGCTGGGAATATAATGAACCAAGCAAGTCAATGGTGTTTCCCACACACACGAGATTTCGGTTTTTCATCCTACCCGAACGACTAGACCATAGTTCATCCACCCAGCACAGCTAACATCTAAAGAATCGTGTGTGAACCCGGTACATCCGGGTTAATGATCCAGCGCGCTGAACCACTTCATTAATATGCATAATCGATGACGTTTCACACGTCATACAATTCATAACGATTAATTACCCGGAAGACCCGGACAAATTACTTATCACTTTCTTAATTAACTTATCATGCTTTGTTTCCTTGATAACGTAATGACCACGAACCTCATTATCAATTTATACCCTGTTAAGACATTATACCGTTGTCACGTGCTATAAATATATATATATATTATTCAGAGGGCTTTTTTATTACCAACTAACACTGTTAATTATGGCCGCCTTTTCATGAACTGCTTTATTTTCCGATATATCTATTAATATTCCATACAATCCGATTACAGGAACATCACTTTAAGGATAATATTGATGTCATCTTTTGTATTAAAATTTCATTCTGATTATTGTATAATCCTATTCATCCATCTCTTTTATTTGTTTTGCTATCATCTTTTGTATTATATTTTGTTTTCACGAAGGGCAGGATGCTAGAAATGCTTCTACAGCCTAGTCCTTTACCCTTCTAAAATAAAGTTATTATTATTATTATTATTATTATTATTATTATTATTATTATTATTATTATTATTATTATTATTATTATTATTATTATTATTATTATTATGTCAGTGATAGAACTAGCTAAACGAGAAAAATATGTTTACAATGCTAATAAGTTGGCAAATGGCAAATATTGTGGGGATCTTAAAGGACAATGATGGCGTCAATCATCATCACATATGTAATAAAACTGGTTTAACACATTCCAATTATTATTTTATCACAGACATCATTAAATATTGTGGAAATCTTAAAGGACAATAATGGAGTCAATCATTATCACATATGTAAAAGAACTGGTTTAACACATTCCAATTATTGCTACGGGGAAGATTTGAAGACATCGAAGTGACGAAATGAAGAAAGCAAGAGGAAAATACGAGTTATTCTTCTATAAACATTGATCACATTAGCTGGATAACATTTTAAAATAAGAACGAGCATACTATGGACCATTAACGCCAATCAAAGCCCAACACTATTAATCCACGAGGTTGGACAAGCGACCCTACTCCTTGTCACGTACACCAGTTGACTCCATGGCAGACCTTATGATATATATATACAACGCACACGCCACCCCACCAATCTGAATGAATGAAGTGAATGAAATGAATGAAATGGGGTTTAACGTCCTACGCTTAAGCACCGTACCTGGGCTAATTGAAGACGGGCATACGCCACAGTGTGCAATGAGGGAAATTTTGCCCGGGCAGCGGCGCTACGGCCTACTCTTATATCGAATTCCAACTGCCAAGGGATCTTTTACGTGCACTCCAATTTGTACACGGGACCTCGGGTTTTCGTCCCATCCGAACGACTAGGCAGCTGTCCTTGTCAAGCCCTCCTTCTGCATCACTGACAAGGGGAAATCACGCCGGAAAATCGAGATGAACTTTCTCGGCCAATGCAGGGATCGAACACTCAACCTCCAGGCTAGCGAACCAGCGCCTTATCCACTTAGCCACCGTGATCCCTCCCCACCAATCTAAATCCAGCACTAAATAAATGTTGTGCGAACAGGTGACATTTCAACCTGTATTCAGCTGTGAGAATTTAGACATTGTATGAAAATTGCTAATGGCAACCAGAAGCTTTAAATTCAAATAGCATTTTTTTTATTCTGAATCAATATTTTATATGATGAAATCCACTAGCCCCGGTTTGTTGGGATAAATTATCTGTCCGAAAAACTTGGAGTTTGTTTAAAAGGCTCTTTTAGACGTTTCAGATTATTGGACCTCCATCGGATCCCGCGACTGTAGACCCGACACGGGAATAATCATATTGTAAACAACTCTAGAAGCTGCTTAGCGACTAACTAATAGAATTTCTGTCATACCATATTTAGAACAACCACAATCTGATGAAACGGAAGAAAATGAACATCACGAGAGCCGCAAAAAGTCTTAGTTCGTGTCACAAACAAAAAACGCCGCGCGATTCATGTCAATCAGAAACCGGAAATACGATCGACTGCGTGCCTTTATTTGCATTCCTTTCTTCTCAAACTTGA
This sequence comes from Patella pellucida, assembly GCA_917208275.1. NCBI lineage: Eukaryota > Metazoa > Mollusca > Gastropoda > Patellidae > Patella > Patella pellucida. The sequence goes on from OU795037.1 coordinate 5,108,865, forward strand.
TATTTAAACCACGATTGAAACACATCCGGTTCATCGACGCAGCCGCAACGCTCATAGATTTTATTTGTCATTAACTTCCGTTAATCAACGTAGAAATGTGTTTTAAAGCGGAACAGGAAACTTTGAACAAGTATAAAGACTATTATTGGGTTCTTCTACAAAGTCGTGTTACCTTTCCTGTTACTTTCTAAATAATATTCTAAACTAAAACAAAATATTTGAGCTAGACTTAAAAAGAATCAAGTCCACCCACCAATAGCTCGGTATTGTTAATTTCAATATTTGATTTAGACTTTAATGTCATCAAATCTTCTTCTGATTATTTGATTTTATGTTTTTTATCACTTTGTATTGATTCACTCTGAATGATAAACGCGTTTTGTTATTGACAAATGTGTTGGCGTTACAAAGAAACTTGTTGTTTATTGCCTTGAAGGAAATAAATTGTTTTTTCTCCGTAGATACATGTATGTTTCAAAGATAAGAATGAAATATTGTCAAATATTTACAACGATATGATGAATTGTAAATTCCATCGACCGTTGTTGCTCACTATAAAATAAAAACCAAGTACAAACAATCCAAACCATAAGACAGAGAAGTCCTAAAAACGTTATAGGCAAAAAAGTGTATTCAAGCAAAAAAGTGTAATCAGCAAATAGACTGCTCCTCGTGTACAAAATACACGACAAGCAGTGGTAACAGGTGTCCGGAAGAGTAAGCTTACCCTGCCTGGCGCCACACCCGCCACAGCTGCTTTCAAACAAGACGTCCCTATCTCTATTTATGAACATGATAAGACCACAATCAATCTGGTTAAAATACAAATTTTACAGTTCAAAATTTCGTTTTACTTGTCATTACTACACTATGATCTGGAAGAGTAGATAAATAACCCGCGTACTAGTTGATGTGAGGGATTATCGGATGAAACGGTGTGTTGCAGCGAGTTCTTGGCGTGCGGTGAACGAACGGAACTGTGGGTTTGTTTCTAGTAACACCAACGCTGATTGATTAATACATGTCTGACGTCATAGGTCCAAAAGCCACTCGTTTTACCTCCCACTACAACTGGTCAAACCTTTATGTAGTAGAGGTCATAGAAAGTATAAAAGAATGAATTGAAATATAGATGTTTATTTTATTCAGATTGAGACAATATACAACCAGCGATGTCACATGACTGGGTCCTATTTTAAAGGGACAATAACACTCTGGCTGGCTTGACAGGTCCAGAAAATCTCTTTAGTCTTATTCTAACTACGGGATGTTTAAGTGCCCTACCTGTTGTGTAAATTATCCATTACATCCTATTTTACCTCTCCAGAGGGTTCGAAAATATGTTAAAATCCAAGTTACATTTGAAAGTGTTTACGTTAGGCCTTTAATTATCATACAGTTGAATTTTTCCTACGTTTTCAATTAGGTATGTTAAGATTAAATTTGTACCATCAATTAATTGAAATATTGTAAAAAAGTACAATTTGTTGACCAGAATAATGATTGGGGCATATTATTCAGTTACAACAAGAGTGGTATTGGGGCTTTAAACAGTTTTGAATCCGATCTGCGGTTCAACAACGGTCGGTAATTATCAGTAAAACTTTATAATCGAAACTTTGTTTATTATCGTAACAACGGTAAACATGACAATCGCGACCGCTGTGTTTTTGAAATATGAATTCTGCTGCTCAGAGTAGAGTAATTTGACTGATATGTTCAGCACATTCCCTCTACATTATCTATTTTTAACTCATAGCTTTAATTTCAGCTCTTTATCTAATCGTTCCTTAATATCGCTCTGAATAGCCGTGTTCTACATTCGTCAGTTCTTGAATTTCCATTAAAAATATTTTCAATTAATGAATGGGAGATTGGGCAAATAACCTCAATCCCTACGATGAATGATAACCGGGGTCATTTAACGTACGGGTGGCGGCCTCATTCCTTCATTACATGAGTTTCCTGAAACTGGAAGTAGTACAACTCTGGAAGTTGTTAAGTCACTCCCTTGCTCGGGTTGTCCTTGTATCCCACATTACAGTCTCGTGTCAACGACAGTGTATCCACCATCCCCGTACATATAACCAGCCGCCGGTCACAAATATTCATGAAGTTATACAACTACATTCTTGTTGGACATTGTAGGACCCCCTTTAGAGTAAGAAATAGGAATGAATTTCCACTTCAACTCTTTCAATTTTCACAAACAACTGTCTAGGGGTTTAACGTCCACTCGACACAAATCAGGTCATTTCGGGACTAACACAGGGTTGAATTTTATTTCAATATTTCGCTTTTGCGTAGGGGTCTTCAAAACCATCATGACCAATTTAAAATACACAGTCGTCTAATACATTAAATCGCGTGGACTATATTTAGTGAAAAGGGCCAGGGACTATATTCATTAACAATGCAGAAGTAATCAGGTCAATTGCTACGCCATTTAGTCACCCCAACACACACAACACTAACCAAGTTGATTAAACAGAAAGGCCGATATTAACAATGTACCCCACTGATCTTGTTTGTTTAATTCGATAAACTAATCGTTACCTTGTCTTATGTATCTGACACTATTTCAATAGATGATTTAAGGGTAGTCATTAGCTCGTTGAGCTCCAATCCAGCTCTGATTTAAGTCAACAGGCTTGTAGAACGAGTCTCGAGGGACTCATCAATGATGTCATTAGGCTTGAAAGGCTCATTGTCCGTCCGTTTTTATTTGAACTTTTCAACACATAAAAACACACAAACACGACAATTTGAATTTTATTATTAACGAGTGTAACTCGGTGAAACACAAAGATTATGTATTTAAAAGTGTAAAACTAATTTATCACGACGCTGTCAAATAAACGGAAGCCTGGCAGTCCATTTATCCAACTGCGTCGACGAGATAAAAAAACGTTAATGGGTTCTTTTTTATATTCTATAGCCAATAAAAATAATGTTATCGGTATTTAAGTTGCAGCATTCTAAACGTCAATCAAATTAATTGTATAATATTTCAATTAATATGGAAAGAAGTACCGTATTTCCTCGAATACAACCCCGGGGTTCTACTTCGTTCAGCACCCCCCGTCCCCCGGGTTCTATTCGAGGCCCGGGTTGTATTTTTTCAGACCCGAATAAATGCTTCAAAATATTCTATAGGAGTGACATTTTGGACAAGTAAAACAAGCAGACAGGGTCTGTCTTGCAAATACGAAGGCTAAACTCTCTGTGTGTGCAGGGATCATCAATTAATTTATATTTTGACAGGGAGTGTTCAGTTTTTACGTTAGACCCGGGTGAAATTAGAGAACCGGGTTCTATTCGAGACCCGGGTTGTATTTATCTCAACACCCCTTACCCCCGGGTTCTATTCGAGGCCCGGGTTGTAATCGAGGCCGGGGTTGTATTCGAGGAAATACGGTAATTGTTCGGATATGAAAATCGACGACTTTGATCTTACCGGGTGAAGTTGAAAGATAAAATTCCACACAAAATATTACATTGTTAATTGTAATTGTATGGGCTAATGTAGACTTATCTACGCGGAGGTAATTCTCACGGGTATTCAATTGTTAAAGGAGAATTCAACTTTCTAATTTCCGAATAGAAAGCCATTTATAAGAATTGACCGTTTTTTATTGAAAAGTGTTTTCGATTAAGATAACCAAACAGATTAACGCATTATGCTCCCACGTGGCTGTGACTAGCTAAGAGCATCGCCAAGGGGGGTGGGGGCTTTTCTTAGAGTTGCTGTAAAACATTATTGACGGACAATGTATATCTGTTGTTTTTAATGGTCGACAGTTTTCGAATCGGGGGTGGGGGTGGCTTTTAGTTACAGACCTGTACAACCAGTTAAAGATTCTTTTACATTTATGTCTTGTTCACGCCGCAGATAATCCTAATCCAGTATTTATCTAGTAAATGTGAGTGACTCGACTTTCCATATTTTATAGCCTACCAAATTTTGCACAGAACCCAGCATATTTCTAGTAAAATTGGGTGCCAAGGGGGTAAATGTCTCAGTATAAACCATGTATCGTATTGAAAGCTGTATTGATGCACGATGTCTTCAGAGAAAGATAGAGAGAGGCAGAGAGAGAGAGATAGTGTAACGTCCTGGCTAATGAGAGAGAGACAGGCAGAGAGAGATAGTTTAACGTCCTGGCTAATGAGAGAGAGACAGGCAGAGAGAGGGAGAGAGAGAGTTTAACGTCCTGGCTAATGAGAGAGAGACAGACAGAGAGAGAGGGAGAGAGAGGGAGGGGGAGAGAGAGAGGGAGAGAGAGGGAGAGAGAGAGAGGGAGAGAGAGGGAGAGAGAGAGAGAGGGGTTGGGTTACGTTCATGATCATTTAACAAATGTCTGAACTCACATTACGAGAATTCCCTATAAAACATTGTATGACGTATGTCTATCTTCATTAGCCTGGGGCCTGTTTCGCGAAATTTTAACTTAAGATAAAATCCAAATTTTAGTACATACTTAAATCTGATTGGCTAAGCGCTAAAATCAATCTAATACTATCCAATCGAATTACTAAAATCGGATTTTATCTTAGTTAAAATTACGTGAAACAGGCCCCAGGTTTGTACAGTAGGACGTTAAAGGGAGAGGGAGAAATGGAGTTTAAACTATGTCATTTCGGGACTAACATGTCCTTCTTCGCGTACATGTGTGGGCGTTTGATCCAACAGTCCGGCACTGGGGGAGGGGGAGCTGTATGCTTCCACTGTTAAAAGGCTGGCTTGTTTGTACTAACACACGTGATAATGTCGTGCCGATAATCTATAGGAATAAGATGAATACCTATTAGTTATAGCATGACGGAATCTAGTAAATACTTACAATCTATATTAATTATAGCATGTCAGGCTCTAGTTAAGACTTATCTCTAATAAAACGCTATATCAGATATCTAAAAATAATAGTTCGAGTCTATTAATGATCTTAGTCAGGAACATCACATGTACTAATAGAGTGCCAGCAAACTTCAATGAAACGTGGTTTAACGTCGAAAACGGCATTTGCCATACAGTGTGATATGTGGCTACTGAAAACGGGCATTCGCAATGCAGTGTGCTATGAGGGAAATTGTGACTTCCGCCTACTCTGATATCGAAATTCAACTGCCAAGGGTTCCATTAGGTGCACGCCATTGTGTACACGGGATTTCGGTTTCGCGTAGTAACATTCGATCGTCCTTGTCTTCGATTGTATATCCAAAGCATGCAGAAACGTGAGAACGGAAGCCATTTGAAGTGTAAATCTGATAAACTGAACGTGTTATTCAAATTAAAAATTCGGTAATATTTCAAACTTAAATAACTCCACTCTTTTATTGGATGTCCACTTCCCCTTCTATCCCTATAATGGATTCCCAGGCCGTCGGACCTACCCCCTTTTTTGTTCAAGTACTTGTTTTGGACAGCGCCCTTGTTGCGGACAGTGCTAGTTCCCGCGAGTGAATATTTTAAAAAGTACTGAGTATGTAAAACAAGGCTAGGGGAACGAATAAACTACCCGCTTTATAATGAAATACGAGACTATGGCTAGGGGAACGAATACACTACCCGCTTTAAAATGAAATACGAAACTATGGCTTTAGAAAGACTTCCCAATCCGATCCATATTCTGGTCCGGCCATGGTTTTGGATTTCCGTAATTCATTATCACATGTTGATTACATATGGGGAAACCCCTGGGGAAACCCTGCAACAGACAGACAGTGTTAGGTTACATTTGGGGAAACCCCTGGGGAAACCCTTCAACAGACAGACAATGTTAGGTGTATGTATGCGCTTAGGTTGGAGTCTGTTACATCATTGTCTTCTGTTCGGGATACGTGACGATTTCTTCAAGTGGGTTGATTAACTTATATCATCATTTATCTTCTTGTCAACAAAAAAAACAAACCTGAGAGACTCAGACAAATTAAAGCTTCAGAAAACGAGCGAGGTAAAAACAAATATATCTATCACTGTATTCTGTTGACTGGTTTTCCTAATTTGATTTTGAAGATGAAAGACGATGTCGTCCGCTGATTCAAGACGCTGGTTCGCTACCCACGAGTTCCTGTGCCCGCTGACGGTGTTAGCGGAAACAGTTCCTGTTACAGTATTGGTTCTTTCTATCAAGTTCTTATGACAAGACTAGTTTCAGCTTCTAATAATACTTTAATTATTATTCTAAACATATTATGTACAAACATCGTAATGTTAAAGATACCCAGAACGAAGTTAAATAACATGGCCGTTGTCCGGTCTTAACTCCAGACCTGCGTTGCCTGGAGCTAACTACCAGACGTCGCCTAGCCTCCGACTTTTCTCGTGTCCTCCCTGGATCACCCTGTCCATATCGTTCCCATTCTGGTTTATAAGGCATTTCACAGACAAAGGAAACATTAGACAAAGAAGGTTTAAACCAGACATGCCAACAACAAGATAAGATTACATAATGCCATAAGCAACCCTACCAAATCTCCAGCAGGGGTCAGGTAGGTTGATTTGGTAGTATAATGACTTTCACGTGTCAAGATGTCATCTGGTATTTTGTAACACTCCTCTGTTCACCTTGTCAGTTGCCCATGAGAAAGGACCGGACAAGCAATACAACGGTGTCTCTAGTAGTTCGGATGTTACGGAAAGCTGGTCGGATAGCCGTGGCGATAGAGAGGCGGCTTCTCACCAATGCAACGAGGGTTCAATCCCAGCTCAGGGCAAGAACTTTATCGTTGTTACTGAGAGGGATATTTGGTCTCCTGTCCGATCAGGCAGGTTTCCCCAGAGTTCTTCTGTTTCTTCCTGCAGTAATGATCGAAATCATTCGCACGATCTGTGCCAAGGGCCAAATTGGAAAAAAGCACCAGGCCTAATTTGCTACCCTTGTAAAATGACGCGATTATTATTATTATTATTATAACCCTACGTCCCGTGTACACATTGGCGTCCTGATAAAGGAGCTGTAACGGTTGGAATCCGAATTAAGGGTGGCGGTAGTACCGCGGTCCGGGAAAAACTTCCGCTGCATGTTGCTATCTTCACTATCCCATCGGTACAAAAAAGTAGGAATTTAAACTACATCACATTTAATTCCGGTTTGCTCTTAAAGTACTCCCGTCTTCCACGAACTAATTATAAAGAAACTGTACAAAAACCAAATGAGCGATATCATACAATCAAGACCTTCTAGCGTCCACGGTCTAGTTTGGCCTTGACTCCTCACAAAGTTACTTGGTGCCAGTTAACTTATATATAATTATATTGGATTTCGGTCAAATTTGCGCTGATTTGATGCAATATTAATATTTTCGGTGGTTCAAACACCATTCCATTAAATTACTGGAAATTCGTCGTTTTGTTTTAAATAAACCCTTCTTAAAACCACGGATTTATGTTTGTATCCATCAATGACGTTCTTAATAGTAGTACTGCTGTAATTAAGACCTTACGCGCAAGCGAATTATTGAAATAAAGTTGAACCATGGGTTTGTCCGACATGACACCTCAAGCTGGCCGGCCACCTGTGGCTTGCGGCTGTGGTTTCAAGCCCCCTTATGACCGACATTTTGCCTAATATATTGGATGCAGCTATGGCGGGTGTGGCGCCAGGCAGGGTAAGCTTAATCTTCCGGACACCTGTTACCACTGCTTGTCGTGTATTTTGTACACGAGGAGCAGTCCATTTGCTGATTACACTATTTTGCTTGAATACACTATTTTGCCTATAACGTTTTTAGGACTTTGAATTCTGTCTTATGGTTTGGATTGTTCTACTTGGTTTTTATTTTATTATGGAGATAGGGGCGCCTTCTCAGCCTCGTGGGTTTCCTCCGGCCACTCTGGTTTCCTCCCACTGCTAAAGACCCCAACGCACAAGCAAATTGTTGAAATAAAATTAAAACCATAATATGTTAGTCCCGAAATGACCTAGTTGTGTTGAGTGGACGTTAAACCCCATTTATCTCTCTCTCTCTCTCCAGAAATGACCTTATTTGTGTCAAGTGGGCGTTAACACCCATTCCCCCACCCCTCTCTCTAGTACCGAGGTTTCTTCCCTTTCTTGGAGTCGGACCAGTGTTGTGCCGAGGATTGGTGATATCCGGGTTTAACTCCTCGATTGTTTACCCTCAAAACTCCTGGATTGCTTACCCTCAAAACTCCTGGATTGTTTACCCTCAAAACTCCTGGATTGTTTACCCTCAAAACTCCTGGATTGTTTACCCTCAAAACTCCTGGATTGTTTACCCTCAAAACTCCTGGATTGCTTACCCTCAACACGATATAATGCTAGGTTCGCACGTTTGCTCTACGACAGGAGTGTCCACATTCAGTCCACAATCTGGTACGTGCAGATACGTTCAGATAAGTTACGATCCAATCAAAACGATTGCCTCGACTGGCCTCATCAAGATTACTCCACGAATCGTGATAGTAGGAACCTAGCATTAGCATGTGTTCAGCATGTTTTGTTTAACAGAAATCTGGTTTGCATCTCAGAAAGAGTTAGTCATAAAGACAATGAAATGAAATGTCTTCCTTTTTGCACTAACACCGTTGGTTTCGAGTCCCAGTTTATAAGCTGTCCAATTACGTTGCCTTCTTGTCCGAATCCGTACATCTATGTCAAATTCACAGCTACGTGTTTCAGAACATAATATCAACGATTCATTCTAGCACTACGTGTTGTCAATAATAAATTAGAACTCGTAATGTTATTAGAGTTCACAGAATTAATATTAAATATATAGGTAACTTCTTTCAATGGTGTTGTGTTGAGGTGAAGTGTACCCTCCGGACTTTCGTGTCTCAATTCATAGAATATAATCAGCTCATGGCACATGGTCATCTAGTACTTAGTAATCACCAGCTCTTGGCATTTTGTTTTATGTAACAGGGAAGGTTAGAAACAGAATAACAACATGTGTACTGGTGGAATTGAATCGGATGATATTATTATTATGGAATGACACAGTTCACATGGGTCATCGAGTTGTCCAAAGCGTGTGCGTTTGATCGTAAGGTCTGTCATTTAGTCAACTGACGTGGTGAGTATCCCAAGCCTGTACGTGACAAAGAGTAGGGTCACCTGTCCAAACTCTTACGATTTCTGCTTCCAGATTGTCCCCACTGCTAAAGACCCCTTCGTGAAAATGATTTATTGAGTGAGTTGACGTTCCCCTCCTCTCTCTCTCTCAATCTATCTCTTCTCTCTCTCTTCTCTCTCTCTCTATCTATCTCTCTCTTTCACAGTATTAGGCAGGAACAATAAAATTAGAAACCACTTAAGTTGGTCATCGAGAGGTTTAAATCCAGGATCAAATTACATTCGGTGCCCTAACTAATCCCAGTAGATTACAAAAGGTTCCAACCACCTTATAAATATTCATGACCTGTAAATTAAATCACAAACTTGAATCGGGTATACGATATCAGCCATAATGAGGAGACAACCACTTTATTAATTAGTAATTAGTCCCGCGCAATCCGCAACTCCTCGTCCGTCCCAGCCTCTCAGAGAAACAGTGTGAAGAGTGCTCGGGAGTATAAAGCCGGTGTATATATACAGTGTCAGCAGGAATTAGACCAGCGACACTTGCTACATCCTCTCCCAACACGACTTGAAGGGTACTCGAGAGAATTAGCTACTATATACAATATTGACCGGGTTTTACTGGAGGATTCCTGCTGGGTTTCAACTTCTATCAGATAATTTACTTTACTTGGATATATCAATACGTAGGTGTTGAATATTTTAATGATGGATTGGATTGCGGCGCTTCATCGGACACAGTTATTCGACCCCAAGTTTGATATTTCGGTTGACGATGCTTAATATGGCGCACAGTGGTGAGATTATTGACTGTTATGTTTACGTCATCAGTGAGATCGAAGCTAAATGATAGAGCGTGCTTAGCGAGGCCGCTGCTGAACGATATTCCGATGACATTGAAAACTTTACTTGATAATCGAGAATATGTAGGTGGAGTTAACGCCTGTCAATCAAACGCTAGTCCAAGGTGAAGACACTTTTGGCCCCCATTTCTAGTCAAATATTACAATGCTCATAACTATGTACAGAATGAAGTAATTTGACTGAAATTTTGAATATATTCTTCTTTCACCATCTACTTTCAACTGTTATAGCAAGAATGGCCAATTCTCTATAAAATTGGGTTAAACATCCTACTGTTCTTCTCCGAACTGGGCCAATGAAGACAGTCTGCTATGAGATACATTGTGCCAGAATTCCAACTGCCAAGAGATCTTTCACTTGCACGTCAATTTGTACACGGGACCGCATTTTTCCATCCCATTCGAACGACTAGACACTGTTCTTGTCAGACCCTCCGCTCTACATCCCTGACAAGAGGGAACCGAGCCGGAATATTCCGAGGAAGTTTCTCGGACTGAGAAATGCGAGTAGATTAAGGCGTTAATGTTCACGCAAATTGGAAGTTGTTTCCATGGAAACCGACAATAGGGTTTCACACTGCGTAGCTTGTGTTAAACACTATTGTTTTTGTTAATATTATTCCTATTATTATTGTTTTTTCTCTTTAACCTTAAGCACATCGTATAAACTGTAGCATCGTTACCATGGCTTCGGTATTACTGGGAAAGTGGGTAAAACTATTTCCAACATTATGGGACAAAGCCAAATGTCCGAAACGCCATAATATTTTAAAAATGTTGACTTTTAGTTTAAATCAACATATAAATATACGTCCATGTAAATATGACAAAATGGTTTTTAACTTGTTCAGTTACGGAGAAAGACACGATTTTGTACAAGCCACTTTTCAATGTTTTTGGTTCATTAACCATGTAATGTGATGGCTAATGCAATTTAAGTTTTTATAAAACTACCGTATTTCCTCGAATACAACCCCGGCCTCGATTACAACCCGGGCCTCGAATAGAACCCGGGGGTAAGGGGGTGTTGAGATAAATACAACCCGGGTCTCGAATAGAGCCCGGGTCTCTAATATAACCCGGGTCTAACGTTAAAACTGAATACTCCCTGTCAAAATATAAATTAATTGGTGATCCCTGCACAGGAAGTAGAATTGGCCCGTGTCACGCACAGAGAGTTTAGCCTTCGTATTTGCAAGACGGACCCCATCGGCTTGTTTTACTTGTCCAAAATGTCACTTCTATAGAAGATTTTGAAGCATTAATTTGGGTCTGAAAAATTACAACCCGGCCTCGATTATAACCCGGGCCTCGAATAGAACCCGGGGGTCGGGGGGTGCTAAACGAAATAGAACCCCGGGGTTGTATTCGAGGAAATACGGTAATTTAACATATTTTTGAAATAGGTGATAGTCATCAATATGATAACATTATGATATGCGATATTAGTGGACAACCTCTAGCTATGCACGTTTTAACAACTTTCTCATTTCAGTAAGGCTCTGCAGACGGTTAATTCTGTTAAAATTTTAATCGATTTTCCGCCATTCAAAGGAAAATCGAAGTGCTTACTTTGTCATCCAATTTAAATATTTTGTTGATTACGAAAGTGGTGTCATGGCGTCAAGTCTTCGTTCTATAGAGGGAAGTTGGATGGCCGCATGGTTAGCACGTGCGCACTGTCATAAGGTCTGTCTTTGAGTCAATTGGAGTGGTTTCGAATCCCCGGTTGTACGTGACAAGAAGTAGGGTTTCCAGCCCATCCTCTTCGGTTTCTCCTTCAATTTCCTCTCACTTCAAAAGACCCCTGCGCGCAAGCGAGTTATTGAAATAAAATTAAAGCATATATTAGTCCCGAAAAGACCTAGTTTGTGTCGAGTGTACGATAAACCCCATTTCTCTCTCTCTTTCTCCCCTCTTTCCCTCCCTCTCTCTTTCCCTCTCACTCTCTCTGTGTGCATTTGCCATGATTAGCCCATTCCGGTGCAGAAAAGTATTTAAACCCTTATCAAACTTACAGTGAGGACAAATAATTAAATAGGTGAGGTGCTTATCACGTATTAGTACGAGAGAATTGTCCGAGCCATCTCTTCAATATGGAAATAATTAGACATCTTGTACTATTAGTAACAACCGAGATTCTACTTTAGACAAATCGGTGAGCAATAACATCCTCGTATCATCCTGGTCTGTTCAAATGTATCACTTCCGTTCTCAGTTCATATTAACGCATGATTTTTTTTTTCAAATCTCGACGAAAATACTCCAATTACGGTGAAATTGCTTTAAGCTAGGTCGTTCACGATTATAGCCTTCTCCAGAACACGATGTAGTCGTTTTTTATCTGGTCACTATGTAATTTCATTAACTCCTTATAGAGCTGCATTAAATACTCTGGTCGTATCCCAGCTAACCGTTATATTAAGGCTTTCATGTGACTTGATTTAATATCACAGAGAATGTGTTGCCCGATTGGACTTCGAGACTTCTTGTTGATCAAAACACAACGGGGGGCGGGCGAGGGTATAATAACCACAAAGTGTAAATCATTTGAAAAGAAATTCCAGATATTTGAGTGGGCGACGGTGGCTCGGTGAATATATCGCTGACTTGGGATGTCCCCTGTTCGATTTTGTTGTTGAACAAGAAAAATCCTCGGAATAGTCCATCCCGTGTCTTCTCATTGACGTAGGACTTAAGGGGGTGGGGGTGTCTTGTAACCGAGGAACATGTATACCATTAAAGGGACAATAACACTCTTGCTGGCTTGACAGGTCCAGAAAAAAAAATTAGCCTTATTTTAACTACCAAGATGTTTAAGTATCCTACCTGTTGTGTAAATTATCCATTACAACCTATCTTACTTGTCCAGAGGGCTCGAAAATATCTTTAAATCCAAGTTGCATTTAAAAGTGCTTACGTAAGGCTTTTCAAACCATGTTACGACATGTAGTTGAATTTTTCCAATTTTTAAAATTAGGTGTGTTAAGATGAAATTTGTATCATTTTTTAATTGAAATATTGTAAAATAGTACAAAATGTTGACCAGAATAAAGATTGGAACATATTATTCAGTTACAACAAGAGTGGTATTGGGGCTTTAAAAGCATGTTAAAGTGGAATCCATGCCAGTTGAAAATTGTAACAAGAACAGTCCGTAGGGCCGTTATCAGTTCAATATTTCTATAAGATGTTAAGCCAGTTCATTTAGATCTGTTTAAGTTTTAGATCGAGTTCCTGATTGTCTGATTATTGGAGGATGACGAGGTACCAGAATGAGATGCCGTACATAGATGATTGGCCGATGATTCGACTGTAATGGCTAATATAACGAATATTACCACGAACCACGGGTTTATATACCGACAAACACAAAACATCACCTTTATATTATCGGCTAGCTAACGGTATGAAATGAAATGGGCTTTAACGTCCTTCTATTCTTCTGTGTCGACCGGGATAAAACGCTGTATAGTTTGCTGTGAGGGCAATTTTCCATACGGCTAACCCTTATGTCCAATTCAACTGTCAAGGGTGTAAACGGAACCATTGACTATGCGCTGTCTCTTGTCAGCCCCCTCCCCCATCTTATATCACTTAGAAGGAGCTCGGGGCGGGGATACCACTGTCAAGGGTATAGACGGAACCATTAAATATGCGCTGACTCTTGCCAGCCCCCTCCCCCATCTTATATCACTTAGAAGGAGCTCGGGGCGGGGATACCACTGTCAAGGGTGTAGACGGAACCATTGACTATGCGCTGTCTCTTGCCAGCCCCCTCCCCCATCTTATATCACTTAGAGGGAGCTCGGGGCGGGGATACCACGCAGGAAAATTACTAGGAAGAGACATTATAGATGATTGGTACACGATAAAACTCTTGTGAGACGTTTTAATTTCCACAATATAACCCTTGCGAGCCTTTTTTTTAATTTCCAAAGCAGATACAATTTTCTCTAATGAAGCATTATCATAGTCTTCCAACCCAGGTTTTAAACGCACGTCTGTCAATAAAAGATGTTCCCATTGATTAAACGCTCTGACAAAACTTTTTGCGGCAAATTCTAATTGGCGGAAATACTAATGTTAAAGGTACCATAGTCCGGGGACAGAAATGCGAATCTGGACTTTCATTCACTATCAACTGGTCCAAAAAATAGTATAATCGACCAATCTTATCCTACGCCCATCAAACTTTTCTCATTACCACAAGGTACATTTTATGGATACACAATTAATGAGTTTGATACTAAGCGACGTTTAGGCGAGGATACTCTCGTCTCTATCAACTCAGTAATTGTGTATCCATAAAATTGTACCTCGTGTTAATATGTTCAAGCCCGTCTTCAATTAGCCCAGGTAAGGTGCAGAAACGTAGGACGTTAAACTCAATTGCATTTATTCATTATAATGTTCAATTAATAAATACCAATCAAAGAAGATATTCTCATTAAATTCCACTGCTTTCATTTCGCCATCTTTGTTATCCTATAATCACCAGTTGGCGACTTAAGGATAACACATTTGTTTCTCAGAACATCAGCGCCAAGATGGTAACTGACAGACAAAAGTTTTATGTCTCCATCGGTTAATGGACATTTTGCCCGGGCAGCGGCACTACGGCCTACTCTTATATCGAATTCCAACTGCCAGGGGATCTTTAACGTGCACTCAAATGTGTACACGGGACCTCGGTTTTTCGTCCCATCCGAACGACTAGACAGCTGTCCTTGTCAGTCAAACGGTTAAAGATACATTATGCAAGACCTAAATCTGCCTATTTCAGGTATTTTTTTTTGCTTCAAATGTTATATAAATTATTACTTAAACATTTATTTACATGACAAGCCATTAATAAAATTGCATCGGGTGGTCGATACTTGAATAGATCTAAACACCCGTGAAATTTAACCATACAATTGATAATCGAGATAATCGCTACCTTTTCAAACAGTTAATACTTCGCCCAGAATGAAGTAATTTCAATACATTTTTTTTTAAACTAGAAATTCCCTCATAGCACACTACTGTATGGTGTATGTTCATTAACCCAATATGATCTACAAATCACGAAAGAGAGATATTTCTACTTGGTATGATTTAAATATAACGTTTATTACTAATTTAAAAACTCGACAGAAGTATTTCTACTTAGCAGGACTCGAATGCAATACGACGCCAACAACCCGTGTATTCTTCTTGTTTTACCGTTTTCTTGTTTTCCAGATGACCGATCTTGGATGTATTTTGTTTGGTTTTCACAACTTTTAATAAACGTTTGAAGTTTCTTTTTACAGGATTCTGACATTAAGATTTTTCGATGTTCTGATATTCCAACATTTGTTTGGTGTTTTAAGATAACATAATTATGACAGCCTTTAATGTTTACAGAAACAACTGGCTCGTCTACCGAAATGAAAGTTTGTTTGTTCTTTTTAAAAACTGGTTTACTAAGCAAATATTTAACATGACAAATAATTCTCAATACCATAGCTTATGATTAGTTTAATTTTTTTTTATGATAGAAATTTTTATCCTTTTTTAAAAAAAAAAAGAATTAAACAAGATTTCGAGAAAGTAATAATAATATTATAAATATTATTTTGGCACTTAAAAACTACTGATTTCAATGAATTATGATACATACTTATGGAAAAACAGCTACTAATTCATTTGAGCGACGTTTCGAAGAAGTATCCTCACAACGTTATCAATAGTAATGCCGACACTTATACCCCGAGTTCACGAAGCATTCTCAGGTTTAAGTTCATAGTTTACTCAGCATGTAATCACTGTTCATGAGAAATAGCATTGATCTATAATTACAAAACTCTGCATATAGCTTCTTATTGTTGTATTTCATACGTTAAAAGAACACAAAATTTTATCAAGGGCTATATTTTAGTTAAAATAAAAAGCGAACAATTTTAAGTAAATTGTCAATTAAAGCCTGAGAATGATTTGTGAACTCGGAGTCTGTTCTTTAGTTTGTTCATGCAATATTGAATATATATAGATGAATAAAACGAGTTTCGGTTTATCATAAAATGATTATTGATTAATTATTGTTAATATTTTTAGCTGATCTGTGATTTATTTGTGGTACGTGTAAGTCGTTTATACAAAACAAAAAGGACAATTAATTTGACAATATTTTTTTATATCGTTTTTCCGGATGAATCTTCTAATGATGAGAAGGGTTTTAAGAATTTAGTTAATGAACGAGAAAGCAGTAATCAAGAAAAGTTCGACACCTCCACTTTTGATCCAGTTCATAATTTTAGAAAAAATGTATTTTACTTTTAAAAAATATTTAAAATGCCGCTGCGTCTTTAAATTCTAAGTGTTAAAAAAAAGTTCACTGTCGCCCTTTAAAGGATTTTATCGTCAATGTGGTTTTTTTTTTGAAAAAAAGAAAATTATTTAAAATGTCGCTATAAAATTTAATCCAAAGTCTTAACAAAACTTCTCAATAACAAAAGTTGCGGTTGGCATAAATATATTGTTTAACTTGTTTTAAAAGTTCTCGAAAGTTGAAAACCTTCGAGTCAGTTTTCGGCATGTTGGTGGGATTGAGATGGGAACCGGGTTATTGGGTTGGGTGTTTAATTAATAAATGAAGAAGTTGCTTACCTGAGATGGGAACCGGATTATTGGGTTGGGTGTTTAATTAATAAATGAAGAAGTTGCTTACCTGTGTGCGTTAAGAGAAGAATAGTTGTTAACATAGCTGTTAAAGGCACAAAACTTGGAGATACCATATCGGAATAATAGTCAGGCTGCAGTCAAAAAAACACGCACCAATATTTTTAATAAAAATTTATATTAATTAGGAAAAATAACGGAGAATATAAAACCCTTTATCAAATGTTGTTCATCGTCGTATAAAGCAAATCTTATCCCTCCTTTTAGATAACTGTGTTTGATACTTGCTGTCACTTCAATCACTTTAATACGCCTTGCTAGGTGACGTCACGATGGCACGCGGTGTCATCTATTGATCGTTGACGATCTGTGGGAGTCGGTAGGTCTCTCTCTCTCTTTCTCTCTCTCTCGCACCTTCTTGGTTGGTCTCGATACCCACGAACTCAACCAATCTCTTAATGCGATGATCGAGTCTAATTGGCTAATTACAAAATGGAGTTTTTATTACAATGGCGGGAAAGCCGGTGTGTTAAGTGCCGTGGTTCTCCCTCTGTCAATGTACAATATAAGCTATACACAGAGCTAACACTGTATACAGGAAACAGACATTCATATTCACCGTGAGGGTATTGTATTGGTAATGGACTTATTGACAGTAGAAAGCATTAAACTATTACAGTAAATAATCATGAACAAATCGTTCCGGTGTTAATTGCGTGTTATTGTAAACTGGCTATATATGGATGGATATTTGCTAGCGACACTAACAGAAACCTGCAGGCGCTGGCAGGAAACGAAATGGAATGGGGTTTTAACGTCCTGCTGTTTTGCTCCGACTGGGTAAATGAAGACGGGTATACGCCATACCGTCTGCTGTGATGGAAATTTTACCCGGACAGCGGCGCTTGTGTCGAATTTAAACTGCCAGGGGGTCTTTTACGTGCATGCTTATTTATACTCAGGCATCGGTTTATCGTTCCATCCGAACAACTAGACAACAGTGCGAAGGCACTGTCATTTACAGAACAGTGTAGCCTACAACAAAATTGGACTGGGCCTTATTCACGAAAACTTGAGCTAAAATATTCCATGGATGTAGCCTTTTCTATAGCTAAGAGCTAATATTTGTACGAGTTTTACCCCGACCCAATGAAAAGGCCCCGCACCCCCTTCAAATATGTTATTTATGAATAAGGGCTAAGGCCACCGATCTTTTCGGATCTGTTTAAATGAAATGAAATGGGTTTAACAGACCCACTTCTCTGCTCCTGTTGGGAAAATGACGACGGAGATGTCTTATTAATTCTAAACAACTTAGCATTTAGGAATTGTCAAGACATACGTTCCTTATTTCTGTAACACAAACACAAACTAGGAAGTATATAAATAATTCCGCTGATTGTCCATCACCCAGACAGAGAGAGAGAGAGAGAGAGAATGAGAGAGAGAGTGTATGAGAGAGAGTGTGTGAGAGAGAGTGAGAGTGTGTGTGTGCGAGAGAGAGAGAGAGAAATGGGGTTTAACGTCCACTCAACACAACTAGGTCATTTCGGGACTAACAGATGGTTTAATTTGTTTTCAATAATTCGCTTGCGCGTATGGGTCTTTAGAAGTGGGAGGAAACCGGGGTGCCCGGAGGAAACCCATGAGGTTGAGAAGGCGCCCCTATCTTAAAAGCGTTTTATAGCTGAGGCACTGGAGGCGCCAGCCTACTCACGAAAAAAAATCAAAGAAGATGAAAAAATAAAACGGGAAAAGAATGCTAAAACCGGTGAGAAAGATGAAAATGTACCCTAGTTAGGGGGCCCTAAAGTCAGACAAAAGGGACCCACGTCTGACAAAAGGGCCCCTCTGGCCAGGTTAAAGGTCTCCAGAGTATAAGTCAATCGTTTTCTATACACTGTTACTGTCAAATCCACTGCTGAATAAGAATGGAGTCATTACATTAGCATGAAAATTTAAAAATCAAGAAATCACCTTTTCTGAAAAAGTTCTACACAGACGATCTACACGAACATATTTGGTGCAACGGTTAGAGAGTAGGATTTGTGACCTAGCGGTTGCAGGTTCGAGACCCGAATTGTTCGCCGAGTTCTTGTGTCCTTGAATAAGACACTTTATCACTGCATTCCAGTCTACCCAGCTGTAAATGGGTACCGGTAGGATGGTGTATGTATTACACAAAAACTGTTGCGCTCCTTGAAACTTCAAGTTGTAGCTGCATATGTTGGAGCTCTTTCTAAGAGTTGTAAAGGGAGGTAATCAAGCTTACCTGTATCCTAGAGACCGGGATAGTAAATTGTCGCGCTATGAGCACGCTTTGTGGATTTGGCGCTATATAAATGGACATATTATTATTATTATTATCAACATGTCGAAAACGGACTGCAGCAATTCGTAAACGTCATCAAGGACAATCTTCGTGAAGGATAGAATTATCGAGCTTAATATTCAAGAAATGTTCGATTCAGAGACAAACGCTTGAACAGCGTTAATATCGACATTTCCCAACATACATACGACGTTGCGTATTTATTTGTCGATCATGGTTAACAGTTGCTCAGGTGAATGTTCCTTCTCCGCCTTGGCGCGGACAAAAAATCACTTGCGTTCAACTATAGGACAAGATCGCATTGGTGTCCTAGCCTTTGTAGCACCATGACGTCTTCAGTTTGACATGGAGAGCGGATTTTTTTTTATCGAGAACCGGTCGCCACATCGTACATTCAACCCATGCATATTGTTTCTTGCTACATATTAGAACAACCCATGATCGTCTACAGTGGCGGATTTAGCTCAACCAAGGCCTGAGGCGGCAGTTGCTGGAAGGACTATAAGGGCCCGTTTAAAATGGCGTGGGCCTAATTAATTTCGGGTCAGGGCCTATGCTGGTTCCCTTTGGGCCTAAACCACACCCCCTAATATTCATTGTCTATGCGTTTTTTATCGTATAAGACAAATTTTTACAAACTTTTTTTACAAAATGTTTGGGCCTGAGGCTGCAGCCTCATCAGCCTCAATGAAAATCCGCTACTGATCGTCTATAATTTGTCTCTAGCTGTCTTTGCTTCTCTTTCACGTACATCAAATATGATGTAAATAAGTATATAGATTGGTCAAACGCGCCGGATTATGTAATGGTGATTTTCCGTCACGTGTATTTGGACACAGCCTATCCTTGAACTCAGACCTCCTTTCCTGTTATTCTCACAGTATTTGCAAAACAATTAATTTGCGTTTTAAATAAACTCATACCATATCTAATATACCGACAATAGAGAATAATCTGTAAAGATAAAAATATTGGTTAAACCATCTTGATAAATTAATGAAATATAAAGTCACCATTAAGTTCACCAATCCTTGTCTATAAATACAATGTCGTCACGACTATATTGCTACACCTTGTTGTGCATTGAAGCTAATCTTCGGAACTCGATAATTTGGCTAGAGATCATCAAAGATTCGCGAGCCGCACGGCTAGAAAGGAGCATATTGTGTAACTGGGAGATGCCACGTCCTTGAACAGTCTTCAAATATTATTTGAAATCCACCATATTCCATTAATTATTATTTGATTGAGCTCCGGCCGCTACAAACAAGTGATTGTCAGACAAGTATTAAACCGGTCCCGGGGGGGGGGGACTGGGGGATATTTTAGAATGCACCAAAATCTTTTCTATTTTGCAAAATTACTCGACCTCGGATGGCAGACCCCCCCCCCCCCCAATGACATCCCCTGCAAGATTGAGAAATTGGTAAAAATATCATTTTCAACTTTAAATTCAAACGTTTCACGGTGGAGAATAGGAACTCAGGGGAAGTAATTGGGAGGTAATTGTGTTATTATTTCCGGTGTGAAGATTTTCAAGTGTGAGAAAGATAACCTATGATCGTATAATAGTGAGTTGACAACCTAATGAGCAAACGACATAGAAAGAATTATGTTTTGACCTTTTTTTTTTAAAGAAAATTTGAAATTGTAACTTTAATACCGGTAATTGTGCGAAGGGGGAGGGGGAGTAATTTTATTTTGGTTCCGATTATCTGGTCTACTTTTTTGCCGCTTCGTGAGTGTTACCTGCCCAACTTTACACGGTCCATGGTCTGCATGGCTGTATCTATTCTGTGCGGTTTACGTCTTCATTAGCCAAGTCGAGGCAAAACAGTAGGCCATGAAACCCAATTTCATTTGATTTTCATTTACTAACTAAATATAAGTTTGTATTTGAATATTTTTTTCCAGCGTACCGACCCTTTCAATTCGTAACTGTGTAAAGTTCTTGATGAACAAAGAAGGAGCCACGATGGTCCAGTGGGTGCGACGCTGGTTCAGTAACAAGGAATACAGGGTTTTGAATCCGAATGTTGGCCGAGAAAGTTGTGTATTTGCACAAGAATTAATTAAAAAGGGCATCAAGAACTTAACACTTTAATTAAATCTAGTGCAAAAACATAATGATCTAGACATATTTATATAATTATTGGTGTAAATTTATTCCATAAAGAGAAGTTTAATACTATCTAATCACGGGTATATTAATTAGGGAAGGGAACTTAATAATAATAATAATAATAATATTAATACTCTCGTCATTTTACAAGGGTACCAAACTTAAATAGTATCTAGTCGGGGAAATATTAATGAGGGACGAGTACTAGTCAGGGAAATATTAATAAGGGACGGGTACTAGTCAGGGAAATATTAATAAGGGACGGGTACTAGTCAGGGAAATATCAATTAGGGACGGGTACTAGTCAGGGAAATATTAATTAGGGACGAGTACTAGTCAGGGAAATATTAATGAGGGACGAGTACTAGTCAGTGAAATATTAATGAGGGACGAGTACTTGTCAGGGAAATATTAATTAGGGACGGGTACTAGTCAGGGAAATAATAATGAGGGACGGGTACTAGTCAGGGAAATATTAATTAGGGACGAGTACTAGTCAGGGAAATAATAATGAGGGACGGGTACTAGTCAGGGAAATATTAATGAGGGACGAGTACTAGTCAGGGAAATATTAATAAGGGACGGGTACTAGTCAGGGAAATATTAATTAGGGACGAGTACTAGTCAGGGAAATATTAATTAGGGACGAGTACTAGTCAGGGAAATATTAATTAGGGACGAGTACTAGTCAGGGAAATATCAATTAGGGACGGGTACTAGTCAGGGAAATATTAATTAGGGACGAGTACTAGTCAGGGAAATATTAATTAGGGACGAGTACTAGTCAGGGAAATATCAATTAGGGACGAGTACTTGTCAGGGAAATATTAATTAGGGACGAGTACTAGTCAGGGAAATATTAATTAGGGACGAGTACTAGTCAGGGAAATATTAATTAGGGACGAGTACTAGTCAGGGAAATATTAATTAGGGACGAGTACTAGTCAGGGAAATATTAATGAGGGACGGGTACTAGTCAGGGAAATATTAATGAGGGACGAGTACTAGTCAGGGAAATATTAATGAGGGACGGGTACTAGTCAGGGAAATATTAATTAGGGACGAGTACTAGTCAGGGAAATATTAATTAGGGACGAGTACTAGTCAGGGAAATATTAATAAGGGACGGGTACTAGTCAGGGAAATATTAATTAGGGACGGGTACTAGTCAGGGAAATATTAATTAGGGACGAGTACTCTGAGTTAATCATCATACTATCTCTCCATTAATAACAAAATAATTAAATTATTTTTGAAAACTTTTATACGACGGACAATAAAAGCAGGATGACTTGGTGTTAATTAACTGAGAATAGTCTGTGGAGGGGCCAAAGTTTCAAATAAACATGGCCCAGTTGCTATTAACTAGAATAGTCTGAAGAGGGGCTAAAGTTACAAACAATTAGACACAATTAAATTGGATAACTTTATTTCAAGCTTGAAGAGTAAGGAGCCACGATGGTCCAGTGGGTACGACGCTGGTTCAGTAGCAAGGCGTATAGGGTTTGAATCCTAATGTTGGCCGAGAAAGTACCTCTAGACCTTTACCACTGTGTATAAATTTAAAGTCAATTGGATATTAACTTTAGTCTTTAGAGCATCCACAAGACGCCCTTACAGTTCACGATAGATCAGATAATATTTTTTGTCGTTTGAAGGTTCACAAGGTTTTACAAACTGAAACAAGGTCCTCAACTTCAACCCTAGAAGTAATCTACCTGAAATTGTTGAAATTTGACAGGATTTTCGGGTTTTTTTTTATTAATTTAAATAATGCAAATAAATTTTATATTGATCGGATTATCACACTTGTCATTCAAATGTTGGGACTCTTTGATCCGTGTAGACGTTGTCGTGTACGTAAGAGTACCATTGGAAATTGGAGTCGATGAAAATTATGCCATAACGCTGATCACCGAGCAATATTTTCCTCGTAGCACAGGTTATGACGTATGCTCATTTGCATTAGCTCAGTCGATGTTGACAGAGAAAGAGAGAGAAATATGGTTTAACGTCCACTCGACACAAACTAGGGCATTTCTGGACCAACATATGTGTTTAATTTCATTTCAATAATTCGCTTGTGCGTATGGGTCTTTAGCAGTGGGAGGAAACTGGAGGGCCCGGAGAAACCCACGTAGCCGTAGCTGGACAACCGACCCTACACCTTGTCACGTACAACCACGCCAGTTGACTCAATGACAGGATTTATGACACATTGCGCACGTGCTAACCCTCGACGTTTAAAAGTAGGGCGTTAAGATATTTTTTTATAATAACCAAAGAAGGTCTGTCTCGCCAACTGCTTAAACCATCTTTCATTATAACCTTAAAGCCCCAATAACACTCTTGTTGTAACTGAATAATATGTCCCAATCTTTATTCTGGTCATAAAATTGTACTATTTTACAATATTCCAATTAATAAATGATACAAATTTCATCTTAACACACCTAATTTTAAAAATTGAAAAAATTTAACTACATGCCGTAACATGGTTTGAAAAGCCTTACGTAAGCACTTTCAAATGCAACATGGATTTAAACATATTTTCGAAACCTCTGCACAAGTAAGATAGGTTATGATGGATAATTTACACAGCAGGGAGGACACTTAGACATCTGGTAGTTAGATTTAGGCTAATTATTTTTTTCGGAACCTGTCAAGCCAGCAAGAGTGTTATTGTCCCTTTAAAAGACTGGACATTCAAATTCAACACGATGTCATTTCAAAAACAGAAGATCGTTGACGTCACAGTCGAGACACGAGACAGTGTTACTTAGTAAGCTACTAGGCAACTACTTGACTTTACAGACAAATTAACACAGAAAACAGCTTAGAATCATTTAAAGTTTTCGATCCTGGCTTTCCACTATTTGTTGAATACTTGTCCCGTCGTTATTTAATGGATGCACATTGATCGAGGGAAGAGTATGAAAGCCCACACGATGAATGAAATGAAAAGGAATTTTCTTCTTGTAGCTTTAAGTGTAAACTGAAACTCGACTTTATTACACTGACAGACGAATTGATTCATAAAAAAACATTTTTGTTAAAGTAACGGAGCGTGATTTGAATTTTTCGGCAAATATTTTAATCTAGAAAACAAAATAAAAATATAATAGTTCGTTATAACAACGAAATCAATTTTGTATTAGCGATTTAATTTGTCGTTATAATAAATCAATATTTCGTCATAATAAAAAATTAATATTTCATTACAACAAAAAAATAATATTCGTTATAACAAAAATATATTATTTATTTAAACAAAAATATAATATTTGTTTATAATAATTCATATTTCGTAATGCCGTATTCATATTTCCTTATGACGAATTCGTATTTCCTTATGACGAATATGACGAATTCATATTTCCTTATTCATATTTCCTTATGACGAATATGACGAATTCATATTTCCTTATGACGAATATGACGAATTCATATTTCCTTATGACGAATTCATATTTCCTTATGACGAATTCATATTTCCTTATGACGAATTCATATTTCCTTATGACGAATTCATATTTCCTTATGGCGAATCATATTTCCTTATGACGAATATGACGAATTCATATTTCCTTATGACGATTATGACGAATTCATATTTCCTTATGACTAATTCATATTACGTTATGACGAATTCATATTACGTTATGACGAATTCATATTACTTTATGACTAATTCATATTTCGTTATGGCGAATTCATATTTCGTAAAATTGTACACTTAAGGGGCCCCGAGTATGACCCCGCACGTAAGTGTAAACTGAACCTCATTTTAATGCGCTGGGAGACGGACTGATTTATAAATAAACAATTTTGTTATAAAGTATCCGAACGTATAGAATGTCTCGCGAGAGCGTCTATGTCACAATCCTGAATAACTTCCGCGACTTGTACGACTCAAACTGTCGCCGCTTCTACTACTAACATTAGTAATCTGTGCGTAATATAATCGTTATGGAGGCTTAAAGCGCCAATACCACTCTTGTTGTAACTGAATAATATGCCTAATCATTATTCTGGCAAATAAACTGTACTATTTTACTATATTCCAATTCATTGATGATACAAATTTTATCTTAACACGCCGAATTTAAAAGATTAGAAAAATTCAACCATAGATAACAGCATGGTTTGAAAAGCTTTACGTAATCACTTTCAAATGCAATTTGGATTTAAACATATTTTCGAACCCTCTGGACAAGTAAAACAGGATGTAATGGATAATTTACACAACAGCTAGGACACTTAAACATCTAGTAGTTAGAATAAGGCTATTTTTTTCTGGACCTATCAAGCCAGCAAGAGTGTTCTTGTCCCTTTAACTAAAATGTTTTAAACACGCTTTAATCTACATTTGATGACATTTGAACTTGAGTCATTTCTAAGACAACAAATAGTTCCATAAACACGTCATCGGATTATATATCACACATTTTCATATTAAATTGATTGTAAACAACATTGTTTATGATAAATGAAATGAAATGGGGTTTAACGCCCTACTCTCCTGCACCTAACCTGGGCGTATGGAAGACCATCCTCGGTTACCCAGTGTACACATTCCGTTCTACTCCACTATACCCTGGGTTAATCCATAGGGATTCCACGATTTCAAAATATCAGAATGTAGTTAAACTGTACGAGCCAATCAAAGAACAGTTTACAAATAAGTCTTCCGAAGACCCTTAAGCGACGTTTTTTACGTCATACAACTTGTTTACATTGTAAATTACAAACAATATGGCTGCTTGTTCGCTCGATTATGAGAAAGTTTGCAAAACATTTAATATAAAAGAATTGACATGCACACAGAAAGATGTCCTAAAACATCTGTTTGATGGCAAAGATGTTTTTATGTCAGTTAAAACTGGCAGTGGCAAGTCGTTATGCTATCAGGCGTATCCTGCTATTTGCGAGAGTAGGGATGCGGATAGCAAAGTTATGGTAATTTCACCGTTGATATCAATAATGGAAGAGCAGTGTCGTGACCTGTCAAGACTTGGTTATTCCGCATCGTACATAGAAAAAGGAAAGAAGAAGACGATCAGATTTATAGTGGACAATTGCAGTTTGTTTTTTCTTCTCCCGAATCATTGTTGGCTGTCCCGAAATGGAGGTCTTGGCTTCAGAGTGTAAAAATTGATCTCCTGGTTGTAGAGATGAGGCACACACGGTAGTTTTGTGGTAAGTTAATTTTGTTACTAAACTTAATGACAGACGACATGTAACAAGACAGCAGGTTTCCCTGTATGCTAATGCTAGGATCTGGGTGGTCTAGCTGGTGGTTTAAAAGCGCCAGCACATAAAATCACAAGATCGTTCGTTAAGTCATCTGGTGAGGTTTTGATTTTGCGATTGAATGAGACAACGAATAGAATGAAATGGGGTTTAACGTCCTACGCTTAAGCACCGTACCTGGGCTAATTGAAGACGGGCATACGCCACAGTGTGCAATGAGGGAAATTTTGCCCGGGCAGCGGCGCTACGGCCTACTCTTATATCGAATTCCAACTGCCAAGGGATCTTTTACGTGCACTCCAATTTGTACACGGGACCTCGGTTTTTCGTCCCATCCGAACGACTAGACAGCTGTCCTTGTCAGGCCCTCCTTCTGCATCACTGACAAGGGGAAATCACGCCGGAAAGACAACGAATAGGATGGCCTGTCAAACCTTGTAGGTTTTCTATGGGTCCTCGAGGTACCTCCAAGACCCACTGCTATATAGACCCTTACAAATTATTTAAATAAAATTGAACCGTATGTTAATCCCGAAATAACATGCCGTAGTTCATCTTTTTAACTCTCTTTTTGCTATGTCGGGGATGGGGGGGGGGGAGGTATTTCAATATTAAATATACTTTGGCCTCAATTATAGTGCTCTGGTAATCTCTCTACATAGACAAATTAAACATAGCTGTAGGCCTATATCTTGATGATATGAAATAGTATATAAATGCATAAATAATTTTCTGTGAACTTTTTAGGTCAGAAGGAGGAGTTGATGAGCCTTTCCGCGAGTGGTTTGGTAACATTGGGGAAGCAAGATGTCTATTAAGCTGTCCAATTTTGGTGTTAACAGCAACTGCCAGTAAAAATAAAAGGATGAAGCTGCATAAAAAGTTGGCACTTGCCGATTGCATTGAAGTTATTGATAGTCCGGATAGAGATAATGTTAAACTCTTTATAACAGCTATAAAGACAAAAGCATCTTTAGAAGACACATTTCAGTGGCTTGTTACTCTTGTGCTTGAATTGAAACTTCAGTGTCCAAGGTATATAATTTTCTCCACAATAAAGACGTGTGGCCGTCTCTACAGCATGTTACCTCCTGCCTATATGAAGCATGTGGAAATGTTTCATTCATTAACACCTAAACAGCTTTCAGAACTAATACGCAATGATATGAACAACAATGATGGAGATATTCGCATACTGCTTTCATCTAGCTCAGCGGGTATGGGCGTCAACTTTAAGGGCGTTTCTATGTTGTGCACTATGGTCCCCCTAAAGATCTAGATAGCTTTCTGCAACAAATTGGTCGAGCCGGAAGAGATGGAAAACAATCCATGGCATTACTACTTTTTAATGGCCAGCACACACAATCATTGCATAGAGACAAAAAGGGTTGTGAAATGTTAAGTTATGTCAAAAATGGACAATATTGTCGAAAACAAATGATTTTAGACTGCTATCAAACCCAAAAAACGGAAATTAAAGATCACTTGTGTTGTGACATTTGCGCCAAATCTTGTTCTTGTGGAGAATCGGACTGTAAAGAATACAATCATCCTTGTGGACACCGATGAACAAAATCTAGATGTAGAAATGTGGGATAGTGATATGTCTGAAACAGAAGAATTGGGGTCAACAGAATTGTTTTGATTTTTTTTAATCAGTTCATAATTATAAATATACACATCACATAATTATTGATAAAATGAAAAAATATAATCTGGTAATAATATACAACAGAATAGCTGGAACAACCTGACCAAAATCTACAATTCTCTCAGCGTGGCTGATTTACATTGCAGCTCGTATGGCCGACATTCCTCATTGCGTACAAGGAAAACTAGCAAAAGTGGCCCTAGGTACACGAAGACCATTAAGGACTGTGTGATGTGGCTGGTGCCATTACAGTGCAAATTTAATTAAATACATTACCATATAACTATCAACTTATACCTTGTGTTGTATTTTGTTATGAATTACCATAAATGTGTAAATGTAATCATTACAATTACTTTCTCAATTTTGGCAAGGTAATTATCATTACCCATTACGATTTAAATAATAATTATATTTTACAGTGATTACAAAGACAACGTAATTTTTCATACATACAAAATCTGTCTCATTAAAATCCTCAATTTATAAAAATACTTGTTTGTGTATGAATTGTTTTAATTATAAAATAACAAAGCATGGTAAATGTAGATTTTAAAGTGAGGCTTGCTAACTGTATGGTTTGTAAAACCATTTTGTTATGATTAATATATAGTTGATAATTTTTTTATTATCAACCCAAACAGTTTGTCTATTAACATTATTAGTGGGTGAAACTATTCAGCATGACAGTAGAATAAATAAATTATTGATGGGATACTTGAAACTCATTACATAATGCTTCTTTATTTGACACTTGTCACCTTGACATTACGATTAATTTATACTAGGCACATCTAATTGTCTTATTAATCTAAAAGATTGATTAAATGCTAATTTATACCAATCTGTGATAACAATCTACATTATTCAAAAAATTACCTTGTTTTTAAGCTTACATGTCTAGAAAATGGTTCTGAATAAAACAGATTAAAATAGAAAGGTGTTATATTTCTTTGAAATTATTATTTTTTTAACAGTAGTAGGCCTAATGTATAATTACTCATGAACATAAATGGAGGTATAAAACAGGAATTCAAAATCTATTTAACCTTGACCTCTCAGATTATGGAAGGTCTGCGATATCACCTCGGTGGAAGCAGACGTAAAATAAAACGACTTCACACTCTATTTAACCATATGAAAGTCTGCTTCAAGTCGTTGATCCCTTATCCATTCATGTAAGTCTAAGGGGTCAATCTTTGCAAATGGATCTGTAAATTTGGAGAAGGCCTTCCACTGCACCTTGGCTTGATGTCTCAATAATTCCGCCATTTTCATTATGTCCTCAGTTTTTTCGCGATGATCGAACAGTCCCACTTTCCTTCATTACAGTTTCTTTCAGACCTTCCATGATCTGAGACGTCAAGGCTATCTGTTGTGCAGAATGGTACGATTTATTGGCACCTTGAGTCTTAAGGCGTTTTTTAACTTTGTGGACTTGTATTTCAACAAGATTGTCATTTGGAATATTTTTACAATGGCCTCCATTTATGTTCACTGTGGTATTCCATCTGTACTCATAGGCCTCTCGAGGGGAAAGTATAGCATTATCATATGCTAACATCTGCCATAGCCACAACCTATACTTTGCATGTCTGTTTGGACCAGCATAAAGCCATTCAAACTTCGCATTACCAAATATTCGTTCTCCATCTCCCATTTGGTAGGCATCATGGGTTTCAAGCAGGAGAAGTGACATCCGCAAAAAACAGAAAATGGGTTGTCAGGGAGGTTGTCAGGGATAGCGTCCGTAGCCGGCTTTTGTGAGAATTCCCAACCATGAGTGTTAATAAGGTGGTTCTTGAATGTCTTTTGCCTGGTGTAGATTTTTCCACAGACAACACACGTAAATCTGTAGCCATCACACGACTCTTGTAGTAGCTTGTCATCCTCATCCAGTGATTTGATATCCTCACGAAGACAATCCAGATGTATTGTGTCCACTATCTGAAATGGGAAATAAATAAGGTACAACAATTTATTGATATGTTTATCACTATCAAAAAATAATTTAATAATCATAGTCATTTTTCTGAATATTCCATCAGTTTCTCAACCAAACACAGTATCAATTACGGAACCGATAGGTTTAATGTAAATCCTTTTTTTTTTTACATCTGAACGATAACGTAATATGGTAAAGCTAATTTAATTTACTTACATGCGCAATTGACGCTTAATGTATTTTAAAAACGAAAGAAGTGTAGATACTTTTTGACAATCTGTGTACTTAAAATAAATCTTATTTGAATTAATATGTTCAAATTAAATACCTGTAATTTCTTCATAATCACATTGGCCTGATAAAGAACCCATTGTTTCTGTTCATCTGGGGTCATTAAGGATAGAACTGGCATACCACATGGCCTAGAGTCTTGGTCATTCATACCATGCATTTCTAAGAATTCTTCAACTATAGCTGCGGTTACGACATCTTCCACAAACTTAAAGTGTGACCTGAAAGAAAACCAACATTTCTTAATCGTAGTCTTTTGTATACAAGTAGTAGATCGACTAGTTTTTAGGCAAAAAAATAGATGGTTCTTTTTAAAAGAATAATACAGCTTGTAGATATATGCTTAACATATGAGTGGGGTTATTTAAATTTGAAATTTGAAATTCATTGTGTTGTAACAGAAATTTAGACCAGCCTTACAAATGTTACTATAAAGTTAAGTATCAAACCAGGAAAAGGGCAAGGGTTCTCAAATCTGCTTGAATAAATTATACCTGAATGCAGAAATAACTTGTTTCGGTCCAGCAACATCACGCCTATTTATCAATGAACGTAACTGGTACAGGCTTCCTTTGTCAGTTCCACTTTTCTCGGTGTAAAAAAGCTGATAGATGGACTGAAATGAGATTAATGTAACACTTTAAGTACCATTTTCATGACAAAATTCTGTATTTAACTTATTTTAATACAATATGTCACCTAAAAAGTAACAAATAAAAAAAACCAAATCTACATATAAAAATATAAGCAAAGTGGTATATTAAAAAAGACAATTACTAAATGCTATTTAATGTATACACATACTTTATGTTTGGCAAAATATATAATTAGGCGAAAAACCAACATCCATATCGCGGAGTGTGGTTCTTTTCTTTTCAACTAATGTAAAAATGAGACAAAGACTGATTTGTTCGTAGCATCAACCCATACTTGAACACTATAATTAATGTTGAACACTATAAATGGTGTTAGTATGCTTTATAAAGAGATGGTCTATAGGCTTTTGCCTGTTCTGCAGTCCAGTTTCTGTGAATAAATATTGATTAGCAAAAAAAAAAACGCTGTTAGTATTGTAAGGGTCTTGAAACACATATTTATCATTTTAGTAATTAGTTTGTGATCAGCTTGCATTGCCCATTATTGTACCTCAGGTGCATAAAGTTCCATGCAAATAAATGAAGTAGAATTTGCAACATCTACTTGATACTGCTACTCCATTTCATAACTTGTCAAACAATGAACAAATAAATTTGGCTTGTGATCTTTGGCATAATAGTACCAGCAAGAAATTCATTTCTCGGTGTAACCCTTCTGGTCTGTGTATTACTCCTTTTAGTGCATCAAATTCACACCACAGTTGCACCACAGCGATCAAGGATCAATCCATTTATATACTGAATAAGTGAAATACTAGGATTTTTCGCCCATTTAATAAAATAGCAACTGATGTACAAACAATGGGAAGCTTCTTTTCAAAATTCTTTTCCTGTACATTTTTTGATATAGCTGAAAAAAAGAAAGTTTAACAAGTTGTATGGTTTGATTGAACTACATTAGACTCCTATCCAACCATAAGTATAAAAAAATCCTATTTGCAAGCAAGTTGTACATTGTCAAGGTAAAATGATCTTATTTTCTACAGAGAATGTCAGCCACCCTCAAACACCCAAAAAAGAGAGAGATAGAAATGGGAGTTAAGGTCCACTTGATACAAACTAGGTCATTTCTGGACTTACACATGGTTCAACATTATTTAAATAATTCTATTTGGCACAGGGGTCTATAGCTGTGGGAGGAAACCGGATGACCTGAAGAAATCCCATCAGTTTCTGGTTGGACCCCTTGTCGCATACAAGCGGTGTATCAAAAATCAACAACCATGTCGGCGGATATCGCACGACTTAATGACAGGCTTTGTGATCAAATGCACATGTGTTGACTACCCCCCCCCCCCTCCCAAGTAATTATCATTTTGAACACCTGTCTATCCAACGTTATATATCTAGTTTTCAGTGTAGGGGCAGGTGCTGAGAGTTCATGCCATACATCAAGCCACCAAAACATGTCTATGCTGGCATCCAGTCTAGAAGCATGTAAAAAATCTGATTTCTTTTTACAAAGGTAGGTCACTTCTTCTCTAACTTTTTGGCACACTGCTGTAATGATGGCATTTTCAAATGCATCTTCACCCTTTATGCACTGGACAAGAGCTTGTGGACTTCGTTTAAAAAATATACTTTTGCAGATACTTTGACTGGTCGAATCTGTGATTATCTTACTGTGAATTTTACCAGAATGCAGAACTGTTAACTACAAATTATAATAAAAACATCATTTTTATTTTTTTAATTGTATCAAGAAAGTTAAAATAGAAAGTGAGAGAAATGGGGTTAGCCTCCACTCAACACAAGGTCATTTCAGAATTAAAACTTAAATTGGTTCCATTTTATTTCGATAATTCATAAGGTTGGACCCTACGCCTTGTCACATAGGCCTACATGCAGGAATTCTAAAAAAAAATCTAGGAACTCTAAAATGGCAGACCTTTTATGCATATGCATGTATTAACTATTAGGCCTAGTCACCTACTTATTAAAATAGGATTGAACTATGGCCAAGATTTTACTTTCTTATACAGGCTACATGATGTAGGCATGTTTTTATGCACTGAATATACATGTATGGTGGTACATAATAACTTAATAAGGTGTTCTGTTATTGGTATAAGATAGGCCTCCTTTAAAATAGAGGAATAAAAAATGAGGTTTAATGTCCTACTGTTCTGGGTTTTAGGAAGACGGTTGGCCTACATCAATATGCAGGGCTGTCTCACTCTTGTTTCAAATTCAAATGCACGCTAAAGTGTAAGAAGGATGTAATTTTTTGTTGCATCTGCTGAATGACTTTACGTTAACGTTGTCTCTGATAAATAAGACAGGGGTATCATAGGTCATATATTATATATGTAGGTTAGAAACTTTGACATGCTCAAACTAACCTACATGTTACTATTGTACATAACCCTACCATAATCCTGAGTTACTGGTAATATAAATTAAAACATACTTTTACATTGAACTCCTCTTCAAAGCGTGTCTGGGTTGACTTATGGGACGTTGCTACATGTATGTCCAGTATTTCATCTGCTGACATCGATGTACATGACAGTTGTTCTCGTCGATTCACCATTCTATTTTCAGTTGCAAGCTTTTTTACAGGCTTGGAAGTCGGCGTTAATTGTTCAGAAATTCGTTTCCCTTCTTTTTGTGGGGTCTGGTTTTGACTTAGTTGTTTTAAGTCGGAAATGAGTTCACAACGTGATAACTTGAGTCGGTTGACTATTGTAGCAATATCAATGTCTATTTGCTCTAGCCGATTCATTTTATTGAAACACGAATAGCACAGATATCCAGTTGTCGGCAGGGAAAGTTCTGTCATGAAATTCTTGAATGACAATGATTTTTCTACTACGCGGTAGGTTTTTTTCCCAATTACATATTTGCAAAGTGTGCAAGAACGAACTTCGGCAGCCATGTTGGGGTATTCTTTGTTGAAAAACGATGAGAGTTACTTCCCTTCGTTTATTTCCCTTCCAAGTAACGCTTTATGGGATTGAACGATAAATATATCACCATCAGCCAGGGCAGATAATTTGAAATCGTGGAATCCCTATGGATTAACCCAGGGTATAGTGGAGTAGAACGGAATGTGTACACTGGGTAACCGAGGATGATGGAAGACGGGCATACGCCATACAGTGTGCTATGAGGGAAATTTCGACCGTCCAATCCGAACGACTATATAGACAGCTGCCCTTGTCATGCCCTCTGTTCTGCATCACTGACAAGAGAAAATAACGCCGGATGAACTTTCTCGGCAAATGCAGGGATCGTACACCGGACCTCCAGGCTAGCGAGCCAGCGCGTTACCCACTTAGCCACATGAACTCCTATTTATTATAAGATGTAACAAACTAGGTCATGTTGGGATTAACATATGAACGTAGGTGTCTTTAGAAGTGTGTGTGTGTGTGGGGGGGGGGGTACCATCTACAATAGGTTCAATTTTATTTCAAAAATTCGCTTCCTCTTAGAGTGTCTAGAGCAAAAAACACACGGGGCTGGACAGGAGACCCCACTCCTTGTCAGGTACAAATGTGGAATCGAAACCACGCCACTTGACTCAATTACAGACCTCATGATCTAAAGCGCATACAATCGATCATTCGTCCACCTGACCCTCCACCGTTTAGGCAATAATGACACAGGTAAAAATAACAACCCTCAGCAGTTTACCTGGTAGATCTACTATTACCAATTGGGGAATACCTACCTGTTCCATAACAACCCGGGGCCCGTTTCTCAAAGCTCCGTTATCTTTTAACAATCCGTTAACTTTAACGGAGAGGAAGATTGTTGCTGGAAATAAAGGCCCCGAACATTCTGTGGTGCAAATTTATTCTACAGATTTATGCTAATATAAAAAATAAAGTATTCTATAGTGTTTTCTGTTGTAAATTTAACAGAAAGTTGACAAACAACACGTTACCAGGATATGTCCGTTAGAGTTTAACGGATTAGTAAAATAACTACCTGTACTATGTTTACCAGTTCTATATCTACCTGTACCATGTTTACCAGTTCTATAACTACCTGTACCATGTTTACCAGTTCTATAATTACCTGTACCACGTTTACCAGTTCTATAACTACCTGTACCATGTTTACCAGTTCTATAACTACCTGTACCATGTTTACCAGTTCTATAATTACCTGTACCATGTTTACCAGTTCTATAACTACCTGTACCATGTTTACCAGTTCTATAACTACCTGTACCATGTTTACCAGTTCTATAATTACCTGTACCATGTTTACCAGTTCTATAATTACCTGTACCATGTTTACCAGTTCTATAACTACCTGTACCATGTTTACCAGTTCTATAATTACCTGTACCATGTTTACCAGTTCTATAATTACCTGTACCATGTTTACCAGTTCTATAACTACCTGTACCATATTTACCAGTTCTATATCTACCTGTACCATGTTTACCAGTTCTATATCTACCTGTACCATGTTTACCAGTTCTATAATTACCTGTACCATGTTTACCAGTTCTATTACTACCTGTACCATATTTACCAGTTCTATATCTACCTGTACCATGTTTACCAGTTCCATAATTACCTGAACTGAATTGTCACCAGTTCCATCGTTCCTGTATGTGCCATTTTGATAACTAGGCCTACCTGTACCATAACTAGCTTTTTAGTGAAAAATTTGTGCCTAAACGATTTACATGTTACATAACTACCCCTGCCCAAATTGAATGCCCCCACCCCGTCTCTGAAATAAAAACCTGGGATGGTAGTCCCCTCTGCCCCTCCCTCCCAACTATTATACCCTGCCCATCAGTAGACATATAAAGGACAAGGTGTTATTTCATATCAATTTGTTAAAGAGATGAATACAGGTAAAACATACAGGTAAAACAGTAGACATATTAGTGTATTATCGTTAATTAATTTGTAACGGCGACTCCATTGATTTAATTAAATGTGCGAAGACCTGGGTTTGAGTATAACGTGTTAGATGTTTTACACACCAACGACAAAATACCAGCTGAGCTGTGAACAGCCTAAAACTGTGTGAATCAACAAAATATACTGTTTCATTCTACCGTGCAAACAACTGTGTGATTTGATGTTATATTTAGACGGACAACTAATTTATATAATATCATGAAAGTGCATTTCGGTTGGTTTGCTAGGTTTCCACTGTCGTTCGATGTGTTACCATAGGGTTGCCCTTATATTACTAAATACACGATCTTGTACACGTAGACAAGTGCTGAAATAGAGGCAGATCCAAGAGGGGGGGGGGGCTAATTTTCGACAAGGCCCTTTTCTCAGACCCAAATATGTCCGAAAATATCAGCCATATAGATCTTGGAATGCTTACAGATGCAGGGGAATGACGGATAATTTTAACCTAAAGGTTGGTAAGCAAGCCCTATACCTTGCTTGGGACTTGTGCTTAGATTGGCTATGTTTAAGAACGAAGTTGTGCTAAAAAATTTCTTGGAACGCATAATAACGTTCTTGTGAGTACAATGAAGTCTACTTAAAATCTAAGCACAAGAATTTTCTATGAATCGGGGCCAGTTCCCCTACCACTCGACCATAGCATCCCCAACTTTATTTAAGCCAGGGGGGGGGGGGATAACCGCACTAGGGGAGGGAGTCTACCTGTTGATCACCCGCGGGCTTGCAGTTGTGTTATTTTCGATCCCTGGTATATGTGGCTTGGAGATAAGGGCGCCTTCACAACCCCGCGGATTTACTCTGGTTACTCCAGTTTCCTCCCACAGGAAAGTGGGGGTTGGATGGCCGAATGGTTGGCACGTGCGTGCTGTATCATAAAGCCTGTCATTGAGTTAGCTGGCGTGGTTTCGAATCCCGGTTGTATGTGACAAGGAGTAGGGTCGCCTGTCCGACCTCGTGGGTTTTCTCAGGGTCCTCCGGTTTCTTCCCACTGCTAAAAGACCCATACGCGCAAGCGAATTATTGAAATAAAATTAAACCACGTGTTAGTCTCGAAATGACCTAGTTTGTGTCGAGTGGACGTTAACCCATCTCTCTCTCTCTCCCCCATCTCTCTCTCTCTCTAAAATATATTTATATCCGCCTTCCCGTCAAGTGCTCCCCCCTCTCTCTCTCCCTCTCTCTCTCCCCCCTCTCTCTCTCCCTCTCTCCGTGTATGTATCGAGAACCAAATCAATTAATTATCCATTTGTACATTAAAACGTATTTGGATGGATGCCAATCGAGGGATATTAACATTTCCTGTTTTGTATATTTTGATCAACGGGAGACTGATAATGTATATCTGATATGGATCTTGGTAAAGCGGATAGAAGCCAAACTTTGATGAACGGATATATTAATGGGTGCTTATATCTCATAAACCGTCATAAATCGTGTTTGTTGAATAGAGTAAAATGTATATACCCTTTTAAAATAGAACTATTCATATATTATTTACTGTAGTTTAAGTTGTTTTAACAGATTTTGATGATATTTGTTGACTCGTCTGTTTTCCGCGGTCAATGCACCCGAGGATAACTTATAAAACTGATAATTCTTTTAAAATAGAACTATTCATATATTATTTACTGTAGTTTAAGTTGTTTTAACAGATTGTGATCGTACTGGATGATATTTGTTGACTCGTCTGTTTTCCCCGGTCAATTCGTGCTCGAGGATAACTTATAAAACTGATAATTCTGAATTACGACCATGTCTGTATTAATATGTGATTTATATATTCATCTGACTGTTTTTTCCGGCGTGATTTCCCCTTGTCAGTGATGCAGAAGGAGGGCCTGACAATGACAGCTGCCTAGTCGTTCGGATGGGACGAAAAACCGAGGTCCCGTGTACACATTGGGGTGCACGTAAAAGATCCCTTGGCAGTTGGAATTCGATATAAGAGTAGGCCGTAGCGCCGCTGCCCGGGCAAAAATTTCCCTCATAGCACACTGTATGGCGTATGCCCGTCTTCAATTAGCCCAGGTTAGGAGCATATAGTAGGACGTTAAACCCCTTTCCATCCCATTCCATTCATCTGACTGTTACGTTGATTTGACTACTGTACGTAATAGTACCTAGTAGTTCCTAGTAGTTCCTCTTCTCTTCCAAACCCTAGAATACAAAAATAAAATGAAATTGGGTTCAACGTCCTACTGGTCTGCTCCAACAGGGCTATTGAAATGAGGGTACGCCATACATTGTGCTATGAGGGAAAGTTTGCCTGGGAAGCGGCACTGTGGCCTACTCTTATATCGAATTCTACCTGCCATTGGATCTTTTACGCGCATACCAATGTAACACGGGACCTGTTTTTTCGTCCCATCCGTCCTTGAAAGGCCCCCAGTCCTGCACCTATGACAAGGGAAACCACGTCGGAACATCCGGATGAACTTTCTCGGCCAATGCAGGGAACAAACACGCGACCTACAGGCTAGCGAGCCAGAGTCCTACCCAATAAGCCACCCTGGCTACCACAAATTTTACCTCTTAGCTAATCTATGCTTTCTTAGACTATTTTAAGTTTTGGTGAATCTGGACCTCCAGGCTAGCGAGCCAGAGTCTTACCCAATACGCCACCCTGGCTACCACAAATTTTACCTCTTAGCTAATCTATGCTTTCTTAGACTATTTTAAGTTTTGGTGAATCTGGTCCTAGAAAAGGACAAATCAGCTTGTGATCAACAGCAAAGATCGAGTAGAGGGTTAAGAAGGCACGACGGAAGGTCAATGGGTATCTGGTCGGGGTGGGTGGGGGGGTCCGGAAGTCCTACCCTGTTTGACCAAATCATATTGTATTTCTCCTTTATCCATTGAAATAGTCAACAAAGAAACAAACAAGATAATGTCACATTGTCCTGTAGGGTACGACATTGTCCTGTGGGGTAACCACATTGTCCTGTGGGGTACCACATTGTCCTGTGGGGTACCACATTGTCCTGTGGGGTACCACATTGTCCTGTAGGGTAACCACAATGTCCTGTTGGGTACCACATTGTCCTGTAGGGTAACCACATTGTCCAGTGGGGTAACCACATTGTCCTGTGGGGTACGACATTGTCCTGTGGGGTAACCACATTGTCCTGGGGGGGGGGGGGGGACCACATTGTCCTGTGGGGTACCACATTGTCCTGTCGAGTACCACGATGTCCTGTGGGGTAACCACATTGTCATGTGGGGTAACCACATTGCCCTGTGGAGTACCACGATGTCCTGTGGGGTGAGACATTGTCCTGTTGGGTACCACATTGTCCCGTGGGGTAACCACATTGTCCTGTGGAGTACCACGATGTCCTGTGGGGTACGACATTGTCCTGTAGGGTAACCACATTGTCCAGTGGGGTAACCACATTGTCCTGTAGGGTACGACATTGTCCTGTAGGGTAACCACATTGTCCAGTGGGGTAACCACATTGTCCTGTAGGGTACGACATTGTCCTGTAGGGTAACCACATTGTCCTGTGGAGTAACCACATTGTCCTGTGGTGTACCACAATGTCCTGTTGGGTACCACATTGTCCTGTAGGGTAACCACATTGTCCAGTGGGGTAACCACATTGTCCTGTGGGGTAACCACATTGTCCTGGGGGGGGACCACATTGTCCTGTGGGGTACCACATTGTCCTGTCGAGTACCACGATGTCCTGTGGGGTAACCACATTGTCATGTGGGGTAACCACATTGCCCTGTGGAGTACCACGATGTCCTGTGGGGTGAGACATTGTCCTGTTGGGTACCACATTGTCCCGTGGGGTAACCACATTGTCCTGTGGAGTACCACGATGTCCTGTGGGGTACGACATTGTCCTGTTGGGTACCACATTGTCCTGTGGGGTAACCACATTGTCCTGTGGGGTAACCACTTTGTCCTGTGGGGTAACCACATTGTCCTGTGGGGTACGACATTGTCCTGTGGGGTAACCACATTTTCCCTGGGGGGGGGACCACATTGTCCTGTAGGGTAACCACATTGTCCTGTGGGGTAACCACATTGTCCTGTGGGGTACCACATTGTCCTGTGGGGTAACCACATTGTCCTGTGGAGTAACCACATTGTCCTGTGGGGTAACCACATTATCCTGTGGGGTACAACATTGTCCTGTGGGGTAACCACATTGTCCTGTGGGGTACCACATTGCCCATATGGGGTGTCACGGTGTCCTGTGGGGTACCACATTGTCCTGTGGGGTACCACATTGTCCTGTAGGGTAACCACGTTGTCCTGTGGGGTACCACATTGTCCTGTGGGGTAACCACATTGTTCTGTGGAGTAACCACATTGTCCTGTGGCGTAACCACATTGTCCTGTGGCGTAACCACATTGTCCTGTCGAGTACCACGATGTCCTGTAGGGTACCACATTGTCCTGTTGGGTACCACATTGTCCTGTTGGGTACCAGATTGTCCTGTGGGGTAACCACATTGTCCTGTGGGGTAACCACATTGTCCTGTGGGGTAACCACATTTACCTGTAGGGTAACCACATTGTCCTATGGAGTAACCACATTGTCCTGTGGGGTAACCACATTGCCCTGTCGAGTACCACATTGTTCTGGGGGGTGTCACATTGTGGGGGGTCACATTGTTCTGTGGGGTGCGAGAAGGGTCAGTGTCTGTATTAACTGTACTATGGACATTGTCCTGTGGGGTGCGAGAAGGGTCAGTGTTGTATTAACTGTACTATGGACATTGTCCTGTGGGGTGTCACATTGTCCTGTGGGGTGTCACATTGTACTTTGGAGTAACCACATTGTCCTGTGGGGTACGAAATTTTCCTGTGAGGTGTCATATTGTCCTGTGGGGGGTCACATTGTTCTGTGGGGTGCGAGAAGGGTCAGTGTCTGTATTAACTGTACTATGGACATTGTCCTGTGGGGTGTCACATTGTACTTTGGAGTAACCACATTGTCCTGTGGGGTACGAAATTTTCCTGTGAGGTGTCACATTGTCCTGTGAGGTGTCACATTGTCCTGTGGGGGGTCACATTGTTCTGTGGGGTGCGAGAAGGGTCAGTGTCTGTATTAACTGTACTATGCACTACAGTCCTGGGTAACGCTCTACCATGCATCACTATCCTACGCCAGTGACACATAGCTAATTGATGCTTTCAACCTTACTAGGGGGTTGGGATGGCCTAGTGGTCTAGAGTGCCGCGCTTCGACCTCTAGCTGGCCGGTCACCTCTGGCTTGCGGCTGTAGTTTCGGGACCCGGTGTGAGCGTATGTGGCATGGAGTAGGGGCGCCGGGTACTCCGGTTTCCTCCCACTGCTAAAGACCCCTAAACGCAAGCGAATTATTGAAATAAAAATTGAAAACCTTACTCAAATTAAAGAATCCTTAAATCGTACAGCAACATTTTCACCGTCCATTAAGTCCTAGATGACATACAACAGTCTAAAATTAAATGATGAAAAACAAACTGAAGCTATCTTACTGGAAGCCTCTCGAAAAACTACGGAAATAAAAGAAAGAATGCAATGACGCAATGACTGACTTCTAACACACAAAAAAATTAAATAGGGTTTAACCTTCCTACTGTACTGTCCCTAAACTGGGCTATTGAAGGCGGGCATGTGCCATACAATGTGCTATAAGGAAATTTTGCCAATGGATCTTTTACGTACACACCCCGTTTTATTTTAGTTATATCAAGATAAGAAACAGATTGTTTTATGTGGTTTAAATGAAAATAGACTCCTTAATTGTAGGACTTTGAGTATGCATAAATGGATGGATTATTAAGCAAATTGCAAATATACATCATAGGAATAATATAAATGTATGAACAAACATGGATTACCAACGTTAGACCTCGCTCGTCTCTAATCTTGTACGTGTATGTATTGTCTAAGATTTCATAAGATTCTCGGATAATGTACTAGACATCGCCCTTCTCTAATCCCCGGACATGTGTCTGTTGTTACTGGTATGGTCACGAACCAGTAACAAAATGTTTGTTGTTTTTCAATTTTTCAAGAGAGTACGTGTTTTCATGGTTGTGCAATGAATTTCCTTTAACGGTAAGTGATTTCAAACACACAGGTAAGTTTATAATAACCAAAGTTAACTAGTTTGTTCATAATCGAAGAAATCCGTTTATTATTTACCATGGCGTAGACAGTAGCCCAGTGTTACTGATATTAAACCAGTCAAGTGCTGATATTAAACCAGCCCAGTGTTACTGATATTACTGACATTGAATTACAGAATTTGATCAGCCTAGGCAAACAGTGACTTTAATATTATCACGCACGTTACAACTGAATGTCATTGTTACAGTGAAAGAAATTTTGAAATAAACCCGTCGTAGTCAGTGTGGCATAATTAATGTCCGATTCACGACCCAATAAACTAAAACGTTATTTAAAACCGGGGTCAGTTGGTGTGAGGGTTGAGTTGCCAGTTACAGGGTTGTATAATTACTGTCTAAATCACAACCAATCAAACTAAATGATTTGTTATTTAAAACACGATCAGTAGGTGTGAGAATGGATGTGCCTGTTTCAGATCCGACATTTTATTGTAGTTAATTGGGATATATGATCAGAATAGTTTGGTTTACTTCATTAGATTCAGGTTCGTGATTTGACTTTGTTGGTTGTTCCATCACCCATGTAATAGTTTAGCTGAAAGTACGCCATCCATGGGGGGGGGGGGGTGGCTGTTCCAGATTCTATATACAATTATAGTTAATTGGTCGTGATTCGACTTTGTTGGTTGTTCCATCGCCCATGTAATAGTACGCCATCGATCAAACACCCGTCTGAACACCCTGAACACCCTGAACACCCTGGACACCCCTTACCTTTACCTGAAACTACGCCATCCGTTCAAAACTAACTAACAATCCCCCCCACCTCCTTTATTAGTCTAGTCGGAGAATAACAGTAGGACGTTAAATCCCATTTTATTTCATCATGTCCATTATGTTTAATCTGACTAATTACTATAGTTAAATAGGAACAATCTACTTGTAAACAATGTAAAGTAGTTTGGATATTTCTATTGAATCAGTTTTATCCCACGCCACTATATTAGCTCATTCAATGTAAAGTGGTTATAGTTTGGATATTTATATTGAATCAGTTTTATCCCACGCCACTATATTAGCTCATTCAATGTAAAGTGGTTATAGTTTGGATATTTCTATTGAATCAGTTTTATCCTACGCCACTATATTAGCTCATTCAATACTAGTCGCTTTCCGTTCTTCTAATTTATTCAACAAACTTCTCCTGTTCACTAATCTACATAATCTATATTTACTGTCTACTTATCTCTGTCAAATAATTTTGAAACGAAACAGGGTTTAATTTATACGCCGGGGAGGGGGATGTATGGAACGAAACTAACTCGGCACAATTTCAGAAATCTTTCTTGGTCAACAACCGGATTGATCCCGGGATATTTTGGTTATTATTCGTGCTTGAAGAAATTAAATCTAATCCGAGGTCGATGTAGTGGTTTTAACCGACAAAAGGCGGTGTTAGTCTTCATATTTTATACAGTTTATTGTCTCATGTGGATCAGATTATGGGCCCATTCAGCCCAGCCTCTTGGCCCATTTAGCCAAGCCTCTTGGCCCATTCAGCCAAGCCTTTTGGTCCATTCAGCCCAGCCTTTTGGCCC
Source organism: Patella pellucida (assembly GCA_917208275.1). NCBI lineage: Eukaryota > Metazoa > Mollusca > Gastropoda > Patellidae > Patella > Patella pellucida. The sequence goes on from OU795037.1 coordinate 5,152,236, forward strand.
ATTCGGTCCAGCCACTTGGTCCATTAAGCCCAGCCTCTTGACGCATTCAGCCCAGCCTATTGGCGCATTCAGCCCAGCCTCTTGACGCATTCAGCCCATCTTCTTGACGCATTCAGCCCAGCCCCTTGGCCCATTCGGCCCAGACTCTTAACTCATTTAGTCCGATTCAGACATATGGTGCGAATGAGCCATAGTTCGAATTAGCCATGGTCCGAATGAGGCATGGTTTTAGGAATGTAACTTATGGAAACATTCAGCATACTTGCTACATCTCTCTAGATTTCCGAGTGGGCGTCAAACCCCATCTCTCTCTCTCTCTCTCTCTCTCTCTCTCTCTGTCTGGTATTCACCTGCTTCTAATCGACTAATAGCGTTGTAGAGTTAGCCTTCGTTCAGGTGTATCATCACTTGGTTCGTTGAGTGTTTACATGTGCAACTGATTTGGTAATCCAGAACCAATCCGGGGATTTTAAGGGTCTTAGATTTAGGTTCCGTACCAAAAGGTCGTGAAGCTGTTACATTCCTGTGTCCAACTGATTTGGTAATCCAGAACCAATCCGGAGATTTTAAAGGTCTTAGATTAAGGTTCCATACCAAAAGGTCGTGAAGCTGTTACATTCCTGTGTCCAACTAATTTGGAAACCAAGAACCCCGTGAAGCTGTTTAATTCGTGTATTTTGGGCAATCAAACGAAATCAAATTTCGGCAAAAAGGATGACCAGTCACAATTAATGACCCTACATTTAAAACCAATAATGAATTTCATTTATCCTTACATAATGATGACATTAAAAACTAAAAAGTTTTATGGAAACAACGACCCCGTTCAAATATAAAAATGATGAAAAATGGGTTGTGCGTTTCTTTTTTTGGAAGAGTATATAAAACAATAATGTAGTTTTTATGTTCTGAACGAGAATATTATTTTATGTATTTTATGTATTATATATTGTCAACGCTTTCGAAAGCAATTTTCACAATTTAATAATTCATACGTCTAACGCTAACAATTTATAGAAACATATTTTTTTACACGTGACGGAAAAGGGTGATGTAATGAATTGAATTATATAAATATGGTATTTTATCATAAATCACAAAAAAAACATATTAAACCTATCTTTCTATAAATATGGAATCAAACAAAACATAATAAACTCCTCTTTATATAAAAACAGACAGAAATAGAATCCTATATTCGTTTTAGATTTTATATTTATACAATTATCATGTTTTAGAATTAGATTCCAATTCAAGATGGCCGTTTAAGATTTTATATTTATATAATTATCATGTTCTAGAATTAGATTCCAATTTATGATGGCCGAATAGTTAGCACATGCGTGCTGTATCATAAAGCCTGTCACTTTTTCTTTCTCCTGTCCTGTGCCCTTCCCTCTCCTTCCCCCCCCCTCCTTTCTTTCGATTTTCTTTTATCCCACCCCTCTCATTTCTTTCGCCTCTATTTTTTCTTTTTTTATTTCCCCTTTTTTTTTGTTTCTTTATAGACTTAGGCCCACTTTTTTAAATAATCATAGGCCCACCTGTCGCCGTCGGATTTCTTTATTGAACGACTGTTGCTATAACGACCCAGTTATCGGTAAACAATATGCGGAATAACCCACTACAAAGCATAACAATTTAGTTGTAGGGTGTTACATGCCAGGAAGCCATGGTTAATCAGCCAGTTAGGTCGGGTGTTCGTTTCCAGCATTGGCCAAGACAACAGGACGTTTAACCCCAGTTAATTCATTCATTCATTCATTACTGCCTCTATGACGTTGAACCCATTCCATTCATTCATTCATTACTGCCCCTATGACGTTGAACCCCATTTCATTCATTAATTCATTCATTCATTACTGCCTCTATGACGTTGAACCCCATTTTATTCATTAATTCATTCATTACTGCCTCTATGACGTTGAACCCCGTTTCATTCTCATTCATTCATTACTGTCTCTATGACGTTGAACCCCATTTCATTCATTAATTCATTCATTCATTACTGCCTCTATGACGTTGAACCCCGTGTCATTCTCATTAATTCATTCATTACTGCCTCTATGACGTTGAACCCCATTTCATTCATTAATTCATTCATTCATTACTGCCTCTATGACGTTGAACCCCGTTTCATTCTCATTAATTCATTCATTACTGCCTCTATGACGTTGAACCCCGTTTCATTCTCATTAATTCATTCATTACTGCCTCTATGACGTTGAACCCCGTTTCATTCAGTAATCATAACTTCTCTAGGGGGTTTAGACCCCATTCAGTTTATTCATAATTATATCTAGGGTTTAGACCCCATTCATTTTATTCATAATTATATCTAGGGGGTTTAGACCCCATTCATTTTATTCATAATTATATCTAGGGTTTAGACCCCATTCATTTTATTCATAAATATCTGTAGGAAGTTAAACCACATTTTATTTATTAGGTTTCGTGCCATACAACCCTTCAGAATGAAATGAGAATGAATGAAATACACCTTTAAACAATAAAACATTAAACATTAAAGTAATTATATAGCGCCTAAACACCAAATGAACGGTTCCAAAGGCGCATGTTTGATTACACAACCTTAATCTTCGTTTCAGCTACAAGACTGGCTACATTCGATTTTCTCAGTACATTGAAGTTATTGACGGTTCTATATATCACAGTTACTGGACACATTAGAACATGCACTATCAATTATTGTGAGCACGTCATTAATTGACAGTTCTATATATCCAAGTTAGCGGACACATACGACATGCAATTGTGATCAGTTTCCGCCATATTGTAGCCGCCATCTTAGAATCAGCACGATACGTATACAGAGAACAGTATACTGTGAATAGATTGTTTTATCTCCGGGCTGAATTCCATAAAAAAAATCATGTAGTTTTTCCAAATAAAATCATATAGTTTTTCCCTATAAAAGAAACAGATTGTCACACAGCGAATTATTTTAACATGGCGTGGAATGGAATGGAGTGGGGTTTAACGTCCTACTGTAATGCACTTAACCTGAGATAATTGAAGACGGGCATACGCCATACAGTGTGCTATGAGGGAAATTTTGCCCGGGCAGCGGCGCTACGGCCTACTCTTATATCGAATTCCAACTGTCAAGGGATCTTTTACGTGCACTCCAATGTGTACACGGGACCTCGGTTTTTCGTCCCATCCGAACGACTAGGCAGCTGTCCTTGTCAGGCCCTCCTTCTGCATCACTGACAAGGGGAAATCACGTCGGAAAACCGAGATGAACTTTCTCGGCCAATGCAGGGATCGAACACCCGACCAACAGGCTAGCGAACCAGCGCCTTATCCACTTAGCCACCGTGATCCCCCAACATGGCGTGGATGTGTCTGCGAAATCTCTACATCTTCCGAAATATTCTAACAAATCAGCGTAGGTTAACTCTTATATACTGTTTTCAAAACTTTCAGATATCAAAGTATGCTATGGTGGACATTTTGCTCAGCGACACTACGGCCTACTCATATATCGAATTCCATCTGTCAAGGGATTTTTTTTCTACCTGTAGAGAAATTCAATATCCTGTTTTTCACGGAATTAACGGGATTTTAATTTTAAGGAAAGTGTGGATTGAAAAGAAAATTAATAAAGTATTCCATGTAAAGTTTCTTAAAACGAATCAATATCTGACTTTCACCAAGGTTATCGATTTTAATGCAAGAATTTATTTAAAAAATACCGTGTTCGCAAAGATCTCGTCAATTTTTATTGACTCTTTTTGAAAGCGATATTTTGGCGTATCTCTGGACAGGCTGAATCAGATTCAATTACTTCTAACGCCACTAGGTACCTACATTCAGATGTCATCGATTTTCTTCAGATTTACGCTCGAATAACAGTGTATTGTTTTCAATAATTCATACAAAGCAACTTTTTTTTAAATAATTATTACTCGGCATACCGCTGGGCTGCTCTAGGCTACTGCCCCTTTGACAAATGTCCCAGCTGTTGATACTTCAGCAGTCGTATCACGCATACGGGTCGCTACGACGTTGTACACCGATACGAGAGAGAGAGAAATGGGGTTGAACGTCCACTCAACACAACTAGGTTATTTCGGGACTAACATATGGTTTAATTTTATTTCAATAATTCGCTTGCGCGTAGGGGTCTTTAACAGTGGGAGGAAACCGTAGTGCCCGGGGGAAACCCACGAGGTTGAAAGGCGCCCCTATCTCCATGTCAAATACGCTCACACTAGGGGTCGAAACCATAGCAGCAAGCCAGTGGTGACCGGCCAGCTAGAGATCGAAGCGCGGCACTCTAGACCACTAGGCCATCTCAACCCCCCCAATAAGACAACCAGACTTCTAGTAACTATCTGTACTGGTGAAGATAGGCTGTCACGATCAGGTTTCCTTTAAACATTTACAAAAAAAAAAAAAAACAATTTGATGAAAAAACAACAATTGCACAAACAATCCCAAAATTACAAATTGACTTTTGGATTATTTGATCAAGAAAAACAGGAATTCCTGTAGATAAATCATTGTTGGCATTCGTTACGTCTTTTTTGTGAATTATACCACAACAATCCCGGGATTGTAAAGCGCTTGGCCCCCGGATCCATTCACTTGATTTGATAATTGTTTATTTTTTGCAATGTCTATTTTCGATCCTGTCCGCAGGTTTATCTTGTATATTTTTGTTTTGCGTGTAGTGCGATTCTCCTGCACTTACTATTAGACTATTTGATCAATTTACGACGGTATTAAACTTTTATTCTATCTTTACAACCCCTCACTGATTGACAATCATATAACCTGAAATACCATTGAACACGAACAAGATGATGATCTCGAGAAAAATTACTGATTTCTAAAACCTGTAGAAATCTAATGTCCTGTTCATTATTTCAACACGACCTTTACAAACGTGTTGGCGATAATATCAATTGCCTTTTCTTTTCTATCACACAGTTGTTTTGCTCTATTTGTTGTTTGGTTTGTGTTTCTGTTGAAAGCTTTTTCCTCTTGGCTGATTTTCACCATTGCTTTAATTGTATTGGAAGATAAATCTGATAGTATTGATGCTGTGTAACTGATATATGGTAAAGCCATATGCGTTCCTTCACATTGTTACTGAGATACATGTAGATTGCCACCTTGGACATAGTCCTTTTTTTGGTACAACTGTTTTCAAATTCAACAGGTAGTCAATATTCATATTTATAATTGAAAGACAGTTTCAGGAGTTTTTTTTTATTGGTATAAGATTGTGCTGCGCAACGTAGAAGAATTGTTGAAACATTCCAGGGTCAGTTTCATGATTTTTTCTATTTGTCATAAGACTGCTCCACGTTACGTAGAACCATATTGTTTAAAAATATTAGAGGCAGTTTCAGGAACTGACAAAAAAAACCCAATAAGATGTCACTAGAATAAAAAGCATAGGTCATTTGGTCGCCATGGCAAACCGAGATCCAGTTTAGACGTTGACGTGCAGTATAAGAATCCGTGGCAGTTCAAAATCGACCATCTGCTAAACCAGACTTTCGTTATGGTGGGTTTTATCCGTGATTAAACAAAAAACTGGGTTGTTTGGACTATCTTTATCGGGACTGGCCTTTAGTCCAGATCATCTGGTCCGAATCTCTCTTTTAGAGAAAATCAATTATAAATATATTACTTTCAGGTGGTATTGATACGAGTGGAATAGCACGGAAATGAAATTGGGTTAACGTCCTACTGTTCTCCTCCGACTGGGATATTGAAAGCTGACACACATCAAGTGTACTATGAAGGAAATTTTGTCCGGGCAGCGACAATATGGCCTACTCTTATATCGAATTCCAACTGCTAAGGTTTTACGACAGCTGCCCTTGAAAGGCCTCGAGTCCTGCATCACTGACAAGGGACAACCATGTCGGAACATTCCCATAAACTTTCTCAGACAATGCAGGGATCACATACGCGACCTCCAAGACAAGCGCGAGCGTCTATCCCACTTAGCCACCGTGGCCATGAATATCATTACTATGTAATTTCCTAATGTACGTCCACACTGTATCATAAGATCTGACGTTGTTTCTGTTCCTCAGCTGTACGTGGCAAGGAGTAGGGTCGCCTGTTCAACCTCGTGGCTTTCCTCTGGTTTCCTTACAATGCGAAAGACCCCTACGCGCAAGCGAATTATTGAAATAAAATCAACCATAAGTTAAAAAATTTAAACCCTCTGTCTCCCACTGCACATGACCCGTGTGATGATCTGTATAAAATTGAACCATATTTTAGTCCCCAAATGACCTAGCTTGTGTCGAGTGGACGTTAAACACTCTCTCCCAATGTACCAACTGTGCGGTGGCCTGTATACGCAAGTGATATGGAGGATAGGGTTGACGACTGATCTAAACCAGTAACACACAAGCAGTCTTATAATTGGTTAATGGAAACGGTTCAAACGTTATACGGAATGCTATAGACACAGATGATATGGAGGATAGCATACTGCACACAGCGTTCCACCTACGTCATATACCAGAAGCTAGCAGTAGATAGGCAGCATAAGTTTGGGATGGGAGGATAGGACTGACAACTTGAATAAATCCACAACACAAACGGTCTTAGTTGGCTAATGTAGACGGTATACGGAATACTATAGAGTCTTATCACACATTTTCCATATCTTTTTTTCAGTACTTAACAAAAAGTCTTTTTTTTGTTTTTTTTTTCTTTTACAGCGGGAGATATGTTTCACAATGCTCTATTTCATTTTGTCAGTCTAATAACACACATTTTTTAATATATCTTTCATGGTGCTCTGTTCATTAAATTAACATATTTCATAAACTTGTTTTTAATTTTTAATTATTAATATTTTCTTTACACCAGCATCAGTGATCACTGTTGCTCTATTGTTTATCTATAGCTCAGGTTAATTGGTTTTCCATTAATAGTGTTAATACACTGATCGTTATATATAACAGCACTCAACGAGATATTTTCGTTGTGTAGGTTTAGTTCTTAATGACCCCCTAATCAAAGGTGTTAAGATCTAATTGGATTGGATTATTGTCTTTGTTGCATTGTTATTCTTTGTTGCATATTCTGTATATATTAAGTGGAAACCACGCCGGAAATCTAAGAATAAAGATCCCCTGGTTAGCTAGCACGTGTTTTACTCACTCAGCTACCCTGGCTTCTACAAGACGGTATATGCAGCTCGCGGCCTTGATCACCGGGGGTTTAGCTGCCGGTATGGCCAAGTCCGTACCAAGTCACAAATCAAACACTAACATGATAAGAATTGATGACTAACCTAATTGGATGGGTCGGGTTCCTCTCGTGTTCATTACTGATAATATGTACAAAATATTTACAATAATTATTAAAGACCACTAAGCTGTCGTCCATTGAGCTTTTCTGTAAACAAGAAAGTCTGATACTTTTATCATTTATTTCGTAAACAAACATTCCAGATAATTTTCTGGAGAAATTTGGTTGAATCTGCGCTGATCAGGTATAAGTAATGTAAATTTCGATTGTTTTCATGAAATCCATTTGCCTGGGGGAATTATATCTCAACCATAGAGAGTAATATTGACAAAATTAGTCATGAAAAGTAAAAAAATGGGGTTGCGAATATTCACAATCTCATTAAAACACAGATCCTATTTAGTTTCGTTTTTTATAGTTCAAAATTTCGTTTTACTTGTCTTTACTACACTAGGACCTGGAAGAGTTGTTATCAATTACATGTTCTGGTTAATGTGAGGGATTAGCCAATGAAACGGTCATTTACGGCGTGTGGGGCACAGTATTGTACGTAATCCACTAGAAACATCAATGTCTGACGTCATAGGATCAAAAGCGGTCTGACGCGACCTATCGCTACAACCGAACAGACCTTCATAACCAATGCTGGTTACTATAGAGCCCAGTGAGCGTATTGAACCAACTATGTCACTTCCGGTTTAAAACAAATAATTTCTCACTTACAAAACTGTTTTGCTGTGTGTTACGGAGGGGATTATTTTTGAATTATAAATATATATTTATAAATAACCCCCTCTGTAACACACAGCAAAAGATTTATTTAAAACATTGTTAAATTTACGATCTTATTTGAAAGGTAGATGATATTACAGATCGCAGTGTTTATTTATAATTCCAAACCTGTTTGCTATAATGGCGCCAATAACACGTTTTAAATAGACAACTGTATGCCAAACCAATTCCTTAAATTCAATCAAGTCAGCCTTTGCACACCTCTTTGACTCCGTTTGGTAGAGTTCGTCATAAAACTGATTGACGGCGTCACAATAAATGTCATTATAACGCTGGGTATGATAGTTGACTATTCTTTAGGGATTTGTTGGGGTTTTTTTTGGCTTTTTACTTTCTTTTAATTGAAACCCGTTCGAGAAACGAACCAGTGGCTTTTAAGTGTAAGATAAACACGAGACTGGGGTTATGCCGGGGAAAGAAAGACTGAAGAAATAAAACTGAGAAAAAGAAAAAAAAAATTCTGAAGTCTTTCTTTCCCACAATAATCGAAGTCGAGGAATTTATCTTGCTTATAAACCGACTATGTTTAGATGTCCATAAAATGAGAATATTTCAGAACTCCAATAAGAAAAAAACTAGTTGACTCAATGGCAGGATTTTTGATACAGAGCGCACGTGCCTCTCACTGCTATCCTCTCACTGCTAAAGACACCTATATTGAACTCCCTCTCTCCCTTTAGGTAACCCTCTCTCGGTCTCTCTTTCTATCTCTCTCTCGGCCTCTCTCGGTCACTCTCTCTGTCTCTCTCTCTCTCTCTCTTTACTCTATATTGTTTGTATAATGATGAATTGAACATATTGTTTGTTTGATCTGACCAGACTTGCAGGAATGGCTGGCAGCTAATATATGTCACAACCCAACCTTACTAGTAACAATAAACTATGTCAGCTTACTCTATCACCTCCGAGATCGAGACCTAGAGAATATTATAAAAGTAGTACCGTATGGTTCACGAGATGACGTGTTACTACACCATGTGGAAAGTTTGAGACAAACGATTTGATATAATTAGGACCTGTTAATTTCCTTCAATAACTTCCCTTGACAATCGTTGTGCTGGTGCCACTATAATGGGCTGATTTGGTCAAGCATGGTTAATTAATACAAAGCTTTCATCGTTATGTTCGGGGTCTGCGACCAATTTAACACGTAACTCTCCTTTCAACCGAACACCAATGGTTTAGTAATTCAATCAATGTGCGTCTGTGGTTCTCTTGTCGCGCGCGTCCAGATTCCATCCCGTGTCATTTACCGATTTGTATAAAGTCGTGTTTCTTTATTAACATCAATGAGAGTTTGATTAAAGATAGTAGGAATATGTCCGACCCACGCTAAGATAGGAACATGTCCGACCCACGTTAAGATAGAAACATGTCCGACCCACGTTAAGACAGGATCATGTTCGACCCACGTTAATTTACTGTTTACTTATGCCAGACTATACTCTGTAAACTAAATGAACGACTGAGAAGGCAACAAAGACAATATCATTGAAAATAGAAATAGAGTAAATTGCTCCATGTCTGTTTTGTTGTCCTTCACACGAGTAATGTATTTATTATGTCTTTACGGGACTTCAACACATTATTTCATAAACCAATGTTTCGCTTTTTCTTTGCTTCACCAAAACTAAAAATAGTCTATAAATGGGAAAATCCTGATGAACGTTCTCGGTCAATGCAGGGATCGAACAATTAGCCACCGTGGCCATCGGTGCATTCTTAGACTATTTTAAGTTTATGCAATAATGTAGAGGGTTAAGACACCGATGGAAGGCCGGCGCGTGCTCAATGTGTGTCGCCTGGTTGGGGGGGTCCAGGGGGTTCCCGGAGTTCCGGGGGCCTCCCCTGTTTGAAATAGTCAACAAAGAAACAAATCAGATCATTCCACATTGTCCTGTGAGGTGTCACATTGTCCTGTGGGGTGCCACAAGGGTCAGTGCTTGGTCCTGTATTATCTGCACTATACACGACAGTCTTGGCTAACATAGTACCATGCATTATACTATCCTACGCCAGTGACACATAGCAAATTGAGGCTCCAATCTTACTAGGGGGTTGGGATGGCCTAGTGGTCTAGAGTGCCGCGCTTCCACCTCTAACTGGCCGGTCACCTCTGGCTTGCTGCTGTGGTTTCGATCCCTGGTGTGAGCGTTTCCTCCAGGCACTCCGGTTTCCTCCCACTGCTGAAGACCCCTACGCGCAAGCGAATTATCAAAATCAAATTAAACCATATGTTAGACCCGAAATGACCTAGTTGTGTTGTGTGGGCATTAAACCCCATCTCTTTTCTCTCTCTCTCTCGCTCTCTCTCTCTCTCTGTGGCTGTGGTTTCGGGCCCCGGTGTGAGCGTATGTAGCATGGAGTAGGGGCGCCTTCTCAACCTCATGGGTTTTCTCCGGGTACTCCGGTTTCCCCCAACTGCTAAAGACCCGTAAGCGCAAGCGAATTATTGAAATAAAAATTGAAACCCTTACTCAAATTAAAGAATCCTTAAATCGTACAGCAACATATTCACAGTGCATTAATTCCTAGATGACATACAACAGTCTAAAATTAAATGATGAAAAACAAACTGAAGCTATCTTACTGGAAGCCTCTCGAAAAACTACGGAAATAAAAGAAAGAATGCAATGACGCAATGACTGACTTCTAACACACAAAAAAAATGAAATAGGGTTTAACGCCCTACTGTACTGTCCCTAAACTGGGCTATTGAAGACGGACATACGCCATACAATGTGGTATAAGGAAATTTTTCCAATGGATCTTTTACGTACATATCCCGTTTCATTATATTTATATCAAGATGGGGAACAGATTGTGTTATATGGTTTAGGGGGTCGGGATGGCCTAGTGGTCTACAGTGCCGCGCTTCAACGTGTAGCTGGCCGGACACCTCTGGCTTGCGGCTGTGGTTTCAAGCCCTAGTGTATGTTTGTCCCGAAATGACCTAGTTGTGTTGAGTGGACGTTAAACCCCATCTATCTATCTCTCTCTCTCTCTGTCACTCTCTATATATATAAGACATTATTTATGAATAGTCCCAAGACGGACGAAAAGTACTTTAAAATGTTAAAATGTTATTAAACCAGTGTTGAAATCAGTTTGTGTTGGCATACCTTTTATCTTTTCATCGTTTATCCATTACATCCTATTTTACTTGTCCAGAGGGTTCGAAATGTTTAAATCCATGTTGATATTGAAAATGTTTACGTAAAGCTTTTCAAACCATGTTACGGCATGTAGATGAATTTTTCCAATTTTTAAAATTAGGTGTGAAGATGAAATTGTATCATCAATTAATTGGAATATTGTAAAATAGTACAAATTGTTGACGAGAATAATGATTGGAACATATTATTCAGTTACATACAAGAGTGGTATTGGGCCTTTAAACAAATAACAAATATACATCATAGGAATAATATAAATGTATGAACAAACATGGATTACCGCCGTTTGACCTCGCTCGTCTCTAATCTTGTACGTGTAAAAATTGTCTCACATTTCATAAGATTCTCGGATAATCAATTAGACATCACCCTTCTCTAAACAAATAACAAATATACATTATATGAATAATATAAATGTATGAACAAACATGGATTACCGCCGTTTGACCTCGCTTAAATTGTCTCTAATCTTGTACGTGTATGTATTGTCTCACATTTCATAAGATTCTCTGATAATCTACTACACATCACTCTGCTCTAATCCCCGGACATGTATCTGCTGTTACTGGTATTGTAACGAACAGGACAGATTAAACCAGCCCAGTCCAGTGTTAATGGTATTAAACCAGCCCAGTGTTACTGATATTAAACTAGGCCAGTGTTACTGATATTAAACCAGGCCAGTGTTACTGATATTAAACTAGGCCAGTGTTACTGATATTAAACTAGGCCAGTGTTACTGATATTAAACTAGGCTAGTGTTAAAGATATTAAACTAGGCCAGTGTTACTGATATTAAACTAGGCCAGTGTTACTGATATTAAACCAGCCCAGTGTTACTGGTATTAAACTAGGCCAGTGTTACTGATATTAAACCAGCCCAGTGTTACTGATATTAAGCTAGCCCAGTGTTACTGATATTAAACCGGGCCAGTGTAACTGATATTAAACTAGGCTAGTGTTACTGATATTAAACTAGCCCAGTGTTACTGATATTAAACTAGCCCAGTGTTACTGGTATTAAACTAGGCCAGTGTTACTGATATTAAACCAGCCCAGTGTTACTGGTATTAAACTAGGCCAGTGTTACTGATATTAAACCAGCCCAGTGTTACTGATATTAAACTAGGCCAGTGTTACTGATATTAAACTAGGCCAGTTTTACTGATATTAAACCAGCCCAGTGTTACTCGTATTAAACTAGGCCAGTGTTACTGATATTAAACCAGCCCAGTGTTACTGATATTAAACCAGGCTAGTGTTACTGATATGAAACTAGCCCAGTGTTACTGATATTAAACCAGCCAAGTGTTACTGGTATTAAACTAGGCCAGTGTTACTGATATTAAACCAGGCCAGTGTTACTGATATTAAACTAGGCCAGTGTTACTGATATTAAACTAGGCCAGTGTTACTGATATTAAACTAGGCCAGTTTTACCGATATTAAACCAGCCCAGTGTTACTCGTATTAAACTAGGCCAGTGTTACTGATATTAAACTAGGCCAGTGTTACTGATATTAAAACAACCAACATACTTATTTATTCCCTCAAACTACACATTGATGGTCGATATCTGACCCCTGTATTGCTGAAATTAAAACCAGGAGAAATAATCGAGAACATTAAATGGTTTTCTACGACTGGTAACTCAGAGTGGAATCATAGACAAGCTGATAAAACTGGGTAACAGCCCCGTTAAAATCTCTTCCTTACAAAACCATCTTAATTTCATTATAAATTTATCAATCAACACACTAGATAAATGTGTTGAAAGTGTACGAGTCACCTCGTTTTTTGTTTATTTAATTTAGAGAATGTGACGACTAATGGACAATTTCGCGGATTAATTAGAGTATATTTTGTTTGACATCCTAACCTTTAACCTTTAACGAAATATAAAACATAAAACCATTTTGAAAAGTGGTGTCACTGGTGATGGTCTATCGAGGATATACAGACAGAAATGTTTAGAATCATTTAAAGAATTTACACGAAAGTCAATTTATATACTAGTAGTCTAAGGCTTTTTTCCAAGGTCATTTCGGAGCAGAATAGTAGGACGTTAAACCCCATTTTATTTCATTCCATTTCATTTATAAGGCAGAGGTTAGACAGGCGATTAATCTTGATATTTACCCACAAACGCCAAACACCTGTAAGTGAATATTGGAGGTAAGATATTGTAAATTCCCCCCTCCTTATTGAACGATGCTCTTCAGCCGTGAGTGAAAAACAGAGGTTGGACAGGTTAGACAGTCGACAATATCCCTTGTCACGTCAGCTCGCTACGGATCTTAGAATTCACAATAATGGCGTCTTTAGGTGTCTTACTCACACCCCGAATGGGATTGAATTACAGAATTTGATCAGCCTAGGCAAATTGTGACTTCAATATTATCACGCACGTTACAACTGAATGTCATTGTTACAGTGAAAGAAATTTCGAAATCAACCCGTCGCAGTCAGTGTGACATAATTAATGTCCGATTCACGACCCAATAAACTAAAACGTTATTTAAAACGGGGTCAGTTTGTGTGAGGGTTGAGTTGCCAGTTACAGAGCTGTATAATTACTGTCTAAATCACAACCAATCAAACTATATTAGCTCATTCAATACTAGTCACTTTCCGTTCTTTTAATTTAATCAACAAACTTCTCCTGTCCTCTAATCTACATAATCTATATTTTTACTGTCTACTTATCGCTGTCAAATAATTTTGAAATGAAACAGGGTTTAATTTATACGCCGGGGAGGGGGTGGCGTGGGGTGTTTGAGGACGAAACTAACTCGAAACAAGTTCAGAAATCTTTCTTGGACAACGTCGGGATGGATCCCGGGATATTTTGGTTATTTTTCGTGCTTGAAGAAATGAAATATAATCCGGGGTCGATGTAGTGGTTTTAACCGACAAAAGGAGGTGTTAGTCTTCATATTTTATACAGTTTAGTGTCTCATGTGGGTCAGATTATTGGCCCATTCAGCCCAGCCTCTTGGTCCATTCAGCCCAGCCTATTGGCGCATTTCAGCCCAGTCTCTTGACGCATTCAGCCCATCTTCTTGACGCATTCAGCCCAGCCCATTCGGCCCAGGCTCTTAACTCATTTAGTCCGATTCAGACATATGGTGCGAATAAGCCATAGTTCGAATAAGCCATGGCCCGAATGAACCATGGTTTTAGGAATGTAACTTAAGGAAACATTCAGCATTATTGCTACATCTGTCCGGGATTCCGAGTGGACGTTAAACCCCATTTATATCTCTCTCTCTTCTCTCTCTCTCTCTCTCTGTCTGGTATTTACCTGCTTGTAATCGACTAATAGTGTTGTAGCGTTGGTCTTCGTTCAGATGTACCATCACTTGGTTTGTTGAGTGTTTACATGTGCAACTGATTTGGTAATCCAGAACCAATCCGGTGATTTTAAGGGTCTTAGATTTAGGTTCCATACCAAAAGGTCGTGAAACTGTTACATTCCTGTGTCCAACTGATTTGGAAACCGAGAACCCCGTGAAGCTCTTTAATTCGTGTATTTTGGGCAATCAAACGAAATCAAATTTCGGAGAAAATGATGACCAGTCACAATTAATGACCCTACATTTAAAACCAATAATGAATTTCTTTTATCCTTACATAATGACATTGAAAACAAATAGGTTTTATGGAAACAACGACCCCGTTCAAATATAGAAATGATGAAAAATGGGTTGTGACTTTCTTTTTTTTGGAAGAGTATATAAAACAATAATGTGTTTTTATGTTCTCAAAGATAATATTTTTTTCTGTAAATTCTGTATTATTGTCAACGCCTGTGAAAGCAATTTCCACAATTTAATAATTTATACGTCTAACGCTAACAATTTATAGAAAAGTATTTTTTTACACGTGACACAAAAGGGTGATGTAATGAATGGAATGATATAAATATGGTATTTTATCATAAATCACAAAAAAGATATTAAACCTATCTTTATATAAATATGGAATCAAACAAAACATAATAAACTCCTCTTTATATAAAAACAGAAATAGAATCATATATTCGTTTTAGATTTTATATTTATATAATTATCATGTTCTAGAATTAGATTCCAATTCATGATGGCCGAATAGTTACCACGTGCGTGCTGTATCATTTGGCCTGTCATCTTTTCTTTCTCCTGTCCTGTCCTCTCCTTCCTTCTCCCCCTCCTTTCTTTCGCTTTTCGTTTATCCCACCCCTCTCATTTCTTTCGCTTCTATTTTTTCTTTTTTTATTTCCCTTTTTTTTTGTTTATTTATAGACTTAGGCCCACTTTTTTTTAATGATCTTAGGCCCACCTGTCACTGTCGGATTTCTTTAATGAACGACTGTTGCTATAACGACCCAGTTATCGGTAAACAATATGGGAAATAACCCACTATAAAACATAACAATTTAGTTGTAGGTTGTTATATGTAACAAAGGGGTATCATTTATGATTTAGGTGCATAGAACTTATTGAACTCTGCTAGTTTTGACAATAGATGATTTTGACTTTCACCTCATATTAAACTGTTGTCCAGTCACGATCTTATTAAATCTAATTAATTCAATATGTCCATTACAAGCTATACATGATCTGTGTACAAGATCCACACGGCTTCAAATGTTTATGCACATGCCTTGACGAGATAAAAGAGACAATTGCAGATATGACCATGTGTTCAACGGGTATATATTGAGGAGTTCCATGTCAGTTATAAGCGAAGAGCTGGGGGAGAAGAAAGGCTTGGACGAGTGTGGGGACTCAGCTGAGTCCAGCCGCTGCCTTGGCAGAGGGGCAGAATAGTAAATGTATTATATAGATGTGCTCCTGTAGAAGACTAGTAGATTTAATATTATATAGATGTGTTCCTGTAGATGAGTTCCCGTAGTAGTAATACTTCCAGTATTATGTATTGCTGTTGTATTCATGTTGAATGTATGTAACCGAAGCTGTTTTAGATACCTGGTGTAAATAAATCCTTTATCTACAAAACTATTATCTGTTATCACTACGATTGTGTTACATTTAGTTGTAGGGTGTTACATGCCAGGAAACCACGGTGACTCAGTGAGAAGGGTCGGGTGTTCCTTCCCAGCATTGGCCAAGACAACAGGACGTTTAACCCCATTTCATTCATTCATTCATTCATTCATTACTGCCTCTATGACGTTGAACCCCATTTCATTCATTCATTCATTCATTCATTCATTCAGTACTGTCTCTATGACGTCGAACCTCATTTCATTCATTAATTCATCCATTCATTACTGTCTCTATGACGTTGAACCCCATTGCATTCATTTATTCATAACTTCTCTAGGACGTTAAACCCCATTTTGTATTCATCCGTGAATAATAAATATCACTAGGGGTTAGACCCCCATTCAATTTATTCATAAATATCACTAGGGGGTTAGACCCCATTTAATTTATTCATAAATATCACTAGGGGGTTAGACCCCCATTCAATTTATTCATAAATATCACTAGGGGGTTAGACCTCCATTCAATTTATTCATAAATATCACTAGGGGGTTAGACCCCCATTCAATTTATTCATAAATATCACTAGGGGGTTAGACCCCCATTCAATTTATTAATAAATATCACTAGGGGGTTAGACCCCCATTCAATTTATCCATAAATATCACTAGGGGGTTAGACCCCCATTCAATTTATCCATAAATATCACTAGGGGGTTAGACCCCATTCAATTTATCCATAAATATCACTAGGGGGTTAGACCCCCATTCAATTTATTAGGAAGTTAAACCTCGTTTTATTTATCTGGTCGCATGCCATACCACCCTCAGAATGAAATGAGAATGAATGAAATACACCTTTAAACAATAAAACATTAAACATTAAACATTAAAGTATTTAAATAGCGCCCAAACACCAAATGAATGGTTCCAAAGGCGCATGTTTGATTACACAACATTAATCTTTGATTCCGCTACAAGACTGACTACATTCGATTTTCTCAATATATTGAAATTATTGACGGTTCTATATATCACAGTTACTGGACACATTAGAACATGCACTATCAATTATTTTAAGCACATCATTAATTGTGATCTGTTTCCGCCATATTGTAGCCGCCATCTTAGAATCAGCACGATACGTATACAGAGAACATTGTACTGTGACTAGATTTTCTTATCTCCGGGCTGAATTCCATTCAAAATAAATTATATAGTTTTCCCGTTAAAAGAAACAGATTGTCACAAAGCGAATTATTTAACATGGCGTGGATGAGTCTGCGTGCGCATCTCTACATCTTCTGACACGTTCTTACAAATTATCGTAGTAGGCCCCTATAGGTTAACTCTTACTGTCTTCGAAACTTTCAGATATCAAAGTATGCTATGGTGGACACTACGGCCTACTCTTATATCGAATTCCATCTGTCAAGGGATTTTTTTCTACCTGTAGAGAAATTCAATATCCTGTTTTTTACGGAATGAACGGGATTTTAATTTTAAGGAAAGTGTGAATTGAAAAGAAAATTAATAAAATATTCCATGTAAAGTTTCTTAAAACGAATCAATATCTGACTTTCACCAAGGGTATCGATTTTAATGCAAGAATTTATTTTTAAAATACCGTGTTCTCAAAGATGTCGACAACTTTTATTGACTCTTTTTAAAAGCGATATTTTGGCGTATCTCTGGACAGGCAGAACCAGATTCCATTACTTCCCACGCCACTAGGTATCTAGCTACATTTAAATGTCATCGATTTTCTTCAGATTTACGCTCAATAATTCATACAAAAAAACTTTTTTAAATAAATATTACTCGGCATACCGCTGGGCCGCTCTAGGCTAATGTCCCAGCTGTTGATACTTCAACAGTCGTATCACGCATACGGGTCGCTACGACGTTGTACACCGATACGAGAGAGAGAGAGAGAGAGAGAGAGAGAGAGAGAAATGGGGTTAAACGTCCACTCAACACAAATAGGTCATTTCGGGACTAACATATGGTTTAATTTTATTTCAATAATTCGCTTGCGCGTAGGGGTCTTTAATAGTGGGAGGAAACCGTAGTGCCCGGAGGAAACCCACGAGGTTGAGAAGGCGCCCCTATCACCATGCCACATGGGCTCGAAACAACAGCCGCAGGCCAGAGGTGGTCTGCCAGCTAGAGATCGAAGCGCGGCACTCTAGACCTCTAGGCCATCCCAACCCCCCGATAAGACAACCATATTTTTAGCGACTATCTGTACTGGTGAATATAGGCTGCCACGATCAGGTTTCTTTTAACATTTGCAAAAAAAAACAATTGGAAGAAAAAACAACAATTGCACAAACAATCCCAACATTACAAATTGACTTTTGGATTATTTGATCAAGAAAACCAGGAATTCCTGTAGATAAATCATTGTTGGCATTCGTTACGTCTTTTTTTGTGAATTATACCACAGCAATCCCGGGATTGTAAAGCGCAGTGGACGCTGACGCCTGGCTCCCGGATCCATTCACTTGATTGGATAATTGTTTATTTCTTGCAATGTCTATTTTCGATCTTGTCCGCAGGTTTGTCTTGTATATTTTTGTTTTGCGTGTAGTGTGATTCTCCTGCACTTACTATTAGACTATTTGATGAATTTACGACGGTATTAAACTTTTATTCTATCTTTACAACCCCTCACTGATTGACAATCATATAACCTGAAATACCATTGAACACGAACAAGATGATGATCTCGAGAAAAATTACTGATTTCTAAAACCTGTAGAAATCTAATGTCCTGTTCATTATTTCAACACGACCTTTACAACCGTGTTGGCGATAATTTCAATTGCCTTTTCTTTTCTCTCACACACGATTGTGTTTGTGTTTCTGTTGAAAGCTTTTTCCTCTTGGCTGATTTTCACCATTGCTTTAATTGTATTGGAAGATAAATCTGATAGTATTGATGCTGTGTAACTGATATATGGTAAAACCAAATGGAACTGCGTTCCGTCACATTGTTACTGAGATACATGTAGATTGCCACCTTGGACATAGTCCTTCTTTTGGTACAACTGTTTTCAAATTCAACAGGTAGTCAATATTTATATTGTTTTAAAATTAAAACACAGTTTCAGGAGTTTTCTTAATTGGTATAAGATTGTGCTGCGCAACGTAGAAGAATTGTTGAAACATTCCACGGGTAGTTTCATGATTTTTACTATCTGCCATAAGTCTGCTCCACGTTTCGTAGAACCATATCTGCCATAAGACTGCTTAACGTTACGTAGAACCATATTGTTTAAAAATATTAGAGGCAGTTTCAGGAACTGACAAAAGAAACAATAAGATGTCACTAGAATAAAAAGCATATGTCATTTGGTCGCCATGGCAAACCAAGATCCAGTTTAGACGTTGACGTGCAGTATAAGAATCCGTGGCAGTTCGAATCGACCATCTGCTAAACCAGATACAGTTTTGTTATTGGGACTTTCGTTATGGTGAAGTTTATCGTCAGTTCAACAAAAAAACCTCTGTTATTTGGAATATCTTTATCGGGACTGGCCTTTAGTCTAGATCATCTGCTTTCAGTTGCCATGGATACGATTGGAATAGTACGGAAATGAAATTGGGTTAACGTCCTACGGTTCTCCTCCGACTCGGCTATGGAAAGCTGACACACATCAAGTTTACTATGAAGGAAATTTTGTCCGGGCAGCGACAATATGGCCTACTCTTATATCGAATTCCAAATGGTAAGTTTTTACGACAGCTGTCGAGTCCTGCATCTTTGACAAGGGACAACCATGTCGGAACATTCCCATAAACTTTCTCAGACAATGCAGGGATCACATACGCGACCTCCAAGACTAGCGCGAGCGTCTATCCCACTTAGCCACCGTGGCCATGAATATCATTACTATGTAATTTCCTAATGTACGTCCACACTGTATCATAAGATATGACGTTGTTTCTATTCCTCAGCTTTACGTGACAAGGAGTAGGGTCGCCTGTCCAACCTCGTGGCTTTCGTCTGGTTTCCTTCCACTGCGAAAGACTCCTACGAGCAAGCGAATTATTGAAATAAAATTAAACCATAAGTTAAATAAATTAAACCCTGTCTCCCACTGCACGTGACCCGTGTTATGGTCTGTATAAAATTGAACCATATTTTAGTCCCGAAATGACCTAGTTTGTATCAAGTGGACGTTAACCCCTCTAGCAAGCGGTGGTCTGTATGTCACAGTGAAAAATAATATTTCGTACACATGTAGACACAGATGATATGGAGGTTAGGATTGACGACTTAAATAAATCCACAACACAAACGGTCTTAGTTGGGTAATGTAGACGGTACAAACGTTATACGGAATACTATAGGGGACATTTTAGGAGACAGCACAACTCCGGCATACTACACTATTTCAACTGTCAGTGGTTTCTTACCTACACGCCAACCGGTAGACGGGGCCCTAGTTTGACATCACGCTACTGCTTGCGAAGTGGAAACCACGCCGGAAATCCAAGAACTTCCAGAAGAACGATCCCCTGGTTAGCAAGCAAGTGTTTTACTCACTCAGCTACCCTGGCTTCTACAAGACGGTATATGCAACTTGCGGCCTTGATCACCGGGGGCGTAGCTGTCAGTATGGCCATGTCTGTACCAAGTCACAAATCAAACAATAACATGATAAGAATTGATGACTGAACTAATTTGATGGGTCGGGTTCCTCTCATGTTCATTACTGATAATATGTACAAAATATTTACAATAACTCTTAAAGACCACTAAGCTGTCGTCCATTGAGCGTTTCTGTAAACTAGGAAGTCTGATACTTTTATCATTCATTTCGTAAACAAACATTCCAGATAATGTTCTGACGAAATTTGCCCGAATGGTGATCAGGTTTAAGTAATGTAAATTTCGATTGTTTTCATGAAATCTATTTGCCTGGGGGAATTATATCTCAACCATAGAGAGTAATATTGACAAAATTAGTCATGAAAAGTGAAAAAATGAGGTTGCGAATATTCACAATCTCATTAAAACACAGATCCTATTTAGTTTCGTTTTTTTATAGTTCAAAATTTCGTTTTACTTGTCTTTACTACACTAAGATCTGGAAGAGATGTTATCATTCACGTGTTCTGGCTGATGTGAGGGATAACGGCGTGTTGAGCACGGTATTGTACGTAATCCTCTAGAAACATCAACGTCTGACGTCATAGGATCAAAAGCGGTCTGACGCGACCTATCGCTAAAACCGAGCAGACCTTCATAAATAAACGAGACTAGGTAATCCATTAGTAGAACCAATGCTGGTTACAATAGAGCCTAGTGAGCATGTTGAACCAACTATGTCACTTCCGATTTAAAAAAAAATAATTTCTCGCTTACAAAAACTTTTTTGCTGTGTGTTACAGAGGGGATTATTTATAAATATATATTTATTTGAAACCTTGTTGAATTTACGATCTTATTTGAAAGGTAGCTGATATTACAGACCCATCCGTTTATGTGATGATTATTGGCCGAAGACTGTCCATTATGTAAATAGAAAGAACAACCGAGGGGCGTTAGTCCTGAAGTTTTTCTTTCTATTTACATAATGGACAGTCTGAGGCTATTATCAAACTTAAAACATAGCACCACAGAGAGATACAAATAATGGATAATTTTCTAAAACAACAAGCCATAAAATAATGGATATATATTCTTAAAAAAACATGCACATTAGACCAGAGGGAGAAGGGGGTATAATTCGAAAGGTGGGCAAAAAGCGAGAGTTATCTTTTCTAGAAGCATCTTTCCTCAGGAATCCGAAAATGGTTGATGATCATTCATCAGAGGGAGCTTTCAGGAGTTATCGAGGTCAAAAGGTCACCAGGAATCCGAAAATTGTGGATGATCAGTTATGGGAGGGAGCTTTCAGGAGTTATCGAGGTCAAAAGTTCACCAGGAATCCGAAAATAGTGGATGATCAGTCATGGGAGGGAGCTTTCAGGGGTTATCGAGGTCAAAAGGTCACCAGAGGTTAAAAGAGAAGAGGGGTATTATCCGAAAGGTGGGCAAAAAGCGAGATTTAACTTTTCTAGAAGCATTTTTCCTCGGGAATCCAAAAATGGTGAGTGATCAGTCAGGTGAGGAAGCGTTCAGGAGTTTTCGAGGTCCGAAGGTCACCGTTCCGGAAACGAACCAGTGATTTTTAAGTGTATGATAAAGAACGAGACTGAGGTTATACTGGGGAAAGAAAGAGTGAAGAAATAAAACTGAGAAAAAGAAAAACCCAGGCCGGTAGGCCTAGTTTTTTCCTTCGAGGATTTTTTCTGAAGTCTTTCTTCCTCACCATAAACGAAGTCGAGGATTATATCATGCTTATAAACCGTCTATGTTTAGTTGTCTATAAAATGAGAATATTTCAGAATTTCAATAAGAAAAAAACTTATATCATGTTTTGTTATGGAAAAAAATTCTGGAAGAATACTCGATACAAATTTTAAAAAAACTTTTAGAAGAATCCTCTCTATATATTCAGACATGGTTTAGTAATTAAATCAATGTGCGTCTGTGGTTCTCTTGTCGCACGCGTCCAGATTCCATTCCGTGTCATTTACCGATTTGTATAAAGTCGTGTTTCTTTATTAATATCTCATCAGTGAGAGTTAAATTACCAACCCACGTTAAGACCGAAACATGTCCGACCCACGCTAATTTACTGTTTACTTATGTCAGATTATACTCTGTGAACTAAATGAAACTAAATGAACGAATGAGAAAGCAACAAAGACAATATCATTGAAAATAGAAATAGAGTAAATTGCTTCATGTCTGTTTGGTTGTACTTCACACGAGTGATGTTTTTATTATGTTTTTATCGGACTTAAGCTGGCGTTGTCTCGATCCTCCAGCTCGTACAAGAAGGGTCGTTGATTTTCTCCGGTTTCGATTCCGGGGTTGTACGTAGTGGCAAGGAATAAGGTCGCCTGTCCATCCTCGTGAGTTTTCTACGGGTCCTCCGGTTTCCTCCCACCGATGAAGACCTATGTGCGCAAACGAACTATTGAGATAAAATTTAACCATATGTTAGGACTGAATTGACCTACTTTGTGTCAAATTGACGTTTTTGTCTGTCGCTTGGGTGACCAAATGTTTAGATGATACGGTTCTTCATTGGGCCATTTGACGCGGTTCCTATCCTTGGGAGTTTCGTCCTACTGCTACAAACCCTTCACGCCAGCTACTATGAAAATAAAATTATACCCTATGTTAGTACCGAAATTACTAGTCTCTGCCATCTTACCTATTTACACCAGTAATGTATTTTATAATAATAGGGGAAAACCACGTCGGAAACTCCCGATGAACTTTATCGGCCAATGAACGGAGCGAACATGCTATCTCCAGACTAACTTTCCAGCGTCTTAGCCACTGTGGCTCCCACAAATGTTTTATCTCAGCCAATCGGTGTATTTTAAGCTTGGTTTATATAATAGTGTAGGCCAGTGCGTGTTCAATAGGTGTCTGGCGAGGGGGGGGGGGGTATGGAGGTTTCAAGGAGGTTCCTGGGGCCCTACCTTGTTTGACAAATTCACATTGTATTTCACCTTTATCCATGGCAAAAGTCAACAAAGAGACAATTCAGTTCATACGACATTGTCCTGTTGGAGTAACCACACTGTCCTGTGGGGTGTCACATTGTCCTGTGGGGTAACCACATTGTCCTGTGGGGTAACCACATTGTCCTGTGGGGTACCACATGTTCCTGTGGAGCAACCACATTGTCCTGTGGGGTAGCCACATTGTCCTGTGGGGTAACCACATTGTCCTGTGGAGTACCACGATGTCCTGTGGGGTACGACATTGTCCTGTTGGGTACGACATTGTCCTGTAGGGTAACCACATTGTCCTGTGGGGTAACCACATTGTCCTGTGGGGTAACTACATTGTCCTGTGGGGTGTCACGGTGTCCTGTGGGGTACGACATTGTCCTGTAGGGTAACCACATTGTCCTGTTGGGTAACCACATTGTCCTGTGAAGTAACCACATTGTCCTGTGAGGTACGACATTGTCCTGTGGGGTACGACATTGTCCTGTGGGGTACGACATTTTCCTGTGAGGTGTCACATTGTTCTGTCGGGGGTTACATTGTCCTGTGGGGGGTCACATTGTTCTGTGGGGTGCGAGAAGGGTCAGTGCTTGTGTCTGTATTAACTGTGCTATGCACTACAGTCCTGGGTAACACTCTACCACGCATCACTATCCTACGCCAGTGACACATAGCTAATTGATGCTTTCAACCTTACTAGGGGGTTGGGGTGGCCTAGTGGTCTAGAGTGCCGCGCTTCGACCTCTAGCTGGCCGGTCACCTCTGGCTTGCGGCTGTGGTTTCGGGCCCCGGTGTGAGCGTGTGTGGCATGGAGTAGGGGCGTCGGGTACTCCGGTTTCCTCCCACTGCTAAAGACCCCTAAGCGCAAGCGAATTATTGAAATAAAAATTGAAAACCTTACTCAAATTAAAGAATCCTTAAATCGTACAGCAACATATTCACAGTCCATTAAGTCCTAGATGACATACAACAGTCTAAAATTAAATGATGAAAAACAAACTGAAGCTATCTTACTGGAAGCCTCTCGAAAAACTACGGAAATAAAAGAAAGAATGCAATGACGCAATGACTGACTTCTAACACACAAAAAAAAATGAAATAGGGTTTAACCTTCCTACTGTACTGTCCCTAAACTGGGCTATTGAAGACGGGCATGTGCCATACAATGTGCTATAAGGAAATTTTGCCAATGGATCTTTTACGTACACACCCCGTTTTATTTTAGTTATATCAAGATAAGAAACAAATTGTTTTATGTGGTTTAAATGAAAACAGACTCGTTAATTGTAGGAATTTGAGTATGCATAAATGGATGGATTATTAAGCAAATTACAAATAGACATCATATGACTAATATAATTGTATGAACAAACAAGCATTACCACCGTTTGACCTCGCTCGTCTCTAATCTTGTACGTGTAAAAATTGTCTCACATTTCATAAGATTCTCGGATAATCTACTAGACATCACTCTGCTCTAATCCTGAACATGCATCTGCCGTTACTGGTATGGTAACGAACCAGTAACGAAATGTTTGTTGTTTTTCAATTTTTCAAGAGAGTACGTGTTTTCATGGTTGTGCAATGAATTTCTTTTAACGAGAAGTGATTTCAAACACACAGGTAAGTTTATAATAACCAAAGTTAACTAGTTTGTTCATAATGGGAGAAATCCGTTTATTATTTAACATGGCGTAGACAGTAGCCCAGAGTTAAAGATATTAAACTAGGCCAATGTTACTGGTATTGAACCACACAGGTAAGTTTATAATAACCAAAGTTAACTAGTTTGTTCATAATGGGAGAAATTCGTTTATTATTTAACATGGCGTAGACAGTAGCCCAGAGTTAAAGATATTAAACTAGGCCAATGTTACTGGTATTGAACCACACAGGTAAGTTTATAATAACCAAAGTTAACTAGTTTGTTCATAATGGGAGAAATTCGTTTATTATTTAACATGGCGTAGACAGTAGCCCAGAGTTAAAGATATTAAACTAGGCCAATGTTACTGGTATTGAACCACACAGGTAAGTTTATAATAACCAAAGTTAACTAGTTTGTTCATAATGGGAGAAATTCGTTTATTATTTAACATGGCGTAGACAGTAGCCCAGTGTTACTGGTATTAAACCAGGCCAGTGTTACTGATATTAATCTAGACCAGTGTTACTGATATTAATCTAGACCAGTGTTACTGATATTAAACCAGGCCAGTGTCACTAATATCAAACTAGGTCAGTGTTACTGATATTAAACCATCTCAGTGTCACTGATATTAAACCAGCCCAGTGTTACTGATATTAAACTAGGCCAGTGTTACTGATATTAAACAAGGCCAGTGTTACTGATATTAATCTAGACCAGTGTTACTGATATTAATCTAGACCAGTGTTACTGATATTAAACTAGGCCAGTGTTGCTGATATTAATCTAGACCAGTGTTGCTGATATTAAAACAACCAACATACTTATTTATTCCCTCAAACTACACATTGATGGTTGATGTCTGACCCCTGTATTGCTGAAATTAAAACCAGGAGAAATAATCGAGATCATTAAATGGTTTTCTATGACTGGTAGATCAGAGCGAAATGATAGACAAGCTGATAAAACTAGGTAACAACCCCGTTAAAATCTCTTCCTTACAAGACCATCTTTATTTCATTATAAATTTATCAATCGACAAGCTAGAGTAAATGTGTTGAAAGTGGACGAGTCACCTAGTTTTTTTATTTATTTAATTTAAAAGATGTGACGACTAATGGACAATTTCGCGGATTAATTAGAGTATATTTTGTTTGACATCCTAACCTTTTACGAAATGTAAAACATAAAACCATTTTGAGAAGTGGTGATAGTCTAACGAGGATATACAGACAGAAATAACAAGAATCATTTAAAGAATTTAAACGAAAATCAACACTTGGTATTTTGATTTGATTTGGTTTTCTGAATTAAATTTTGTATATAATCAATCATTATTAGAGTAGATTAAACTTGATATTTACCTACAAACGCCAAAAACCCGTAAGTGAATATTGTAGCTAAGATATTGTACATTCCCCTCCCTAAGATATTGTACACCCCCCCCCCTATGATGTTGTTCATTCCCCCCTCTAAGATATTGTACACTCCCCTCCCTAATATATTGTAAATCCCCCCCCCCCTAAGATATTGTAAATTCCCCTCCCTCAGATATTGTACATTCTCCTCCCTAAAATATTGTACATCCCCCCCTAAGATATTGTAAATTCCCCTCCCTAAGATATTGTAAATCCCCCCCCTTAGATATTGTGAATTCCCCTCCCTAAGATATTGTACCCCCCCCCCCCCCCTAATATATTGTAAATTACCCTCCCTCAGATATTGTACATTCTCCTCCCTAAGATATTGTAAATCCCCCCCCTCAGATATTGTAAATTCCCCTCCCTAACATATTGTAAATCCCCCCCTAAGATATTGTAAATTACCCTCCCTAAGATATTGTACCCCCCCCCCCCTAAGATATTGTGAATTCCCCTCCCTAAGATATTGTACATTCCCCTCCCTAAGATATTGTACATCCCCCCTAAGATATTGTAAATTCCCCTCCCTAAGATATTGTAAATCCCCCCCCCCCCTTAGATATTGTGAATTCCCCTCCCTAAGATATTGTACAACACCCCCCCCGCCAAGATATTGTAAATCCCCCCCCCCTAAGATATTGTAAATTCCCCTCCCTAAGATATTGTAACACCCCCCCCCCCCCAGATATTGTAAATTCCCCTCCCTAAGATATTGTAACCCCCCCCCCCTAAGATATTGTAAATACCCTCCCTAAGATATTGTACATTCCCCTCCCTAAGATATTGTAAATACCCTCCCTAAGATATTGTACATTCCCCTCCCTAAGATATTGTAAATCCCCCCCCCCCTAAGATATTGTAAATTCCCCTCCCTAAGATATTGTAAATTACCCTCTCTTTATTGAAGGATGCTCGTCAGCCGTGAGTGAAAAACAGAGGTTGGACAGGTTAGACAGTCGACAATATCCCTTGTCACGTCAGCTCGCTACGGACCTTAGAATTCACAATAATGGCGTCTTTAGGTGTCTTACTCACACCCCGAATGAGATTGAATTACAGAATTTGATCAGCCTAGGCAAACAGTGACTTTAATATTATCACGCACGTTACAACTGAATGTCATTGTAACAGTGAAAGAAATTTCGAAATCAACCCGTCGCAGTCAGTGTGGCATAATTATTAATGTCCGATTCACGACCCAATAAACTAAAACGTTATTTAAACCCGGGGTCAGTTTGTGTGAGGGTTGAGTTGCCAGTTACGGGGCTGTATAATTATCGTCTAAATCACGACCAATCAAACTAAATGATTTGTTATTTAAAACACGATCAGTAGGTGCGAGAATGGATGTGCCTGTTTCAGATCCGACATTTTATTTTAGTTAATTGGTATATATGATCACAATAGTTTGGTTTACTTTATTAGATTCAGGTTCGTGATTTGACTTTGTTGGTTGTTCAATCACTCGTGTAATAGTTGAGCTGAAAGTACGCAATCCATTGGGGGGGGGGGGGGCTGTTCCAGATTCTATATACAACCTAATGAATGATTTCACTGTATTCATTGGCCCCCAAAACATACGGTTAGCCACCAAAATTATCATCCTAGTCAAAATAGTATGGGGGGTATAGGCGATTATTTGAAATGACGACCGTCTTGGACGCCATCTTGAAATTCTCAAAACACTCAAGGGTGGCCCAGGTTCAACCGGCAGATTCCTACAGAAGACACCACAGGCCACTAAAATCAATCATAAACAAAATTGTATACAATTTCAAGGTTTAGCCAAAGTTTTTGTCGGACTTTTAGGTGTTTTAACGTCAAAAAACGTCAATGTGACGTCATTACGTCACAATGCCGTCATGACGTGACACCATGACCTGCTGGCGTCGTGATCACCCTTGTTTCTGATTTGTTTGTATCACTTTTGTATCTAATAATATACATTTATATTTTCTAAAATGAGCCGTTTCCAAGATATGGAGGCCAAAAAGTCCAATTGGCGGCCATCTTGGATTTATGCTAATTATGAAAAACGCTACAGGGTTTCAGCGGACAATTTTGAGTTGGGAGTCCTTAAGACATCCCTTTACTAGATTTCAGTGAAAGAAATTCTTTTGCAATTTGTTCTCGGTACTTGACAAACAGAAATTATATCTCTCCGTCTATATAGTTAATTGGTCGTGATTCGACATTGTTGGTTGTTCCATCGCCCGTGTAATAGTACGCCATCGATCAAACACCCGTCTGAACACCCTGAACACCCTGGACACCCCTCACCTTTACCAGAAACTACGCCATCCGTCCAAAACTAACTAACACCCCCGCCCCCTCCCATTAGTCTAGTCGGAGAATAACAGTAGGGCGTTAAATCCCATTTTATTTCATCATGTCCATTATGTTAAATCTGACTAATTACTATAACTAAATATGTACAATCTACTTGTAAAAACAAGGTTAAGTAGTTTGGATATTTCTATTGAATCAGTTTTATCCCACGCCACTATATTAGGTCATTCGATACTAGTCACTTTCCGTTCTTCTAATTTAATCAACAAACTTCTCCTGTTCACTAATCTACATAATCTATATTGACTGTCTACTTACCTCTGTCAAATAAGTTTGAAATGAAACAGGGTTTAATTTATACGCCGGGGAGGGGGTGGCGTGGGGTGTATCCCTGGATTGATCCCTGGATATTTTGGTTATTTTTCGTGCTTGAAGAAATTATATCGAATCCGGGGTCGATGTAGTGGTTTTTGTCTATAGAAGGCGGTGTTAGTCTTCATATTTTATACAGTTTATTGTCTCATGTGGGTCAGATTATGGGCCCATTCAGCCCAGCCTCTTGACGCATTCAGCCCAGTCTCTTGACGCATTCAGCCCAGCCTCTTGACGCATTCAGCCCAGTCTCTTGGCCAATTCAGCCCAGCCTTTTGGCCCATTCGGTCCAGCCTCTTGGTCCGTTAAGCCCAGCCTCTTGACGCATTCAGCCTGGCCTCTTGGCCCATTCGTCCCAGCCTCTTAACTCATTTAGTCCGGTTCAGACATATGGTGCGAATAAGCCATAGTTCGAATTATCCATGGTCCGAATGAACCATGGTTTTAGGAATGTAACTAAGGGAAACATTCAGCATCCTTGCTACATCTGTCTGGGATTCCGAGTGGACGTTAAACCCCATTTATCTCTCTCTCTCTCTCTCTCTCTCTCTCCCCCCCTCTGTCTGTCTTTCTGTCTGGGATTCACCTGCTTGTAATCGACCAACAGCGTTGTAGCGTTGGTGTTCGTTCAGATGTGACATCACTTGGTTTGTTGAGTGTTTACATGTGCAACTGATTTAGTAATCGAGAACCAAACCGGGGATTTTAAAAGTCTTAGATTTAGGTTCCATACCAAAAGGTCATGAAGCTGTAACATTCCGGTGTCCAACTGATTTGGAAACCAAGAACCCCGTCAGCTGTTAAATTCGTGTGTTTTGGGGCAATCAAACGAAATCAAATTTCGGCAAAAAGGATGACCAGTCACAATTAATGACCCTACATTTAAAACCAATAATGAATTTCATTTATCCTTACATTGAAAACAAATAGGTTTTATGGAAACAACGACCCCGTTCAAATATAAAAATGATAAAAAATGGGTTGTGCGTTTCTTTTTTGGAAGAGTATATAAAACAATAATGTAGTTTTTATGTTCTGAACGAGAATATTATTTTATGTATTTTCTGTATTATTGTCAACGCTTTTGAAAGCAATTTCCACAATTTAGTATTTTATACGTCTAGCGCTAACAATTTATAGAAAAACATTTTTTTACGCGTGACAGAAAAGGGTGATGTAATGAATTGAATTATATAAATATGGTATTTTATCATAAATCACACAAAAAACATATTAAACCTATCTTTATATAAATATGGAATCAAACAAAACATAATAAACTCCTCTTTATATAAAAACAGACGGAAATAGAATCCTATATTCGTTTTAGATTTTAGATTTATATAATTATCATGTTCCAGAATTAGATTCCAGTTCATGATGGCCGAATAGTTAGCACGTGCGTGCTGTATCATAAAGCCTGTCATCTGTTCTTTCTCCTGTCCTGTGTCCTGTGCTCTCCTCCCTTCTTTCTCCCCCCCCCCCTCTCATTTCTTTCGCTTCTATTTTTTCTTTTTTCTTTTTTTCTTTGTTTCTTTATAGATTAAGGCCCACTTTTTTTAATAATCTTAGGCCCACCTGTCGCCGTCGGATTTCTTTAATGAACGACTGTTGCTATAACGACCCAGTTATCGGTAAACAATATGCGAAATAACCCACTATAAAACATAACAATTTAATTGTAGGGTGTTACATGCCAGGAAGCCATGGTTCGGGTGTTCGTTCCCAGAATTGACCAAGACATCAGGACGTTAAACCCCATTTCATTCATTCATTCATTCATTACTGTCTCTATGACGTTGAACCTCATTTCATTCATTCATTCATTCATTCATTACTGTCTCTATGACGTTGAACCTCATTTCATTCATTAATTCATTCATTCATTACTGTCTCTATGACGTTGAACCTCATTTCATTCATTCATTCATTCATTCATTACTGTATCTATGACGTTGAACCTCATTTCATTCATTACTGTCTCTATGACATTGAACCCCATTGTATTCATTAATTCATTCATTCATTACTGTATCTATGACGTTGAACCCCATTGTATTCATTTATTTATAACTTCTCTAGGACGTTAAACCCCCTTTTTTATTCATCCGTGAATAATAAATATCTCCAGGGGGTTTATACCCCATTCAATTTATTCATAAATATCACTAGGGGGTTAGACCCCATTCAATTTATCCATAAATATCACTAAGGGGTTAGACCCCCATTCAAGTTATTCATAAATATCACTAGAGGGCTAGACCCCCATTCCATTTATTCATAAATCTCACTAGGGGGCTAGACCCCCATTCAATTTATTCATAAATATCACTAGGGGGTTAGACCCCCATTCAATTTATTCATAAATATCACTAGGGGGTTAGACCCCCATTCAATTTATTCATAAATATCACTAGGGGGTTAGACCCCCATTCAATTTATCCATAAATATCACTAGGGGGTTAGACCCCCATTCAATTTATTCATAAATATCACTAGGGGGTTAGACCCCCATTCAATTTATTCATAAATATCACTAGGGGGTTAGACCCATTCAATTTATTCATAAATATCACTAGGGGGTTAGACCCCATTCAATTAATTAGGAAGTTAAACCTCGTTTCATTTATCTGGTCTCATGCCATACAACCCTTCAGAATGAAATGAGAATGAATGAAAAACACCTTTAAACAATAAAACATTAAACATTAAAGTATTTATATAGCGCCTAAACACCAGATGAATGGTTCCAAAGGCGCATGTTTGATTACACAACCTTAATCTTCGTTTCAGCTACAAGACTGACTACATTCGATTTTCTCAGTACATTGAAGTTATTGACGGTTCTATATATCACAGTTACTGGACACATTAGAACATGCACTATCAATTATTGTGAGCACATCATTAATTGTGATCTGTTTCCGCCATATTGTAGCCGCCATCTTAGAATCAGCACGAGACGTATACAGAGAACAGTATACTGTGAATAGATTGTTTTATCTCCGGGCTGAATTCCATTCAAATAAAATCATATAGTTTTTCCCGATAAAAGAAACAGATTTCCACAAAGCGAACTATTTTAACATGGCGTGGATGTGTCTGCGAAATCTCTACATCTTCTGACACGTTCTTACAAAATATCGTAGTTTAACTCTTACTGTTTTCAAAACTTTCAGATATCAAAGTATGCTATGGTGGACGTTTTGCTCAGCGACACTACGGCCTACTCTTATATCGAATTCCATCTGTAAAGGGATTTTTTTTTCTACCTGTAGAGAAATTCAATATCCTGTTTTTCATGGAATTAACGGCATTTTAATTTTAAGGAAATTCTGGATTGAAAAGAAATTTAATAAAATATTCCATGTAAAGTTTCTTAAAACGAATCAATATCTGACTTTCACCAAGGTTATCGATTTTTTGCAAGAATTTATTTAAAAAATACCGTGTCTCTCAAAGATCTCGTCAATTTTTATTGACTCTTTTTAAAAGCGATATTTTGGCGTATTTCTGGACAGGCGGAATCAGATTCAATTACCTCCAACGCCACTATAGGTACCTTCATTCAGAAATCATCGATTTTCTTCCAATTTACGCTCGAGTGACAGTGTATTGTTTTCAATAATTCATACAAAATACCTTTTTTAAAGAATTATTACTCGGCATACCGCTGGGCTACTGCCCCCTTGACAAATGTCCAAGCTGTTGATACTTCAACAGTCGTATCACGCAGACGGGTCGCTACGACGTTGTACACCGATAAGACAACCAGAGAGAGGAGAAAGAAATAGGGTTTAACGTCCACTCGGGACTAACATATGGTTTAATTTTATTTCAATAATTCGTTTGCGCGTAGGGGTCTTTAGCAGTGGGAGGAAACCCTCGAGGTTGAGTAGGTGCCCCTATCTCCATGTCAAATACGCTCACACTAGGGGTCGAAACCACAGCAGCAAGCCAGTGGTGACCGGCCAGCTAGAGATCGAAGCGCGGCACTCTAGACCACTAGGACATTCCAACCCCCCGATGAGACAACCAGACTTCTAGTAACTATCTGTACTGGTGAAGATAGGCTATCACAATCAGGTTCCTTTTAAACATTTGCAAAAAAAACAATTGGAAGAAAAACAACAATTGCACAAACAATCCCAAAATTACAAATTGACTTTTGGATTTTTTGATCAAGAAAACCAGGGATACCTGTAGATAAATCATTGTTGGCATTCGTTACGTCATTTTTTTGAATTATACCACAACAATCCCGGGATTGTAAAGCGCCTGGCCCCCGGATCCATTCACTTGATTTGATAATTGTATATTTTTTGCAATGTCTATTTTCTGTCTTGTCCGCAGGTTTATCTTGTATATTTCTGTTTTGCGTGTAGTGCGATTCTCCTGCACTTACTATTAGACTATTTAATTAATTTACGACGGTATCAAACTTTTATTCTATCTTTACAACCCCTCACTGATTGACAATCATATAACCTGAAATACCATTGAACACGAACAAGATGATGATCTCGAGAAAAATTACTGATTTCTAAAACCTGTAGAAATCTAATGTCCTGTTCATTATTTCAACACGACCTTTACAAACGTGTGGGCGATAATTTCAATTGCCTTTTCTTTTCTATCACACACGATTGTTTTTGCTCTATTTGTTGTTTGGTTTGTGTTTCTGTTGAAAGCTTTTTCCTCTTGGCTGATTATCACCATTGCTTTAATTGTATTGGAAGATAAATCTGATAGTGTTGATGCTGTTTAACTGATATATGGTAAAACCAAATGGAACTGCGTTCCGTCACATTGTTACTGAGATACATGTAGATTGCCACCTTCTTTTGGTACACCTGTTTTCAAATTCAACAGGTAGTCAATATTCATATTGTTTTAAAATAGCAACACACTTTCAGGAGTTGTCTTAGTTGGTATAAGATTGGGCTGCGCAACGTAGAAGAATTGTTGAAACATTCCAGGGTCAGTTTCATGATTTTTTCTATCTGTCACAAGTCTGCTCCACGTTTCGTAGAACCATATCTGCCATAAGACTGCTCCACGTTACGTAGAACCATATCTGTCATAAAACTGCTCCACGTTTCGTAGAACCATATCTGCCATAAGACTGCTCCACGTTACGTAGAACCATATCTGCCATAAGACTGCTCCACGTTACGTAGGACCATATTGTTTAAAAATATTAGAGGCAGTTTCAGGAACTGACAAAAAAAAAACAATAAGATGTCACTAGAATAAAAAGCATATAGGTCATTTGGTCGCCATGGCAAACCGAGATCCAGTTTAGACGTTGACGTGCAGTATAAGAATCCGTGGCAGTTCAAAATCGACCATCTGCTAAACCAGGGACTTTCGTTATGGTGGGTTTTATCGGTGATTCAACAAAAAACTGGGTTGTTTGGACTATTTTTATCGGGGCTGGCCTTTAGTCCAGATCATCTGGTCCGAATCTCTCTTTTAGAGAAAATCAATTATAAATATATTACTTTCAGGTGCTATGGATACGATTGGAATAGCACGGAAATGAAATTGGGTTAACGTCCTACTGTTCTCCTCCGACTTGGCTAATGAAAGCTGACACACATCAAGTGTACTACGAAGGAAATTTGTCCGGGCAGCGATAATATGGCCTACTCTTATATCGAATTCCAACTGCTAAGGTTTTACGACAGCTGCTCTTGAAAGGCCTCGAGTCCTGCATCACTGACAAGGGACAACCATGTCGGAACATTCCCATAAACTTTCTCAGACAATGCAGGGCTCACATACGCGACCTCCAAGACTAGCGCGAGCGTCTATCCCACTTAGCCACCGTGGCTACGAATATCATTACTATGTAATTTCCTAATGCTTGTTAAAGTCTGGCGTGGTTTCTATTCCCCAGCTGTACGTGACAAGGAGTAGGGTCGCGTGTCCAACCTCGTGGCTTTTCTCTGGTTTCCTCCCACTGCGAAAGACCCGTGTGATGGTCTGTATAAAATTGAACCATATTTTAGTCCCGAAATTACCTAGCTGGTGTCGAGTGGACGTTAAACCCTCTCTCCCAATGCACGACCTGTGCGATGGCCTGTTTACGCAAAGGATATGGAGGATAGGGTTGACGACCGATCTAAACCAATAACACACAAGCAGTCTTATAATTGGCTAATGGAAACGGTTCAAACGTTATACGGAATGCTATAGACACAGATGATATGGAGGATAGGATTGACGACTTAAATAAATCCACAACACAAATGGTCTTAGTCGGCTAATGTAGACGGTACAAACGTTATACGGAATACTATAGGGGACATTTTAAAGAGACAGCACCACTCCAGCACACTGTCAATGATATCCTACCTACACGCCAACCGGTAGACGGGGCCCTAGTTTATCATCACGCTACTGCTTGCGAAGTGGAAACCACGCCGGAAATCCAAGAAGAACGATCCCCTGGTTAGCAAGCAAGTGTTTTACTCACTCAGCTACCCTGGCTTCTACAAGACGGTATATGCAACTCGCGGCCTTGATCACCGGGGGTTTAGCTGTCGGTATGGCCATGTCCGTACCAAGTCACAAATCAAACACTAACATGATAAGAATTGATGACTGAACTAATTTGATGGGTCGGGTTCCTCTCGTGTTCATTACTGATAATATGTACAAAATATTTACAATAACTCTTAAAGACCACTAAGCTGTCGTCCATTGAGCGTTTCTGTAAACTACGAAGTCTGATACTTTTATCATTCATTTCGTAAACAAACATTCCAGATAATTTTCTGACGAAATTTGGTTGAATCTCCGGTGATCAGGTATAAGTAATGTAGCTTTGGATTGTTTTCATGACAACCATTTGTATGAGGGTACTATATCTCAGCCTTTAATCTTACAAGGAATACTAGAGAGTAACAAGGAATACTAGAGAGTAACAAGGAATACTAGAGAGTAACAAGGAATACTAGAGAGTAACAGGGAATATTAGAGAGTAACAAGGAATACTAGAGAGTAACAAGGAATACTGGAGAGTAACAAGGGATACTAGAGAATAACAAGGAATACTAGAGAGTAACAAGGAAGACTAGATAGTAACAAGAAATACTAGAGAGTAACAAGGAATACTAGAGAGTAACAAGGAATATTAGACAGTAACAAGGAATATTAGACCGTAACAAGGAATATTAGAGAGTAACAAGGGATACCAGAGAGTAACAACGAATATTAGACCGTAACAAGGAATACTAGAGAGTAACACGGAATACTAGAGAGTAACAAGGAATATTAGAGAGTAACAAGGAATATTAGACAGTAACAAGGAATATTAGACCGTAACAAGGAATATTAGAGAGTAACAAGGGATACTAGAGAGTAACAAGGGATACTAGAGAGTAACAAGGGATACTAGAGAGTAACAACGAATACTGGAGAGTAACAAGGAATACTAGAGAGTAACAAGGAATACTAGAGAGTAACAAGGAATACTAGATAGTAACAAGGGATACTAGAGAGTAACAACGAATACTGGAGAGTAACAACGAATACTAGAGAGTAACAACGAATACTAGAGAGTAACAAGGAATACTAGAGAGTAACAAGGAATACTAGATAGTAACAAGGAATACTAGAGAGTAACAAGGAATACTAGAGAGTAACAAGGAATATTAGACAGTAACAAGGAATATTAGACCGTAACAAGGAATATTAGAGAGTAACAAGGGATACTAGAGAGTAACAAGGGATACTAGAGAGTAACAACGAATACTGGAGAGTAACAAGGAATACTAGAGAGTTACAAGGAATACTAGAGAGTAACAAGGAATATTAGAGAGTAACCAGGAATACTAGAGAGTAACAAGGAATACTAGAGAGTATCCAGGGATACTAGAGAGTAACAAGGAATACTAGAGAGTTACAATGAATACTAGAGAGTTACAATGAATACTAGAGAGTAACAAGGAATACTAGAGAGTAACAAAGAATATTAGAGAGTAACAGGGAATATTAGAGAGTAACAAGGAATACTAGAGAGTAACAAGGAATACTAGAGAGTAACAAGGAATATTAGAGAGTAACAAGGGATACTAGAGAGTAACAAGGGATACTAGAGAGTAACAAGGGATACTAGAGAGTAACAACGAATATTAGACCGTAACAAGGAATACTAGAGAGTAACAAGGAATACTAGAGAGTAACAAGGAATATTAGACAGTAACAAGGAATATTAGACCGTAACAAGGAATATTAGAGAGTAACAAGGGATACTAGAGAGTAACAAGGGATACTAGAGAGTAACAACGTATACTGGAGAATAACAAGGAATACTAGAGAGTAACAAGGAATACTAGAGAGTAACAAGGAATACTAGATAGTAACAAGGGATACTAGAGAGTAACAACGAATACTGGAGAGTAACAACGAATACTAGAGAGTAACAAGGGATACTAGAGAGTAACAAGGAATACTAGAGAGTAACAAGGAATACTAGATAGTAACAAGGAATACTAGAGAGTAACAAGGAATACTAGAGAGTAACAAGGAATATTAGACCGTAACAAGGAATATTAGAGAGTAACAAGGGATACTAGAGAGTAACAAGGGATACTAGAGAGTAACAACGAATACTTGAGAGTAACAAGGAATACTAGAGAGTTACAAGGAATACTAGAGAGTAACAAGGAATATTAGAGAGTAACCAGGAATACTAGAGAGTAACAAGGAATACTAGAGAGTAACCAGGGATACTAGAGAGTAACAAGGAATACTAGAGAGTTACAATGAATACTAGAGAGTTACAATGAATAGTAGAGAGTAACAAGGAATACTAGATAGTAACAAGGGATATTAGAGAGTAACAACGAATACTGGAGAGTAACAACGAATACTAGAGAGTAACAAGGGATATTAGAGAGTAACAAGGAATACTAGAGAGTAACAAGGAATACTAGATAGTAACAAGGAATACTAGAGAGTAACAAGGAATATTAGACAGTAACAAGGAATATTAGACCGTAACAAGGAATATTAGAGAGTAACAAGGGATACTAGAGAGTAACAAGGGATACTAGAGAGTAACAACGAATACTTGAGAGTAACAAGGAATACTAGAGAGTTACAAGGAATACTAGAGAGTAACAAGGAATATTAGAGAGTAACCAGGAATACTAGAGAGTAACAAGGAATACTAGAGAGTAACCAGGGATACTAGAGAGTAACAAGGAATACTAGAGAGTTACAATGAATACTAGAGAGTTACAATGAATACTAGAGAGTAACAAGGAATACTAGAGAGTAACAAAGAATATTAGAGAGTAACAGGGAATATTAGAGAGTAACAAGGAATACTAGAGAGTAACAAGGAATACTAGAGAGTAACAAGGAATACTAGAAAGTAACAAGGAATATTAGAGAGTAACAAGGAGTACTAGAGAGTAACAAGGAATACTAGACAGTAACAAAGAATACTAGAGAGTAACAAGGAATACTAGAGAGTAACAAGGAATATTAGAGAGTAACCAGGAATACTAGAGAGTAACAAGGAATACTAGAGAGTAACAAGGAATACTAGAGAGTTACAAGGAATACTAGAGAGTAACAAGGGATACTAGAGAGTAACAGGGAATATTGCTGTGTGTTATTTATATTTTAAATATATATTTTTAAATAATCCCCTCTGTAACACACAGCAAAAGATTTATTTGAAACTTTGTTGAATTTACGATCTTTTTGATGATATTACAGATCGCAGTGTTTATTTATAATTCCTAACCTGTTTGCTATAATGGCACCAATAACACGTTTTAAATAGACAACTGTATGCCAAACCAATTCCTTAAATTCAATCAAGTCAACCTTTTCACACCTCTTTGACTCCGTTTGGTAGAGTTCGTCTTAAAACTGATTGACGGCGTCACAATAAATGTCATTATAACGCTGGGTATGATAGTTGACTATTCTTTAGGGAGTTGTTGGGTTTTTTTTGGCTTTTTACTTTCTTTTAATTGAAAACCGTTCGAGAAACGAAACAAGGTTTTTAAGTGTATGATAAAGAACGAGACTGGGGTTATGCTGGGGAAAGAAAGACTGAAGAAATAAAACTGAGAAAAAGAAAAAGAAAAACCCAGGCCGGCAGGCCGAGTTTTTTTCTTCGATAATTTTTTCTGAAGTCTTTCTTTCCCACAATAATCGAAGTCGAGGAATTTATCTTGCTTATAAACCGACTATGTTTCGATGTCCATAAAATGAGAATATTTCAGAATTCCAAGAAGAAAAAAACTAGTTGACTCAATGGCAGGCTTTTTGATACAGCGCGCACGTGCCTCTCACTGCTAAAGACACTTATATTACTCTCTCTCTCTTTCTCTCTCTCTCTTTACTGTATATTGTTTGTATAATGATGAATTGAACCTATTGTTTGTTTGATCTGACCAGTCTTGCAGGAATGGCTGGCAGCCAATATATGTCACAACCCAACCTTACTAGTAACAATAAACTATGTCAGCTTACTCTATCACCTCCGAGACCTAGAGAATATTATAAAAGTAGTACCGTATGGTTCACGAGATGACGTGTTACTACACCATGTGGAAAGTTTGAGACAAACGATTTGATATAATTAGGACCTGTTAATTTCCTTCAATAACTTCCCTTGACAATCGTTGTGCTGGTGCCACTATAATGGGCTGATTTGGTCAAGCATGGTTAATTAATACAAAGCTTTCATCGTTATGTTCGGGATCTGCGACCAATTCGACACGTAACTCTCCTTTCAACCGAACACCATTGGTTTAATAATTCAATCAATGTGCGTCTGTGGTTCTCTTGTCGCGCGCGTCCAGATTTCATCCCGTGTCATTTACCGATTTGTATAAAGTCGTGTTTCTTTATTAACATCTCATCAATGAGAGTTTGATTAAAGATAGGAACATGTCCGACCCACGCTAATATAGGAACATGTCCGACCCATGCTAATTTACTGTTTACTTATGCCAGACTATACTCTGTAAACTAAATGAACGACTGAGAAGGCAACAAAGAAATGAAATGAAATGAAATGGGGTTTAACGTCTAAGCACATAACCTGGGCTAATTGAAGACGGGCATACGCCATACAGTGTGCTATGAGGGAAATTTTTTGCCCGGGCAGCGGCGCTAAGGCCTACTCTTATATCGAATTCCAACTGCCAAGGTGTCTTTTACGTGCATTCCAATGTGTACACGGGACCTCGGTTTTTCGTCCAATCCGAACGACTAGGCAGCTGTCCTTGTCAGGCCCTCCTTCTGCATCACTGACAAGGGGAAATCACGCCGGAAAATCGAGATGAACTTTCTCGGCCTATGCAGGGATCGAACACTCGACCTCCAGGCTAGCAGGCAACAAAGACAATATCATTGAAAATAAAAATAGAGTAAATTGCTCCATGTTTGTCACACGAGTGATGTTTTTATTATGTTTTTACGGGACTTCAACTGGCGCTGTATCGATTCTCAAGCTCGTTTGTGACAAGGAGTAGGGTCGCCTTTTATACCTCGAGGTTTTTGTTCCGGTTTCGATTCCCCGGTTGTACGTGGTGGCATGAAATAGGGTCGACTGTCCAACGTCGTGAGTTTTCTCCGGGTATTTTTGATTTTCCCCACTGCTAAAGAACCATAAGTTATCTATTGAAAAAAAATTCAGCAATATGTTAGTCCCGAAATGACCTAGTTTGTGTCGAGTGGACGTTTTTGTCTGTCTCTAGGGTGGCCAAATGTTTAGACGCGTACCAATTAGATGATACGGTACGACATTCAGTTGTGTGACATAGTTCCTACCCTAGTGGTTTTATCCTACTGCTAAATCCTTACAACAGCTAATTATGAAAATAAAATTAAACCCCATGTGTGTAAAGAGAGAGAGAGAGAGAGAGAGAGAGAGAGAGTGAGAGGGAGAGAGAGAGAGAAATTGGGTTTAACGTCCACGCAACACAGCTATGTCATTTCGGGACATATGGTTTAATTTTATTTTAATAATTCGCTTGCGCGTTGAAGTCTCTAGCAGTGGGAGGAAACTGGGGTGCCCGGAGGAAACCCACGAGGTTATGTTTGTTAAGAATGTTTGTAAAGAAATGACACAGTTTCTGCCCTCTTTCCCTGTACACCAGTACAGATGTTATAATAATATGTTTGATTTTTGCATATTTTTTCTATTTGTCTCTCTGCGTGTTTGATTCTTGTAATCAACATGGTGTATTTTGGATTTTATTTTTTTAAAAATCTTTGATATTTTAATGTTTTATTTTATATATATATATTTTAATCTATATTTTGCATGATGTATTAAAAAGGGGTGCTGGCTTTCTTTTGGGGGGGGGGGGGGGTGTTTGTGTTAGTCTAGAAGGTTTCACATATAAATCTTTCTGTTTCGATTCTACATGCCGTACAACCAGAGGGGGGGGGGGGGGCGTGGTTGCTTAGTGGGTAATTAAGACACTGACTAACTAGCCTGGAGATAGCATGTTCGCTGCCTGCATTGGCCGAGAAAGTTCATCAGGATTTTTCGACGTGGTTTTCCCCTGTCAGTGGTGCGGGGCGGAAGTCTGACAAGGACAGCTGTCTAGTCGTCGATCGGATGATACAAAGGCCCGTGTATACATTACCGCCAATGTTGTGCACGTAAAGATCCCACAAGAGTAGGGAGAATGAAGACGGGTGCGGCTTTTCGTCCTGGAATGCTTTAGTCATTTTTAGAAGCCCCGTTCATACAGAGCGCGAACCCGAACCCGAACAAATATGGTCCGAGCGAAATTTTCAGAAGTTCGCGCGAACTTTCTCCCCATGAACCATTCAGCGGGCACTCCCCATGACATCATTTTCACGAATAGAAACCGCTAGGCTTGATTCCACTAGTGTGCAATATTCACAGTCTACTTGTAAAAGCAGAATAGACAAGACCGGATAAATGGTCATTGAAATTGATAGGAATGCGATTCTATATGACAAAGCAGACAAAGAAGCATAATAACATCGTGGTTTTTTTTCGCAATCTGTCTGTCTGTTTGTTTGTCTCTCTGTTTTTGCCATTAAAGCCCCTTTCTCTTCCTTCGTTGTTTTATGTACAAATACAGTGCCAAGATCTCGTCTGTGTATGGTTCCACCTAAGCCATGATAGCAAATAACAAGGAATACAAGAGAGAAACAGGGAATACTAGAGAGTAACAAGGAATACAAGAGAGTAACAACAAATACTAGAGAGTTACATTGATTTAATTAGTCATGAAAAGTGAAAGAAGGGGGTTTCGAATATTCAAAATCTGGTTAAAACACAGATCCTTTTTCGTTTCGTTTTTATTGTTCAAAATTTAGTTTTACTTGTATTTACTACACTAAGATCTGGAAGAGTTGTTATCAATGACATGTTTTGGATAATGTGAGGGATTAGCCAATGAAACGGTCATTTACGGCGTGTGGGGCACAGTATTGTACGTAATCCACTAGAAACATCAATGTCTGACGTCATAGGATCAAAAGCGGTCTGACCTATGACGCGACCTATCGCTACAACCGAACAGACCTTCATAAATGAACGGGACTGTAGGTAATCCATTAGAAGAACCAATGTTGGTTACTATAGAGCCCAGTGATCGTGTTGAACCAACTATGTCACTTCCGGTTTAAAAAATTAATTTCTCGCTTACCAATTTTTTTTTTTGCTGTGTGTTATTTATATTTTAAATATATATTTTTAAATAATCCCCTCTGTAACACACAGCAAAAGATTTATTGAAACCTTGTTGAATTTACGATCTTATTTAAAAGGTAGATGATATTACAGATCGCAGTGTTTATTTATAATTCCTAACCTGTTTGCTATAATGGCGCCAATAACACGTTTTAAATAGACAACTGTATGCCAAACCAATTCCTTAAATTCAATCAAGTCAACCTTTTCACACCTCTTTGACTCCGTTCGATAGACGACGTCACAATAAATGTCATTATATTGCTGGGTATGATAGTTGACTATTCTTCAGGGATTTGTTGGGTTTTTTTGGCTTTTTACTTTCTGTTAATTGAAAACCGTTCGAGAAACGAAACAGTGGTTTTTAAGTGTGTGATAAAGAACGAGACTGAGGTTATGCTGGGGAAAGAAGGACTAAAGAAAAAAAACTGAGAAAAAGAAAACCCCAGGCCGGCAGGCCGAGTTTTTTTCTTCGAGAATTTTTTCTGAAGTCTTTCTTTCCCACAATAATCGAAGTCGAGGAATTTATCTTGCTTATAAACCGACTATGTTTCGATGTTCATAAAATGAGAATATTTCAGAATTCCAAGAAGAAAAAACTAGTTGACTCAATGGCAGGCTTTTTGATACAGCGCGCACGTGCCTCTCACTGCTATCCCCTCACTGCTAAAGACACTTATATTACTCTCTCTCTCCCTCTCTTTGTATATTGTTTGTATAATGATGAATTGAACATATTGTTTGTTTGATCTGCCCAGACTTGCAGGAATGGCTGGCAGCTAATATATGTCACAACCCAACCTTACTAGTAACAATAAACTATGTCAGCTTACTCTATCACCTCCGAGACCGAGAGAATATTATAAAAGTAGTACCGTATGGTTCACGAGATGACGTGTTACTACACCATGTGGAAAGTTTGAGACAAACGATTTGATATAATTAGGACCTGTTAATTTCCTTCAATAACTTCTCTTGACAATCGTTGTGCTGGTGCCACTATAATGGGCTGATTTGGTGAAGCATGGTTAATTAATACAAAGCTTTCATCGTTATGTTCGGGATCTGCGACCAATTCGACACATAACTCTCCTTTCAACCGAACACCAATGGTTTAGTAATTCAATCAATGTGCGTCTGTGGTTCTCTTGTCGCGCGCGTCCAGATTCCATCCCGTGTCATTTACCGATTTGTATAAAGTCGTGTTTCTTTATTAATATCTCATCAGTGAGAGTTAAATTACCGACCCACGCTAAGATAGGAACATGTCCGACCCACGTTAATTTACTGTTTACTTATGTCAGATTATACTCTGTGAACTAGATGAAACTAAATGAACGAATGAGAAAGCAATAAAGACAATATCATTGAAAACAGAAATAGAGTAAAT
The DNA here is from genome assembly GCA_917208275.1 of Patella pellucida. Taxonomy (NCBI): domain Eukaryota; kingdom Metazoa; phylum Mollusca; class Gastropoda; family Patellidae; genus Patella; species Patella pellucida. The sequence goes on from OU795037.1 coordinate 5,196,869, forward strand.
TGCTCCATGTCTGTTTGGGTGTCCTTCACACGAGTGATGTTTTTATTATGTTTTTACGGGACTTCAACTGGCGTTGTCTCGATTCTCCAGCTCGTTTGTGACAAGGAGTAGGGTCGCCTGTCATACCTCGCGGGTTTTTTCCGGTTTCGATTCCCCGCTCGTGCGTGGTGGCATGAAATAGGGTCGACTGTCCAACGTCGTGAGTTTTCTCTGGGTACTTCTGTTTTTCCCCACTGCTAAAGAACCATAAGTCAACTATTGAAATAAAATTCAGCAATATGTTAGTCCCGAAATGACCTAGTTTGTGTCGAGTGGACGTTTTTGTCTGTCTCTAGGGTGGCCAAATGTTAAGACGCGTACCAATTAGATGATACGGTACGACATTCAGTTGTGTGACATGGTTCCTACCCTAGTGGTTTTATCCTACTGCTAAATCCTTACAACAGCTAATTATGAAAATAAAATTAAACCTCATGTTTGTAAAGAGAGAGAGAGAGAGAGAGATAGAGAGAGAGGTAAGGGAGAGAGAGAGAAATGGGGTTTAACGTCCACTCAACACAGCTATGTCATTTTGGACAAATGCTAGAAAATGTTGATGAAACTGTTTTACTTGGGATCAGTGTGGATCGAAATTTACTGTGGGGAAATCAAATTAATAAACTATCTAAAGCCATAAGCTCTAAAATATATCTCCTGTCTAAACTTAAAAAATATCTTCCTCATAAATTAAGAATATTATTTTACAATAGTTATATAATGCCATACTTTGATTATTGCTCGACAGTTTGGGGTAATGCTACTAAGTCGAAACTTGATGTCCTGCATAAATTGCAGAAACGCGCGGCAAGAACAATTTTAGATGAAAAACATGATGCGAGATCAGAACCATTATTTTTAAAACTAAATTGGTTAAATATATATCAAAGGATTAAATTTAATATTGGAATGCTAACGTTTAAAATCATGAAAGAAAAATCACCCGCATATCTTTTTAACTTATTTGATGAACGCTCTAATTGTACAAATACCGAGTTAACCTTAAGATCTGAAACTCAAAAGAAACTCGACACCCCAAAAGGCAAAAAACGCGCAATGACGCGTACTTTTCATTTTTCGGCCTCTTATCTTTGGAATTCCTTACCTCTTCAAATAAAACAAGATTCATCAACATTTACTTTTAAAAGATATTTAAATAAATTTGTAAAAGAAAAGTAGATTAACCATGTATATTATATATACCGTATCTGCATTTTTTATATCATATCTTACATATTATTACATTTTTGGGGGGGCGGGTGGGGGTTTGAGCAATAGATTGTGTATAATACAGCTGCGTGCTATATTTTATAATTAGTACTACATTATTTGTGTTACTTTTGTTTTGGGGAAGGGGGTAGAGTAGAGTGAGGGGCAGGGGGTGGGCAGCAGTAGATTGTGTATTTCATAATGACTATTACTTTATCTTGGTGTTTTTGCTTTTGGGGGGGGGGGGTCTATATTTGTTTAGTATTTGCATGTTACTATATATCTATGTATATTATTGTAGTGTAGGAGGAACCCCCTGAAAATTAGTACACCTGTGCTAAGGGGACTATCCTCATTAAATAAAGTTATTATTATTATTATTATTATTATTATTTCGGGACATATGGTTTAATTTTATTTTAATACTTCGCTTGCGCGTTGAAGTCTCTAGCAGTGGGAGGAAACCGGGGTGCCCGGAGGAAACCCACGAGGTTATGTTTGTTAAGATTGTTTGTAAAGAAATGACACAGTCTCTGTCCTCTTTCCCTGTACACCAGTACAGATGTTATAATAATATGTTTGATTTTTGCATATTTTTTCTATTTGTCTCTCTGCGTGTTTGATTCTCGTTATCAACATGGTGTATTTTAAATCGTTTTGGATTTTATTTTTTAAAAAAATCTTTGATATTTTAATGTTTTATTTTATATATATATATTTTAATCTATATTTTGTATGATGTATTAAAAAGGGGTGCTGCCTTCTATTAAGAGATAGGGGTGTTTGTGTTAGCCTAGAAGGTTTCACATATAAATCTTTCTGTTTTGATTCTACATGCCGTACAACCAGTAGGTAATAAGACACTGACTAACTGGCCTGGAGATAGCATGTTCGCTGCCTGCATTGGCCGAGAAAGTTCATCGGGATTTTCCGACGTGGTTTGTCCCTGTCAGTGGTGCGGGGCGGAAGTCTGACAAGGACAGCTGTCTAGTCGTTCGGATGATACAAAGGCCCGTGTATACATTACCGCCAATGTTGTGCACGTAAAGATCCCATGGCAGTTGGAATTCAAAATAAGAGTAGGGAGAATGAAGACGGGCGCGGCTTTTCGTCCTGGAATGCTTTAGTCATTTTTAGAGGCCATGTTCATACAGAGCGCAAACCCGAACCCGAACAAATATGTCCGAGCGAAATTGTCAGAAGTGAACTTTCTCCCAATGAACCATTCAACGGGCACTCCCCATGACATCATTTTCATGAATAGAAACCGCTAGGCTTGATTCCACTAGTGTGCAATATTCACAGTCTACTTTTAAAAGCAGAACAGACAAGACCGGATAAATGATCATTGAAATTGATAGGAATGCGATTCTATATGACAAAGCAGACAAAGAAGCATAATAACACCGTGGTTTTTTTTCGCAATCTGTCTGTATGTTTGTCTCTCTGTTTTTGCCATTAAAGCCCCTTTCTCTTCCTTCGTTGTTTTATATACAAATACAGTGCCAAGATCTCGACTGTGTATGGTTCCACTTAAGCCATGATAGCAAATAACAAAATTTATCTCTCACAGCTAGAAAAAGACAAACCATCACAAAAGCCGTCGACGGTTTTTCGGTTTCGGTTTCGCTCCCTATTTGAATGGTGAAACAGCTCAAAAGCCGCGTTCGTGTTCGCGAAGGACGCGTTCGAGTTCGCATTCTGTATAAACAGGGCTTTATCGTCGAATTCCATCTGTCAAAGTTCGTTTACATGCACGCCATCCAGTGTTAAGGTAGAGTTCGTTTAATGTCAGATCCTTTTTCGTTGCAGATCCTCCACCATGCATCGCTGATAACTGGAAAACAGATTGTAAAAATTCCAATGATCTCCCCAGTCTACTCTATTGATCCATCGTGGCTGGCTTTAGAGGATCAAATACACAAACACGGTCCATTTAATTATCTAAGAGAATCAGTTTAATGTGTTAAGCTGACATTTAAAATGCTGGAAATAATTATATACCAGTGAATCTCAACCAGTGTGTGCAACTAAGTAAGAAACATGAAAAACCATGTGGTCCCAATGGAGTATTCATTATATAGTGTCTACTGCTAGAGTTCATAGCTGTGTTTTTCTTTATTCAGTTTGAGTCATTCTCTGTATCTATGATCCGTCTTCCATTAGCCCAGGTTAGGTACATAATAGTAGGACGTTAAACCCTATTTCATTCATTCATTCATTCATTAGCCAAGGTTAGGTACATAATAGTAGGACGTTAAACCCTATTTCATTCATTCATTCATCCATTAGCCCAGGTTAGGTACATATTAGTAGGACGTTAAACCCCATTTCATTCATTCATTCATTCATTCATTAGCCCAGGCTAGGTACATAATAGTAGGACGTCAAACCCCATTCCATTCATTCATTCTGTATATATGACCCGTCTTCCATTAGCCCAGGTTAGGTACATAATAGTAGGACGTTAAACCCCATTTCATTCATTCTGTATATATGATCCGTCTTCCATTAGCCCAGGTTAGGTACATAATAGTAGGACGTTAAACCCCATTTCATTCATTCTGTATATATGATCCGTCTTCCATTAGCCCAGGTTAGGTACATAATAGTAGGACGTTAAACCCAATTTCATTCATTCTGTATATATGACTAGTCTGTGTCTACGGTTGTATGCCGTCTATGACAAACCATTTTATTATTTTTCAAAATTCAAATATTTTTCATTTATATTGAGCCAGGTTTGCCTTTATTTATCATGTGCTCCAAGGCGTGCCGTGTTTGCAAAAAAAGGTTGAGAACCGCTTTTTATATATTTAAACAGAATTTGTACTATGTGTTATGGCTTCTTAATTATCTAAGTATATGGTTTTTTAATGTTTAGTTTGTAATCACAACCACTATTTTTTAAAAGGACATTATTTCTCGTCTTTGTGGTTTCTTTTTAAATTTTCATACTTAAATGTTTACTCCCAGATTTATTGTATCATATTATCGTTTACCTTGTGCTTGATAACGACAAGAGATTACTTGTTGAAACGTTGCACTATTAAAGTTGCTAGTGATTGTTATCCATAAATTGAGTTTGTGTTTTTTCAAGGTTTAGAACCATTGTTATACATTATTACTAAATCACGATTCTTGAGAACTACTGTTTTACAATATTATCAAATCACGATTCCTGTCTACTGGGAAATAAAAAACTGGACAGATTGTGAAATGGGTCCTTTTTTAAGTTAGTTAATACATCCTAAAATAATGTTGCTATTAGTTACTTTCAGTCATATTTATTAGTAAGATTAACGATCATGAGAACTGTGCCACAGACAAATGAAATGAAATGGGGTTTAACGTCCTACTGTTCTGCTACTAAACGGGCATGCGTCATACAAGTGTGCTATGGGGGAATGTGTACGGACAGACTTCTCTTATATCGTATTCCAACTGCCACGGTTCTTTTACGCGCACGTCAACGTCCAACCCGATCAACTATACGTTGTCCCTTCCCAGTCGTTCTGTCGCTACGCCACTGACAATTGAACAATGATATCTCAGGACACGAAGGTGTATCAAACTAACCGGTTTACAATCGAAAAATTCTGACACAATAAATCTGAATGTTTCATGATGTGGACAATATTCATTTACATTTGTAACATGCTTAAGGGTCAATCTTGCGTTTTGATTGGTCAATTAGACACCATCTGTTGGACAATAACACCCCTCTAAATTAAAAAAAATCACTAAGTATTAATATTATGCGTACTACTTTAATGGAGATAGCCACAATTACAGAAGCTCAAATCCGAACTATTTTTGGTTTTTTTATTTATAATTTCTATTTTTAATTTTTAATTTCTATTTTTAATTTTTAATTTTTAATTTTTAATTTTAATTTTTAATTTTAATTTTTAATTTTTAATTTTTAATTTTTAATTTTTAATTTTTAATTTTAATTTTTAATTTTAATTTTTAATTTTTAATTTTTAATTTTAATTTTAATTTTAATTTTTAATTTTTAATTTTAATTTTTAATTTTAATTTTTAATTCTAATTTTTGTAAAATATTTTCATATTTTGTAAAATATTTTCATATTTTGTAAAATATTTTCACATTTTGTAAAATATTTTCACATTTTGTAACTTAAATCTTAAATTTATGTTTTCTATACATCCTTATCAGTTCTGGGAAACACTACGTTAATGTTCATCACCTTTGACCTACGTTGACAGCACGATTATGTTTTGGGTGGTCTATATAGTACATGTTTGTATTAAAATGGCCTCTTACAACCAGCTTGCAGACACAATGTAAATCAATGGTACCTAGTTTTTATATAAAAATATGCACTAAATAATCCAAATTTAAAGAAACAAAAGACAACACATCACACCATTCTTAAATTATCACCTAATAGTAGCAAAAACCTTTTGTGCAAAATATGCAAGAAATAATTAATACAAAGATCCCAATCAGTGCACTAAAGACATAACAGCACCGAGTACAATAATCACTTGTACATGGTTAGCACGTGTGCGCTGTATCATAAAGCCTGCCATTGAGTCGACTTAAAATTAAAAATTATAATTTAAAATTAAAAATTATAAGTTTAAAATTGAAAATTATAAGTTTAAAATTAAAAATTATAAGTTTAAAATTAAAAATTAATTTACAAAATTAAAAATTATAAGTTTAAAATTAAAAAATTAATATACAAAATTAAAAAATTAATTTACAAAATTAAAAAATTAATTTACAAAATTAAAAAATTAATTTACAAAATTAAAAAATTAATTTACAAAATTAAAAAATTAATTTACAAAATTAAAAAATTAATTTACAAAATTACAAAATTAATTTACAAAATTACAAAATTAATTTACAAAATTAAAAATTAATTAACAAAATTAAAAATTAATTTACAAAATTAAAAATTAATTTACAAAATTAAAAATTAATTTACAAAAAATAATTTACAAAATTAAAAATTAATTTACAAAATTAAAAATTAATTTACAAAATTAAAAATTAATTTACAAAATTAAAAAGTAATTTACAAAATTAAAAATTAATTTACAAAATTAAAAATTAATTTACAAAATTAAAAATTAATTTACAAAATTAAAAATTAATTTACAAAATTAAAAATTAATTTACAAAATTAAAAATTAATTTACAAAATTAAAAATTAATTTACAAAATTAAAAATTAATTTACAAAATTAAAAATTAATTTACAAAATTAAAAATTAATTTACAAAATTAAAAATTAATTTACAAAATTAAAAATTAATTTACAAAATTAAAAATTAAAAATAGAAATAGGAAATCGAAAAAAACAAAAATAGTTCGTATTTGAGCTTCCGTACACAATGGAGTTAATCAATTTTGATCTCGGTAACACCAACCCCCTTGTCAGGTAACAGCTACAAACAATAACATATACCAAAAACTATAACAAAAACATAAATCTTATTTCAAAAAGTACTTTTTAAAAAATGAAGTGAGAATTCCAGTTTTCCTTGTGTGTGTCTATACTCATACGGCTACTATAGCAACCAAGCGATAAACGAGCCAAATCTAATGAGAGCAGCCTGTTCATAGAAATATATAAATAGTCTATTTATATATTTCTATGAGCCTGTTATCCTGTTACGTCACGACGTTTTCATTACGTCAAAATGGTTTTTACGTCACTTTTACCGATTTGCAGTGGGACGAATTTTGAAATTTACACAATAAAATAAGTTCGTTTAAAATTTTAAAAAAAAACGTATTACAATGTCGATAAACACCTCGTTTTGAGTGAGGCTCCGAGGCGAAGCCGAGGAGATCTCCACTCAAAAAAAGAGACGGTGTATCAACCCATACACCGATAAAACAAGGTATATAACTGACTTATACTGAATACTTTTTCGAGAAATACAGATTTTTTCTATTTTTCCCAATTCCAAAAGCATTTTTCATTTCACAAATTTATCAAAGTTTCCCATTCAGAGCCCCCCAATTATCTCATCGCAACCGCTTATTTCTACTCGGGTAAATGATGTCAGTACATCGCACGTGCGTTTCCCTGTTTAAATCAGGTCAGGGAAGTTGATTGGTTGAGAAAAGCAAACGTCATCCAATCATTTTGTACAATGGCATTTCTCGTTGTTTTGCCAACGCAACGACTGTGTCGATTGTAGTCGATTGCAGAAATGAATGCGGGAATTCATCGAAGAATCCTACTTTATAATGTCACAAAGATATATATTTCTAAGACCGAGAATATCATTTCTGCAAGAGACGTCGATGATCGCGAAGATTTAGAAGCCCGATCCGTCACAGAACAAGAAATTAAAGCCATGAAGACGAGTCGACTTACACCAAACACGAGGAAAAATTACAATTGCATAGGAATATGGTGACACTTCGAGATCAGTACAAGAAATTGGATTATAACTTTTTTGATAAGCAAGGTACATTTGTTAATATCCGCACAGATCAATACATTAACTTCGCGACGTATTGACATCCACAAAAACAAGAACAGCCATTAAATGAAGTCGAGTTGGAATATTGTAGATTTCTAGAAAATGCCAATGGATTAATTTATACTAGTAATATATTTGGATTACGTGTTGTGGATGAGCATAAACCGCGACAAAATGTGAAAGTTTTTAGTGTTGAAAATGCCAAGACATACATTTATAATAGAAAAATATTTGGATTATGTGCTGCGGATGAGCATAAGCCGCGACAAAATGTGAATGTGCGACAAGACATCAAAATGTTAAGGAATGTGAGACAAAATGTAAGAATATGACTGAGAGTGACGCACGTTCAAAAAGTGCTGAGACTCTTTTACCATAACATGTTCAAAGCGGGTTGGGGAAGTTTAAATAAATAATATGTAAATCATGATTTTGTTATTTTGTCCCTTTTCAACTTTTGAAAAGTGGCCGTGTATCAGTTGAAAAGTGGCCGTGTATCGGTGAATACCCTCCCATTTTCATCAAAGAGTCGAGACAAAGTATGGGTATAAGTCGGCTATACACTGTTTGTACAGCTGAATAAATCTTACATAATATTACGCCATTAACCCTGGCCATGAGTTACAATTAAAATTACAATTATAAAATATGAATTAAAATACAATATTACATTTTAGATACCAAATGATATTGTCTTACACCTTACTACGACGCTACGGCGACGGAAAATGGCCGCAGAATCCGCCAAGATCACCATAAGCGCGGTAAAATCCTGGTGGAAACGCCAGATACAGTGCTGTGGTCTCCATGGTCGTGAATGATCGCCTAGAATGATCGACGGTGGCGTCCTAACTGCGCTGCAGCGACCGTACGGCGATCAGAAAATGCACAAACGTGAACACAACGTACGAAAATGTACCAAAATATCACAAACTTGAAAAAAAGGCGCCACCCCGGTCTGACGGGGTAAAGAACGCGACTTCTTTCAAGTTTGTAAATTTGTTGGACATTTTCTCGCGTTGTGTTTACGTTTACCGGCGACCGTGAAAATTTTCTAGTCGCAGCAGCGCAGAAAGGACGTCACTCGGTCTGGCGGTGGCATTACCGATAGTTCACGTGCAATGAAGATCTATGGGGTCGTCACATCTGTCGATAATGGTTACCGACGAGTAAGGCACTAACTCGGAGAACGCTCGATCGCAGACGGTCATGCACATTCAAGTCTCGAGATGTAAACAGGGCTAACCCTAAGCCTGGGCCAAGCCTAACCCTAAGCCCCAATTGACATATGACGTCATAAAATGTGTAGGACCGTCTTCGATCAATCGAGTGAAAATATGAACTCGGGGTTATAGCGCATGCGTCGACTGTATAAGAAAATATATCAACCAACCATGACAGCTGAAACATATTCGTTGTGTTTAATTACGTCACGATTCTTCCCACACCACCTCTGTTGACAGAACTGTGACAGAAGTTAATTCCTCGTCACACGATTACAATTCCGTCATTTCGGAACGTTCTGGACTGACCATCCAGCACCCCTATAGTCACGATTCTATTCACACCACCGCGGTTGTCAGAACTGACAGGAGTTAACTCCGCGTCACTCGATTGCTTCCCTTGACGGTATGCCCATCTTCATTAGCCTGACAGAAGCAAACAAGCAGGGGTTTTATTCATTCAAATATAACTTTGTAATGGATTTTACTCGTTCTTAATTTACCCCCCCCCCCCCTAACTGATTCTTTAAAACGATCTGACAATTATAAAATATAATACCTATGACAGGTTGTCGTGATGACGTAAACGGTTATTAAATATTTATACTTCTATTAAGGACAGCTCGGCCAGTAATTGGTATAAAGTGTCTCTAGACGATATTGTAGCGCGAGACGTTCCACGTGAACATAAACCTTAATAGCGGGGATTATCTAATGTGACAGTCGCTCCTGACGACTAAGTACAGATAGGCGGCTTTTAAATATTAATCTAGGACATTAGGGTCCCAGGAAGGTCGCTCTTATAATTCCAACATACAAATGTATTCTAAAATAGTACAGCAATGTAAACGCCCCACGAGAGAGGGGTTTAACGTCAACTCGACATAAACTAGGTCATTTCGAGACTAACATATGGTTCAATTTTTATTTTAACAATTGGCTTGCGCGTAGCAGTGGGGGAAAACCGGGAACCCGGAGAAAACCCTCAAAGTTGGATAGGCGACTCCACGCCTTGTTTAGTACAACCGGGGAATCGAAAGTTCGAAACCTCATCAGATAACTGAATGACAGACCTCACGATATAACGCATACACGCTAACCATTCGGCCATCCACCCCAAGTGCTACAGTTGTCTCGTTCAAATACCAAAGGCGCCTAATTATAACATGACATCATCCCCCGAACATGATCATTATATAAATATAAAATCGAATACGAATATAGAATTCTATTTCTAATTTTATACAGAGACACATTGCCGTATAAATATTAGTTCATTTGTTTACTTTCTATTTTCGGTTAATTGCAAACAAAACTGGTTTGCAATAAATGAATGAACGAATGAAATGGGGTTTAACGTCCTACACTTCTGCACCTAATCTGGGCGAATTGAAGACGGGCATGCACCATACAGTGTGCTATGAGGAAAATGATGCCCGGGCAGCAACTGAATTCCATCTGTCAAGGGATCTTTTACGTGCACACCAATGTGTACACGGGACCTCGGTTTTCCGTCCTATCCGATTCCGAACGACTAGGTAGCTGTCCTTGTCAGGCCCTCCGTCTGCATCAATGACAAGTGGAAACTACGCCGTGATCCCCGGTTTGCTATAAATGGGTAGGGATATAAGTATAATTTATTAAAGATACATTATGGGAGATTAGATAAAGAGCTGGCCGTTCTCGTTATAATGTAAAGGTTATTTGCTAAAAATTTCAGTTAAAATGATCCACTAAAAACCGAGACAATAGCTTTGAAAATTTCCGCCTAGCCTCGATTATCATTACTAAAGTCAGTAAAATAAAAATCATGTTCTCGATTATTCAATTTTTTAATTTAATTATCAATGGGTGTTAAGCAGCATATATGAATGTAATTCAGTCAATATCGAAGGCTAGTGTTGACATCGAGAGTTCATTATTGTCTGGATAAGTTAATTAATGTCTAATTAATAATTTCAGATAAGATTTCAGGCCTAAAGAATGACCTGTAATAGGCAGACTTATCTCTGGCATAATGTATGTTTAAAATCAGTGACAATAATACAGATTAACTACAGAAAAAAGTACTCTTTTAACTGTCATCAAATTGAACGATCATTTAGATACATAGAACTCTCTCTCTCTCTATCTATCTCTATCTCTCTCTCTCTCTCTTTCAACTCTATATATATTTCTGTTTAGTATCGTTCCAATTAGACATGTAATTAATCATGTAATTAAAACAACACAATGTTAGCCAAGCTATCCTAAAACCCATTAGTTGGACCACAACACAACAACCTCCCTGGGTAGATAACATAGTCATATACAGGTTAAAAAGCAAGCAAAACTAGGCAAGCAACCTTTCGCCTTGTGGTAAAGATTTCAAGAATGAAATTTCAGGGAACGATGTCTTGTTCTTCGGGTGGGACAAAAACCCTTGGCCTCCACGTAAAAGAACCCGTGACAATCCGAGGAGGAGAAGGCACGTTGCACGGTATATAACTATATTATGTCATTCATCATTCCGTGTTGGAGCTGAACAGTAGGACGTTAAACCCCATTTGTTTTCTCAACGTCAATACAAGAACCAATCTGAACATTGTATGTGAATTTTCACAATGCTTGTTCGTTTCTCGGCTTTCATTGCAAAGAAAGTCGAAAGCCAAAAACAAATCCCTTAAGAATAGTGCAGTATTCTACCGAGCATTATAATGACATTTATTGTGACGTTGTCAATCAGGTTTATCGTCTGTTGTAGTCAAAAAGGCGCGAAAGGGTTGCCTTGATTGAATCCACGGTGTCTATTAAGGAATTGGTTTGGCATACAGTTGTCTATTTAAAACGTGTTATTGGCGCCATTATAGCAAACAGGTTTGGAATTATCAATGAATTTTGTGATTGCTGTAGTAACAGCATGTTATTATACACAGAGACCAAGGACATTGCTTCTTTTCAAATAAGACCGTAAACTTCCTTTAATTCAATTTTCGGAATAATGCCACGGATGAATCGAAGTTAATTTCATTGCCAATTCTCATTACAGTGGAATCCCTATCAATCTGTGTTGGATTTTTTTTTGTTATATTTTAAACTTTATTTTTTCACCATTCAGGACTTATTTGGTCTGTTTTCGTCCTGGTTACTATTTTAGGTTTTCGTTTATAAGTTAATAAGATTAAATGTTTGAGATATAATACCCCCAGGCAAATGGTTTTCATGAAAACAATCCAAATTTACATTACTTAAACCTGGTCACCAGAGATTCGGGCAAATTTCGTCTGAAAATTATCTAGAATGTTTGTTTACGAAATGAATGATAAAAGTATCAGACTTCCTAGTTTACAGAAAAGCTCAATGGACGACAGCTTAGTGGTATTTAAGAGTTATTGTAAATATTTTGTACATATTATCAGTAATGAACATGAGCGGAACCCGACCCATCCAATTAGTTCAGTCATCAATTTTTACCATGTTAGTGTTTGATTTGTGACTTGGTAAGGACATGGTCAAGGGCAGGCCACCTACCCGGGGCGAGAGCAGGGAACGTGAATTTGGCTCGTTGTTCGTCATTCGTTGTTCGTTATTGGCGAATAACGAACAACGAGCTGGTTTGTTGTTCGTTATTGGCGAATAACGAACAACGAGCTGGTTCGTTATTCGTTATTCACCAGATATGGAATTATTAACATAAAAAAGGCACTTTAGAAAGAATATGCTCGGAGTGGGTTTTTATGAGTCTAATTGGTTAATAAATCTTCAAAATCTTGGGAAAAAGATTCTAACAGTCTGTTTAGTAACATAGTAAAGACAATTTTAGAGAGAATATGCCGGGAGTGGTTTTTTATGGATCTAATTGGTTATTAAATCATTAAAATCTCGGGAAAAAAGATTCTAACAGTCTGTTTTTCTACCCGAAAAACTAGCAGTTTCATATTGGTGAATAACGAACAACAAACCAGCTCGTTATTCGTTATTCACCAATATGAAACTGCTAGTTGTTCGGGTAGGAAAAAAGACTGTTAGAATCTTTTTTCCCGGGATTTTGAAGATTTAATAACCAATTAGATCCATAAAAAACCACTCCCGGCATATTCTCTCTAAAATTGCCTTTACTATGTTACTAATTCCATATCTGGTGAATAACGAACAACGAACCAGCTCGTTGTTCGTTATTCGCCAGTAACATAATAAAGGCACTTTTAGAGAGAAATGCCGGGAGTGGGTTTTTATGAGTCTAATTGGTTAATAAATCTTTAAAATCTTGGCAAAAAGATTTTAACAGTCTGTTTTTCTATCCGAAAAACTAACAGTTTCATATTGGTGAATAACAAACAACGAGCTGGTTCGTTATTCACCAGATATGGAAATATTAACATAAAAAAGGCAATTTAGAAAGAATATGCCGGGAGTGGGTTTTTATGAGTCTAATTGGTTAATAAATATTCTTCAACCAGCTCGTTGTTCGTTATTCCCCAATATGAAACTGATATTTCTTTCTGTAGAAAAACAGACTGTAAGAATCTTTTTCCCAAGATTTTGAAGATTTATTTACCAATTAGTCTCATAAAAATCAACTCCCGGCATATTCTCTCTAAAAATGCCTTTATTGTGTCATTAATTCCATATCTGGTGAATAACGAACAACGAACCAGCTCGTTGTTCGTTATTCACCAATATGAAACTACTAGTTGTTCGGGTAGAAAATCAGGCTGTTAGATCTTTTTCCGAAGAATTTGAAGATTTATTAACCAATTCGACTCATAAAAACCCACTCCCGGAATATTCTCTCTAAAAGTGCCTTTATTATGTTACTAATTCCTTATCTGGTGAATAACGAACAACAAACCAGCTCGTTGTTCGTTATTCACAAATATGAAACTACTAGTTGTTCGGGTAGAAAAACAGACTGTTCGAATCTTTTTCCCAAGATTTTGAAGATTTATTAACTAATTAGGCGTGTAAAAACCCACTCCCAGCATATTCTCTCTAAAAGTGCCTTTATTATTTTATTAATTCCATATCTGGTGAATAACGAACAACGAACCAGCTCGTTGTTCGTTATTCGCCAATAACGAACAACAAACTAGCTGGTTGTTCGTTATTCACCAATATGAAACTACTAGTTGTTCGGGTAGAAAAAACAGACTGTTAGAATCTTTTTCCCAAGATTTTGAAGATTTATTAACCAATTCGACTCATAAAAACCCACCCCCGGCATATTCTCTCTTTAAAGGTGCCTTTATTATGTTACTAATTCCATTTCTGGTGAATAACGAACAACGAACCAGCTCGTTGTTCGTTATTCCCCAATATGAAACTGCTAGTTGTCGGGTAGAAAAACAGACTGTTAGAATCTTTTTCCCAAGATTTTGAAGATTTATTAGCCAATTAGGCGTCTAAAAACCCACTCCCGGCATATTCTCTCTAAAAGTGCCTTTATTATGTTACTAATTCCATATCTGGTGAATAACGAACAACGAACCAGCTCGTTGTTCGTTATTCGCCAATAACGAACAACAAACGAGCTCGTTGTTCGTTATTCACCAATATGAAACTACTAGTTGTTCGGGTAGAAAAACAGACTGTTAGAATCTTTTTCCCAAGATTTTGAAGATTTATTAACCAATTAGAGTCATAAAAACCCACTCCCGGCATATTCTCTCTAAAAGTGTCTTTATTATGTTACTAATTCCATATCTGGTGAATAACGAACAACGAGCCAGTTCGTTGTTCGTTATTCACCAATAACGAACAACAAACCAGCTCGTTGTTCGTTATTCACCAATATGAAACTGCTAGTTGTTCGGGTAGAAAACAGACTGTTCGAATTTTTTTCCCAAGATTTTGAAGATTTATTAACCAATTAGGCGTGTAAAAACCCACTCCCGGCATATTCTCTCTAAAAGTGTCTTTATTATGTTACTAATTCCATATCTGGTGAATAACGAACAACAAACCAGCTCGTTGTTCGTTATTCACCAATATGAAACTGCTAGTTGTCGGGTAGAAAAACAGACTGTTAGAATCTTTTTCCCAAGATTTTGAAGATTTATTAACCAATTAGACTCATAAAAACCCACTCCCGGCATATTATCTCTAAAAGTGCCTTTATTATGTTACTAATTCCATATCTGGTGAATAACGAACAACAAACCAGCTCGTTGTTCGTTATTCACCAATATGAAACTGCTAGTTGTTCGCGTAGAAAAACAGACTGTTGGAATCTTTTCCCCAAGATTTTGAGATTTATTAACCCATTAGACTCATAAAAACCCACTCCCGGCATATTCTCTCTAAAAGTGCCTTTATTATGTTACTAATTCCATATCTGGTGAATAACGAACAACGAACCAGCTCGTTGTTCGTTATTCGCGAATAACGAACAACGAATAACGAACAACGAGCTACCTTCACGTCCCCGCGAGAGCAAGAGTACCAATAGATAGGGGTATGGCGGCGGGGTGGTGGTAGAGTGGTTCTCTAGAAAATTTTGAAATTTTTAGAACGCCTCTAGCATTTCAAATTCCAGCAAAAAAACCTTTAAATGACATAATAATCAAAGAGACAAAAGCCTGGTTATTCAAAATTTGCGTATCATGATCAATTCATCTCATGGGCATGGGTATACATGTTACCCCAGAAAAGGGCAGAGCACCATTTGTGTACCCTAGTATCCGGGTTCCGACGCCCCTGGACATGGCCATACCGACATTTAAGCCTCCGTTGATCACACGTTGATCGCTAACCAGGTGGGGATCGCGATGGCAAAGTGGGTAAGGCGCTGGTTCGCTAGCCTGGAGGCCGGGTGTTCGATCCCTGCATTGGCCTAGAAAGTTCATCTCGATTTTCCGGCGTGATTTCCCCTTGTCAGTGATGTAGAAAGAGGGCCCGAGACAAGGACGGCTGCCTAGTCTTTCGGATAGGACGGAAAACCGAGGCCCCGTGTACACATTGGCGTGCACGTAAAAGAACCCTTGGCAGTTGGAATTCAGTTGCTGCCCGGGCAAAATTTCCCTCATAGCAAACTGTATGGCATATGCCCGTCTTCAATTAGCCCAGGTTAGGTGCAGAAGCGTGAGACGTTAAACCCCATTTCATTCATTCATTGCTAACCAGGGGGTCGTTCTTCTGGGATTTCCGGCGTGGTTTCCACGTGGTTTCAACTTGGCAAGCAACATTGTCTACCCTTTGGGGCGAGATGATAAACCAGCGACATTGTGCGGCGACATTTTTAACGTCACACTAAGAAAATTGTTTCCACTTGTCAGTGGTTCAGGGCTGACACAGCCTGACAAGGAAGAGTGTCTAGGTCCGATGTTGGTGTTCACGTAAAATAATCCTTGACAGTTTGAATGCGATTGTTGTCCTCACAAACCTTTAATTATAAAATCCGAAGAGAGAGATAGAGAGAGGGGGAGGTGGGGGAGGGTTACATTCATTTGACACAAACTACGTTATTTCGGGACTAACACATGGTTCAATTTTATTTCAATAATTCGTTTGCGTGTAGTGTTCTTTAACAGTAAGAGGAACCCCGAGGACCCGAAAATTCTAAAACAATATGGTTCTACGTATCGAAGAGCAATTCAGGAAACCGCCTCTATATTGTTAAACGTAGCGAAATCTTATGTCAGTTATGTACTACTCTTAGAATTTGAAGACAGTTGTACCAGTTACCAGAAGGACTATGTCGTATCTCAGTAACAATGTGATGGAACGCAGTTCCTTTTGGTTTTACCATATATCAGTTACACAGCATCAATACTATCAGATTTATCTTCCAATACAATTAAAGCAATGGTGAAAATCAGCCAAGAGGAAAAAGCTTTCAACAGAAACACAAACCAAACAACAAATAGAGCAAAAAAAATCGTGTGTGAGAGAAGGGATAAGGCAATTGAAATTATCGCCCACACGTTTGTAAAGGTCGTGTTGAAATAATGAACAGGACATTAGATTTCTACAAGTATGTTGTTCTCGTTCAATGGTATTTCAGATTATAGGATCGTCAATCAATAATGGGTTGTAAAGATAGAATAATAGTTTAATACCGCTGTAAATTAATCAAATAGTCAAATCCATCTCTTAAATAATGCCAACAATGATTTATCTACAGGAATTCCTGTATTTTCGAATCTATTTTTTCCAGTAATAGAAATTACATTTTTGTGGTTACTTTAAGAGAGAGGGGCGAACAGGTAGTTCAATTTTATTTCAATAATTCGCTTGTGCGTAGTGGTCTTTAGCAAACTAGGTCATTTCGGGACTAACATATAGTTTCATTTAATTTCAATAATTCTTTGAAAAACAGGATACTGAATTTCTCATACGTCAGGATTATAGGTAAAATAAAATAAAAACCAAGTACGAACAATCCAAACCATAAGACATAATTCGAAGTTCCAAAAACGTTATAGGGAGGCAGACCACCATTAATTTCCCCATTGACTTCAATGTTAATTCTAGCCTCTGTGCCTACCTCCAACTTTTTCCCAAATTTTCGTTGGGCTGAATGCTTTTCACTATAGACAGAGGAACAAATGACCATGTCTTTGCACTAAAATTTGTATGACGTTGACCACCAAAATCTTGAGATACACCAAGTTGAAGAAGTATACCCAAAACATGTACCTAGTTGCCGTACATATCACCGTAGCCAACCTGGTAACTCAGTTATCCTTCCGCCTCAAAATCCGGAATATTTACCAAAACCTGGCAGAAAATATTAATTCAAACCCTCTTCTTCCATTCTAGACCACAAAATCAACAAAAATGTCCATGCAAAGGGAGAGAAAAGAGAAGGAGAGAGAATTGCTATAAATAGACGAACTACAATTTGTGGGTACCGAGAGTGTGAAATTTAATGGTGGTCTGCCTCCATAGGCCAAATAGTGTATTCAAGCAAAATAGTGTAATAAGCAAATGGACTGTTTCTCGTTTACAAAATACACGACAAGCAGTGGTAACAGGTGTCTGGAAGAGTAAGCTTACCCTGCCTGGCGCCACACCCGCAATAGCTGCATCCAAACTATTAGGCGAAATGTCGGTAAAATAGCGTGATTGGCCAATGAACTATCGGTATGCTAACCGTATGTCGACCCAAGATGGCCACCGAAAGGTTGCAGTGTGTCTTGCTCTACATTGTTTTCTAATTTGTACTAGGATTAAAAAGTTATATTTGGATACTTTTAGGATATCTTCCTCATAAAGTTATAAAGATTGGATTGATAGAAAAACTTTACCTGGAAATGTTTTATTTTGGATGTATTTGGGCAATTTGTTTATATTTTACATGTTTTAATTTGAAAAGAGAACGATTACTCATGATGATCACATACACCAGAGATGAACTTTTCTCACTTAACCTGACAACAACAACAGATTATGTGAGTGGTTTGTTGAACTTGTATCCTGAGTTAAAAGTGGACTTTAAAAATGTGTCTACTGAGATAAGAACAGCTCAAGTGTTGATTACAACCAAACCAAGAAAACCTCGTAAGAACAGAGGTATTAATCTGAGCAACATTCAAGAACTAAACCAAGTTGAATTGATCCCTTCAAAAATTACTCACAGAAACACCAACAGCCTCAAAACTGAATCCAAAATTAATCCAAATAATTTAGTGTCAATTAAAAGAATTTCCAAATACAGTGAGCCACGGAATATTCGTTTTGGATTATGGAACGCTCGGTCAATATGCAATAAAGTAGCCACTGTTTGTGCAGCAATTTTGGAAGATAGCAGGGATATTTTTATAGTGTCAGAAACATGGCTGTCGGATGTGAAAGACAAATGTATATCCAGTGAATTTCTTTCCTCTCTCTCTGGATATAACTTTCATAGTTGTTCACGGGATAGTCGTAAAGGAGGTGGTGTGGCAGCGTTTACCATCAACAGTCTCGATACAAAGGTAAATACAACTAAACACCGTAGATCATTTGAATGTCTTGACTTGTCCATTACGACGAGAAATTTTTCCCAGAGATTAATAATTGTCTATAGACCACCGTATTCCAAAAAGAACAAATGCACATCAAGCCTATTCTTTGAAGAATTTTCAGAACTCCTAGAAAGCCTTATCACAGCTGAAGGACGTCTGTGCATTTGTGGAGACCTTAATTTTCATGTTGAAGACAGCAACGACAAAGATGCTCAGAAACTACTTGAACTGATTGACTGTATGGGACTGGTACAGCACGTTAATTTTGCAACTCATTTGAAGGGACATACATTAGACCTAGTAATAAGTCGTGCCTCGGATCCCAGTCCAATTGACATTTCTGTGGACAATACGCTACCATCTGACCACAGCCTTATAAAATTTTCCATGGACCTAACAGCACCACCGCACAAACGGGTGACTAGAATTTCTAGAAATATAAAGTCCCTAGACATTGACACTTTAAAGCATTACTGGTCAGAGAACCCTATTTCAACGTTTGAAAACGAAGATACCAGCAAGCCAGCCTTTACTGTTCTTATCTAAGAAATATGCTTGATACACTTGCACCTGAGCGTAAGGTAAATTTCACGGACAAACCTCGCGCCCCATGGTTTGAAGATGAACATCGCATAAAACGCAAAGAGCTTCGCCAATCCGAACGCAAATGGACAGCAACACAATTGGAAGTTCACAGACAGATCTTTCTTGATACACGAGCCCAATACAACCAACAACTGGACACAGCGAGAACTAATTATCATCAAAATCGCATTTTACAAGCTAACAACAGTAAGAAACTATTTGCATTAGTGGATGAAATTACGGGTGATAAAAATCAGATGATGTCAATTTTACCGAAACATGACGACCCTACGGAATTGGCCAATAACTTTGTTTATTTCTTTGAAAATAAGGTTTCAAAAATTAGAGAACGTTTCAATGTTCAAAATAGTGATGTCATAAATTTAACTAACAATCAAGATAACTCTTTAACGGAATTCGACAGTGTAAGTGAAGAATCAATAATGAAACTTTTGCAAACCATGAAATCAAAATCCTGTGAACTTGACCCCATTCCAACCTGGCTCTTAAAATTGTGTATTGACTTCCTTATTCCCTGTGTGACCTCTCTTGTTAATTCATCTCTCCAGTCTGGTATTTTCCCAGATATTTTTAAATTTGCGATAGTTCGTCCACTTCTGAAGAAATCGGGTCTCGACCCTAACGAACTATCTAATTACAGACCTGTATCGAACATTCATTTTATGAGTAAGGTTATAGAAAAAGTTGTTTTTAATCAGATGCATACATATTTATCTTGTTTTAACTTGTATTCGAAGTTTCAGTCAGCGTACAGAGAATTTCATAGTGTAGAAACGGCCTTAGTACGAGTTTACAATGACATTTTAATTTCTATTGGGAAGGGGGAAGAGGTTGTTTTAGTTCTTTTAGATTTGTCAGCAGCTTTCGACACGATCGATCATAATATTTTATTGTCGCGTCTTAAATCTCGTTTTAATATTTCTAATACTGTTTTAAATTGGTTAGAATCATATATGAAAGGTAGAAGCCAAAAAGTATGTATAAATGGTAAATATTCGAATTCAATAGATCTTAAATATGGTATACCCCAAGGAAGTGTTTTAGGTCCAATTTTATTTACCCTATATTGCTCCCCACTAGAAGACATCATTTTACGCCATGGCCTAGATCTCATGCTCTATGCAGATGACACGCAGTTATACCTCAGGTGCAAAAAAGTGGCAAATAGCATATGTAGAATAGAGCAATGTATCACTGAAATTAGGACGTGGATGATGGAGAACAAATTAGCTCTAAATGACAAAAAAACAGAGGTTCTACACTTTCATTCGAAATTTCCAAGAAAAGAAAACCTTAATATTATAGATACACTAATAGTTGGTGATTCACATGTTAATTCCTGCACAACTGTTCGTAATTTAGGTTTTAATTTCGACTCTGTTTTATCTTTGCAAAATCATATTTCTATAGTTTGTAAATCTGTATCATACTCGTTATTCCGTATTGGGCGTATACGAAAGTTCTTAAATCGAAAATGCACTGAGTCACTAGTTCATGCTTTAATCACCTCTCGTCTCGACTTCTGTAACAGCCTTCTCTATAATCTTAAACCTAAGCACAGCACTCTTGATCGTCTTCAACTCCTTCAGAACTCTGCCGCACGTTTAGTCACTCGCACTAGATCGCATGAACATGTCACTCCTATCTTACACGAACTCCATTGGCTTCCTATCTGTCAACGCATAAAATTCAAAATTATCATGTTAACTTTTAAATGTCTCAACGACCAAGCACCTCTTTATATTTCAGAACTACTAACAACATGGGTTCCACAGAGATCCACTCGTCAGGCTACGTTTGAAGGGGGAGGGGTTAGACTAAACCTACCAGAGTATACCGGGTGTGATTTCTATGGATCCCGTGCTTTCTCTATTGCTGCACCGACTCTTTGGAATGACCTGCCAACTCACATTCGCACAATAGACACTTTAACTTCTTTTAAAAGGGCCCTTAAGACCTTACTTTTTACAGAATATTACTCAATAAATTTTTAACTTTTAAATATTTTATTCAATGTTGTAAATTTATATATTTATAATGTTATTTATATGTCTTATCTTGTATATTTTTAACTTTTAAGTATTTTATACAATGTTGTAACATTATTTATTTATAATGTTATTTGTATGTCTTATCTTGTATATTTTTGCTTTTTATTTATATCTTACTCTGTAAAGTCCATCGAGATGTATATGTGATTGACTATAATCAATAAATTATTATTATTATTATCCCGTGTACACATTGGAGGGCACGTAAAAAATCTCTTGGCAGTTGGAATTCGATATAAGAGTTCGCCATAGCGCCGCTGCCCGGGAAAATTTTCCTCATAGCACACTGTATGGCGTATGCCCGTCTTCCTTTTGCCCGGGTTAGGTGCATAATAGTAGGACGTTAAATCCCATTTCATTCATTCATTCATTCATTCATATATACAATCAAGAAATTATGTAAATTTGTGTCCCCACACATCCCCACCCCGCATACATTTTTAAAGTCCTAGATGTGATTTATTTGCGATTTATTCAACTTCGAGGTTTATATTATATTTATTCTCTTTCAGGTTTATATTATATAACACAAGTTAAATAAAGGTAAAATTATTCATTAAAGCCCCGATACCAGTCTTGTTGTAACTGAATAGTATGTCCCAAAATTTATTCTGGTCAACAAATTGTTCTATTTTACAATATTTCGATTAATAAAATGATACAAATTTCATCTTAACATACCCAATTAAATGAATGGGAAAATTCAACAGTATGATAATGAAAGGCCTTACGTAAACACTTTCAACTGTAACTTGGATTTAAACATATTTTAGAACCCTCTGAACAAGTAAAATGGGATGTAATGGATAATTTACACAACAGGTAGGACACTTCAACATATCGTAGTTAGAATAAGGCTTAAAAAAAATTCTGGAACTGTCAAGCCAGCCAGAGTGTTATTGTCCCTTTAATGATGTGAAAAACAGGACAAGCGGGGTTTGTTTTGTTGTTTGATAATGATTCTGGTGTTGAGGAAGGTGAAACAACCAACTACCAATAAAACAGACAAGACAAGCAACAGACACATTCCGATAGATAAACAGCAGACACATTCCGAGAGATAAACAACAGATACATTCCGACATCAGACACATTCCGACACCAGATGCATTCCGAGAAATAAACAACAGACATATTCCGACATCAGACACATTCCGACATCAGACACATTCCGACATCAGACACATTCCGACATCAGACACATTCCGAGAAATAAACAGCAGACACATTCCGAGAAATAAACAACAGACACATTCCGACATCAGACACATTCCGACATCCGACACATTCCGAGAGATAATGAATGAATGAATGAAATGTGGTTTAACGTCCTACGCTTAAGCACCTTACCTGGGCTAATTGAAGACGGGCATACGCCACAGTGTGCAATGAGGGAAATTTTGCCCGGGCAGCGGCGCTACGGCCTACTCTTATATCGAATTCAAACTGCCAAGGGATCTTTTACGTGCACTCCAATTTGTACACCTCGGTTTTTCGTCCCATCCGAACGACTAGGCAGCTGTCCTTGTCAGGCCCTCCTTCTGCATCACCGACAAGGGGAAATCACGCCGGAAAATCGAGATGAACTTTCTCGGCCAATGCAGGGATCGAACACTCAACCTCCAGGCTAGCGAACCAGTGCCTTATCCACTTAGCCACCGTGATCGCCTCCGAGAGATAAACAGCAGACCCATTCCGAGAAATAAACAACAGACACATTCCGACATCAGACACATTCCGAGAGATAAACAGCAGACACATTCCGAAAAATAAACAACAGACACATTCCGAGAAATAAACAGCAGACACATTCCGACATCAGACACATTCTGACATCAGACACATTCTTAGAAATAAACAACAGACACATTCTTAGAAATAAACAGCAGACACATTCCGAGAAAAAAAACAACAGACACATTCCGAGAAATAAACAACAGACACATTCTAAGAAATAAACAACAGACATATTCCGAGAGATAAACAACAAATTTTAAATAGAGTGATATTTCGATATATGAATATTACCTATTTAAAAAAAACAGAATTCAGTTTACTTCCGTTTTGACGACCACCTGGATAATATGCAACATTTTGGCCTGACAGCGACACTACGGCCTCCCCTTTTTTCTAATTTCTACTGTGAAGAAGTCTTGTATATGCATGCCGACGTGTACACGGTAGACCGAGTTTTTGTCCAAAATAAGGATCGATCCAGCGACAGTCTGATTAGCGAATTATTGAATTCAAATTGTACCATACCTCAGACCCAAACAATCTGATAAAAACACAGATTCTATTTCGTTTCTTTTTTTTATAGTTCAAAACTTGGTTCAACATGCATTTACTACACTAGGATCTGGAAGAGTTGTTATATTACCGGCGTTTTAGTTGATGTCGGGGGATTAGCCAATGAGATGGTCTGTTACTGCGAATTCATGCACGGAACTGTGGGTAAACCACTAATATCGTCAACGCTAATTGACGTCAAAGGGTCAAAAGTCGTTCGTATGACCTCTGGTGCGACCTATCACTACAATCGTTCAGATCTACGTGTAGTGTAGGGCATCGAAGGTAAAAAAGAAATAAAGGAAACGAAACATAGATCTGGGTCCGTATTCAAAGGATATCTCAAGTCTAAGATAGCCACTTAACTACTAGCTTTCACTTAAATATACGTAACTTCCTGTAAGTTAAGGGCAATTGGTATTCAAAGGCATTGTTAAGTATCAAATTTTCCCTTAAAGTTAAGCTGCCTTAACATTTAAGTGTTTGTCTTAAAGTGGTATTCAAAGGCCAGTTTAAGTGAGAAATACCCACTTAACTTTAAGTGACCTATGGGAGGTACCTTAAAGTTAAGTGAGATTATAATGCCTTCTTTTAACGCTGTATAAGTTGTCCCGTAGTGGCGATTTTAAAAGTTAAGGGATTCAGATTGAAACAAAGACAATGTCGCCGAGCGTAGCTGGCCTCAAAATTTTTTTTTCGTCGGCAGCTTTGATGTTGCGGTGCCATAATAGAGTAAAGGGTTATTACCAGCGAGATTTGTCCTATCTAACTTAGAAGATAAATGTCATTGTGTATGGCTATTATGTTGTTTTCTATTCGTGTCATGAATAATTAAAGTTTATAGTATCCATCATTATGCTACCACTATTTATTCTAATGTATTGAAATGGAATTTAAAAAAAAAGTCTATGAAAACTGAAATTCCGGCAAAGGATGCACACTATAATAATTTATCCAAAATTTTAATTATACTATTTTCATGCGTTACAATATAATATTTCGACAAAACATTTTCCTAGTAATGTAAACTAAGAATTTAATAAAATATGCGATGCTCTTAAGGGGGCATAACTTGCTTGCAATGATATAAATTCGTGATTTTTGGCAGTGGAGGGTATTCCATAAATTGAAAATTCATGCTATTTGGCGAATGTCAGTTTTCCATAATTTAAGTGTGAAGTTAAGTTTTCACACAGCCAAGCATATGTAAAATAGAGCCTTTGAATACCGATTTAAGGTTAGACACTTGGTTAAGCTGAAAAAGTAAGTATTTTTACTTAACTTTTAGAAAACCTTTGAATACGGACCCAGTACTTTAATCAGATTGAGTCCCAAAACGGCCTACTAGGTTTCTCTTTCTGATTCACAATGAATTAATGCTGTTTTCGAATCAATCCCGTCCATTTATCAAATGTTATTATGTAGTTGATGAGTGAACTGTGATTTATAATAATATTGTTTATTTGTGCCTCTAAGTAGAAGTTAATTGCGCCTCACTGTTCGTTAACGAGGTATAGCCGGGTACTTAAGGGCGAATATTTGTTACAAGATAAAACATAACAAGAACCAAGATAAATAATATGTATTATAGTTGATAGAATGGTACCCTGAAGGAACAGCAAGGAAAAGGTCAAAGTTTGTGACTGAGTAAAGGGGGTATAGTTAACAAGTACAAGTATTTTATGTATGGATGGTTCTGTGTGTTTTGTCGAGTTAACGGGGTATATTTGGGGACGTGAAGGTAGCTCGTTGTTCGTTATTCGTTGTTCTTTATTGGCGAATAACGAACAACGAGCTGGTTCGTTGTTCGTTATTCACCAGATATGGAATTAGTAACAATATAAAGGCACTTTTAGAGAGAATATGCCGGGAGTGGGTTTTTATGAGTCTAATTGGTTAATAAACATTCAAAATCTCCAACAATCTTTTTTCTACCCGAACAACTAGCAGTTTCATATTGGTGAATAACGAACAACGAGCTGGTTTGTTGTTCGTTATTGGCGAATAACAAACAATGAGCTGGTTCGTTGTTCGTTATTCACAAGATATGGAATTAGTAACATTATAAAAGCACTTTTAGAGAGAATATGCCGGGTGGGTTTTTATGAGTCTAATTGGTTAATAAATCTTCAAAATCGTGAGAAAAAGATTCTAACAGTCTGTTTTTCTACCCGAATAACTAGCAGTTTCATATTGGTGAATAACGAACAACGAGCTGATTGACTTTTGTAAAAGTGTGATAACCTAAGCCACATTCAATATTCGTGTTCGACTCAAATTGTTTCTCTCTTGCTCCATTGTTGAACTTTACGAATTCAATATTTCATATTAAAATACACATGTGACGTTGATGTTGGCGTGCCATTATTTCAAATAATCGTAAGGGCAACTTGCCAAGCGTACCTTATAAAATATTAGACTGGCATGACGTATTTCACTGTAAACGCACGTGCGGAGTGTCTGTATTTTAAGTCGTTTAAAGGTCTCGAGCTTAAGACATTGCGTACTATATTGTAAAAACACTCGGACCTCTTGTTGTTTTTCATCAGTCAACAAAAACGATATCATTTCTTCCGTATCGTTAACTAGGACGCGTCTTTTCTAAAACACAGAAAATTAATAATGGTGAGATAATCTGCTATCGCTTATATAACTATTGTTTCTTAAAGACCCAATACCACTCTTGTTGTAACTGAATAATTTGTCCAAATCATTATTCTGGTCAACAAATTGTACTATTTTACAATATTTCAATTAATTGATGATACAAATTTCATCTTAACTCACCGAATTAAAAAAATTGGTAAAAATTGAACTGTGTGATTTGAAAGGCTTTACGTAAACACTTTCAAATGTAACTTGGATTTAAACATCTTTTCGAACCCTCTTGACAAGTAAAATAGGATGTAATGGATAATTTACACAACAGGTAGGACACTTAAACATCTCGTAGTAAGAATAAGGCTATTTTTTTCAGGACCTGTCAAGCCAACCAGAGTGGTATTGTCCCTTTAAATTAAGCACTTTACGGTCAACTTCCTACTAAGATGTTAACCTGTCACCACTTTCAAAGCGGTCATTAGTAACGACGTTAATCCTATCTTTTGTTTTTGTTGATTTATTTTATTGTTTAATCTTTTAAGGAATTGTTCATCTATCGACATGTCAGTTTTAATTACAACATTTACTTTTATCTTTATATCTGATTTCCCTTAAATATAACAAAATTTGTACATTGAAGGTAGTCAGTAGTGAGGATCCCTTACTAAGTGTAGTAACTGGCCTGTCAGTACTGTATCACAATATATGTATTTTAATGTTCCGGTATATTAACCCTTCAAGACCCAGATGAACTAAAATTGAACGAACTTGACCTTATTGCTTAAAATGTTCAATATTTGACCCTATGGGACAGTAAGACACAAAATTCGAAAATAAAAAAGAACAAGTAAATCCTAATTTGTAACATATTTAATGCAAGTAAGTCTACAGTCGTGTAAAACAACAAGTATTGGTCTAGTTTGAATCAGAATGACAATTCTATGGTGTATGGTATTCGTGGAATGATCAAAAATTTATATTTTCAATAGCTTGATTATTCGGGCCACTTAGGCCCATATTGCCAAATTTGTCCCATCGACAAAACCATTAGATCAAAAAAATATTATTGTAGAAATTAATTCAAATGATATGTAGATATGATCTATAATTACTGTACCACATGTAAGTAAATAAGAAAGTAAAAAATACCCAATAATTTATCTGTACTTGTGCTTTGTATTATTGTAAAATCACCATGCTTTAAAATTTCTGGGGGTTGCCATTTTGCACCATGACAACAGTAACTTTTCTACCTCGTTGTGTATTACTCTCTTGTTCCCTAATTGGCACTATGGGTCTTAATGGGTGTAAAACAGTTTTGACATCAGTTTTTGAATTTACTTTTGGAATGGGAGGGGTCTGAAGGGGGTGTTCCAAATTTGACCCCATGGGCCTTAGAAAATCATTCAAAGTCTGTTATATCCGAAGAGAGAAATACACCACTAAACTCTGTACTAGACCATACATGTGCCACGAGCTGATTGCATTCTGTCAGTTAGAATATGTCCTATTATGACTTAAGACACGAACACAACACAATTGAAAGAAGTTACCTATATATTTAATATTAATTAAAGAAGTTACATATATATTTAATATTAATTAAAGAAGTTACATATATATTTAATATTAATTAAAGAAGTTACCTATATATTTAATATTAATTAAAGAAGTTACCTATATATTTAATATTAATTAAAGAAGTTACCTATATATTTAATATTAATTAAAGACGTTACCTATATATTTAATATTAATTAAAGAAGTTACCTATATATTTAATATTAATTAAAGAAGTTACCTATATATTTAATATTAATTAAAGACGTTACCTATATATTTAATATTAATTAAAGAAGTTACCTATATATTTAATATTAATTCCGTGAACTGTAATAACATTACGAGTTCTAATTTATTATTGACAACACGTATTGCTGGAATGAATCATTGCTATTATGTTCTGAAACACGTAGCTGTGAAGATAACAAAAAAAACGTCCACTTACATACAGGGAGAGAGAGAGAGAGAGAGAGAAATGGGGTTTAACGTCCACTCGACACAAACAAGGCAGGCCCGAGGCTAGTGGGGGGGGGGGTGCGCGAGCCGGCTTCCCCCCCCCCCATGGCCGTTCCTGTCGGAATTTTTCGGTCAGCTATGCTCGTATTTTCGGCGGGAGAGAGTTTTAGTACGACATATTCTCTCAAATTCGGCCGAGATATAGTTAATGTCGGCTGGAAACTCCTAATTTCCCGACACATTCGCCACCTGCATGTCGTAGAGGCCTAAATTCACTCTCACAGCTTCTAATTTTCGTGTTCTCCCCTCCTCCTTTGTTCATTGATTATTTGTTGTCGGAAATTTATCTTCCTCGCCCCCCTATGTCGGCTAAATTTTGGTTTCCGGCTTCGGGCCTGAAACTAGGTCATTTTGGGACTAACATATGCCCGAAGGAAACCCGCGAGGTTGAGAAGGCGCCCCTATCTCTATGCCACATACGCTCACACCAGGGTTCGAAACCAAAGCCGCAAATCGGAGGTGACCGGCCAGCTAGAGGTCGAAGCGCGGCACCCCCCCCCCCCTTGATTTCGTTGGAAGAGCGTCTCATAGTACTATGATGTTCACATTTACTGATGAGGTAACCACAACTTTATCGAAATCGTTGAAATAAAAAGGATTCTTTCTCGTACATAGTTTGACAGCCCATACAAATGTCGGAGAGATTGATTTATAGTTGTAGCCGCTAGAGAGTTACCCAGGTTAGGGTACAAAGGGACATAATTCTCAGTAACGAGTTTAGGACTTGTTGCAAATAAATAGAAAAATTGCTCATCTAAATTTAAAGAACTTCCACAAATGTCAATAAATACATACAAGGCTTCTGGCGCGGATCCAGGGGGGAGACTGGTGTATCTGCTTTTTAATTGATGATATAAACATGATTTTCGCATTGTTTATGCTCAGGCAATGCGTAAAGGCTCTGGGGATTACACCAAACCACTAATGTATGCGGCACTCTAATGATTACCATTTGTAACAATGTATGGCCCCCCTCGAACAAATCCTGGATCCGGGCCTTGGTTTAAACCATTATTTGTATTTTATAAATGGAGAACACTTAAATTTTATAAACATTCAATTGATCAATAACATAAGTATAAATAAATATTCCTTTTCTATCAATTACCTGCCGTTCGTGACGCTACAATCAAGTTTTAGCTTTACGAGGCATAATCCTCGATTCCAATCATTATACCTCAGATTACGATAAATCTCATGTTTTAATAATTTTGAAAGCCTGGACTTGATATGTTAGACTTTACGCTAGAATTTAAACTGGTAACATTCTACTGACATAAGCTAAGCACATCTGATCCTACAGAATACAGATAAACAGGTACCTTTGTTACGTCACGAATTTTGAAAATCAGGACTTGATATAAATAAACTTCTAACATTCTACTGACATAAGCTAAGCACATCTAATCCTACAGAATATAGATAAACAGGAACCTTTGTTACGTCACGAAGTTAATAGTGTTCATTACTTGATGTCAATATTGACCCTGAATTATTTCGAAATACTAAATTACATCGACAATAAAATACTTTGAATAGGCGGTGAATCTCTTTGATCTTTCACAGGGTTGATTACAGGTTCATATTGAAGCTTTCACAGGGTGGATTACAAGTTCATATTGAAGCTTTAACAGATAAAGATGGCGGACGGTTGTGTGTGGGCTGTGGTAGTCATTCATCTTATTAATTAATAGAAACGTATTCGGCGGTGAAATATCTATCTGATTAAAACACTGATCCTGCTCCGTTTCGTTTTTTTAAAGTCAACATTCCGTTTTACTTGCCTTTTCTACACTAAAACAATATTTT
Source organism: Patella pellucida (assembly GCA_917208275.1). Lineage (NCBI taxonomy): Eukaryota > Metazoa > Mollusca > Gastropoda > Patellidae > Patella > Patella pellucida. The sequence goes on from OU795037.1 coordinate 5,227,174, forward strand.
TAGTTGATGTGAGGGATTAGCCAATGAAACTATCTGTTACGGCGAGGGGTTTTTTTTGGCGTAAGTTGTACGGAATAACGTGTCAAAAGCTGATCAGATCTTCGTGTTGTAGCCACCGTGATTCGAGATGATATGACATGGTATTTAATAACGACGTGTTGGTTTTCTCCACTAAAATGGCTAATGAAAACGGTTAATCAGTTATGGGAGGAAGGGGGGCTGGGGAGGAGGGGCGTTTCCATCTACTTATCGTAGGAGGCCACCAACAGTTACGGGTTCTTCAGATGCACATCACCCAAAAGACTAGAAGGTTTTCTCGTCCACCTCTAGCTGGGAAATCCCAAAGGAACTTTCTTGACCAACAAACGCAGGGTCAATGCCATCCATACCAGATAAGCAACTAGAAAAAATACTGAGCAAATTTCTCGTCGAACGGGGGTTGGACTGGTCGAATGGTTAGCGCATGCGCTTTATATCAGAAGGTCTGACATTGAGTCAACTGGCGTAGTTTCGACTCTCTCTCTCTCTCTCTCTCTCTCTCTCTCTCTCTCGGTTTCTTTTCTAATTGTTTTCGATGAATGCAGGAAATGTACTTAAAATTAAATTAAAGACATAGCTTGTTTGTGTTTGTTTAAAACATTTGGGTATGTGATTTAATAGCGAGTTTCGTTACTAAGTGAATATTATATGGTTGTTACTATGTGAATATTATATGGTTGTTACTATGTGAATTTTATATGGTTGTTACTATGTGAATATTATATGGTTGTTAATATGTGAATATTATATGGTTGTTAATATGTGAATATTATATGGTTGTTAATATGTGAATATTATATTACTGTTACTATGTGAATATTATATGGTTGTTACTATGTGAATATTATATGGCTGTTACTATGTGAATATTATATAGTTGTTACTACGTGAATATTATATGGTTGTTACTATGTGAATATTATATGGTTGTTACTATGTGAATATTATATGGTTGTTACTATGTGAATATTATATGGTTGTTACTATGTGAATATTATATGGTTGTTACTATGTGAATATTATATGGTTGTTTATCATTTGTTCTGGTTTACATTATTGCATGATCGAACCACGTTTGTGCTTCATGTCTTTGCTTCAGATCGTGAATTAAATAGGAATAATCTCATCGTAACGTATCGAACGACAGTGAGAACCAAACATTACACAGAATACGACCAAAATCATCCGCCAATATTGTTCATTTTGTATTCTTCAGTAAATGTCTAAAACCCGGCTTATACCGCTACGACTACACACAAGCCGACAGGACTCAGCGTATTGGGTAGTTGTAAAAAAACCACCGGGTCGCGCTTTTACTTCACTTGCCTACGACGGCACCAATCCACACGGGCCCGACTCTCACAGATTATGCGTCGTGAGTTACGCCACTTCCCATCGGGCCACGACCCGACGGAAATCGATTGAATCGTGGTCGTGGGACTGTCCACACTGCACTGGTTATCTGAGACAAGACGTTGCGTTGGGTAGAGTCTGGGCAAGTCCTGGCGGTGTTGGCCAGGGAGGGCGTTGCGTTAGGTAGAGTCTGGGCAAGTCGTGGCGGTGTTGGCCAGGTAGGGCGTTGCGTTAGGTAGAGTCTGGGCAAGTCGTGGCGGTGTTGACCAGGCTTTAAACATAAAATTTAATATCTGTGTAATGAAACTGGAAAATAATTAAATTCGGACTCTACACAAGTAGTATTCCTTACGGTCGTTGGGCAGTGAAGCTTATTTTTTTTAGAAATACCTCGTGTTACAAACAAGTGAGAAATGGAAGCCATAACTATGACGATTTGTAAGTTTTCCTTGCCTTCGGGGGTTAACACAATAGCTGTAGTACTGAAGTCATATGATTCAATAAATCTATAATTTTTCTGCCGTTGTTGTGTTGCTGCATGGTGCAGAGAGATGGAGAGAGAGGGGAGAGAAAGAAAGGGAGCGACTGAGAGAGAGAGGGAGGGGGAGAGAGAGAGCGTGAGAGAGAGAAAGACACAAACACACACAGACGAGTCATTTAAGGAACGCCCCCACGACCACCCCCAGTCACCCTATTTCACATTCCATTATTATTTTTGCCGTTACCTCCTACTCGGCAATACAGTAAACTTACACAACTTTGATATAAAGTTGAATTCTCTATACCTCTCCCTATCTCTCGTTCGCTCTTTCTCTCCCCCTCTCTCTCTATCTCTCCCTCTCCCTATCTCTCGTTCGCTCTTTCTCTCTCCCTCTCTCTCTTCTCTGCATATCTCTCTCTCTCTACCTCTACCCCTCCCCCTCTCTCTCCTCTATCTCTCTCTCTCTCTCTCTCCCCTTCTCGCTCTCCCTGTAATCAGACGTTGAACCCCAACATGCGACATCTCGATGTTGATTTAGCGCCTATTATAACGTGAAACTATAATCTAATATTTGATAAGATGGCGATCTATTTGGTCTTTTAATCGTTTAGTGGTAAACGATTATTACACGATTGTCGCCGCCCCCGTTGATTGAGGAGAAGTTATGGGATGGCGTGATTATCAGTTAAATGCCGTAAAGATAAATTTCTACAACCTATTCTGATAAAGGGACGATAAACTTCAATTCGTTTAAGAAAACCCAGCAATAAAGACGGAATTATATTATACACGGTGTTGCCGTCTGGGATAACAAAGGCTAGTCATCGCGCATGTCGCCGGTTTTGATTATCCAGAGAAGAAATTAATGAATAAAGAATGGAAGCGTAATTGTCTCAAATTATGATAATCATTCAAAGTCTAGGATTTGTCAATTCGTTAAGTCACACAACTCGTCAATGATGTTCGTGTGTGATTATCTCGAATCTTAGGGTTTGTGAAATAGCTTTATTTAACGTCCGCTTCCACCGACGTGATATCGCCAACAGTAGAGAAGACGGAGAAGGTAACCAGCTTATTTTCACTGAGGTTTGGATCCAATGGTTAATTCGATAATGCATGACGAATGGGACGAAAAACGAGTCCCGGTTTACACATTGTCGTGCACATAAAATAGCCCAAGATTTAATGTTCTGTCACTGAGATTTAGATCTAATTTCTAGTTCTCCTGTAGAAATAATGTGAAACACAGAAATATCCTTAGAACTCACACCAAAACCTGACGCTGTCTCCACCCCGGGCCCTCCCCTGCTTAAATTCCCAACCACGTCCCTAATTTGTGATTTCTACAGATTCTTAACAGCCTATCATTCATTCAAATCGCTGGCGGAAAGATCTCATTATTACAGTTCGCTATTCACCAGCGATTCGTGAATGAGTGATTTAAGTATTATGTAGTTTAAATAACACGGATAGAGAGATTTGATCAACAAACATGTGTTATATGTCAATATCAAGCTTTTAACAAAATCCTTTACTCATTTAAATCTGATTGTTGTCATGTCACCTTTCTATCATCACCTTGTTTAAAACCCTTGATGGTGGTGAGTTAACAGGTATCAGGAGACTAGGGTTTAAAACCCTTGATGGTGGTGAGTTAACAGGTAGCAGGAGACTAGGGTTTAAAACCCTTGATGGTGGTGACTTAACAGGTATCGCGAGACTAGGGTTTAAAACCCTTGATGGTGGTGAGTTAACAGGTGGCAGGAGACTAGGGTTTAATATCAAATAACATATGGCTACATTATCAACTTAATAGATATACTTCCTAATATAGAGCGTGTACATGGGGATAGAGAGAGAGAGAGAGAGGGGTGGGGGAAAGAGAGAGGGAAGGGAGGGCAAAATAAATAGAGAGAGAGACGGAAGAGAGAGACGGAAAGGCGAATAAATAGAGAGAGAGAGACGGGAGAGAGAGACGGGAAGGCGAATAAATATAATGTCTACAGGAATCTGAAACTGAGAGAGAGCGAGAGAAGGGTGGGAGAGAGAGACGGAAAGACGAATAAATATAATGCCTACAGGAATCTGAAACTGAGAGAGAGCGAGAGAAGGGTGGGAGAGAGAGACGGAAAGACGAATAAATATAATGCCTACAGGAATCTGAATCTGAGAGAGGGGAGTGTGTCGACTCGACACAAACTAGGTCACTTCGGGACCAACACATGGTTCAACTTTTTTCCACAATTCGCCTGCGCGTAAGGGTCTTTAGCAGTGGGAGGAAACAAGAGGACCCAGAGAAAAACATGCGAGGTTGGACAGACGATCATACTTCTTGTCACGTCCAACCGGGGAATCGAAACCACGTCAGTTGACTCAACGACAGTCCTAATGATCTAACGCGTGATCATGGATGGATACATTTGAACCACATGGACTTATCGTCGACCGCTTTACAAACACCATAAAACAAATAATTAAAGCTACATTATGTTATAATTAGATAGAGATATGGGCGTTGCCATTAATATTTGTTTATTGAAGCTACATTATGTAATAATTAGATAGAGATATGGGCGTTGCCATTAATATTTGTTTATTATAGATACATTATGTAATAATTAGATAAAAAAGAGTTAGTCGTTGCCATTAAAATATTGTTCTTCGATTGGAATTCGAGCCACCAAAGTTAGGCTATAATATTAGATCACTTTGAAGTCGGTGTAAATCTGCAGTATACCAGGTAAGGGCGTTTGCGGCAGCCGAAGCTTGCTTGTCAACGGCAAGTGCAAAGTAAAAGATTATTCCTCGGTCGTGCTCAACGCCAAATGACCACCAGGCCCCGGTCATCCCTGGATTCACTCGTGCCAACAACACCTATCTGTTGGTCAAAGACTGTTTTTATTCCCATGTGTTTATGTGATAACAGCTTAGCAGTTAATTTAAAACGTCAAGGAGTCGTACAACTTTTGTTACGACAGTTTATCCAATATTTTTAATAACTCAGTATGTTTAAACATGCTTAAGGGTTTTAATTTCAGACTTGCCGAAGGTGTTACACATGCCATAACAATAAACTAATCGCTTATCAGATACTCTTGAGTTATTGTAGTAATCGCATCAAACTCTCCTTCAAACTGCTTTTGTTTTCAGCTATTTTTTATAATGAATGTACATTGTTAACATTTTTATGATTTTTTTATAATGAATGTACATTGTTAACATTTTTATGATTTTTTTATTTCACCCTTCGAAACTTTGTGCCTGGAAACATAAAACAAACCTGACAAACATTGAAGTATTTACTAAGTTTTACAGCAAAATATTTTGTAATAAATTTTATTATATATTTATTCAAACTTAACAAAGTGTTTAGTCTATGTTAAAGGGACAATAACACTCTTGTAACACCCTTGCTGGCTTGACAGGTCCAGAAAAAATATCCTTATTCTAACCTGTTGTGTAAATTATCCAACAAGAGTGTTATTGGGCCTTTAAATTATACATTAATAGTCCACTCTGAACGTTGATTGGAAAATATGATGTGTTTCAGATGGAACTCCATAAAAAAGAATTTGCCCCACAAAAAGATAACAAATTGTATATCAAACCATCAAATTCCTTCTTCTACTAACATAAATGAATATTTATCTATCAAACATTTAGAAACGAGCCTTTTTTCGAACATTTAGTAACACTTGACAACGGTAGCTATGAGAGCTTAGGTTTTGATAGTTCTGTTTTTCATCAGTTTATGGCTCTATATGAATAATGTTGATATTGAAAGATGTGAGAGTTGTTGTAAATATCGATCAAAGGTCTATTTTATTATGATTTAACAACTGATTTATAGATAATCGATTATCTATTACTGCTTCTTTATTTACCTTTCCGTGTCAGGTAACCTAGGTAACCTCTCTACCGGAAGGTGTATTTATTTACCTTTCCATGGCAGGTTACCTTTCTACCGGAAGACGTATTTATTTAACATTATCAAATCATTTACATTTTGATATGGATTAGTTTTATTTCGCAATTGTTTAAATTAAAAATTAAATTTTTTTTTATTGCAATTAACACTTGGCTCATTGATATTAGCATAAGGTCAAGGACGTTAGACGTTTGAAGAAGAAAGGTGCAAATCGAAAACAATGTTTACGTTTATAAATTGAATCAAACTGTTTTATTATTAAACGGAATACGGAATACGGAATAATTGTATGTAAGGTTGTGAGAAAAATAAAAAATTTCCATATCGATGTAATGTTCCGGTAAACGCTGTCAGTTTTATAATTATTCGCATCACTCGTCTAAAGATATGAAGGGTCGTTTTTAAGATTAAAAATAAATGGCGGATCCGGAAACGTGAAAGGAAGGACGGGGAAATCCATACTACATGGAAATCTTTAAGACAATTAAGTTGAACTTGGTTCAAAACCCTTTGAGATCCGTCAAATCTAATTCAATCCGCTTAAAATTACAGGCTTGGTCGTCTGAACGCACATGTAGGGCAAATAAACCAGTTTAAAAAAAACAGCTCGCGACTTGTCTCCGAGAAAGATTTTTTTATTTTAAACTGGTTCAACTTGGCTTGAAAACCACGGCCCCGGCTCGCTTAGAGCATGCGCAGTACGCAGTAAGCTACATTCTTGGAAAAATATCGGGGTGAGGCAGTGATAATGTTATCGAACGCTCGGTGTCGTGTGGGGGAATAATAATAACAATAACATTGACTATTATCTGAGAGAACATATTTAGTACTAGACTGGTGGCCAGTCTCCTCCACACATCAAAAATTGGCCAGTCCTCTTCAAAAAAAAAATCGAAAAAAAAGCGTAATCCCTAGAGACTGGGCAAATACAGCTTCATTCTCATCTAGTAGGTCAACCTGCATTAAGTAGGTCGTGTGACGTCGTGCACGTGATCACGACATATCTAACAACAACGTGACGTCAACCCTCAGACGGTCTAAGCATGACTGCTTTCCACTCCAGTCGAGACGCATGATTCATTCCACGGGACTTGCTTGATAACTGTCAATCATTCCAAATAAGGAACAACGTAAAATATGACAGGAACGCCCATTTTATTGTGAAGCTCGCAAATTGTCCAGTCTCTGGTGCTGGTTACAGGTTTACTCAAATTTTTTTTTTATACAAATGGAAACGAAAGTGTTGGTTTACTAAAAATCAATACTTTTATATAAATCGAAATGTAAAATAAATAGAAGAGACTGGGCCAGTCTAATTTAGTACATGAGTTCTAATAATTTTCAACATGTCCCTCCTACTCTATAAAACTAGCAACTATACAGTAGAAAAGGAGAAAGAGAAATGGGGTTATCGTCGTCAACTCGACACAAACAAGATCATTTGGGGGCTAACATATGGTTTAATTTTATTTCAATAATTAGCGGTGTAAGGAAACTAGGGGTTGAACAGGCGACCCTACTCCTTGTCACGTACAACCGGAGATTCGAAACCACGCCAGTTGACTCACTGGCGTGCTTTATGATACAGCTCGCGCACGCCAAGCATTCAGCCACCCAACCGCCCTTGTTGCTAGGTGAATGAAGGGAAGGGTACTGCCATCAGCAAAAAGATCAGTATGGTTGAGAAAGAGAAATGGGGTTTATCGTCAACTCGACACAAACAAGATCATTTGGGGGCTAACATATGGTTTAATTTTATTTCAATAATTCGCGGTGTAAGGAACTAGGGGTTAAACAGGCGACCCTACTCCTTGTCACGTACAACCGGAGATTCGAAACCACGCCAGTTGACTCACTGGCGTGCTTTATGATACAGCTCGCGCACGCCAAGCATTCAGCCACCAAACCGCCCTTGTTGCTAGGTGAATGAAGGGAAGGGTACTGCCATCAGCAAAAAGATCAGTATGGTTGACTAAAGTTTAATGTCAATCTATTTTAAAATCCGCCAACCAACGAGTGCCAACAGTCCATATCACCGAGTATTACTTCTAGGGAGTATGCAAGAAAAAATGGATTCCTTTAAAAATATGGTCGGATATTAGGGTTCAAGAGTTGGTCGTAATAGTGAGAGCTGGTTGTTAATCGAGAGTTGATTGTTAAGTGAGAGTTTACGAGTTGTCCATAATGGTGAGAGTTGGTTGTTAATTGGAGGTTGATTGTTAATTGAGAGTTCAAGAGTTGTCCATAAAAGTGAGAGTTGGTTGTTAATTGGAGGTTGATTGTTAATTGAGAGTTCAAGAGTTGTCCGTAATAGTGAGAGTTGGTTGTTAATCGAGAGTTGATTGTTAAGTGAGAGTTTACGAGTTGTCCATAATAGTGAGAGTTGGTTGTTAATTGGAGGTTGATTGTTAATTAAGAGTTCAAGAGTTGTCCGTAATAGTGGGAGTTGGTGTACATAAAGTGCGATTTCGTCAAGTTCATGGTGGACGTTAGAAGTGATCAGACATGTAAATTTAGAAATTAGCGATTCACAAAACACCCAAGAAAGTGCGTCCCTATTTTACTATATTATACTATCGGGGATTGCTGATGTCAATTGAATGGGAACGATTTGTTTTCTTTTTATTTGGATTTTTACAAGCTTGTACTCTAAACGTGTTGTACATTAAAAAGAAATGCGCCCACGTGTAACAGTTTGTGAATGCGATTACCTTCATAGATTTAACAGTTTGTGAAAACGATGGCCTTCATAGATTTTTAAAGCAATGGCCTAAACAGATTTAACCGTTTGTGAAAGCGATGGCCTACACAGATTAAAGTAGCTAATTCTCCAACTCAATATCATCCAAAATCTTCAAAACGATTTATTTGTCAAATTAAATCAATATTGGTGTTGTGATCTAACCGGAAAGAATGAATGAAATGGGGTTTAACGTCCTACGCTTAAGCACCTAACCTGGGCTAATTGAACAGGGGCATACGCCATACAGTGTGCTATGAGGGAAATTTTTGCCCGGGCAGCGGCACTACGGCCTACTCTTATATCGAATTCCAACTGCCAAGGGATCTTTTACGTGCACTCCAATGTGTACACGGGACCTCGGTTTTTCGTCCCATCCGAACGACTAGACAGCTGTCCTTGTCAGGCCCTCAATCTGCATCACTGACAAGGGGAAATCACGCCGGAAAATCAAGATGAACTTTCTCGGCCTATGCTGGGATCGAACACTCGACCTCCAGGCTAGCGAACCAGCGCCTTATCCACTTAGCCACCGTGATCCCCTAACCGGAAAGAGAAGGGCTGCTTCCCATATCCAATATTTAAGACAAAATAAACATTTTACCATTGTTACACGAATTGTGTTCCATAATCATAATGCGCTTCAGCCCCAGTTGTAACAAGAGACTCGAGGGACGAGGCTCGACACATTGCACCAAATCAAAGGTTCACCAAAGGGGAAGTAATCAGAACATGAAATATTTTCCAATTACAAGATATTGTCTCCAGATAAAATTACTGTTACCTGAAATAAATTCAAACATAGATTCAATAAGTTGTTGACTTATGTAGCACTATACGTCGGTCGAATATGGAAAGCGATCCCGCCAAAAGTTTACCACCTCCGACCTGTGACCGCCCCCCTGCTGCACAACTTTTGTTTTAGTCGTAATGGTCTAGGTTTGACTGTCACGTGGATATTATTGTAATTATCTACCGTTAGGACTATGTACGTATTTACATCAGCTTGTCATGTACACTCTGCCTTCCTTCTATTATCTGTAACATATAGTGTTACAATATTGTCTGTAGGGAGGGGGAAATCTCTGTGGTAAGCCTTATATTATGTTAAGATAAACCCCAAATATTGTCTATAGGGGGAAATCTCTTGTGACCTGAATCACCCTAACTTTGTACGTTTTGACGGCAGCATGTCACGTACAAGCGTGGGGTCCTAACCACGCCACTTCAACTCAATGACAGACCTTGTGATCTTAAACCTACGCGTTAGACACTCCAGGCACCCAAAATAAATTAAACATTTAATAATTGAACATAATAAAACGTTTATATTGTCCTGCCAATTCTGAATCCCTTCATGTGAATACTAATAAATATAAGTCATCCATTAAGATTTAATGAACTTCTAGCTATACCAGTATCGGTTTTACCTCCAACCTTCCCTTCAAAATTAGGTGTTTTATAATTAATTTAAAATCCAACAGGGACTTCAAATCTTTTTATCATTCTCTATGTTTCGTCTGAAATCTCGTTTTGTTATGATTAGCAAGTGACCTCAATTCCGTCCCTTTTAGAACAATAAATCGTACAGAACCTCTGAGATTCAGAAGTACTCGCTAATTAAAACTAAATGTCTAATAACTTCACCAAGACGCTACTGGAAAGAGACATTTGGGACAAACGTTCAATTAATTATTACCCAACTCGCCTTCATGATGCATCAGAGACAAATGACCTTTGACCCAAACGTCAACTACATTACGAAGAGCTAACGATGTACGTAGCATATATTCTCTAAATGATTTAGTTCAATCTCGATGTATTTTTAACTCGGTGTAAATAAGTTTGGATATTTTACGAGGAGGGGCGAGAAAGATCGATGGTATTCGATTGAACGAACGATCAGCCTGCCATGGCATGCGTGACAATAATTGTTTGGCTTATTGTGAGGTTAATATATCATTAGGAGGAAACGAGCGTGAATAAAACAATGCTATTAATCCATTAGCAACTAGAGATGTATTGTTTGAATTGCGGATTACATTTCAACAGTTGGTTTTAATCGTGTGTTGATGGGTTATAAGTTGTAAACCTCCGCTCAGTGTCCATATTATTTATTTAATTCTAAAGATAGATCATTAACAAACACAACAGTTGCTGAAAATGAGTAAAATAAACCCGGACTTTTTATTAATCTGGATTTTCAGGCACGATTCTCCTTGTCAGTGGTGCACAGGGCCTAAAATCAGGTTACATTCCCGTAGCACCGATTTTGATAATTCCGAGCTGAAAAACGACATCTTTGGACCATTCTGGCTCAGTTTACAAACAGGTTCATTTAGCGTAGGGATCTTAAGCAATGAGGGAGTTGGATGGCCGAATGGTTAGCACGTGCGCGCTATATCATAAAGCCTGTCATGGAGTCAAAAGATGTAGTTTCGAATCCCCGGATGTACGTGATAAGCCGTAGGGTCTCCTGATCAGCCACGTGGGTTTCTCCGGTTCCTTTGGTTTCCTCCTACTGCTAAAGACCCCTACGCGCAAGCGAATTATTGAAATAAAACTAAACCATACGTTAAACCCAATCTCTCTCTTTCTCTCGCCATCTCTCTGCCTCTCTCTCTCTTTCTTTAGCAGAGGACCAGGAGAAAACCCACAAGGTTGGACAGGCGACAGTGCTCCTCGCAAAGTACAACCGGGAAAGAGTATTTACAAAGATTTTATGAATTAAAGGGAAATTTTGTAAAATTAGATAAAGAGCTGACAGTTCTCGCTATAATAGTTAAAAAATAGATAAATTAAATCGAATATGCTGAAAAAAAAATTCTGAACCGAGATATTTGCGATTATCCATTTTGACCTTAAATCACAGAATATAAAATGTATTCCAATCTGCCTAGCGATGGCATCGAGGGTTAATTACAATCTGGGTAAGTTAATTAATGTCTAATTAAAATTTTAGACAACATTTCAGCCCCCCCCCTACCCAAAGACCTGTAATAGGCAGATTTAGCTCTTGAATGATGTATATTTAACTAAAACATTAAATGATCTATTCTAGTACATTTTACTATAGAGCAAGCTGTAATAAATCTGTTATACATCCGCAAATTCACGGTGTCAATAAAATAAAACCCAATTTTCAGACATTAACTCCCACATCCGTTGAGTTGTAAATATTTGATCTGTGGAGATATCACGTGGTCATTACGACGTGGTTCTATAAATAGAATTAACAGGATATCACGTGGTCATTTCGACGTGGAACTATAAATAGAATAAACAGGATATCACGTGGTCATTACGACGTGGAACTATAAATAGAATAAACAGGATATCACGTGGTCATTACGACGTGGAACTATAAATAGAATAAACAGGATATGAAACATTAACGACTTTTGGCAAACAAGCTGTGGTGTTTGTTTTATCATAGAAGTATACTAGAAGGAAGTCCGACTGGACGTTTATGTTATACATCGCATGCGCGAAGTCGAGTTACTGTTAGTAACTTCCGGTAGGAGGTTTGGCTATTGTTATATTAAGCAGTGTCGTATGAGCTGATATTAGATTATTATTTTGTTATAATTGTACTTAAGGTAACGACTGGAAATATTTGAGACAACTTTCCTATATTTATGAAGTTAATAATAACAAGAAGACCGTATTTTTTACTTCATTAGAATATGCTGGAAATAATTTAATTAAATTGCTCCACTCTGAACCGAGAATTTAGCGTTTGAATTTAATGCCTTTGGTCTCGATCAGCATTACTTAAGTCGGTACAATAAAAAACAAAATCTCGATTATCCACTATGACGTTAAATCATACAATATAAAATGTATTCCAATCCGATAAAAATTGTGGGCTAGCGATGTCATCAAGAGTTGATTACGGTCTGGATCAGTTATATAATATAAAAGGCAGATTTATCTCTTGAAAAATGCCTGTTTAATTAAACGTTAAATGATCTGTTTAAGTGTGAAGCAAGTCGTGAGAAATTTGTTAATTATCACCACGGAGATGAAAAATAATTCATAGTTTTAACAATAACGATTTTCAGTCATTGACCCCCTACCATCTGTTGATGACGTCATGATATTGCTGCCATTGGATCTGTCGAGATATCACGTGGTTATTACGTCTTGAATCTATTAAATACATCATAACCGGATATAAATTAACGACTTGTGAGAAACCAAAACACATCTGGTGGTGTATGGCGGTGTGTGTGGGTATGGGTGTGGTGGTATGGGGGTGGGCGTGACGTGGTGTGTGGGTGTGCGTGACGTAATGATCTAACCGTAGACCCTCCAACCACCAAACTTCTTTTTTATGAGGTTACCAAGGTCTGTTATTGGTTCAAGTGGCGTTGTTAAGTCAAGTGGCGGGGAGGGGGGTACAGTCGCTCGTTCAATCTCGTGGGTGTTCTCGGGGTCCTCCAGTTTTCTTCCACTGCTAAATACCCCTATGTGCGCAAGCGAATTATTAAATAATGTTGTTCTCTCTCCCCCATTTTTCTGAGGGAAGTAATAACCCCTGCTTTAAACAAATGGAGTGAAATGAAATGGGGTTTAACGTCCTGCTGTTCGGCTTCTACCGGGCTAATGACGACGGGCAGACGCCATACAGGCTAGGACAGCGGCACTATGACTTACTCGCATATAGAATTCTATCTACCGAGGGATCTTGTACGGGCACGCCAATGTGGGTCTCGTTTTTTGGCCCCATTTAAACAACTACAAAGCTGTTCTTGTCGGGCCCTCCGCCCTGCACCACTGACAAGGAAACAACATCGCGAAATCCCGATGAACTATCTCGTCCAACATCGGGATTGAATCGGTGACCTCCAGGCTATCGAACCAACGTCTTACTCACTGAAGCACTGCTTATAAATTAAGACAGTTTAAGACAGATTATTCCCTAGAAATGTATAAAAGACCCCTTATGTAACATTTGTAAATCAAATTATCAAATATCGAACGTGTTTCATTCCATATAAAAATCGCGATCATCCTACGGTTTAAAATCTCGATCATTATATGGTATAAATCTCGATCATCCTATGGTATAAAATTTTGATCATTCTATGGTATAAAATCTCGATCATTCTATGGTATAAAATCTCGATCATTCTATGGTATAAAATCTCGATCATTCTATGGTATAAAATCTCGATCATTCTATGGTATAAAATCTCGATCATCCTATGGTTTAAAATCTCGATCATTCTATGGTTTAAAATCTCGATCATCCTATGGTATAAAATCTCGATCATTCTATGGTTTAAAATCCCGATAACTCTATGGTATAAACTCCCGATCATGCTATGGTATAAAATCTCGATCATCCTATGGTATAAAATCTCGATCATTCTATGGTATAAAATCTCGATCATCCTATGGTTTAAAATCTCGATCATCCCATGGTTTAAAATCTCGATCATTCTATGGTATAAAATCTCGATCATTCTATGGTATAAAATCTCGATCATCCTATGGTATAAAATCTCGATCATTCTATGGTATAAAATCTCGATCATCCTATAGTATAAAATCTCGATCATTCTATGGTATAACATCTCGATCATTCTATGGTTTAAAATCTCGATCATTCTATGGTTTAAAATCTCGATCATCCTATGGTATAAAATCTCGATCATCCTATGGTATAAAATGTCGATCATCCTATGGTATAAAATCTCGATCATTCTATGGTATAAAATCTCGATCATTCTATGGTTTAAAATCCCGATAACTCTATGGTATAAACTCCCGATCATGCTATGGTATAAAATCTCGATCATCCTATGGTATAAAATCTCGATCATTCTATGGTATAAAATCTCGATCATCCTATGGTATAAAATCTCGATCATCCTATGGTTTAAAATCTCGATCATTCTATGGTATAAAATCTCGATTATACTATGGTATAAAATCTCGATCATCCTATGGTATAAAATCTCGATCATTCTATGGTATAAAATCTCGATCATTCTATGGTATAAAATCTCGATCATCCTATGGTATAAAATCTCGATCATTCTATGGTATAAAATCTCCATCATCCTATGGTATAAAATCTCGATCATTCTATGGTTTAAAATCTCGATCATTCTATGGTATAAAATCTCGATCATCCTATGGTATAAAATCTCCATCATTCTATGGTATAAAATCTCGATCATTCTATGGTATAAAATCTCGATCATCCTATGGTATAAAATCTCCATCATCCTATGGTATAAAATCTCGATCATCCCATGGTATAAAATCTCCATCATTCTATGGTATAAAATCTCCATCATTCTATGGTATAAAATCTCGATCATCCTATGGTTTAAAATCTCGATCATCCTACGGTTTAAAATCTCGATCATCCTACGGTTTAAAATCTCGATCATCCTACGGTTTAAAATCTCGATCATCCTACGGTTTAAAATCTCGATCATTCTATGGTTTAAAATCGCGATCATCCTATGGTATAAAATCGCGATCATCCTATGGTATAAAATCTCGATCATCCTACGGTTTAAAATCTCGATCATCCTATGGTTTAAAATCTCGATCATCCTATGGTATAAAATCCCCATCATTCTATGGTTTTAAATCCCGATAACTCTATGGTATAAACTCACGATCATTCTATGGTTTAAAATCCCGATCATCCTACTGGTTTAAAGATTAAATAAATGAACTTGACATGAGATTTAATATACAAATAAAAATAATTTTAAAACACTTGGGTCAGATTAAGCTCTTATGTAATGCTCCTTTGGAAAGCTGTAGTCGTTCGAGTGGGGCGACAAACCGAAGTCTCGTGTATACATTACGAGCGCCCCCCCCCCCCCATGGCGGTTCCTGTCGGGATTTTTCTGTCTGCGTCGGGAAAAAAATCGCTGGTTAACATGCACGCTTTTTCGCCGGGAGAGAGTTTTAGTACGACATATCCTCTCAAATTCGGCCGAGAGATAGTTAATGTCGGCTGGAAACTCTTAATTTTCCGACACATTCGCTACCTGCATGTCATAGAGGCCTATATTCACTCTCACAGCTTCTAATGTTCGTGCTCTCCCCTCCTCTTGCTTACACGGCAGTCGGCGATGACCTCTCGTTCATTGATTGTTTGTTGTCGGAAATTTATTTCTCTCGCCCCCCTATGTCGGCTAAATTTTGGTTTCTGGCTTCGGGCCTGATATAAACCTTCACACAGACATGATTTAGCATACTTTTAGTATACTTCAGTGATACAGCAAGCATTCAGTATTTCTATTCATTATTGATACGAAGGTACGAAACAGCTTATGTGAGGAGGCGTAAGTTTAAGTACATGTAAAAGTTGAAATTTCCAAAGGTACGAAACAGCTTACGTGAGGTACGAATGAACTAAGTACGAAACAGCCAGGTTACGAAACAGCTGACATTCAAATAGAGCTATTTACAACAACTATTTTCTTCGATATCACACACAAATATTTTTTATCTACACTGCAGATAATCAGCTGGACCTCTGTTTTTATTACGACAAAAAGAGAAGATGACGGCACTCTCTTCTCACCACAACGATTTTATAAAAGTGCTTTAATTTGACTTTTTAATATACAAGGACATTTTAATTTTTTGTGTTAACCAATTTCAAGGAGACTTTTTTTTATGCACGGACGTGTGTATTGTATGTTTTACCATCAAGACAACCCATGAAGTGTATATAATTTAATGAAATCAACCTGTCCATAATATCATATCTAATTTGTTGCACGTTCAATCTTTAATAAACAAGTGAAACGTATTCAGATTTTATCGCTTAAGTTTAATCATGCTGAATGTTGTGAAGTTTATTTAGAATTTATGATAAGCGAGGATAAAGGATGTTAAACTGGTTAAAGATACATTATTCAAGAGCTAAATTTCCTTTGACTTCAAATAATTGTAACATGGACTGGAAATTTTCTTTGTATTTTTCGTTGAATAAGCAGATTGTTTTCCCTCTAGTAGATTGGGTGGTTTTAAATCCAATGAAAGTTTTAGCACGTTCATGTTAATGACCAGGAAACAAAAATTACTAGGATCTTTTCTTTTCTGTATTTGAAAACACAAATTCCATTTTCAAGTACAGAACCAAATGTCCTGGATATTTTTTTGATTTCTCAGCATGAAAGTGATAAGCTTTATTTAACGTTAGCTTCCACCGAAGTGATGTCACAGACAATCTTTATACAGCGAACTGATTCCGCTAATTTAAGAATACCCAGGAATATCCTAATCAAAAGACGATATTACAACCCGTTACTCGTCAGTGATTGGCATAGGCTGTCAGATGTATAAGCTTGTGGTGCTATCAATTCGCACCTGACTTCAACTGGCAACACATTGAGGAGACGACCACTGTCAAGATAGGTCGCATTATTTTTGTTACATCTTTTAACATAATTTGTCCAAAAAAGACATCGATTAGTAAATGATTATTTTTTACAGTGTAATATCGCTGCCCAGGACAAATTTTCGCGCAGTATCACACTGTATGGCGTATGCCCGTCTTTATTGACCGAGCCGGAACAGAACAATTGGACGCTAAACCCCATTACATTTCAATTCATTTACTTTTCTGACGTCCACATTTTATGATGACGTTCTCCCTAAAGATTTACTGAGACAAAAACATCTATCATCCCCTGGGCGCCATCATATTGTTAATAGGGAGAGAATAGGGGTTTAGCAGCCACTCCACAGCAACTAGATAATTACGAGACTAACACATGGTTACATTATATTTCAACAATTCGTTTGCACATAGTATATAAATCTTTATTGTGTATTGAAGCCTTGCGACAGTAACATAATAAGTGAAATTATGTCAACTTATTTCATTTTTTATTATCTTTGGTGTTAAACCTTTAACTAATACTTGCTAGATTATGAAAAACATAGGGAAACGCCCTTCTCCATCTATTGGACGTCGAGAAAAGCCCTTTCTAACATGTGATGTTGCACTTTAATATAATATAATGCACAAAAAAGGGGTCCTACCCCCCCCCCCCATAAATTTTATGTCATTTTTAGCAAAATTGGGATGGCCATGATTTTCAAAATTGGGGTAACTACCCCCCCCCCCATACCCCCCCCCCCCGTGGCTCAGCCACTGTAATACATACAATAAATAGAGTGGTGCACAAAGTAGAGATTCTGGATTCGTCAATAAAATAGACGGGCCTATCTTCCATCCGACCATTTCCTCGCTACGTCCGACCGTTAGGAAAATGAAACGTTGGGTGGCTCGATGTTTGATATTCGAATAACGTGCTTACTTCAAGTTGCCAAATAATTTTGAGATATTTATAACGCCAGATTGTTCATTACGTGTGGTTTAATGGTCGAGATCGAGACATTAAGTAATATATTGTAACGACAAGAGGACCGTAGGTCTGAGTGTTTTTACAATATATTACGCAATGTCTTAAGTTCGAGAGCATTAAACGAATTAAAATACAGACACTCCGCACGTGCATTTACATTGAAATACGTCACTCGAGTCTAATATTTTGATAATGTACGACTGGCAAGATGCCCGTACATTATTTGAAATAATGGTACGCCAACATCAAAGGGTGACGTCAAATCTGTATTGTATTAACACAAAGAACCCGGTGTTAGGCTGTCAAATTTACTTCTTGTATAACTGAATAATAACATATCTTGTGTTAATACTATATCATCAGCTAAACGATTCCAAGGCGATTAAACCACCCAATATCCTGCTGCCACTAATTAAAATTATATATTCTTTATTAAGTTAATCTTCTTACAGGAGCTAAATATATTAACATTTCTTAATATCAATTCTACATAAATGGTTATTAATTATACTATTATTACTTACCATTAGACATTTTTATTATTCAAGGAATTAACTTCTCTTATAGATTCTATTAAATAATCGCTTCAATCCTCTTACACAAGATGTTATTCGAGTTGACTGTCCTATTCTTCTTAACCCATAAAACACATAGGAATCACCTGTCTTCTATACTTGATTATAGAGGCAATGTCCCTAACCCCCCAAAACACGAAGGAATGATTTGTCGTAAGTATTTGATAGCAGAACCCCAAGATTTAAATCCTTTAAAGGGGGGGGGGAGATAAATGGGGTTTAACGTCCACTCGACATAAACTAGTTAATTTCGGGACTTAAAGGAGACAACTGTTTAACTCAATACCACCCACAGTCTCATTATGACCACCTGTTAGTCTCACAATACCACCCACAGTCTTCAATATTGTCAACACGACTTTTCGCGGTCGATTTATGTCGAGATTGATGTTGTGATCTTACCGGGAAAAGATGGGCTCCTGATATCCGATATTTAAGATAAAATGAAAATTTTAAACTTGGCACACGCATCACGCACCAGAATATTTTTTTCAAGGGCCATTTGTAAATCTGTGCGAGGTATAGATTAATTTGGAGGAATAAATTGGATTCGAGTATTTTTATTTTGTAATTTGGTCTATGTAATCTTCCAATGGTAGTAGGTCCATATTAGTGTCTTAGCTATTTAATAACTAGATTCCAGTCTACGTTTTGGGCCAAATTAAGGGAAATATAGGCTATTGGGCCATCTTATCTACAGAATACCTTTGGAATCGGACTCAGGGCCCCTAAAAACCTATATTTTGTACTACAAAAAAATTATGAAAAAAATCACAAAAATCGGATACCAAACCTGAAAATATGGTTACCACGGTAACCGTACGACATAATAAACATCATTTACGCATTCTCCGACCCCGAAAACCTATATATTGACACCATACAACGTACCATTGACCAATCAGGGGCCAAAAAACTGAAATTTTACAAAAGTTTGGATACCAAACCTAAAAATGGCTGTAATTTTTTTTCCCCAAGGCCGATTAACGGTGCGGATTTTTTCACAAAGAAATTAGGAAATAAAGGGTCATTATGTAAAATTAGATAAAGAGCTGACAGTTCTAGCTATAATAGTTAAAAATCAGATAAATTAAATCGAATATGCTGAAAAAAATTTTGAACCAAGATATTAGCGATTATCCATTTTGACCTTAAAGGGACAATAAAACCCTTGCAGGCTTGACAGGTCCAGAAAGAAATAGCCTTATTCTAACTACTAGATGTTTAAGTGTCCTACCTGTTGTGTAAATTATCCATTACAACCTATCTTACTTGTCCAGAGGGTTCGAAAAGGGTTTAACGTCCTACTGTTATGCACTTAACCTGCATGAGCTAATTGGAGACGGGCATACGCCATACAGTATGCTATGAGGGAAATTTTGCCCGGGCAGCGGCGCTACGGCCTACTCTGATATCGAATTCCAACTGCCAAGGGATCTTTTACGTGTACTCCAATGTGTACAGTGGACCTCGGTTTTTCGTCCCATCCGAACGACTAGGCAGCTGTCCTTGTCAAGCCCTCCTTCTGTATCACTGACAAGGGGAATTCACGTCGGAAAATCGAGATGAACTTTCTCGGCCAATGCAGGAATCGAACACTCGAACACTCGACCCCTAGGCTAGTGAACCAGCACCTTATCCACTTAGCCACCATGATCCCCCAAATCCAAGTTGCATTTGAAAGTGTTTACGTAAAGCTTTTCAAACCATGTTACAGCATGTGGTTGAATTTTTCCAATTTTTTAAAAATTAGGTGTGTCAAGATGAAATTTGCATCATTTATTAATTGGAATAGTGTAAAATAGTACAAATTGTTGACCAGAATAAAGATTGGGACATATTATTCACTTATAACAAGAGTGGTATTGGGGCTTTAGATCACAGAATATAAAATGTATTCCAATCTGCCTAGCGATGGCATCGAGAGTTAATTACAATCTGGGTAAGTTAATTAATGTCTAATTAAAATTTGAGATATCATTTCAGCCCCCCCCCCCCCAAATATCTGTAATAGGCAGATTTGGCTCTTGAATGATGTATATTTAACTACAACATTAAATGATCTATTCTAGTACATTTTAGCGTGGAGCAAGCTGTAATAAATCTGTTATACATCCGCAAATTCACGGTGTTAATAAAATAAAACGCAATTTTCAAACATTAACTCCCACATCCGTTGAGTTGTAAATATTTGATCTGTAGAGATATAATAATAATAATAATCGCGTCATTTTACAAGGGTAGAAAATTAAGCCTGGGGCCTTTTTCCAATTTGGCCATTGGCTCAGATCGTGCGAATGATTACAATCATTACTGCAGGAAGAAACCGAAGAACTCGGGGGGAAAACTGCCTGATCGGACGGGAGACAAAACATCCCCCTCACTTACAACGATAAAGTTATTGCCCTGAGCTGGGATTGAACCCTCGTTGCAAGAGGAACTTGTTGAAACGTAGTGTGAAATAAACTCGCCGATTGTTTTCCATATAAATTTGTGTTTTATATTACCATCAAGGTTTTACGTATGGTTTCTACTTTATTGGTAAAGAATGAAGAACGTTCTCTGCAAGTTCTGCAAGGAATTATTAGTGAGCAAACACTTCGCCCATGTATCTGTTATCACTCGTCACATCGGTCAGTTATTTTAGAGAGACGACTCGTGTTTTCCTTTGGAGTTCGTCACTTCCGATTCAGGAAACTTGTATTACTCATCTATCGTAGCAATGATCTCTGTGTTAAAATTATCAAAATATCAACCCAAGAGCGTTTTGATTCCGTTGAGTATGTACAAAAACGACGTTGGACATATGACCATACTCCGGGGAAGAGTATTTACAAAGATATAATGAATTAAAAACACATTATGAGGGATTTTATAACGAGCTGACAGTTCTCGTTATAATAGTTAACGAAAAAAACGTAAATAGAATATGCTGGAAATAATTCAATTAACTTGGCCCACTCTGAACCGAGAATTTAGCGATTGAATTTTTTGCCTCGATCAGCATTACTTAGTCGTACAATAATAAACAAAATCTCGATTATCCACTATGACGTTAAATCACACAATATAAAATGTATTCCAATCCGATAAAAATTGTGGGCTAGCGATGTCATCAAGAGTTGATTACGGTCTGGATCAGTTATATAATATAAAAGGCAGATTTATCTCTTGAAAAATGCCTGTTTAATTAAACGTTAAATGATCTGTTTAAGCGTGAAGCAAGCCGTGAGAAATTTGTTAATTATCACCACGGAGATGAAAAATAATTCATAGTTTTAACAATAACGATTTTCAGTCATTGACCCCACACCATCTGTTGATGACGTCATGATATTGCTGCCATCGGATCTGTCGAGATATCACGTGTTTATTACGTCTTGAATCTATTAAATACATCATAACCGGATATAAATTAACGACTTGTGAGAAACCAAAACACATCTGGTGGTGTATGGCGGTGTGGGTGGGTATGGGTGTGGTGGAATGGGGGTGGGCGTGACGTGGTGTGTCGGTGTGCATGACGGAATGATCTAACCGTAGACCCTCCAACCACCCAACTTCTTTCTTATGAGGTTACCAAAGTCTGTTATTGGTTCAAGTGGCGTTGTTAAGTCAAGTGGCGGGGAGGGGGATACAGTCGCTCGTTCAATCTCGTGGGTGTTCTCGGGGTCCTCCAGTTTTTTTCCACTGCTAAATACCCCTATGTGCGCAAACGAATTATTAAATAATGTTGTTCTCTCCCCCCCCCCATTTTTCTGAGGGAAGTAATAACCCCTGCTTTAAACAAATGGAGTGAAATGAAATGGGGTTTAACGTCCTGCAGTTCGGCTTCTACCGGGCTAATGATGACGGGCAAACGCCATACAGGCTAGGGCAGCGGCACTATGGCTTACTCGCATATCGAATTCTATCTACCGATGGATCTGGTACGGGGCCCATTTGGCCCCATTTGGCCCCATTTAAACGACTACAAGGCTGTTCTTGTCGGGCCCCCAGTCATGCACCACTGACAAGGGAAACAACATCGGAAAATCCCGATGAACTATCTCGTCCAACATCGGGATTGAATCGGCGACCTCCAGGCTATCGAACCAACGTCTTACTCACTGAAGCACTGCTTATAAATTAAGATAGTTTAAGACAGATTATTCCCTGGAAATGTATTAAAGACCCCTTATGTAACATTTGTAAATCAAATTATCAAATATCGAACGTGTTTCATTCCATATAAAAATCTCGATCATCCTATGGTTTAAAATCTCGATCATCCTATGGTATAAAATCTCGATCATTCTATGGTATAAAATTTCGATCATCCTATGGTATAAAATTTCGATCATTCTATGGTATAAAATCTCGATCATTCTATGGTTTAAAATCTCGATCATCCTATGGTATAAAATCTCGATCATTCTATGGTATAAAATCGCGATCATCCTATGGTATAAAATCTCGATCATTCTATGGTATAAAATTTCGATCATCCTATGGTATAAAATTTCGATCATTCTATGGTATAAAATCTCGATCATCCTATGGTATAAAATCTCCATCATCCTATGGTATAAAATCTCGATCATTCTATGGTATAAAATCTCGATCATCCTATGGTATAAAATCTCGATCATTCTATGGTATAAAATCGCGATCATCCTATGGTATAAAATCTCGATCATTCTATGGTATAAAATTTCGATCATCCTATGGTATAAAATTTCGATCATTCTATGGTATAAAATCTCGATCATCCTATGGTATAAAATCTCCATCATCCTATGGTATAAAATCTCGATCATTCTATGGTATAAAATCTCGATCATCCTATGGTTTAAAATTTCGATCATTCTATGGTATAAAATTTTGATCATTCTATGGTTTAAAATCTCGATCATCCTATGGTATAAAATCTCCATCATCCTATGGTATAAAATCTCGATCATCCTATGGTATAAAATCTCCATCATCCTATGGTATAAAATCGCGATCATTCTATGGTATAAAATCGCGATCATCCTATGGTTTAAAATCTCGATAACTCTATGGTTTAAAATCCCGATCATCCTACTGGTTTAAAGAGTAAATAAATGGACTTGACATGAGAATGAATATACAAATAAAAATAATTTATAAAACACTTGGGTCAGATTAAGCTCTTATGTAATGCTCCTTTGGAAAGCTGTAGTCGTTCGAGTGGGACGACAAACCGAAGTCTCGTGTATACATTACGGGCACGTAAATGATCCATTGGCAGAGTATAATACACTATATAAAACAGCTATTTCGCACCAAAAACAACCATTTTACACATTTCGTAGTAAGGCATTCCTAATATGGAAGGCGGCGAATCGACTACGTCTCAACCCATTTATCGTGACAAACCTAATTCCCAAGCTACCATACTCAAAAATGTTGATATAAAATTTACACAGACATGATTTAGCATACTTTTAGTATACTTCAGTGATACAGCAAGCATTCACCATTCTATTCATTATTGATACGAAGGTACGAAACAGCTTATGTGAGGAGGCGTAAGTTTAAGTACATGTAAAAGTTGAAATTTCCAAAGGTACGAAACAGCTTACGTGAGGTACGAATGAACTCAGTGCGAAACAACCAGGTTACGAAACAGCTGACATTCAAATAAAGCTATTTACAACAACTATTTTCTGCGATATCACACACAAATATTTGTTATCTACACTGCTGGCGCCAAACATCAATCAGCTGGACCTCTGTTTTTATTATGACAAAGGGAGAAGATGACGGCACTCTCTTCTCACCACAACGATTTTATAAGAGTGCTTTAATTTGACTTTTTAATATACAAGGACTTTTTAATTTTTTGTGTTAACCAATTTCAAGGAGACTTTTTTTTATGCACGGACGTGTGTATTGTATGTTTTACCATCAAGACAACCCATGAAGTGTATATAATTTAATTAAATCAACCTGTCCATAATATCATATCTAATTTGTTGCACGTTCAATCTTTAATAATCAAGAGAAACGTATCCAGATTTTATCGCTTAAGTTTAATCATGCTGAATGTTGTGAAGTTTATTTAGAATTTATGATAAGCGAGGATAAAGGATGTTATACTGGTTAAAGATACATTATTCAAGAGCTAAATTTCCTTTGACTTCAAATAATTGTAACATGGACTGGAAATTTTCTTTGTATTTTTCTTTGAATAAGCAGATAGTTTTCCCTCTAGTAGATTGGGTGGTTTTAAATCCAATGAAAGTTTTAGCACGTCCATGTTAATGATCAGGAAACAAAAATTACCAGGATCTTTTTTTTTCTGTATTTGAAAACACAAATTCCATTTTCAAGTACAGAACCAAATGTCCTGGATATTTTTTTTTGATTTCTCAGCATGAAAGTGATAAGCTTTATTTAACGTTAGCTTCCACCGAAGTGATGTCACAGACAATCTTTATACAGCAGCCTGATTCCGCTAATTTAAGAATACCCAGGAATATCCTAATCAAAAGACGGTATTACAAACAGTTACTCGTCAGTGATTGACATAGGCTGTCAGATATATAAGCTTGTGGTGCTATCAATTCGCACCGGACTTCAACTGGCAACACATTGAGAAGACGACCACTGTCAAGATTGGTCGCATTATTTTTGTTACATCTTTTAACATAATTTGTCCAAAAAAGACATCGATTAGTAAATGATTATTTTTTACAGTGTAATATCGCTGCCCAGGACAAATTTTCGCGCAATATCACACTGTATGGCGTATGCCCGTCTTTATTGACCGAGCCGGAACAGAACAATTGGACGCTAAACCCCATTACATTTCAATTCATTTACTTTTCTGACGTCCACATTTTGTGATGACGTTCTCCCTAAAGATTTACTGAGACAAAAACATCTATCATCCCCTGGACGCCATCATATTGTTAATAGGGAGAGAATAGGGGTTAAGCAGCCACTCCACAGCAACTAGATAATTACGAGACTAAAACATGGTTACATTTTTATTTCAACAATTCGTTTGCACATAGTATATAAATCTTTATTGTGTATTGAAGCCTTGCGACAATAACCTAATAAATGAAATTATGTCAACTTATTTCATTTTTTATTATCTTTGGTGATAAACCTTTAACTAATACTTGCTAGATTATGAAAAACATAATACATACAATAAATAGAGTGGTGCACAAAGTAGAGATTCTGGATTCGTCAATAAAATAGACGGGCCTATCTTCCATCCGACCATTTCCTCGCTGCGTCCGACCGTTGGGAAAATGGAACGTTGGGTGGCTCGATGTTTGATATTCGAATAACGTGCTAACTTCAAGTTGCCAAATAATTTTGAGATATTTATAACGCCAGATTGTTCATTACGTGTGGTTTAATGGTCGAGATCGAGACATTAAGTAATATATTGTAACGACAAGAGGATCGTAGGTCCAAGTGTTTTTACAATATATTACGCAATGTCTTAAGTTCGAGAGCATTAAACGAATTAAAATACAGACACTCCGCACGTGCATTTACATTGAAATACGTCACTCGAGTCTAATATTTTGATAATGTACGACTGGCAAGATGCCCGTACATTATTTGAAATAATGGTACGCCAACATCAAAGGGTGACGTCAAATCTGTATTTTATTAACACATAGAACCCGGTGTTAGGCTGTCAAATTTACTTCTTGTATAACTGAATAATAACATATCTTGTGTTAATACTATATCATCAGCTAAACGATTCCAAGGCGATTAAACCACCCAATATCCTGCTGCCACTAATTAAAATTATATATTCTTTATTAAGTTAATCTTCTTACAGGAGTTAAATATATTAACATTTCTTAATATCAATTCTACATAAATGGTTATTAATCATACTATTAGTACTTACCATTAACATTTTTATTATTCAAGGAATTAACTTCTCTTATAGATTCTATTAAATAATCGCTTCAATCCTCTTACACAGGATGTTATCCGAGTTGACTGTCCTATTCTTCTTAACCCCTAAAACACATAGGAATCACCGGTCTTCTATACTTGATTATAGAGGCAAGCCCTTAACCCCCAAAACACGAAGGAATGATTTGTCTTAAGTATTTGATAGCAGAACCCCAAGATTTAAATCCTGTAAAGGGGGGAGAGAGATAAATGGGGTTTAACGTCCACTCGACATAAACTAGGTAATTTCGGGACTAACATATGTTTTTAAAATTTTATTTCAATAATTCGCTTGCGCGTAGGGTTTTAGCAGTGGGGGGGGGGGGTAACCGGAGGATCCGGAGAAAATCCACGAGGTTGGACAGTCGATCCTACTCCTTGCCACGTACAACCAGGGACTCGAAACCACTCTAGTTAACTCAATGGCAGACTTTATGACACAGCGCACACATGCTAACCATTCGGCCATCCACCCCACACCCCACCCCTTAAAGGAGACAAGCCTTTAACTCAATACCA
This sequence comes from Patella pellucida, assembly GCA_917208275.1. Classification (NCBI taxonomy): domain Eukaryota; kingdom Metazoa; phylum Mollusca; class Gastropoda; family Patellidae; genus Patella; species Patella pellucida. The sequence goes on from OU795037.1 coordinate 5,254,106, forward strand.
CCCACAGTCTCATTATGACCACCTGTTAGTCTCACAATACCACCCACAGTCTTAAACATTGTAACCACGACTTTTCGCGGTCGATTTATGTCGACATTGATGTTGTGATCTTACCGGGAAAAGGTGGGCTCCTGATATCCGATATTTAAATTAAAATGAAAATTTTAAACTTGGCACACGCATCACGCACCAGAATATTTTTTTCAAGGGCCATTTGTAATGAATGATGATAAACATGTCTCCCACGAGAGAATACTTCCGGTGTAGACTGGAATAGCCAGACACTAAAGACTGCCACCCACATAACTTATTATAAATTAGAGTAAAACAGAAACGAATGAATGTAAATCAGTTTATATATATTCACACGGGTATTGACCTTTAAATGCAGGAATAGAATAAATGAATAAAGTGATCATAAAAGAGTTAATATTATAGTTTAATATAAAAGAGTTAATAGTTTAATATAAAAGAGTTGATAGTTTAATATAAAAGAGTTAATAGTTTAATATAAAAGAGTTAATAGTTTAATATAAAAGAGTTAATAGTTTAATATAAAAGAGTTAATAGTTTAATATAAAAGAGTTAATAGTTTAATATAAAAGAGTTAATAGTTTAATATAAAAGAGTTAATAGTTTAATATAAAAGAGTTAATAGTTTAATATAAAAGAGTTAATAGTTTAATATAAAAGAATAAATTGATTACAAGAGAATGTTATATATAAATAATACAGGTGTTTAAAAATAAATAAGTAACTTCTAATGTTGGGAAAAACAGAACGGAACAAAATGGACAATAAAACAAGAAAAAACAATTATATATTTTAAGGCTTTATTTTAATAAATTTTTTTTAAAAAATATGAAATTGTAGCTTTAAGTGCAGAATAACTCAATAAAACAAGAAAAAAACAACTACCCATTTAAAGGCTTTATTTTAATAAATTTTAAAAAAAATATGAAATAGTAGCTTTAAGTGAAGAATAACTCTTTTATAGTGCAGATGCAGACAGCCATTATAAAAGTAATTTGGAACCATTACAACTTTTTTCTCTGATTTCTTTTTCAAATGGAGTAGTGTTAACGAGTTTTTGATATCATCTCATAGTATTTTGTCATTCGATTACTCCTGGAGGGTTAAAAAAAAGTGTTTATTATAATAGTTATTATGTGTTCTAATTCTCCCAGCTCATTTAATTGCTATTTGACAGGGTCCACCTGTACCTGTTTTTGTTTTTTTAAGATCACCATTTGTATCCAATTTAAGACAAAAACGTTTAATTATTTCACCGTCGCGCCATAATGACGTCGCTCAGTAAAAAGCAGTACGTGTAACTGTATTCCGTAGAATTGGGACCTGTAAAATGACAGTTAGTTAAAATTTCGTGAAAATCAGATGAAAACTGTCCGACAAAATGTCCGCTTGCAGTACTCAAATAGTATAAAAATATGTAGTACCAATGTTGTGGATCGTCTAGAGGTCACTATTCTTATCTGATTTCGATGAAACTTAAAAGTTAAAATGTGTTTATATCTCAACGGTTAGGGTAGAGTTCCTGTTGATATTTGCTCGTATTGGATTATAACCCTTGATTGTACGAAAATCACTTCTTCTTTTAGCTTGCAAACTGTATACAGATTCTCCTTGGTAACCGCTTAATGGTACGTTCTTGCATTTTTTATGCGCGAACTCTTAGTTTTTCTATTACCGGCACGCGCACGGGCACTATTTTTTGGTTTTACATGTACCAAAATCTGGGATTTCGCGCGTAGGTACTTTTGAGGTATTAGGTCTGTTTAGCATAACAGATACCTGTGTATCGCTAATTATAAACCGAATGTTTGAAGACCGTTCATATTTATTACGCACAGAATTTTCAGTACAGCGTTGATTCATGCTCAAATTGTTACTAAGCAAACCAACGGGATTATTTTCTCAACAGTGTATGAACTCATTTCATAGCGATAATATCCTTACACCGAGAGAAAGTATTTAGTCTCGGTTAATAGAACCATGGTTGTCTGGTAGAAAATAACTTTTGTATTTTTTGGAACGGTAAACAGTGTTTTTAGAAGCAAACTAACCTGCCGCACATGACGAAGTCATTATACTAAAAATAAAAAGGCAAGAACATACAGTAATAGGTCAAGGTTAAAACATCCAGTACGCGCATCGCGGTGGTTTGATGTTTTTTTTATCGTGGAATTCCGTGAATTACCGCGTGAATATCGAGTGACATGATACGACTGACAGAGCAGCCCGGAGTCGAACAATCGCAGCCCGAGCTGTCTTCGTCAGCTAGTTTCAAAATGGCGTACAACCAGTGCAAGTGGGAAAAGACGACAATAACATCAGAAATATGTTATTTATTATTGTCGGACTTATTACATCACTCCTGTCTAACAAATCGTAAAGCTGTGGTGTTACGATGGCGGCATAGTATTTCACCGTAACACCACAGCCACTCTAACCATTCATAATACATTTAACTATCACTCCCTACACATTTCCCCTCGTCTACTTTCCCAAACGTCAACAACACATCTCATGCATCCATTTCGCTGATTAACCCTTGTACCATGTCTACTGGATTTAAAGATATTAGTTAATTGTACAGATTTCGTGCATGCTATCGCTAGGATAATCCGCAGTCAATATTTTACTTTCGTTTTCCCACGCGAGTGGAGTGAGTGAACCGGGGCCCCATTGTGACAACAAGCCGTGCCCGCAGGCCTAGTGCCAAAACAATAACCAAGTAGATAACATAATTATTATGCGTCGATATCTGAAATTTTTTCGCTTCCACCCGACACCAAATAGGTAATTTTGGGATTAACATGTGGTTTAACTTAATTTCCATAATTCGCTTGCGCGTAGGGGTCTGTAGCAGTGGGCGAGGAGGGCGGAGAAAACCCACGAGGCTGGACAGGCGATCCTACGCCTTGTCACGTACTACCGGGAATCGAAACAACCCCAATTGGCTCAGTGATAGGCTCAATAATACAACGCGCACGCGAAAACCATTCGGTCAGGCAACCTCAAGTTGTGAAATCACAAAAACAAATGAACGTAACTAAGTTACATTAACGCGTGCATATTGTACGGGACAAGGAGTAGGATCGTCTGTCCCAACTTGTGGGTTTTCTGCCCCCCCCCCCGTCCATTCCTAACGACTAGAATAATAATAAAAGAAAATCGTAATCTGTTATTTACCTAGAGATATTCCGACGTGATTCCCCCTTGTCAGTGGTGCAGGGGGGGGGCGGCCTGACAATGACAGCTGTCTAGTTGTTCGGATAAGATGAAAACCCGTCTTCATTAGCCCAGTTCAGGGCAAACAGTATTATACAAGCCTTAAATCCCATTTCATTTCGTTTCATTCGTTAATAAATCACACTCACTGAAGGTGGGAAGATCTTCTTACAACAGAGAACTATTAAATCAGATTGTTTTCTTATGTCTAATTTCCTTATACAATGGGATATTCTTTTTTTAAAAAATGAAATAATCCATGACTAGTTTTGTTGGCCTAGTTGATGTTACGTAATTTCGCGTGTCGTCTCTACATTCAGGGATATAAAAAAAACCACCTGACATGTCGTGAAGGCACAAATGAATGTTGATATAGTTTGATATATGAGATATTTTTTTTATTAAAGATGGGTTCCCAGCAAAGTATTTATCGGTTGGTTATTTAATGAAAGTATGGCAAATTTGGTATTTAAGAAAAATATAGACATCCAATCTTACTAGAAAAATACTAGATTACGCGAAAATTGCCCATGGGGCAAGGACTGGGCAATATTGTCAGGGAATCACTAACTGTCAACCCGACAGGATTTGCTGGCTTATTGTCGGCTAGCTTAGGTCAGGGAGCAGTTGTTATTTCTTGCTCAAATGGTTAGGCGGTTTTGGGAACATTGCGGGTTGTCAACGTACAAAATACTCTGCAATTAAAAGGTGTAAAAAAAGTTGACAGAAATAATTAAGAATTTATTTAGGCCTCAATAATATGGTAAATGTAAAGTAAGTAATGATAGGTACATTTGGAAATATGGACCCTCCCACAATGAAGTTAAGTTGGCCGACATTGCGTTTAACAACAGCTTACTTACAGCTATAGGTGTCCCCGGCGAAAATAGAGTTTTGAAAGGGAATTGAAGCAAATTTGTGGTAGATTAGTTACTTTAAATATGTGTTTAGTCCTAATATATCCTCAAATCACAAAGTTTGTACCCGGGAATGTATCTTTAAAAATATTGTTAGAATTGTTTTAATCCAACCGGGACCCTAATAATCATGATGTGAACACTGCAGGTGATTAACAATAATCAAAATAATGATAAATTTGAGAAAATATCGCAATTGAAATATTGATAAAAATTTATTTAACCCGAGGGATTCACATTTTTTTGCTGTCATTATGACAGAAGTGGGGTGAGTGATAATATTATGTCACGGTGTTATTGTCGAGTTGAGAAAGACTTTCTTCCGTGTTATTTAAAGATACATTAGGTAAGATTTCGATAAAAGGCTGAACGTTCTTGCTATAAATAGTTCAAAAAAAGATAATGCAAACTGAATATGCCGAATTGCTTTATTCTGAACAAAGACATTAGCCTTTGAAGGTTTTGACAAGATATGTGCACTGATTGTAAATACTGTACTGGCGGCTCGAGGCTTAGACTTGCTTAAAGATGGGATTCCAGATAAATATTTATCGGGTAGTTATTTCCAATAAAAGTATGGCAATTTTGGTATATATGGAAAGTAGAAACACCCAATCTTACGAGAAAAATACTGGATTCTCTGAAAACACCAATGGGGCAAGCGATTGGCAAAAATGTCAGGGTATCCCAAATTGACAACCCGGCGATTAGTGAAACACCCATGTGTGACCTCAAGGGATGTGCGCGCAGGTTGTATGAGGTTATTGTAAGAGGGAGCGCTCAATGTTCAAAATATTCATTTTTCAGTGTCTATTTTTAAACTATTATAGCGCGATTGGCAGGCCCTTTCTTTGATTCTAACATCTTTCATTATAACAAGAGCGGCCAGCTCTTTATCTAAATCTTACATTAAATGTATATTTAAAGTAGCTAACTCAATATCATCCAAAATCTTAGACATTAAAAACAAGAATTATTTGTTAATTTAAATCAACATTGATGTTGTGATCTTACTGGGAAAAAAGGACTTCTGATATACCAATATTTTAGACAAAATGAACATTTTACTATTGGTAATGCCTTTCAGTCTCATTTGTAACAAAGGACTCGAGGGACAAGGCTAGACACATTTCACGAGTCATGTCAAATGATGACGTCACATTCAGGAGAGAATGCGCAATAAATACTTCTCGCGTATTTCGACGAACTTAACAGGGTTAAAATTAGGGTAACGATTGAATGTAATTCAGTTTATATAGATTAATCCTGTGACGGGTTATATCTCATATTTTTAGTAGGACGGATTCATTTTTAAAAAAGGGGATCACGGTGGCTAAGTGGATAAGGCGCTGGTTCGCTAGCCTGGAGGTCGGGTCTTCGATCCCTGCATTGACGGAGAAAGTTCATCTCGATTTTCCGGCGTGATTTCTCCTGTCAGTGATGCAGAAGAAGGGCAGACAAGGACAGCTGCCTAGTCGTTCGGATGGGACGAAAAACCGGGGTCCCGTGTACGCATTGGAGTGCACGTAAAAGATCCCTTGACAGATGGAAATCGATATAAGAGTAGGCCGTAGCGCCACTGCCTGCGCAAAATTTCCCTCATAGAACACTGTATGGCGTATGCCCGTCTTCCATTAGCCCAGGTTAGGTGCATAACAGTAGGACGTTAAACCCCATTTCATCATAATCATTTAAAACACAGGTCATACCAATCTACAGAATAATTCCCAGACATTCGGATACCGAATCCTGAAAGGAATGAAAGAATATCGTAGACTTCTGGTAACAGAGCCTACTGCCTCTGGTGATTATAACTCTATAACAGTATAAGCAGTTTAACAGGAAATCGTCTCAACAAACAATCAGAAGATGATTTAGTAATTTTAGAAAAGTCTTCTGAATGTCTGTGTTTTGATTCTCGCCTTCAAGATACAATTAGTCATTAGAATGGAATATTGGATTACATTAATAACATGGATTTTAAAAAGACATGCGACACCCCACCATCAGTCTGTTTTAAAATAAAACGACATTCGACACCCGACCATCAGTCTGTTTTAAAATAAAACGACATTCGACACCCCACCATCAGTCTGTTTTAAAATAAAACGACATTCGACACCCGACCATCAGTCTGTTTTAAAATAAAAAGACATTCGACACCCCACCATCAGTCTGTTTTAAAATAAAACGACATTCGACACCCGACCATCAGTCTGTTTTAAAATAAAAAGACATTCGACACCCGACCATCAGTCTGTTTTAAAATAAAAAGACATTCGACACCCCACCATCAGTCTGTTTTAAAATAAAACGGGGTTTTAACGTCGGACTTTCCTAATGGAGACGGCGGTGATACTTTCATCTCATCATTGTGAGACTAATATGTGGTCATTATGAGACTAACATGTGGTTTTATGAGACTTACATTTGATATAGTGATAATGGGAGATTAAGATGTGGTATTGTGAGACTAATATGAGTGAGGTATTGTGAGACTAGCATGTGATCAATATGGGACTAACATGTGATCTTTATGAGACTTGCATGTGGTCAGGTTGATATCCCAGTCTTATTTGTGTATGCTTAGCTCAAGCGCAGTGGTCGTTTCTGCGGGAGGAAAGCAGAGTACCTGGAGGAAACTTCAGGAAACCCACTAGGTTAAGAAGGCGCCTCTATCGCCAAGACACATACGCTCACAACAGGGATCGAAAACACGACGATAAGTCAGAGGTGACCGACCAGCTAGAGGTCGACACTCCAGACTACGAGACATTACAACCAAACTTAAAAGTCCTATCATTTCATTTCCTAAAAATATAAGTAATTGTTTTTCTACAAGTATGTTTATAATTTGTTGCTCTACCTAGTTACTAAATACCGCACTACGACCTACTCTTATATCGAGCTAAACTGTCAAGGGATCTTTTACATGCCCGCTAAAGTGTAAACCTTTTTTCGTCCCATTCGAACGAAAAGACAGCTGTCATGCATTGTTGATTTAAGAGATGCAATTACAATGTGACCATTCAAAAACCATAGCTATTTTTTGTTCTACTGTGTCAATTCTAGATTATATTTTTTAGATAACCATTTCTAGATAACCATTTCTAGATAACCATTTCTAGATTACCATTTCTAGATAACCTTTTCTAGATAACCATTTCTAGATAACCATTTCTAGGTGACCCATTTCTAGATTACCATTTCTACATAACCATTTCTAGATTACCATTTCTACATAACCAGTTCTAGATTACCATTTCTAGATTACCATTTCTAGATAACCAGTTCTAGATTACCATTTCTAGAAAACCATTTCTAGTTTACCGTTTCTAGATTACCTTTTCTAGATTACCATTTCTAGATTACCATTTCTAGATTACCATTTCTAGATAATCATTTCTAGATTACCATTTCTACATAACCATTTCTAGAAAACCATTTCTAGATTATCATTTCTAGATTACCATTTCTAGATTACCATTTCTAGATTATCATTTCTAGATTATCATTTCTAGATTATCATTTCTAGATTACCATTTCTAGATTATCAGTTCTAGATTACCATTTCTACATAACAATTTCTAGATAACCATTTCTAGATTACCATTTCTAGATTACCATTTCTACATAACCATTTCTAGATTACCATTTCTAGATAACCATTTCTAGATAACCATTTCTAGGTAACCATTTCTAGATTACCAATTCTAGATTACCATTTCTAGATTACCATTTCTAGATAACCTTTTCTAGATAACCATTTCTAAATTACTAATTCTAGATTATCATTTCAAGATTATCAATTCTCGATTACCAATTCTAGATTACTATTCTAATAAAACTTTGCATATAAAATATTTCATTTTTTGGACACACATAGTTCGTCGATATTTTTTCTAAATGTTTATTTTTACATTATAAAATAGATTCCTACAATAAGGCTCAACGACATAACATTATTTATGTATTTTATTTGGTGTCACGGTGGCTAAGTGGGTAAGACGCTGGCTCACTAGTCCGGCAGGCGCCTGTTCGACTCCCTACACATTAGCCTGAAATCTGATCGGGATTTTCCGACGTGGTTTCCCTTGCCAGTGGTGCATGATGGAGGGCCTGACAGCTGTCCAATCGTTCGTATATGACACAAAACCGAGGTCTCGTGTATACATTGGCCGTTGGAGTTGTATATATAAGTGTAGGAAAACTCCATGGCGTATATTCGTCGTCACTAGTGGGATCGGAGTAGAACAGTAGGACGTTAAACCTTATTTGTATTTATTTTTTTAGAAAAAAAACAAAGGCGATAAGTAGATAAACAGAGCGTTACAAAACTCGTGCCATAATCGTGGCCTTGCTGCGTGCCGGTGAGTAAGGTGGTGACTCAAAAACCAGGTGGCCTGGGTTCGATTCTAGTGTTGATTGAGAATGTTTCCAGAGTGGTTGCTCCTGGTCAGTGGTGCAGGACGACGCTTGGGCGCAACACCGATATCCCGTGTACACATTGGCGCCAAATATCTTATAGGATAGGCGGCCATATAGGATCTTCATGTTTTGGGGCTATATAACATACTCTAGCACTATTAGAGCGCACAACTACAGGATAGCGTCTAGAATATATATTGTCGCCTTTGTCCAGAACGCCCGCATCAAGTTGTTAACTCGGAAATCGCCCACTCGACCATCAATATCTAGTCAGAAAATTCGTGATGGTAATCCAAATCTAATTCGTGGTGGTAATCTAAACCCAATTCGTGATGATGATCCTAACCCAATTCGTGATGGTGATCCAAACCTAATTCGTGGTGGTAATCAAACCTTATTCGTGATGGCAATCCAAATCTAATTCGTGATGGTGATCCAAATCTAATTCGTGATGGCAATCCAAATCTAATTCGTGATGGTAATCCAAACCTCATACGTGATGGTAATCCAAACCTAATTCGAGATGGCGATCTAAACCCAATTCGTGATGGTAATCTAAACCTAATTCGTGATGGTGATCCGAACCTAATTCGTGATGGGGATCCCAATCTAATTCGTGATGGTGATCTAAACCTTATTCGTGATGGTGACCCGAACCTAATTCGTGATGGGGATCCAAACCTAATTTGTGATGGTAATCCAAACATCATTCGTGACCGGGATCCAAACCTAATTCGTGATGGTAATCCAAACCTAATTCGTGATGGCGATCCAAACCTAATTCGTGATGGCGATCCAAACCTAATTCGTGATGGCATTCCAAACCTAATTCGTGATGGTAACCCAAATCTAATTCGTGATGGTGATCAAACCTAATTTGTCATGGTGATCCGAACCTAATTCGTGATGGTGATCCAAACCTAATTCGTGCTGGTAATCTAAACCTAATTCGTGATGGTAATCTAAACTTAATTCGTGACGGTGATCCAAACCTAATTCCTGATGGTAATCTAAACTTAATTCGTGATTGTAATCCAAACCTAATTCGTGGTGGTAATTCAAACCTAATTCGTGATGGTATCTAAACCTAATTCGTGACGGTGATCCAAACCTAATTCGTGAAGATGATCCTAACAGAATTAACCACAAATGTTAACAAATGCTAAATGTTAAAACGAGAGTTGCGTTAAATAATAAAATAAAATTGATTTTAATTTCCCTCTTTGTCCGCACGAGTTAAGCGACCATTGTTATGTTATATATATTTTGAAGCACGAATCAGATTAGTGATGCTTTAAATTTTTACCTAAAAGAAAATAAAATAAGTTAAATATTTTAACCAAGAAAAAAAGATTGTAAGGATTAATCCGTAAACTGAATTATAAGGTTTCAATCTGGGCCAAGTTAAATAAAAATAGAACAGTAGGCTTCGGGCTATAAAACCAATATCAGATCATCACGAGATGTGAAGTTCTATATCACATAGTTTTCGATTTTTTAAATATATTTTTTGTTATGTGTATATGGCCGCTTAGATTAAAATTTGGACAATTTGTATTTTCTGTAAAAAGTAATTGAAATTTTCTTTTATTTTCGGTTGATAAAATAGAATAGCTGGAGGGTTGAACTTGTCGTCAAAATCAAAATTCGTTCATTTTGGAATTCGGCCAAAACATTTCCTTATCGTTTATCCGTCTGTACAAATCTAAGTTTGTAAAATCAAATGGTGGCGTTCTATTAACATCCTTTTTCAGATTGAAGGGTTGGATGGCCGAATGGTTAGCGTGTGCGCGTTGCATCATAAGGTTTGTCATTGAGTACTTGTGCCTGACAAGGAGTCGAGTCGCCTGTTCAATCCGTAAGTTTTCTCCGGGTCCTCCGGTGTTTTAGTTCCGTAATGACCTAATTTGTACCGAGTGGCCTCTCTCTCTCTCGCCAATGTATACACCACGGGTCTTTGGTTATTCGTCTTATCCGCACGTATAGCCAGCTGCCATTGCCCGGTCCTCCGCCATGCATCCCTGACAAGGGGAAACCGCGCCGGAAAATCCCGATGAACTTTCTCGGCCAACATCGGGAGCGAACCCGCGACCGCCCTAGCTGAACAAACATACGATATTTATTTCGAGGTCCTATGACCCCCCCCCCTGCCCTTTAATGCGACACTGTAAGGGTGTATGTAGAGTGGTGCTTGTCAATGGTTAAATAATGTTTTATTCCGTTGTCGAGGAATTCTTCATTCTCGGTCTTCATTAACCCAGTCGGACCTGAAAAGAACTGTAGGATTTTAAAGCTCATTTCATCTGATTTTATTTCCTGAGTCCTCCATTATCTATACGTCAGGGGGGTTGGGATGAACTAGTTGTCTAGAGTGCCGCGCTCGACCTCTAGCTGGCCGGCTACCTCTGGCTTGCGGCTGTGGTTTCGAGCCCTGGTGTTAGCGTATGTGGCATGGAGATAGGGGTGCCTTCTCAACCTCGTGGGTTTCCTCTGGGCACTTCGGTTTCCTCCCACTGCTTAAGACCCCTACGCGCGAATTGTTGCAATAAAATCAAACCATATGTTAGTCCCAAAATGACCTAGTTGTGTTGAATGGACGTTAAACCCCATTTCTCTCACTCTCTCTCTCTCTCTCTCTCTCTACGCAATCTTCAATTGTTTGATTTTTTCCTTTTTATACCTCTCCAAGTCGGTCCAAAAAAATATTTTAATTTAGGATTGAAAATAAATTATGGAAGTAAACATTTTATGATTATGACGCGAGAGAAATAAATCAACATTTTCAAAATCTCTAAGTTTAAAAGAAACTTGATTTTATATCCACGTGTAAGAAATATTAATGACCTAAGGAATAATATCGGAACACGTTTATAAAAATAATTTGAGACCTGTCTGATTAGTTAATGAGACGAACACCAACGCAAATCAAATTAATTATTATCATATAGATTATCTATTTTGGGTAAAATCGTTTTGCCTTTACAAAACAAAATCAAACATTTGATTAATCATGGGGGTGTTAGATGGCGTTGCATCATAAGATAACGTCTTCTACATGATGAGGAGTAGGGTCCGCCATCCAACCTCGTGGGCTTTCTCCGGGTTCTCCTGTTTTCTCCCTCCCACTACTACAGTCCCCTCAGCACAATATTAAAATAAAATAGAACCACATGTTAGTCCCGAGATGACGTAGTTTGTGTCGAGTGGACGTTAACACTCCTCTCTCTCTCTCTTTCTCTCTCTCAACAAACCAGGTATTATCTTATAACAACATCATGTTACCTTCATTATTTTACTGCTAGTAATTATTACATAGTAACTAAACTATAATCGATGTGAGTTTTTATGGATATAGAAGACCATCAATAAGAGGTTAACACCCTCGCTGTAATTATAAAACCTATTATTCTCGACATAGGACTTAAATCTGATAAAGCGACGTGGTGTAATAAACTTTCTTTCTTGACGCTCGTAATCTATTTACCTATAAAGGTTCATCAACTTATAGTCATCACCAAGATGATGAAGCAATCAGTTCCAGTCATTTCTATCATTTTATTCACTTTGGCGATTTAATAGAAGGTTTAATAGAATGCGCTGGGTACCTGACAATAAACAACAACCAAGTTGATGATTCTCGTTCGCCCCATGAGGTAATAATTCTAAAGATTAAACCATCGATGCTCTACTTTCTCTCTGAGGTCGCTGGCCTTTTAGTCCTTTAGTCCTTGAGAGGGAGGGGGAGAGACAGAGAGAGAGAGAGAGAGAGAGAGAGAGAGAGAGAGAGATAACGTTCACCCAACAAAAACAAGTGATGTCATTTCAATAATGGCCCAGAAGAGTCCAGACGTAGTCAATGGTAGAAGACACCATCCCTGGTCGTACGGGCAAAAGTTTCGGGATTTGTCAAACCGAGTTTTTAGCTATGAAATATTTACGTGAACGTTAAAGAATCCTTGCCATTTGATATTCGAAGTAAAGAACATGTAATTCGACAGGCCACTGTCCAGAAAACACTGTCCCCACCTATTTCACACAAAACTATGAAATTAACCATATGATAGTCTCAAGATGGCCGAAGTTTTTTGTTGATGATACATTAACCATATGTTAGTCTCAAAATAACCAAAGTATTGTGTTAGTCTCAAAATAACCAAAGTATTGTGTTAGTCTTAAAATAACCAAAGTATTGTGTTAGTCTCAAAATAACCAAAGTATTGTGTTAGTCTTAAAATATCCAAAGTATTGTGTTAGTCTCAAAATATCCAAAGTATTGTGTTAGTCTCAAAATAACCAAAGTATTGTGTTAGTCTCAAAATAACCAAAGTATGGTGTTAGTCTCAAAATAACCAAAGTATTGTGTTAGTCTCAAAATAACCAAAGTATTGTGTTAGTCTTAAAATAACCAAAGTATTGTGTTAGTCTCAAAATAACCAAAGTATGGTGTTGACGAGACATTAGCCATATGTTAGTCTCAAAATAACCAAAGTATTGTGTTGACGAGACGTTAACCATATGTTAGTCTCAAGATGACCAACATATTGTGTTGACGAGACATTAACCATATGTTAGTCTCACAATCACCAACATATTGTGTTGACGGGATATTAACCATATGTTAGTCTCCAAGTAACCATTGTGTTTACAGGACCTTAATCCCCCTTATATCTCTCCCTAAAAAGACGTTTCTAGTACATTTTATTTTACCGAATCATAATCAATTCATTACATTCACCCAATCGGCTGAAATACCCTTTCGTGGCTAAAACATAAAACCACACTCATAAGGATGACACCGATGCAACTTAATGAGCTCTAAATATTATCTTTTTTACTCCGATAAATTGAATTCTAAAACTTTTTTTATGTATTAGAAAAATGAATAAAGACGTTTAAAGTATTTGTAGGTAGAAATTATTTCCTATTAAGTGTAAATGGGTATCAAAATGAGTAAAAGGCAGCATTCTGCCCGAACAAGTATGTAAACAATGCAAAATGATTGACGTCACGTGATAAGACTTCAAGGTAGTCATCTTTTACAGGGATATTAGAAGAGTTTCGTAATCCTCTGTGCAAAAGATTCACATAAATTGTCTCGCGCCAAATGACCCAGTGGACAAACGGGCATTAGACTGAAAGTCACCGGAAAACATCAGGCATTCTCAAACTTAAGTTAAAGGCCCAATACCACTCTTGTTGTAACTGAATAATATGCCCCAATCATTATTCTGGTCAGCAAATTGTACTTTGTTTTACAATATTCCAATTAGTTTGGTTTAAACAATATTTTATTCGTAATAAAAGGATTGAACAACAGGCAAAGCCTATATAAGTTCTTTCCCATAATTTGATGATACAAATTTAATCTTAACACTCCGAATTTAAAAATATGGAAAAGATTCAACTACATGGTTTGGAAGGCTTTGTAAACACTTTCAAATGCAGCTTGGATTATTTTCGAACCCTCTGGACGAGTACGATAGGTTGTAGTGGATAATTTACACAACAGGTAGGACACTTAAACATCTAGTAGTTAGAATAAGTCTATTTTTTTCTGGACCTGTCAAGCCAGCAAGAGTGGTATTGTCTCTTTTTAAAGTATTTACTCAACTTTTAATGACTGTTTATGAGGAATATCTTTGATCCAGAAACACACAATTTTGCATATAGTTTCTGTTAGCAGTATTTGGTACATTAAAACAACAAACGTCTTATAAAGTTCTATATTTTAGTTAAAATAAGACGAACAATTTTAAAGTAAATTCTCAACTTAAGTCTGAGAATGCTTTGTGAACTCAGAGCCTCAGGCCTAAAAACCAATTACATAAAGGTTTCCTTTCAACTTTGAATTGAACTTTTCCATAGGTTGTTTTTGTGTGGTCTATTTTTATAATACCCAAGCAAACACCTGGTTCTAAACATTGCGAAAGTAGGCTTAATCCTTTTACAGCATCTCTTTGTTTTCGTTCCTAATCAAATTATCCCATTATGCAACAGCATAATCCAATTAAGAACTCTTCGTGGAAACAATGAATCAAAAACGACGTGAAGAAATAAACAAAGGCGAATCTTTTAAATAACAAAAATGAAAATATGGAGAAAAAAGTCGGAAAACGTGAAAGTAATGAAATTACGGTTTTGAACAAACAAACCTGATAACAGAATCTGCTTCGTTAGCAGAATCATAATGGTTCTTAAAATAATTAATAAAACACTAAAAATAATTGAGATTTATATAATATTTGTTATATATAGAAACTTGTTCCAAATATAGTTAAAACCATTCCCGAAATACCCTACATTAATGAGTGTTTCTAACGTCGAGTGTTGCCATTCACTGTATGACGTCATCGGTCAATCAGCGGATCTCCATCTAGGGTAGTCCAATATATCCCTCCACAATGGCGGCTATTCTTGTTAAACGCCGTATATAGATCGATAGATCGATAGCGTCTATCAATGAATAAAACCAATGGCGTTAAGTAAATAGTTAGTGTGACAGAAGAGGAGACGATAGAAATTTATGGCTGATCCACGGTTATTTTTATAGATCTGTACACACCGATTGATAATCTAACAAATTTGTAGAGATCGTGTGTTATTATAATGGTTAAATATCCCGGCGATAGAACTTACATACTTTAAAGGTGAAAACCCGAAATAAAACTCCCACACACAAACAAACTAAAACATTAAAGGGGCGCTTGTCAAACGACGTCGTGGGTTTTCTCCATGCCGCCTGGATTCCTCCAACTGCTAAAAAAAAAGAGACCCTTATGTTAGTTCACGAAATATCTTAGTTTGTGCCGAATGGACATCCCCCTCCTCCTATCTTTCTCTTCGTTCGATATTTTCGACCGAATTATATTTGCCCAGTGTGTCCGCTTTGCCGAAGCATTCGGCAGAATGTAGAATTCATTAGCCAATCACCACTGATATCGAGAAGTCACGTGATTGTATGAAGACATAGGCGGCGCCATGTGTAATCATAAGACGCGAAAGGTGATGCAATCAACCGGTGAATGTCCACCCATTTAAAGAGTAATCTCACTCGGGCGCTGATTAAAGGAGAGGGCGGGGGCGTAGTTTAGAATGACTAGAAAGGTCTGACATGAAAAAGCAGGGTGTAACTTTAATATAAGATATACGCCGCAGCCGAACTTTTCAAGGCGTCCGGTTTTAAATCAAGTGACATCGTCGCTATTATGGCCGAACTACTGTCATTTGGTATGCGCCGGTATGGACAAAGCAAACAGTCACTCGGCAAATCTCGACAGATCCCGGTACCCTACATCTAAACTCGGATGTATGATGAATTCTGCCATTTTGGAACTACTTTTAAGGACCCGGATAAACAATGGCTGCCCCCGTGTAGTCTCTATCATCCGGGGTTCTGGGTGACCGAGACTATAGCCCCCATGGCTGCCATTTTGGGACTTTTTGTAATGCGGAACGTTTTCCTGTTAAAGTAAATCGGTAGTCGACAAGCCGCATCGCAAATGTTTGGTCGTAGGTACATATCAATTACTATCATACATCCGAGTCTAGATGTAGGTTACGGAGGGTACCGGAATCTGTCGAGGTTTGCCGAATGAGCAAACAGTATCATTGACTGACGAGATTCATTCTCAAGTTATGGTTGCCCTACAGAACTTGCAGCTTTTTAAAAAATCTATTACCTTCTCCAGAATCTTATAATTAAAGGGACAATAACACTCTTGCTGGCTTGACAGGTCAAGAAAAAAAATTAGCCTTATTCTAACTACAAGATGTTTAAGTGTCCTACCTGTTGTGTAAATTATCCATTACAACCTATCTTACTTGTCCAGAGGGTTCGAAAATATGTTTAAATCCAAGTTGCATTTGAAAGTGCTTACGTAAGGCTTTTCAAACCATGTTACGGCATGTAGTTGAATTTTCCAATTTTTAAAATAAGGTGTGTTAAGATGAAATTAGTATCATTTTTTAATTGAAATATTGTAAGATAGTACAAATAAGCTTGGATTTAATATATTGAACAACAGTTGTGGTTTTAAAGTTGGATAAATTGAAAAACTGGAAAAAATTTGATACGATGTTTGTATATCCGGTTTATTGAAGTAAAACTTCCAATTAATTTTATTTCTTAATTTTTTTTTTTTTTTTTTTTTTGATAATCTGGTTATGATATAATAATCCTCTATTTATATAGCGCGATAATACTAAAACTAACGTTTCTATTGCGCTTTTCAAGTGTTCTTAATTGAACTACGGAAATACTTTTGTAAACAGGAACGTCAGTAGACGGGATTTAAACGCATCTACGGAGTCAATGGTTATAATGGTGTGAGGCAGCGAATTCCATAAGAGAGGAGCAGAGAACGAGAAATATATTTTTGCTATTTCAAGATTCACTGATGGTTGATACAGAAATTGTTTATCTGTGGATCTAAGGGTTCTTGTGGATTTATATGGGGTAATCAGATCTTTGATATATTTTGGTAAATGGTCATGTAACGCCTTGAAAGTCAACAGTAATATTTTGAACTTGATTCGTTGTTGAAATGGGAGCCAATGTAGGTTTTCCAGAATCGGAGTGATGTGGTCTGATTTTTTTGTACTTGTCAAAACTCTGGCGGCAGCATTTTGAATTCGGTAAAGATGTTGAATTTGATAATTCAGAAGGCCAAAAAGGCATATTGGTAATCTAGTTTATTTGTAATGAACGAGGAGTTCTGTACTTTCAGCATTTTGACATTTCTTTATTTTATTAATTCTGTGAAGATGGAAATAAGAAGAGGAACAAACAGATTTGATGTTGGAGCTAAGGGACATTATGGAATCTAAAACTGCACCGATGTTTTTGGAGTCTGTGGATTGAGCAAGACTTTCGTGTTGGAATTTAAGAGGTGGTATTGATAATTTACTAAGTTGTACAGTAGTAACCTCGTACCGAGCCAAACATGCCAAGTTTACCTGGTCATCATGTATGAATTATCGGAGCATTGGGCCCTTTTAAAGCAGTTTAATCTCTGATATGTATTTGGCATTTAGAAAATGAAAACATGAGGTCGAAATGCATATAATAAAGTAATATGAATGTATATAAACTGATTTACATTCAATCGTTTCTGTTTTTACTCCGATTTCTAATCAGTTATATTTGTCAAAATTCGCGAAGAGTGCAAATTGAATCACAGTCTTTGATGTCTGGTTATTCCAGTCTTCAACGGTGGTACTAGCCTCATTCATTAATTCACTTCATTACAAATGACGCTCAAAGGCACTCTGGCACGCGATTCGTGTACCGAGTTTAAAATTTTCATTTTTGTCTGATATATTGGATAATAATATCATATTTTCACGGAGAGATAACAATGGTGTCGTCCAGTATGGCAAGCTAAAGCGGAATTTATTGAAAGACCCTTTTTCTGTATGAAAAGAGAATAAAACGAGTATATAACAATTTTGTCATCACCTTCCAGGCATTTTTTTCTGTACAAAACGACATAACAATAAAGATTATTTTTTCCACTGCTGCTCTTGTATTTTGTTATAGTCAAGTCAATTATACGGTTCGCAAAAATATGTTATCATTATATTCGGTTTTTATAAAAAAAAAAAACTCAAAAAAACTCAACGTATGTCCGTCTTCTTTAGCCCAATAGGACGTTAAACCCGACTTCATTTCATTTCAGCTTTACAAACTCCTTACTAGCCTCCGTCTTCATTAAGGGATCACGGTGGCTAAGTGGATAAGGCGCTGGTTCGCTAGCCTGGAGGTTGAGTGTTCGATCCCTGCATTGGCCGAGAAAGTTAATCTCGATTTTCCGGCGTGATTTCCCCTTGTCAGTGATGCAGAAGGAGGGCCTGACAAGGACAGCTGCCTAGTCGTTCGGATGGGACGAAAAACCGAGGTCCCGTGTACAAATTGGAGTGCACGTAAAAGATCCCTTGGCAGTTGGAATTCGATATAAGAGTAGGCCGTAGGGCGCTACCCGGGCAAAATTTCCCTCATTGCACACTGTGGCGTATGCCCGTCTTCAATTAGCCCAGGTACGGTGCCTAAGCGTAGGACGTTAAACCCCATTTCATTCATTCATTCATTCCGTCTTCATTAGCCCATTCGGAGCAAAACAGTAGGACGTTAAACCCAAGTTTAATTCCTTTAAGCGTGGATTGTCAGTAAATGACAATCAGGAATGTAATAACAGTTTGGGAATAGATTTAAGCTTAACAGGCGTGGTTAGAATCAACAAATGATTTAAATGAATATAATTAGCTTATCACGGAGCCGTGTATAAGACCACGCGTGCAGTAGTCGATACAGCATGTATATAACACTGCTAGCATAGCCCTTAATATTCTCAATCTTAAAGGAGCTAAATCGCTAACATTTGGGACCTAGAAATTGTCAAAAATGGGTCGCAACGCATATAATACTGTAATATGAATGTATATAAACTGATTTACATTCAATGGTTTCCGTTTTTTCCCCAATTTGAAATCAGTTACGTTCGGCGAAATAAGCCATGCAGTCTCAATCTAGTACGAATTTATATAGCGTCTGGTTATTCTAGTCAACATACGCCGTATGGTATGGTGCAATATGTCTAGCCTCGCTCCTAAAGTCTCTTACTGGGACTGAAGCGCATAATGGTACAGGACTCGTGTACCTATGTTAAAAAATATTTTTATCTAAAATATCGGATATCAGAAGCTCCTCTTTTCCCGGTAAGTTTACAACATCGATGTTGATTTAAAATGGCCAATAATTCGTGTTTTCGATGTTAAAGATTTTGGAGGATTTTTAGTTACGGACTTAGGTCCTTTAATTAGTGCCGCATACACATAAAGAAAGACCCTAGACTATTTCATTTATGAGCCCCCCCCCCCCAGATAAGAGGAAGATGACGGTCTGTTTTAAACTAAATTGGACAAGAGAAATGCCCTTGTCAAAAATATTCTAAACGACCAGAGGCACCTAGTTCTTGGTCCCATAAACTTCTGTCTGTCTGTCTATAGTTAAAACCCCGTCTTCAATTAGCTCAGGTTAAGTGCATAACAGTAGGACGTTAAACCCCATTTCATTCTTTCATTCTATAGTTAAAACTGTGACGATGTAAAGGACAACATCGTATGGGTTCACAGAGCCAGCGTACTATATGTAAGGACAACAGCGTGGGGGTACACAACATTTACAAATAGCGTACTATATGTACAAGACTACAGCGTGGGGGTACACGACGCCAGAAGACTACAGCGTGAGGGTACACGACGCCAACGTGAGGGTACACGACGCCAGCGTACTAACAAGATTACAGCGTGAGGGTACACGACGCCAGCGTACTAACAAGACCAACGCGTGAGGGTACACGACGCCAGCGTACTAACAAGACTACAGCGTGAGGGTACACGACGCCAGCGTACTAACAAGACTAACAGCGTGGGGGTACACGACACCAGCGTAAGGGTACACGACGCCAGCGTACTAACAAGACTACAGCGTGGGGGTACACGACACCAGCGTACTAACAAGACTACAGCGTGAGGGTACACGACGCCAGCGTACTAACAAGACTAACAGCGTGGGGGTACACGACACCAGCGTACCAACAAGACTAACAGCGTGGGGGTACACGACGCCAGCGTACTAACAAGACTACAGCGTGAGGGTACACGACGCCAGCGTACTAACAAAACTACAGCGTTAGGGTACACGACGCCAGCGTACTAACAAGACTACAGCGTGAGGGTACACGACGTCAGCGTACTAACAAGACTAACAGCGTGGGGGTACACGACGCTAGCGTACTAACAAGACTACAGCGTGAGGGTACACGACGCCAGCGTAAGGGTACACGACGCCAGCGTGAGTGTACACGACGCCAGCGTACTAACAAGACTACATCGTGAGGGTACACGACGCCAGCGTACTAACAAGACTACAGCGTGAGGGTACACGACGCCAGCGTACTAACAAGACTAACAGCGTGGGGGTACACGACCAGCGTACTAACAAGACTACAGCGCGAGGGTACACGACGCTAGCGTACTAACAAGACTACAGCGTGGGGGTACACGACGCCAGCGTACTAACAAGACTACAGCGTGAGGGTACACGACGCCAGCGTACTAACAAGACCATGTGGGCGTGAGGGTACACGACGCCAGCGTACTAACAAGACTACAGCGTGAGGGTACACGACGCCAGCGTACTAACAAGACTACAGCGTGAGGGTACACGACGCCAGCGTACTAACAAAACTACAGCGCGAGGGTACACGACGCCAGCGTACTAACAAGACCATGTGGGCGTGAGGGTACACGACGCCAGCGTACTAACAAGACTACAGCGTGAGGGTACACGACGCCAGCGTACTAACAAGACTACAGCGTGAGGGTACACGACGCCAGCGTACTATATGTAAAGGACTACGGCGTCATGGTACAGTAATACGGCATGATAGAACACAACGTTGGCGTGCTGTAGCCATAGATTAAAACATTCTTACTCTGTGATACACAACGTTTGCGTGCTATATGAAATGAAGTGCGGTTTTACGGCCTAATCTTGACAGTTCCTCCGTTCTGCACCATGCTAGCGCGAGGGGAATTGTGCCAGGGCAGCGGCGGTACAGCCTACTCTCGTCAGGTCCTCCGTTCTCCATCACGCTAGCGTTTTTATATGTACTATAGAGAGGCGGCTTCTCACCAATGCAACGAGGGTTCAATCCCAGCTCAGGGCAAGAACTTTATCGTTGTAAGTGAGAGGGATATTCGGTCTCCCGTCCGATCAGGCAGGTTTCCCCCGAGTTCTTCGGTTTCTTCCTGCAGTAATGATCGAAATCATTCGCACGATCTGTGCCAATGGCCAAATTGGAAAAAGGCCTCAGGTCTAATTTGCTACCCTTGTATAATGACGCGATTATTATTATTATAATTGTATCCGTGTATGCAGGGTGATACAGTACATAACGCACGCTATCATATACTAGCATAAT
The DNA here is from genome assembly GCA_917208275.1 of Patella pellucida. NCBI lineage: Eukaryota > Metazoa > Mollusca > Gastropoda > Patellidae > Patella > Patella pellucida. Next base: position 5,275,686 of record OU795037.1, read on the forward strand.
GGGATAATTGTGTCCGTGTATGCAGGGTGATACAGTACATAACGCACGCTATCATAAACTAGAATAATGGGATAATTAGAGTTGACTGTGGAGTTGATTGTGGTTTATTGAGAGTATATCCAGGCAGGTGGCGAGATCTTTGAGTGCTATCTTCACTTCACATACTTCCTCCCCCTACGGTTACATCGTCTTCAACACTCTCATTAGATAATGAATGCAACAGACCATTGCTTATTAAGATGGCAGCTGAGATTCTCTTGATATATATCACGACCCGAATAAAGTGAGTAGAACTGACGGCTTGTAAACTTAGATTCTAGATGTTGTTTTATTATTGTATGACCGAATCTACTCGCGATCAGACTCGATCAATGAACGACGTCTTGTTGCGACGAGCAATTCATTAATGATTATAAGAAAGTGTGGGTATTTTTGAAGTTCCCTGAAGGCAGTTTTGTGTGTTGGGTTGGTTGGACTAAATACGTAACAAAGGGCTAGTCTTCCTACTAGTTATCTAAGTACATAAGAACCACACTACACTCAATAACCCCCCCCCCCCCAAAAAAAAAAACCCTCACAAAATGACAATCCTGCGGACAAGACAAACAACGTAGACATTGCAAGAAATAATCAACAAATATCAAATTTTGTGGATAGATCCAGGGAGCCTAAGCTCCGCGTCGACGCGAGCATAAGACTCGACTGACAATGCATTCATTCGTTGAAGGATTCTGTTTTAAAGGGACAATAACACTCTTGCTGGCATGACAGGTCCAGAAAAAAATAGCCTTATTCTAACTACAAGATGTTTAAGTGTCCTACCTGTTGTGCAAATTATCCATTACAACCTATCTTACTTGTCCAGAGGGTTCGAAAATATGTTTAAATCCAAGTTGCATTTGAAAGTGCTTACGTAAGGCTTTTAAAACATTGTTACGGCATGTAGTTGAATTTTTCCAATTTCTAAAATTAGTTGTGTTAAGATGAAATTTGTATCATTTTTTAATTGAAATATTGTAAAATAATACAAATTGTTGACAAGAATAAAGATTGGAACATATTATTCAGTTACAACAAGAGTGGTATTGGGGCTTTAAGGACGGTTGTTGTGGGTGGGTGTAAACTCCTGCACGTTGAGTCTGTTTGCTGGTTAGTTTGTCTTTTGGGGAGTTCGGGGAAATTCTCAACGACGAAGCGAAACCTTAATAACGAATCCAAGTTTAACAGATCTTATCAGATCATTGCACTATTTTATATCCAAGCTTGTAAAACCGATACACGCCCTAGTAACTCACTTTTTTTGTTATCAAATTGAGTTAGGACAAAATTTGTGTTTACTAGGGTGTGTGCTGCCTGTTGTTGTATTAGATATTCCAATCTTTTGATTTTGTAAGCAGTTACATCCATGACACAACCTAGCAACTTCCTTCATTTGCCTAGTATATGTTTTATGACAAAGTGAAGTTAAGTAATGTTGACGTATAAACTCTTGATAACTCCTATGAAAACACGATTTTGATAAACTTCTAATTATTAAATTATTTTAATAAGCTACATATGAACACTAGATATAACTTCAAAGATAATGTGTTGATGTGTACTATGACCCGGCAGTGACATTCAGAGAAATATGCAGTGTAATTACAAACACCATAATTTAATAACAAACAATATCATATATGATTATCATCTCAGCTCATTGTTGAAGGCTTTATAAGCAGGAGTTTACGGAATAGAGCTTCTCCCGATATGTATGTCTATTTCATGTACTAAATAAAGGTCTTATATACACCATGGCTTCCATCTCTTATCTGTAACAAATAAGTGTTACAGGTATAGGAAATGGTGCACGTGAACCAGACACAGTGTGAGCCAGTCCTGGCCGCAGGAAATCTTGTTAGACGCCAGTAGAAGTTGATTTCAAGACGATCATGGGCCACTGATTGAATGAATGAATGAAATGGGGTTTAACGTCATACTGTTATGCACTTAACCAGAGCTAATTGAAGACGGGCATACGCCATACAGTGTGCTATGAGGGGAATTTTGCCCGGGCAGCGGCGCTACGGCCTACTCTTATATCGAATTCCAACTGCCAAGGGATCTTTTACGTGCACTCCAATGTTTACACGAGATGAACTTTCTCGGCCAATGCAGGGATCGAACACCCGACCTCCAGGCTAGTGAACCAGCGCCTTATCCACTTAGCCACCGTGATTCCCTCCACTGATTGAAGACAGCAGTAATAACCATTTCCATGTCCATTTACTGAATGATTTATATATATAGTTTGTTTTGCTGATTTCAAATATCTATAACATCTATATATTTGACTCTTGTTATTATTATTATTACTATTCGTTCTTTGTCTGAAACGTTTTGTTTTGTTATGTTTATTATTATTGAACTTATCCTTGGCAATTTGATACACAATAACTTGGACGTAAAAACTCCGCAAACGAACGAACTCTTGAATCTACATAAACGTCAAGTCTTCATTAATATAATATTATATGATGTGTTGGTAATATATTTAGAATAATGCGCCCCCCCCCCCCATAGATTAACCAAGGGATTAGTGTTTACTTGTGTATGCTTGCACTCATTGTTTTGTAAAGCGCTTCTGAACTCCGTTTGCGAATGCGCAGTAAATCCTTAATACACCGGATACGGTTTAAACTATTTCACTTCAGTAGGCCAAATTGGCACGGTACCCATACGCCCCGCAAACACTATTATAACATCAACCATGTCGGACACGCTTAAAATTTGTAATGTAAACGGGGTTTATGGTACATGGGAACTTGCTCCTGTATATTTGAATACGAATTTGCAATCTTTACATTTATTGGCCCACACTGATCAACAGCGAACATTAGCTAGGCCGCTATGTACAGTCAGTAACTGATAAGGATGACATCAATGCGACTTAATATTAACTATTTTCCTCCGACAAATTAAATTCTAAAACATTATTTTTTGTGTGAATTAGAAAATAAATAAAGACGTTTGAAGTTTTGTAGGTAAAATGTATTTCCTTTTTAGTGTAAATGGGTATTAAAATGTGTAAAAGGCACCATTCTGCCCGAAACAGTTACGTCTTATGTAAACAATGCACGTGCCGTTAAACCAATGGTTGACGCCGCGTGATGTGATTGCACGTGTTGAAGACAAACGTAACTAACGTGACGTAATTTATGACGTAGCTGGCTTTTTTTTCGCACGTACACAGTGACTGGCAATTTTGCGCAGTAATCCCAGCCAGAATTTAGCTATTTTATTAAAATTGCTATACAGATTTAAATTTTGGTTTAGAACTGAAATAAATTAACTAGTAGTCAATCCCCATGCTAAAAACATTAAAATAATTGATTGTGTATATCTGAAATAGAACCACAAAATAATTCCAAGATGTCAGCGCCCATGAGCGAAAAGTTTCGGGACGCTATACATTTTCAAAGTCGAAGTTAGACCACGTGATATGAAAACATGTCGATGGACTGCCTCTGAGATCACTTCTCCGCAGGTAGCGTGTCTCAGATGTTCAGAATGGTGTTGGAGACCGTCATTTTTTATAGAGATATTAGAAGACTTTCGTAATTCACATTTGAAACAGATTTAGGTTGACCTCACTTTCTCTAAGATGGCAGGATGGCTTTTTTAAAAGACAGATAGCGGAACCGGAACCGTGTGACACGTGAATTCCACATTGACAATTAACGGTAAAATCTGTCACCTGAAGAGGAAATGTCACCTACGAGGTTTGCCGTCAAAAGGTAGGGGGGGGGGGGGTGATTAGTTTTTTCTTATTATTTCCATGCCAATGATCTAGTTTTTTTTTATTATAACAGTAAGAATCACGGGAAAAAATTTATAGCTATCTTCTTAGATTTTTTTTTAGAAGACGGAAGTCATGTAGAATTCAATGGCAGATGTTGTAAAAAAAATTAAATTCAGATAGCGGCAGTGAAGAAATGGGATACGGAGTATGAAATAATCCCCAGAAAACTTTTCAGCGGGATAAGGAGCCACGGTGGGTAAGACGCTGGCTCGCTAGCCAGGAGGTCGGGTGTTCGATCTCTGCATTGGCCGAGAAAGTTCATCCAGATTTTCGGGCGTGGTTTTCTCTTGTCAGTGGTGCAGGGTGGAGGGCCCCGACAAGGATACCTGTCTAGTCGCTCGGATGGAACAAAAAGCAAAGCCCCCGTATAGGCCTACACATTAGCGTGCACGTACAAGATCACTTGGCAGTTGGAATTCGATATAAGAGTGGGCCGTAGCGCCGTTGCACGAGAAAACATTTACCCAATAGCACACTGTATTATGGTGTTCCATTTCGGCCACGTCGCGCGTCGCGCGTCGCCTTTTAAAAAATGCGACGCGCGACGCGCGACGCAAACTTCGCGTCGCGCGTCGCGCGTCGCCCTTTTCAATGTTAAGCTATAGGGACAAAAAAGCGACGTCGGCTTTTGAACACGACGTCGCACAAAAAAACGCGACGCGTCGCCCTTTGCATCGCGCGTCGCGCGTCGCGCGTCGCCTTTCAAAATTATTTATAGATTTGCTGCCCTTGGGGAGACTTCATTTTTTCTTTACAATTTTAGTTGTAAATACAGTTATTCTTAAAAACGCACATGCATTTTTGTAAATTTAAAATTTGACATTTATATCCTATTATAATGGTTTTTTTTCTCAGAAATGTTGTACTAGAAGCTGACTTTCTTTCCCATATTTTATTCAATGAATAATAGACTTTGTGTCTAGGTTAACTAGTGCGGAAGTGATCGTTATCTTAAATTCTGTCAACGTGGGTCTTAATCTGATTTAACAGGGTTGCGATATAAGATACATTCCTTAAACAAATTACATTATTTAAAATGAGGTTCTTTTGGGTTTATCTTGGGTGGCGGTTATCAAGACTAGTAACTATCATCCGGTATAAAAAAAAAACAATTCCATTCAAGAAAAGTTGTCCTTCTACGAACATTCCTTATTTTGGTTTACGCAATGGACACAATTTTGGAATCGTTAGGTCTCGGAAGTTTGGTGGAAACATTTGCCGAAAATAAGGTATGTATAATAATAATTATATAATAATCGTATTTTCTAGCCACATTTAGAGAATATATCAAATAAGGAGCTGCAAATGTATCGGAATGTATCAGTGATTTGTGCTTTAAGGTCTTATCATTTAAGGCAATTTTCATAATAGTTTAGAATTATTGTAAGATTTCAACATAAGAAAAATTACAACATTTAGCTCTAAAATGTTTCGATTTCCCGGTTGTACGTGACAAGGGGTATAAGGGTCACCGGTCTAACCTCGTGGGTTTTCTCCGGCTCGTCCGGAACTGAACCATGTGTTAGTCCTGTAATGACCTATGTTGTGTCGAGTGGACGTTAAATATATATATATCTATCTCTAGGCCTAGGGGATTAAGTGGGTAAGACACTGGCTCGCTAGCATGGAGGCCGGGTGTTAAATCCCTGCATTGGCCGAGCTGTCAAGTCCTTCGGGTGGGATCGAAAAACCGAGCCCCCCCCCCGAGTACAAATTGGCGTGCACGTAAAAGATCGCTCGACAGTTCGAATTCGATATAAGAATAGACCGTAGCGCCGCGGCAAAATTGTCCAAAAGTAGCACTGTGTGGCGTATGCCTGTCTTCATTAGCCCAGGTTAGGATCAGAACAGTAGGTCGTTAAACCCCATTTCATTTCTCTCTCACTCCCTCTCTCTCTCCCTCTGTAAAAGTGATTTTTTTTTAATTGCAGGTCAATCCAAGTGACGTAATAACATTAACAGATGAGGAGTTTGGTCTACTTGGAGTGCACAGAATTGGAGACAGAGCCAGATTACGATCTAAGTGTCGCGAGTCTGTTCAAGGTAACTAACGGCTCTAGTATCGTACAACATTTTGAAAAATAAACAACAGTTTAGACTTAATAAATATATCCATTTGAGAAGATCTCGTGGTCTAAAATATGAGGTGTCGGCAAAAGTAGAAAAAATAATTCGAGTTCATATATATACATGTATAAAAGAATAGTTAATTATATAATAACGACAACTTAAATCTTTGTAGGAAATTTGTGTGCCTCGCCGATAGTACAGCGCATCCGGCAAATGCAGTCCGGAAGAAAAAGAAAGAAGGCCGATGTGGATACAACCAACTCAACTTATAGAGTCTATGTTGGGTGGAAACATAAAGTCGGAGACAAATTCGCCCTATTAAGTCTTGGAAAAGGAGGTGGAAAACATATACTTGATATACCAGCAACGACCTCCTTACAAATTTTAAGGGACCTCCTTACAAATGTTTATTTGCCACAGGGCAAAAACATGATTGCCAATATACACCTTGACAGTGTAGAGGCAAATATTGCCACTTTTGCGGGAAATTTGCTTCCCGAAACATTACAAAACGGACAGGCCTTTACTTTAGGCGGGTACGTTAAAGAGCTGTCAACACATCCAGTCCGACTGTATCTTCAAACTACGGTCTTAGAGGTTTGTATACAATTCAGTACAATTACCATAAACACTTGTTATTATTCGGTTTAACGTTTATCATTATGTAGTACCTGCATAATTTTATGTACGTGTAGCCTTTCATAGACGAATAAATAGAACGATTTGTTTTTTGACCAGGGTAATGTAAGGTCATGCATATTTCACTAACATGGAAGGAATTGTACGTAACGTAAAAATATATGAATTCACATTAATTACGCCGAATGTCGTATTTTGTGAATTAAATCTTCAATGAACCTTGATAAATGTGATTGATATTTAGTAAATGTAAATTAATTTCGTTTTAAAATATTCGGACTCGGTGTCATTGGCGTACGAACAAAAGTGAGAGAGAGGGGGGGGGGGCTTCGTGCAATGTGACTTTTCGGGCTAGACGCTTGAACCCGAAATGTTTTCGGGAATTTCAGGTTGTGCCCCCCCCCCCTCAACATTTATCAAGCCCGTGCGCCTATACTCGGTGTATACAGTTTCGAAAAATATAAATCTATTTTGGTCACCAGTTCAGAGCCATAGCAAACGATTTCAATTATCAATACAGACAGATAAAATTAACATAAAATGCACATCTGGTAAAGTCTTAGAATTGACCGAAATTAATAAATTATTCGTGGTGTACATATTTAAAAATAGTTACTCTTTCAGGTTGATACCGAGCTAAAATCTGCAACTACAGAAGCAGAAATATTACAGCATGAATGTGGTTCCTCTACAGATTCTGAATCACTACCTGATCTTGACTTTACGACCCTACCAAGCTCCTCAACAGATTCGGGCACTCCAACCATAACATTTAGACAGAGTTCAATGCTATCTAGCGCATCAACGTCAACGTTTGAGGCGAGTCTTTTGAATGAGCCAAGCACTTCTCAAACAATAACTGGCAGTGGTCTTGACATACAAGAGTTGGCGACGAGACAACCTCTAGATGAATGTGCAACCGTAAGGTAGGTATTAACTGGGTGACATTTACCTCAAGTAGTAAGTGCAGGATGGGGGGTGTAAGGTGCGCATCAAATGCGAATCAATTTACAAGAAATGCAAAAAAAAAACCCATACTGGTATCCAAAGCATGTTGTCACAATATAGCAACATTATAAGATTGTCTATGGAGGTAAATCGTATTCAGAATTAGATGTTATGTACTTATGTCTAATACTGCTTTTGCAATACAAAATACCCCTTTTACTTATGTCATGATACCGCTAATTCAAAATACAACTGTTACTTTACATAAAACAATCATTTAATAGATTTTGGTTACGTTCGTCTTTGACCACCGCTGAAGGTAAGTAAATATGAATGTGCCAGAAAATTATTTATATATTTGCAAAGAGCAATGAGTGTGCTTTTCAGTTATATGTAACATGATATCTGGAATTTCGTATTAAGACCCGTATTTTTACTTTAATTCCCCCCCCCCCTTTTTTATGATTTATTCACAACAGGACATAGAAACATCATCAGGAACTTGAATTGATTTAGGTCAAATAATTTTTGCATGACTTTAATTGATTTGTTTTGATGTTAATGATGTAAATGGGTTTTCTTTTTCAAATCATTATTGCATGCATATAAATTACTTTTAAATATTATACACATAAAAATGTGGAAGTATATTGTTGCAAATATTCAAATGGTCCGTTCATTGGTATTTCTATTAACAATAATTCCTTCCAAATGCTCGAAAATCCAGAATTTTAAAAAAATTTACCAGGCAATTGGATATGGAGGTTCAATGACATAACAGTGAGAACGTGCCCTTACCTTGTCTGGGCCGAGGTGACGCAACCCTTGGGTTATTTGTCACTCGTTCTCACAATGTTACCTAATAATAAGAATAGATTGTTAACACATAATGTCTTTAATGTCTTCAAGATATAATAATGATTCAATAATAAAGTATACAATAATAAAGTATACAACAATAAAATATGCAATAATAAAATATGCAATTATGGAAATATGTAATTATGGAAATATGTAATTACGAAAATATGCAATTATACAATATGAAAATATGTAATTACGAAAATATGCAATTATGCAATACCTATATATATATGAAATGTGTCAGTAATATTTAAATATGAAATAATAATTCAAGAACGCTGATGCGTGATAATTTGAGATGCTTTCTCATTATTAATGATGGTTATGACGTAACCATATTACTGGAGATCTGAACGTGAACTCGTAAGTTATTTGTTCCTCACATTCGATATGAACACGAAAGGTTATTTTATCGAATGTGAACGATCATTAATACTTCATACAACGGTATAATAATTCATGATAATTAGCATACGGCTATTGTATTAATTATACCAAATATTGCTTTTACGAGTATGTAGTTTATACACTACTATTTAATACGAAATATATTTGAGTAACCAAACATTAAATCAGCTTAATATTTAATTGGAAATAAATAAACAATATAAATAAACATGGAAGATATAATTAGCGTACTATATAGCTGACGAATATAATGAAAATAAAATATATTGAACATAGAATGACTCATCTAATAATAAGAATAGATTGTTAACACATAATGTCTTTAATGTATTCAAGATATAATAATGATTATGCTTCTTGAGTTTCTGGGTTTATATCCTAATTTCGGTTACCATAGATTTGGTTAGCGTGTATTCCAAAGTATTTAATCCGTTTCTAATGGAGACGATTATAACCCAGACAAAGACAAGACATGTTAACAACCGAAGTTTAACTGGACAAGATGGATTATCAATTTGAATGCAAGCTAATGGCTTAAGCTTTAATTTAATTATTTAATTGTTAGTGTACAACAAATATATGTTTGTTGCACACTGTGACAACAGGATTAAATTTCAGATCAAAACCACTCTACAAGCTATTTCTTCTTTTTTTTTTTACCAAATTCAATAAAACTAGGATGAGAAAATTATTATAAAACAAAAAAGACTTTTAACTTAACCTCAAGGTTTGTTATGAAATTCATAAAACTGTAAAAATTTCTGCCGACCTACTTGGATAACTTGTACAAAAAATTTGAAATCAGAAAGCGCTGCTGCATATGAGCATAATATGTTACCATGCCTGACATAATATATTTTTTATTTGATATTTTTAGAAATTATTTATTCCTGTAAATCTCTGCAAATTACATCCGACATTTATTATTGAAACTCCCCAGTCCCCATCACTAGACATCACTAGCCTCAGTTAAGGTTTATATCACAATTTACAATATTTCTCTTTTTTTCTGCTTTTGGCAAAGCCCAAATTTTTTTTATACCTATAATTACTTTATTTACATATTCCAGTTGCAACATCCAGTGTCCAATATGTAAAGATTACTTCTCTGCTGATATAATTCAAACACACAGTGCATCATGTGGTGAAAAGGAGGTCAACAGATCTATGAAAGATTATTTTCCATCGTAAGTTTGTGATTAAATTTTCAAAGTTTCTCACCCCCTTCATTTCCATAGCAGGCACTTCTACATTTGCTACCTGTGGGTATATTTACATTTTGGGGAGTCTTGAGAGTTTAAAAAGGTTTAAGATGAGGGATAAATATAAAAATCTAGTGTTATAGATCTCTAGTTCCATGAGAAACCAACAGGCATGCACATAGTTTACTTATGGATTTGTATAAAGGTATATGAAAAGAATATGAATAACAATTAGATTGAGAGTTATGGACCTAGACCAAGTGAAGTATTTTTAAGCATGCCAATTTCCCTTGCATTCTTGGGAATATTCTTTAGAATCCACATCCAGCCTAGACGGATGTCATATCTTTAAGTGGCTGACATAGGTGGTAAGAATATGAAAACCTTGATGAATTTATGTTGTTGAACTATTAATGTTTTTATTAATTTTATTCTTTAAATATTTTTCAGCTTCAATGTCACGTCCTCTTTGAAAGAGGAATTAATGGAAATTGAAGAGAAAAGAGAAAAAGATGAAACTAAAGCAGTATGGAAAGTGGGTGTAATCAGGAGCAAGTTTATTGAAACTGCTATGGATCAGTTAGAAGAAGCAGATTTTGAAGATTATATGAAACCAAAGTTTTACGTAGAATTTATTGGAGAGGAGGGAGTTGATATTAGTGGGTTAACTCGAGAATTTTTTTCCCTCCTATTTCAGAATTCTCCAGTATTTGAAAACAATAGTTTTAGTTATGATGCACAGCTGATGAACAGAGGACATTATAAGCTTGTTGGACGTGCCATGTCACTTGCAATGATAATGGGGCATCCAGGTCCCAGATGTTTGAATACTGTTGTTGTTGATTACATTTTGTATGGAACAATCCCAGACTTTGAAGCTGTCGAATCTTCTGAAGTTAAAAGAGAGGATGCTTTAACAGCTATAAATGATGTATGTTCATAGTTAATTTTTGTTCACCAACATGCTCATAATGCAGATAATGTGAATTTTCATATTTTATCTCAACACATTTAACTAATAGACACTGAATTATTTGTTAACCATTGTTAAAGAAATGCAAAAATTCAAGTCACATTTTGTGTCTAAACTTAGATTGCCTTAATGCTATTAGATATTCTTAATGCTATTTAAATTCAAAGATCTGCCACTGTAACTGTTCTTTCCAAGGTACTTTGTGATCTGTTGCTTTATTTGTTTATGAACACATCTAAACAACTGCATAAAAATATCTTATCATAATTGCACCATGCCTACAATTGTTCATTTTAATGAAAACAATAACCACCAAAAACTTGATTTATCTTAATCTACTTTAGATATTGAATGCTACTGAAGAATCAATAAATGACGTATTTGAACAACATGTAGATATGTTAACACTTGTTAGCTTTAAGAAAATGCTGAATATGTCAAACAAAAAACAAGCTATTACTTCAATTAAGTCACACTTCATGCTTTATGGGATAATGGCATCCATTCTTCAGTTTATGGAAGGTATTATGAAATTTCAATCCATTATTTTTATTCACTCACATTTAAAAAAAATGTGAGTGTATATTGCCGTCGCCTCTGTCCATACGTCCACATTCCACAATTCTTGTGAACGCGCTGTACCCTACAATTTATGTTTGACTTTTATCAAATTTGGTGTGTAGGTTCATATCCACAAGATCCCGAATGAGTTCGCATCTGAGCACTATTCGACAAATATTTCCAGAGCTACTGCCCTTGATATACCGAAAATACGTTAAAATTGGCTTGTGAGGCGATAGAGACCACAGTTTTTGTCAGATTTTTATGCATTTCATATGTCCAGATTCTTATAATGTAAAATTTTATTGATGTTCCTGGTTATTCATGGGTCAGATAAGATGGAAAAGCTGCTGTGAAACGTAATTATTATGTTATATAAACGAACAGAATGATGAATGTGTACTTTAGCTGCCAGGATCGAAAGAATTAACTTTGTCGTTAATCTATTTTTCAAGTACTATGTGTCAGCTATGTTCCATTTTTCCTTGCAGGTATGAATCTTCACAACATTTTGAAACTTATTCAGAAATATCCGTTAGATGCAAAGTGTTATTTGTCTAAGGATAATTTTCTATCGTCAGATGAGATAGACAAATTTTTTGGTCCATGTTACTCAGAAGAAGAATGTAAAAGGGAACTAGAAAGAACAGTAATTTATAATTTTAGAAAGTTTCTAAATAGAGTTGAAAGTAAGTCCATTTCTTTTCATAATGTATAATGCGTTCAATCTTTTCTGTTTTTACTCTAATTTCGAAAAATGTATGTTCGGCGAGGTATGCCGTAAGTCATAGTAATTTGGTACGAAACGTGTACCAAGTTGAAAGGCTACATTTTCACTATTCCAAAATACTAACCATAAACTTTTAGTTCATTCCCTGTGAGTGTAAGTCTCAATATTGTTTTTCAGAAAAGAGAATTACCACAACATGGATTAATCCTGAAAATGGAGGTGAAACTCAAGTAACACTGAATACTGGACATATATTACAGGCTCTTGTTGGAAGTACAGGACTGCCTAAAAACATTCAACAAGGACTCATTGTATTTGATCATGATTCAAAAAAAATGTCCACAGTTAATACATGCACGCCATCTTTAACATTCTCAAACTTAAACAAGATTCAGACTTTTGAACTTTTTGAAGAATCATTCCTAGGAATAGTTGTCGGTTCTTATGGCTTTGGAATGAAGTAGTTTGAATGTTACCTTAGTATCACAGAAAAGTGATGTTTTGTAAGCCAAAAAATGTTTTCAAGTGAATATTAATTTCATTATTAAGTATTTTAAAATTGCAATAAACATTCAAAGTCAAAGTAGTTTACAAAATAATTTTTACATAACTGCACATCTGTATCCTTATTTTGTGCTCACATATGTCTCTTTTCTGTCACATGAGCTAATCTAAATGAATTACTACATGGTTCCCCCCTAGGACCTCTACCCTGAATGATAAATGAGTATAAGGCTCTTTACTCAAACCCGTTTACACAAAAATCACGTGCCATAATAAACAGATCACATGCATAACTCTCTGAAGGTCCTACAGCGTTTCATTCCATATTAAATTTTTTATTGTTAATGTGGTCAAGGGGTGCATGCCCGTGCAAGGATCCGTGGTTCATGTCGGATGGCTTCTATAGAAAAGCGCCATTTTCAAGTTCCTCTGAAACGCCTGGAAGAGGGCCTGAAATGGCTGGAAAAAACATTTCCGGGCTCCAATTTCTAAAATTTCCTGGGGGAGACCCACCCCAAACCCTCCTCGGTGGACGACGGTCAGTAACCTCCTCAAAACTCGTGGGGGTAAATGGGTCGGTTGGGAATTAATTTAGGGGTGAACGGTGAGAAAAGGTTGAGAAACGCTCTAAGGGATCAACAATATTCTCAAGGTCTGATAATTGCTCTGGAGTGAGTCTTATTCCTGTTTCATTTAAAACCTTGGGAATTCTTCTGCGATAAGACCCTCTTGACAGGATCCGTAGAATGTAAGGTCTTCCTATAAGAGAAAGAACAGTTAAATTATACTTAACTGGTAAGGAAACTGTTAATGGATATAATCATTAATCAGGGAACAGATAGGGGTAATGAAAACGGGCATGTGCCACGGAGTAGGCATAAATTGAAAATTTGCCTAAACAGTAGCCGTTGCCTGACCTTGTTATCTGTTTGTTACTTAAGTTTTAGGAAGCGTTTATGAGTGAAACTGAACAGTAAGCTTTTACCTGTACTGGTATGATCATTTTTGGAACACTATGTTTAGAGTGTATGTGTGCCAATTTATTGTTTCTTTTTATGATTCCAATTAGTTTTCATATCTGTCTATATGCATTTTATAATTTTATTGAATTGTAAAGCGCATCTGAGCCCTTTGTGAAAGAAATAGAATAATAATAATAATAATAAAGATATCTTGACCTCTAAGTGATGTTAAGAATTCGATATATTGTAGTCAAATAAAATGTACGCCGTGTCATTTAATCTAGAGAATTTAAAATGACAGGCTACAATTATATGAAATAACATACTTTTGTCTGTCACGTCAGATTATTATTTCACCAGAGATCAAGCTCATTAAGTAACCATGTTAATAATTCCACAGCCTCCTTCGTATCACCCGGCATATTTTTTCCATTTTCTCTTAAAATGTTTCGGCATATTTGATTGAACTCTTCATTGTCTTCATCCGGGAGTGATTCATCATTCAGCTGCTGTACTGCGAGAATATCGTTCATACTAACATCGAACTTGTAGTCTTTGGAGCCTTAAAATAAATTGAAATGCATTCAACAAAATGTTGGTTTAAATACTATTTATGCCATTAATACATGTATAAGAAAGGTTGCCAGGAAACGAAACATACGCCCACGGCAGCTAAATCGTCCGAGCAGTCAACAAGAGTTATCGCATATTTTTACTCTTTTCAGTAATGAACCATTTATAAAACACCAACATCTGATTAAGAGTAACAATTCATTAAGTAATTATCAGAAAATCTTTACAATTTGTTTGGCTTTTATAAAGTTCTTCTCCATGCTAACGTTTAGTATACGAAACATTTAATATCATGGATGTAGTTATTCTCTTTATCAAAATTTATTTTTGAAGGGATCAAGGACCATAACTCTGGCAGTAATTATCGAAAATTTCCATGTGTGCGTATAAAAACGAATAATACAGCAGATACCGAACTTTTTCCATCCATATCGTAATGAAAGGTTAACTAGATTTAATGGGTGATGAGGGCAGGTGTAGTTTGCAATAATTGTATCAATGTGTTAATAAAAACAAGTATTCTATTGATCAACTTTCCTTATATGTTCATCAATACTACGCTATTCCACACTATGTGCACACCTACTAAAAGTTGGATATGGTATGGTGAAAAATAATCGTAGAAATCCTTAGATTAATTACAAAAGCCAATAAAGCAAAGCTAGCAAATAGTTATTCGTCGTATAGTGTTTGTATTCTTACCAAAAATCTCTGGTGTGAAATACATCAAATCCGGTTTTCCACCCCTAAAACCAGACTGATTGTTCGATCTAATTCGATGTTGATTCCAATCAGCCATGATTTGATTAAGTTCAGCCTGCATCAAACTTTTGAAACAGAATCGAACACATTCTCTGAAATGCAAAGGAGAAAAGTTTGTGTTAAGTTTTCCAATATTATTGACTTATTTGATTCCATGTTTTTAATAAATATGAAGTAGTCTGCATAGTGACTTTATATAGAATCGTTTCAATGTTTTATGTTCTACGGGTCAGATCATATGAGAATGCAGACAAAACCAACGAGATAACACGGTCGATCCTATTCTTTGTTACGAACAACCGATTTAAAATATACAAAACATATTAGACCATATGTATATATGATAATACAACTGAAAAGATAACGGCAGAATTTTGTTTTATCAAATTTATGACTTTCTAAAATATTTAAAGGTAATTTCTATGCTAAATTAGACGACCAATTTTGGTATAAGTCTCAATAAATTTTTACAAATATGTGTTTAAATGATAAGAAAAAAACATATACATGTGCGCCGGATCTGCAGTCGCGAATAAACCAGTATCAACCATATCCTTGAACATATCAATCCAATATCCAGCTCCGCCACTTCGCATGGAAGACCACCATCTTTCAACACGCTGAAAAGGCGGATATACATTCAGATTTTAATCAAATTTGGGCCGTACCACTGATTAT
The DNA here is from genome assembly GCA_917208275.1 of Patella pellucida. Taxonomy (NCBI): domain Eukaryota; kingdom Metazoa; phylum Mollusca; class Gastropoda; family Patellidae; genus Patella; species Patella pellucida. Next base: position 5,291,401 of record OU795037.1, read on the forward strand.
AATTAGGCCTATGCGGATTAACGTTATAAGGCTTTTATCCAAATTTGATGTAAGTCAACAGTTTACTGCGAAATGGGTCTATATGGTATGTCAATCGATTTAATTACCGATGCAAAATTTGTATTTAAATTTCATTATTTTTTCCTAAAACGCAATACAAGAGTTCCGTTACTTTGTTTTCAGTTCAGCAGTTACACACTATTGACCAAATCTGAACGACAGACTCACCCTACCTGAAGAGAAAAGCCAGCTTCCATTTAATTTTCGTCACGTTAGTTACGTACGACTACTGACCGTGACTTTGACCGTATACGTCATCTCTCGACGAGAATCAATTAGTTAAAATTGGCGCTTTTACAGTCTTGTGGTAATAGCTCCATGATATATTTTCAGCTGTTCCAATCGGCTATACACTAAGGAAAAGTTGCTTGTGAACTAATAGCATAAAATCGCACATTTTAACTGTTATTCAGATGGAAATATAGACTTAGTTAAAGTTATAAGTAATTCTATATTTAATGGTTACCTGGTTGCTATGTGAGGATCCCACAATTACACTCTTCATCCCCTGGAATACCCCTTCGTGTTCAATTCGAAAAGCCTGCTGTATGTCTTGTACAATAACGTTTTCTGTCCCACTGTCCATACGAACTATAGACGGAACACCTGTGATTAAGAGCAAAATAACTTACAAACTGTATTTATTTCTTGAATTTAATCTTTTAACTTTGTATATTTGATAAACACAAAACCAGAGCCTCGTGGAACACAATTACTGTTTTAATTGAAGCATTAGTTTCCAATAAGGCATTTTATTCAAGTAGAAATGTATTGGTCATTTATATCAATCATATACTAATAATACCTGTGATGTTATTTATATATTGAATAAAATAAGATGCGATGACAACTGGATTGTTGTTGGTTTTACCCACTTTAAGCCACAGCACTCTTCTGGAATAACTGAAATAAGACATTTCAAAAGTAATAGTCCCAGAAACAATATGTTACGGAACGAAAGGGGTAAATATTGCATAAAAGGCTGTGTACCTATATCTGTGGTGCCTTTCTTCACAGAAAGAAACTTTCAGTTTCCAAGATATCCATACGTACCGGTATTTCAGGATTTTAGAGTTTCCAAAATATTATTGTATCGTGCTGGCAAATGATAGACTGGAATGCTTCCCCTAATAGTAATACGCCAGATTCGCTAGTGCGGCAATCGTTTCTGTCCTGGGTTTTGATGCAAGTTTAATTTTAAAAAAAGGCTATCTAGTCTACACATCACTAAACAATAAAAATATTTTTAGTTCATCATGCAGCTCTCATGATATTAGCAACGCATATTTACTATTGTACGTAGACTTACCCATCTACTGCACCGTGAACTGGAAAACCAAACGGCTTCAGTTTGTCATAACCATCGATATGAATACAATAGTTGGGACCAGGATTTCTATATATGCGTCTACTAATCCGATGAGATTTACGAATTTCTACGCCATTAGGGTCCATTTCCTTCTGTAGTGCTAACACACGCTGTCTGAAATAAAGCAATGTATACCAAATTATGTCTTTGAATATTCCATGCATTGTCTTTCTGACCAAGAATATATCAATTGAGTTATTTCATAAATGGTTTTGAAACTGCTTTGTAGATATGATTCATTTACTTTTCACAATTATTCAGTTATAATTACATATTTATTGCATTTTCGGATATTTCGGTATCATAATGCAATTTACTATACCTGGATGCCTTTATGTTATATTTTGAAAGCAATCGTTTTAAAAGACTTCTACAGCCAAGGTAAGCGCCGCTTCCTGTTAATTCATACTGCAAATATACATTAATTTTAGGGCCTTTGATTACCCAATATAGATAAGGCAATTATGGGCAAACTAACCAAGTATATTTGACTACTCGTTTTTTCATTTCCATCGAAATATCGCCAGGCTTTAAATACGTATTTCTTTTTGAATATCATATTAATTATTCAGGATCAATCAATGATACCAACTCTATTACCGCGACACTTGGGTAAAAACAAGAATAATTTTAAAAAGTCATTTAAAAAATATATATTTAAAACCAAACATCCCCTACTTGAAACCCACCCTTCACCTGCAACTTGACCAATATCTGCAATAATATCCTACCTGGATGTATATTAATAGAACCTACCTGTATCGCGTCTCTTAATTGGTTTAACCTACATTGTCTCCCAAGACCGTGTTGCTTTAAGATCCGACCCAATGTTCTTTGACTGAAAAGAAATATAGGAAATTTTACATTGTCAGCTACTGTAAAAACAAAAGAAGAAGGGGTGAACGGAGTGCAGCAATGTCGATTTTATTTTTATTTAAATACATTTCAAATCCAAATTTTAATTTCTTTTGGAATTTAATTTCATTAAGATTGTAAAAAAATAGTGATGAACCTGATATGAATGTCATGTTTTATGAAGAGAACTGCTAATATTTCATCGTAGGTATATCCAGAAAAAAAATATTCTTGTATTAAGGCTGTCTGTAAATATGTCAAGGAATGTTCATACAGCTTTAAGTAATATAACACTTTAAAACTTATACAACCAACTGATGTATAACGGAAACCACACACACATCCTTATCAGTACCCTGTCATGATTTGTTTAACCATGGTCTACGTCTATATCAGAAAGCACAAGGTCATTCATTCATTCAAAAGTAGACTTCATGATTTTAAGTCTAGAACAGAACATAGCATAAAATAATATATTAATCTGGATATAATAGAACTGTCGTAAAGGATATTATTGGCATTTTTACTGCATGTGTCTAAGGAAGTATATTGCTGGGCCATCTGTAAAGATAGAACATAAATGTACATGTTTATACAAAAAATAAAATATATCAAACAATTAAATACATTCTCAATGACTTATTTATACACTGGATTCTTAATTTAGCTGTGCATCCAAGTTTAACCACCATTCACAAACGCCATAAAATGAAATATACAATGCACATACCTTACTTGTGTCCAATTATACTATGTATATTACTGCACTGAAGAAAAGCACCAAATGCAAAATGAATTCTCCTTCGACATGCGCATTTCAGCATCAGAATTAAAATAACATCCGTTTAGCAAAAGGCGACGCGCGACGCGACGCGAAGGGCGACGCGACGCACGACGCGTCGCGTTTTTTTGTGCGACGTCGTGTTCAAAAGCCGACGTCGCTTTTTTGTCCCTATAGCTTAACATTGAAAAGGGCGACGCGCGACGCGCGACGCAAATTTCGCGTCGCGCGTCGCGCGTCGCATTTTTTCAAAGGCGACGCGCGACGTGGCCGAAATGGAACACCATACTGTATGGCTTATACCCAACTTCATTATCCAAGGTTACTCAGTGGGTAGGTACTTGCTCGCTAGCCAGGTTGGGTGTTCGATACCTGCATTGGTCGAGAAAGTTCATATCGATTTTCCGGCGTGGTTTCCTATTGTCAGTGATGCAGACGGAGGGCCTGACAAGGACAGATGCCTAGTCGTTCGAATGGGACTAAAAACCGAGGCCCCGTGTAAACATTGGCGTGCACGTAAAATATCCCTTGGCAGTTGGAATTTAGTTGCTGTCGTGGCAAAATTTCCATTGTAGCACACTGTCCGTCTTCAATTAGCCCAGGTAAGGTGCAGAAGCGTAGGACGTTAAACCCCATTCCATTCATTCATTCATTCACCCAATCTGAACGACAGACTCACCCTACCTGCAGAGAAGTGACTCTGATACAGTAAACAGCCATGATATCCACATGACGTTATCTAAACGTCACAGGTCGCGAGGTCAACGCACAGAAGTCAGTTTGTAAACAAACAAACGAAAGTACAATGACTTCGACGAATAGAAAACCTGCGTCGTATCAGGGTTGTATGTGCAATAACACGGACACAACTCGAGCTTGAATAATAATCCCCGGAAGAAAATGGGACTTTAACAGAATTAGAAAGTTAAAACGGACATTTGACACACGCGGCAGCCGCACTATTTGGCACTATTTTGTGCTTCGGTCAAGTCTATTTCACATATGCACAATGAATTCTGCTAATGTTTTTAGCGTGGGGATTGACAAATGGTTCATTTATTTCAGTACTAAACAAAAATTTAAAACTTTAACGCAATATTTTAAAAATAGCCAAATTCCGACTGGGATTACTGGGCAAAATCGCCATTCACTGGATACGTGCGAAAAAATAGTCAGCTACGATAAATTTCGTCATTATCCCAGCAGAACAGTAGGACGTCAAACCCCAGTTCATTTCATTTGTTCCGCGGGATAATCTTCTACGTCAAATTTCCAAGGGTTCGCTGTGCTTGATAACGACAAGAGGATACTTGTGGAAACGACGTGCTTTTAGAATAATCCAGTGATTGTTTTCCCATAAAAAGAGAATTTCAATCATCGTGGAGGAGGAAATGCTGCTGAAGACAAATCACTGACGCCTTGGTCCAGTCTAGGCAAGTCAGACATACACCTGGAGGACGTTTATTCCCCATTAGCAAAAGATATTCACACGTAAGCTCTGGGCCACGGCCCCCACGCTGGCCGAGGGCGTGGATTTGTTGAAGATGGCTGTAGGCCTGACCATCCCTGGAAGATATTCGTCCAAGCAGGGCCTCGTTTAACAATCTGTGCCGCCTACTGAATCCAACAGTTGAAGACTGGGCGGCAATATACATACGTTTTGAAAATCGCTGACAAGGTTTTTCCTATGTGCTAAGCCTGGATTAATCAATCCGTGGTTTAAAAAGATGCCAAAAAAAGTGTATCAAATTCTAATACTAATGGTGTATCTAATTTTTAAGTGCTCAGAAATCGAGTCTATGGGGGTCAATTTTCAAAATTTTCTGATGGAGGGTTGGGTTAGGTTAGACCACCACTCAGTCTCACAACTGTGGTGTTCACGTGGCTCGCACCGACGCCCGACATTGCCGCGCACGACCAAATCCTTAGACGAGGCTCTGCGTCCAAGGTTGGGTCGCAACACATATAATTCCGTTATATGAATGAATATAAACTGACTTTTATATTCAATGATTTCCGTTTTTAAATGTGATTTAAAATAAGTTATGTTCGGCGAAATATGCCAGCAGTCGCAATCGACTGCGTCATGTTATTCCAGTCTTCATAAAAAAAATAGCGATGCTGTTTGGTTTGGTGCAATGTCTCTTGTTGCAACTGGGGCCGATAGGCTACACATGGTAAAATGTTTATCTAAAGCCCATCTTTTTCCGGTAAGACCACACCATTATTGTTGATTTAAATTGACAAATAATTCGTGTTTTCAATGTTGAAGACTTTGGATAATATAGAGTAGAGACTTGGCTACTGTAACCTTCGTTATCAGAACAAGCCAGTATTATTCCTCAGTTAACACGGCATGAGGGCGAGCACCTGCCTTTAATATTACAAGGCTGTCCCATTGTCGACAATGTCGAGTAATGACGAATTTCGATAATGGGATTGCGGATGAAAAATTCGTTTTAAGCCACTCATTTTAGTTTATAAAAAAATTCTAGTCAGATTGCGGAATGAAAATTCGTCTGAAGGGAGGTAACTCCGTTTAAGAACGTTCAAATTCAGCCAGAGTTAGATGTTACATGAATATTTTAGGCTAAAAACAAAGTCAATCCGTTCTAACACAGTTCAATTTTATATCACTTTTATTTCAATAATTCGCTTGCGCGTAGGGGTATTGTGCATTTTTGAGGTATCTGAAAAAAAACTCACGAGGTTGGACAGGCGACGGGCTTATTGTCACGCCTACATGTAGGCCTACATCCAGGGAATCGAAATCAACCACTGACCTTATACAGGGCGTACGCGCTAACCGTTCAGCCTACGTGAAACTTTCTGGAACGTAACACGACTTTTACCTCAAACTTGACAGTATAGTTTATAGGTAACCTTGCCAGTTTCCCATATTACACCATGACGGTGATTTTACGTAAATTATACGCACACGGTAGGTTGGGTTTACAAATTTTTAATATAAGGTTAGAAAATGTGCGTTTTCTACTGGGGTTAACAATGTGATTGGTATAGACATTAGGATCTAGATGTGCAATTGGATTCCTTGTGGATTTTTAAAAGTATTAAGTTGATTAATAATGGTCATATATTGAGTTCAGGGGCCTATTTCACGAAATTTTACCTTAAGATAAAATCCAAATTTTAGTACATACTTAAATCTGATTGGCTAAGCGCTAAAGTCAATCTAATAATATCCAATCGAATTACTAAAATCGGATTTTATCTTAGTTAAAATTTCGTGAAACAGGCCCCAGGTTTACAGCAGAGAACATCAGCCACATAACTAGCTTGTGTTGGGATCTTTAGCAGTGGGAGGAAACCAGAGGACTGGAAGATAATCCACAAGATTGGACTGGTGACCCTACTCCTTGTTGCGGACAATTGGAAATCAAAACCCCAGCTGTTGATTCAATGACATCTTGTGATACAGCGCGCATGTGTTTACCATTCGGCCATCGAAACCGGCTAGGCTAACGAAGACGGGCCTATGCAATACAATGGGACAGGAAGGAAATTTTGCTTGGACAGCAGGGCTATGACCTACTCTAATCTAATTTCAACTGTCGAGGGACATTGGTCCTCATCCCATCTGAATGAGTAGACAGATGTCCTTGCCAGGCCCTCCATTCTGCACCACTGATAAGGGGAACCACGTCTGAAAACGTGATGAACCTTCTCAGTTCTCTGCCATTTAGCCACCATGGCTCCTATGTCATTACAGGTTTGGTCCTTCATTGTGCAGTTCACACTTTAAGACTGACCTTAAAAGTCTGTGTATCAATCTAGTCAATCGAAACAATTGTATATAGGCATAAACATGGTAATCAAGGGAATAACTCTGGCAGTAATCAGCAGAAATCGCTGTAAAATCAATAGGCCTCTTCATCTGTATATATTCAAAGTCAATCTGATTTTAACGTTAGCCTCTATCGCGTCCACAAGACATTATGGACCCCTGCCTGTCGGACTGGTGACCAACAATATACGATCACATTCGTCTGTATTAATTTAAATCTGATTTTATCATGAGCCTCTAGTGCATATACACGACATTATGGACCCCGGCCTGCCGGACTGGTCGCCAACAAAAAAAAAACGAAATTAATGACCCCTGCTTGCCTGACTGGTGGGGACAACAGTATATGGCCACATTCCTCTGTATTAATTTAAATCTTATTTTATCATGAGCCTCTAGTGCATATACACGACATTATGGACCCGGGCCTGCCGGACTGGTGACCAACAATATACGATCACATATCAATGTGGGTGTATAGGAATAAAATAAATGAATGAATGAATGAAATGGGGTTTAACGTCCTACTGTTATGCACTTAACCTGAGCTAATTGAAGACGGGCATACGCCATACAGTGCTATGAGGAAAATTTTGCCCGGGCAGCGGCGCTACGGCCTTCTCTTATATCAAATTCCAACTGCCAAGGGATCTTTTACGTGCACTCGAATGTGTACACGGGACCTCGGTTTTTCGTCCCATCCAAACGACTAGGCAGCTGTCCTTGTCAGGCCCCCCTTCTGCATCACTGACAAGGGGAAATCACGTCAGAAAATCGAGATGAACTTTCTCGGCCAATGCAGGGATCGAAGTCCCGACCTCCAGGCTAGCGAACCAGCGCCTTATCCACTTAGCCACCGTGATCCCCAAATAAAATAAAACAACAATGACCATATAACAGTAGACAGATATTTTGTTTTATTATAGCCCTCGGAATTCTACACAATTCGTTTTTCTCATATCAGGACGTACGTACATTTTGAAAATTTTGAGAGAAACTAAAAAGGTTGACATATAGACAGCTACACTCTATACAAAAAAAAATACGTAATAACTTATAAAGGATTTAACAGACACGAGGGTCAAAGGTTGGGGTTGGGGTCGGGGTCGGTCATACATCCATCTGTCTGTCTGCTTGTCCCAACATGGTCACATGAGTAATACAAAATGACTAAAGATAGTGTACAATATTGCCATACATTTTGATTGTGGATCCGCTCCGCCTTCTCTGCCATGATGGCAAGGGAGGAGGAGGTGTGTGTAAAATGAATGAAGGTCATTTGAAAAACATCACAGGAACAAAAAAAAAATAATAATAATTAACATTAACCCTTGACAAAAGTAAAATAAAATACATCGGACTGCATAATTTACAAAGCATTGCAGATCTTTTTCGCTAAAAATATAAACAAAGATTAGAGACATATACATCATCGTTAGTTTCACCCTACTCTCCTTGGTTTTAAATTATCTACTACGGTCATTAAAATATCATCCATTGATATGCATTCATTTATTTATTTTATCTAATCTATCTCTCTCTCTATATATATTAATATAGATCACTGATCATTTTCATTAATTGAGCAAGTTTAGTTTTACAAACTTAAAACCGACCAGTAGCAGAGATTTATTTTTAAAAGTTAAAGACATTTTCTAATTAATAATAATAATATTCTCTCTTATTTTTAATTCTAATATTATATAAAAAGTTTTTAAATATATATACACATATATACAGAAACAAATAAAGATCATTCTACAATTTTATGAGGAAAGACATATCTAGAGGAATTACCCACATGGATAGAGATAACTGCCAAAATTGGAAATAATGTATTCAAAACATTTAGAATTTTGTTGTGTATGGTATACCATAAAGCTAAATCTAAAGCAGTTTTAGTATTCTTCTAGATTAGGAATTTTGTAAATCTTTGAGCTCTAAGTCATACTTATGGCAAGCAGCAATGAATATATTTTGGGCGACGTTTCTTAGAATGGTCGCTTAACGTTATCAAAGTTCATAATGCGACAATGCTCTTTGTAACGATGTCTGAGAAAAAGATCTTTGAAATATCACCTAAAAATAGTCGCTCAACGTTATCAAACTTTTAAACATGGCAGAGAAAAAGATCTTTGAAACATCGCCTAAAAATATTATGCGACTTTCCATAAGTATGTGTTATAGCTTATTGCTCTATCCAGTTACTTAATGCCTCTATAAACATTATTTGTGAATTTAATGACCGATTTGAACTATGATATGCTACATCACCAATCAACATCCTTTGAGTTGAGTACTAGTAGGAGAGAGTAGGGTGGGTTCAATTCGGGCCGGTTAATTTATCAATAAAATAACCGTGAATATATAGGTGTAAAAAATATCCTCTTTTATTGTCATTGTCATTAACATATCTTACAAAAAAAACACACATTACACAGGGCGAGCAATAGACATATGACAAATCTCCGATTCCTGGATATTCAATTTATCCACGGGGGGAAATATGTTAATATCAAAAACATGGAAATCTGGCTACTTACGGTTTTATATATTATATTATATTTGACAACATTTACAAGGACTTGATATACAGTAATAAAATATGAACAACGGGGATGTGATGACATCGGGGGGAAAAATCTAATCAATCGTTTAATTAATTAATTAATTGATTCCCACAGAAAAGCACTGAAAGAAATAACTCAAACCCATACATGATGGGGACAATTATCAGTAAGGCCAGCTTAGTTTGTGTTTCAATAAAATGATAAAATACATTGCCTGAAGTTTTATCCGCAGTGATAAGTTAATGAAAGGGTTTCCCCTAGTCAGCCGCTGTACAACCTATTGTAAACATGGGTACCTAAAACAGTACAAACCCCACGGATATGGTTTTTAGACATTTTTGTCAAGATCAACGATAAAATGAAATAAACCTAACCCGTGAACCTGCAGGCTAGTGAAATGAAATGGGGGCTTAAATGTCACACGTTTCCTGCGGATAAGTCATCATCAAACCACGACATGCGAACTAGTTAACTTACAGACTAGTGAAATGAAATGGGGTTTAACGTACCACTTGTCCGCGGACTAGTAATGGTCAAGAGAGATGGCCGTACCACCACAACACCCCTACCCCTGCTGACTAGTGAGCATCGACCGACCGATCGCCCCCCCCTTATATTAATAATAAGTTACTTTTGAGGTAAATCTCTATCTATAAACGAAACTCTTTTTGTTTTTAATTTTTATAGCTGCTCACCCTGTTTTGTGTACAAATAAAATGGCAAGTTTACATTAACATACATCCATCAAAATTAATAACATTATAAACAAAATGGCTACCAACTTAACATCAATAGACACAAAATGCAATGAGATATGACGAAGTAAAAACGTCCATTTCAAAACTTTCATGTCCAATAAACAGTAAACAGATAAATTTGATTTAAAAAAAAAAAATCTTGAAAATTTGTGTTTATTTTTATATTTCTTAAATCTCACCGTAATGAGTGAGCCGATATAGTAGAATGAGACATGACTTTGCTTTTATTCGAACAAGACATAAATATGATCTAATGATGGACAATAATATATTGAATTGAATGAGGTTCAAAAATAAACAATAAATGGGAAATTTTCCAAGAAGAAAAAAAAACCCTCTTACATGTCACAGATCAATGATGAACAAATGTTATCTTTTTTTTAAATTTAAAAAAAACAACTGAAGTTATGACTTGTACAGAAATGGTCAAAGGCTACCTCAGATCTCAACAGGTCCAACTGTTGTATTTAAGCATTGACCCCAAAACCTGTTTTTTTTTTCTTAGGCAATCTCTGATTGGCCTGCCTTCTTCAAACCTTGTCCAATTGAATTTCTCTATACAAACTTTGAATTCAGTGTATATTGTCCAGTTCAGGCCGATACCCAAGCATCTGTGAAAAACAGAAATCAACATGGCCAGTTAAAATCTAGTTAAAATTCTACTGCTAGAAATAAATATCCTACAAAACAGTTCGATATGAGAGGTTGTCAGAATTAATTCCTAACATTTTCAATTTACTTAACAATTCCGACAATTCTTTTCTATATTTTATATTCATTAAGAAATTTATGAATGGGTTTTTATTAATGCTACAGTAGAATCCCCCCCCCTCCTTCCTAGTTGTTCTTAAATTCCTAATGATATGAGTAAATGGACAATTTAAATGCGTTTAGTTTTTCTATTAATAAATAGCAGAATCCCCCCCCCCTCCTACCTAGTTGTTCTTAAATTCCTAATGATATGAGAAAATGGACAATTTAAATGCGTTTAGTTTTTCTATTAATAAATTTATGAATGGTGTTTATTTTATGCAACAGCAGAACTGTCCTTCCCCTCCCCCCACCTATCTGTTCTTACATTCATAATGATACGAGAAAATGGACGATTTATTTACGTTTACTTTCTTCATTAATAAATTTATATAAGATTTTTAAGTATGCTGTAACAGAATTCTTATTTCCCTTACTATTATTCTTAAGTCCCTAACAGTGACAAAATGGCATGGGTAATATATTTCTACAAAATTTGTTCTTATAAATGTTAAGCTTCAAATTTAGATACCAGTAGAGAATATGAATTAAAATAATTGAGCATTCTAGCTTTTAATATGGTTTCTTTCTTTCAGAAAAAAAAGAGAAGAAAAAAGTGAAATGAAAGAATGAGTTGATGAAAACTACCTAAGCGAAAGAAATAATGGGACCCCTCTCCCCTGAAGAATGAGACCCTTTTACAAACAATCCCTAAGTAAGAACAAAGAACAAGACCCTATTTCACCCTAACTTAAGTATGGATGAAATAATTTATTGGTTAATTGCCTAATTGTACTTCAGACTGACAGAGGATGATGCATTTTATGTTATATATTAATTTTGAAAGTTATTTGAAACAAAATATACAATATTGGAGTTGTCTCCCTTCCACCTTAAAATCTATAACAAACCATCATTCAACTTAACAGCAAAAAGAAAAAATTTAACCAAATCAACAAAACCAAGACTAAAACATTTTCTCATGGAAGACTAATTAATTTTCATGAAATTAAACTAAAATTTAAGACTAATTAATTTTCATGAATTTTGAGTGAAATTTAATTTCATTCAGTTATTGACCTATTTATTAAATGGAAAAGGTGTAAAATGAAAAATGAATCTGAGTTGGCGGGAATTATGATTCTTATTGCTTATAAAGGTAAAACAAGGAAATTGCACAAAAAAAATTGCATATTTTTTTTTTTCACAGCTTAAGATGCAAATTTGGAAAATTTAAATAATATAAACTTCCGACTATATTTTATTCTTTTCATTAGAAAAAAGGACGCCTTTCTCAAAAAAAAAAATTCCTTAACATACTCCTGTAAAATTTACAATTATTTCACCATATCTCTCATTCGCTTGTCCTCAATATATTGTAACCGTAGTAACATTCACTCACAGAAACTTTTATATTCTACAAATTCTATTTATAGGCTATATATATATATATATATATAATGTATGAAGAGAAAAGTTTCCAGTGATAGCCCTAATATTCGTAACCGATGACGATGAGACTTTTTATAATTTCATTAAAAAATGTAGAAAATACTGACACACAATAAAATCAGATATCACACAGAATCTGACTTTCATAAATATAATATGTATAGAATATGTATATGTATATATATATATAATAATAATAGTAATAATAATAATAATAATAATATATTAATTTTTTGGAATGAATATTCACTTTTTGAATAAATTATTAATGCTTTATAGACTAAGGAGTATTCTGAACAAATTTACAAGTTATTTAAATTTCATTTCAACTATAAAAATAGTTCATGCCAAAAACACAATATGACTACTAATAAGACTATAATACACTGATGCTACACAATCAGCCATATAAATAGATCGTAATATCATATATCTACATACATCAACAAACGGTCTCCGTAAAATTCATAGCCGTTCACATACACGCTTTTTTATATTAACACTATAACTCGTGATCTACCTTCGTTTCCTCTGATTAAACTTTTAGTTCTCGGACTAACAAAAAAAAAAACACTTTTTAGTCGTCACTCGCTCGCTCTCAAGAAGAAATAATAAATAAATAAATTAAGTAATTAAAAATATAATATTTTGTTTGTTTCCAATAAATGTGCCGAGTTTTTCAGATTGTTTAATCAAAAGCAACCAAGAGGAAAAGACTCCAAAAATCCATTTCAAGTATAAAAAAAACCCATCGCCTTGTCCTTTACAATACAGACACGGTGTGCTTTGAACATAGATTACAGGTGCTTGAAGGAAAATAATGGGTGGAATTACACCACGTTTGTTTCTATATCAACATAAAATAAAAGACAATGAATCAAATGTTGATTGGTTTTTTCAACTCCTACAGCCACAAGAAAAAAAAAATAATAAAAAATTGCTGAGCCAGATAAATTTGAAATAATCTTGAAGCCAAGAGATTTCGGCCTACAGTTGAAAATAAGTAGAATATTCTCTCTCTAAAGAACATGGGTGGTTTTGTTTTTTTTAAAAAAATTAGATATTAGAAGTCAGTTTCATGGTTTTAAATCTGTTGGATCATGCAGCTTTGACAAAAAGTTGTTGGTTAAATGTTAATACTAAAGCGAAATATTAGCTTCTAATAAAAATCGTGATCAATAACACGGCATCTTCCTCTCACGAACCTGCTAATTATTCGAACATCGTCGAACATCGTCCATGAATGGGAGGATGATAAGAAATGGAAACTTTGATTTTTCTATTTTGATAGATGATTCAATGACGAATGACTGATAATGAAATGCGATGATTTTGGATGATTATTACAAAAATATTTTTTATTTCTTTCATGAAGGACATCTTGGTATGGATGAATTGCACTTAAAGAGTCTGAATTTGTCCAACAGAACTGAAAATAATGAATGCGTAATGCTAACTTATGAAAATACTTTTAGCAGGCAGGCAAGAGGAAGCTGTTCTCGATGACTATTGATGCGATATATATATATATATATATAAAAAACTACTACTGTTTTAAACAAAAGGGCAGCTATTTTGGCTTGAAGACTATTTCCACTAAAAAATGTTTCAAACAATCCTGATGACACAGCTCTTAAGCCGTTCACAACCGAACATTAAAGGCAACAGAGAGAAATGATAAAGACTATATACAAGAGGCAGAGTTGTTTTTTGTATATTTTTTTGTCCATGCGAGGAGGAGTTTGTTTGATAATAAATAAACCGACGAGTTTGTATAATAAATAACGATAAATTCAATGTCTCTCGAAGGCCCCAAACATCATCATCGCGGGGGCCAAATTTTGATATGTACATAATACTTGTAGTAAATAAATGATATAAACAAGCGAGGCTAGGAATGTTGCTGAAATGTTCGGTGTGTCGGACGATTTGAGCCTAAGTTGAGAGTCCACCTTAACATTTATTTATATCATTTTATATAAATCAGTTAATCGTTTACAAATTTTTTAATGAAAATTTTAGATTTTTTGAAATGAAAACAGATCATTGCATGAAATATTCCGGATTTTCCCCGTCTTTTTCAAACCGTTTTGCCTCTTCTTGCATAGACTCCTTAATCTTTAGGATAGCGGCAGACTCAATTTGCTCCTGAAAAATGGTAAAGATGTAGAGATTGAGACCGAAGGTCAAGGGTCATGCTAGGCGTATGATGTGATGACTGACAAGATGATATAGATATTGCCAGTTATGTTTTTTATAAATGTTGGCATCATCAGAGGAAATTAGACCTATTTTTGTGTACAATGTCTAACTGCATGCTATGTGTTGTTTTTTGCTTTCGTTCTAAATATATTGATTACGTAGAGCCAATTAAAATATTAGCGATAGCTCCCAGCCATTAGATATTATAACTATTTCTTTTACACACAACAGAATACGCCGCTAAAAGTGTTTGTTGCTTCATCAAGATTGTTTGACAAGTCAAGGTCGGAGGTCAAATTCACAGGCAATGCTCAGAAAAAAACAGAACCAAACAGATAGAAGTAAAAAGTAGAGAAGAGAGAAGAAGCATCAGTAGCCCATGAACATGCAATGCCCCAAACCGCGGCAGACAAAGAGAAAATCAAAAGAAACTGAAAGCAGTTAATAAAAAGGAGTAACAGAGATGTACAGAGTTGTTTGGGTTTTTTTTTTTTTTTTTTTTTTTAAGAAATGGTACCTGTTGATTTTACTTTTATCTATCAACGTGCACACAATGTTAATTCACTTACGTTTTCTTGGTAGCCCCCTAACCCGTATGGACCCATATCCGGGCCAGGACCGCTGACGGGCGTTAAGTTATCCCTCGGCGTACCAGGGCCGTTTGCCGGAGAGTTTTTCATTCCATCCATATCACCTGCAAAACACACCAATCAAAATACTTACCATACCAACATCAAATTTCATGAAATATATCTTGAAAATACACAGGCTGCTTATTTAAAAGTTTGTTTTTTATAAAGCGTAATATATCGATTGAAATTTAAGACATTTATTACATTGAAGATTTAATACTGTCACCATTTCAGTCAGTTTCAGATTGAATAGTTTTAAAATCAGATTGAAAATTCCTACATTTCAAATTTAATACTTTTATTGTATTTCAATGTAATATCACCATTTCAATATGATTTTCTTTGAATACTTTTAATTCTGAATGACTGTTTTTAATTCTGAATGACTGTTTTTAATTCTGTTTGAATATTTTTAATTCTGTTTGAATATTTTTAATTCTGTTTGAATATTTTTAATTCTGAATGACTTTTTAATTCTGAATGACTGTTTTTAATTCTGAATGACTTTTTAATTCTGAATGACTGTTTTTAATTCTGTTTGAATACCTTATATTCGTCCCTTTATTGCACTTTGTATTTAATACTTCCTTTACTTGAATACATTTCATCATTTTATGTTTCCTATTTAAATCTTTTTCGACCCTTTATTATGTTTCATATCTAATACTATCGTTATTTCTTACATTTCATATCTTTAAATTGGTTTGGATTTAATACTGATATGACTATCATTTTACAGTTTTCATACTTTTGTGTCACATTTCTAATACTTGATATTATATTTCTAATACTTGATATCACATTTCTAATACTTGATATCACATTTCTAATACTTGATATTATATTTCTAATACTTGATATTATATTTCTAATACTTGATATTATATTTCTAATACTTGATATTATGTTTCTAATACTTGATATTATGTTTCTAATACTTGATATTATATTTCTAATACTTGATATTATACTTCTAATACTTGATATTATACTTCTAATACTTGATATTATATTTCTAATACTTGATATTATATTTCTAATACTTGATATTATATTTCTAACACTTGATATTATATTTATATTACATTTCTAATACTTGATATTACATTTTTAATACTTGATATTATATTTCGAATACTTGATATTATATTTCTAATACTTGATATTACATTTCTAATACTTGATATTATATTTCTAATACTTGATATTATATTTCTAATACTTGATATTATATTTCATATTTAATACATGTACTTTCAACCCTTTATTAAATTATATCTAATAGTTTCATTACAACAAGCATGCCCATATTTAAGCTATATTTCAAAAATTTAATCAAAAACACACACAAAAATATTGACAACACAAGGTACAATTTTATGGATACACAATATTTTGTATCATTTGCTTGATAAAGACGAGAGTATCCTCGTCGAAACGTCGCTTAGTATCAAACTCAGTAATTGTGTATCCATAAAATTGTACCTTGTGTTATTATGTTCAATTACTAAATGCCAATCAAAGAAAAAAAAATATTGACATTAAAGCCAATGCACATAATGTATTTTTTATTTAATATCTAATAAAAAGGATTGTTTGCTTTGTTCCTTATATTTGACAGGGGCGTATAGGTGGGGGAGAGCGAGATGGGGTTTCCACTGGACACAAATAAGGATATTTCAGGACTAACATATTGTTTAATTTTATTTCAATAATTCGCTTGTGTGTAGGGGTCTTTAGCAGTGGGAGGAAATCAAAGGAAACTGGAAAAATCCTACTTGGTTGGACAGGCAACCCTATTCCTTGTCACGTACAAGCAGATTTTGAAACCACCCACCTGACTCCCAGGACACATAGATCAAAGAGACCTAACAAAGCTACTGGGTATAAAAGTATCTACTTCAATTCCAGCTAAAACAGGGGAAATTTAATATTTCCCAAAGTAAGCCAAGAGCAGCTTAACATATGACCCAAACAGTTGCATGTTATATAATACAATCTACTTATTCGTTTTGTTTTAAAAGAGAGAGAGAGAGATGGGGTTTAACGTCCACTCAACACAACTACGTCATTTTGGAACTAACATAGGGTTTAATTTTTTCAATAATTTGCTTGCACATAGGGGTCTTTAGCAGTGGGAGGAAACCGGAGTGCCCGGAGAAAACCGCTGAGGTTGAGGGGGCGCTCCTATCTCCATATATGCTCACACCAGTGCTCGAAACCACAGCCGCAAGTCAGAGGTGGGCGGTCAGCTAATGGTCGAAGCGCGGCACTCTAGACCACTATGCCATCCCAATCCCCCCCCCCCGTTTTGTTTAATTGTTTTTATATCTTATTAAAGAACAATGTTGCCTTGCACCAATATATTTTCAACTAAAGAAAAGGGAGAGAGAGAAATGGGGTCTTTAGCAGGAGAAGGAAATTGGCAACCATACTCCTCCCTTGACACATACAACCGGGGAATCAAAACCACGCCAGCTGATTCAATGACAAGACACTATGATTCAATCGCACGAGCTAACTGTTCGGCCCCTCTACCAACAAAAGGAAAGAGACAATGGGGGTTAAACGCCGTTTCGACACAAACTCGGTCATTTTGGGACCAACTTATTGTTAAATTCTATTTCAATAATTCAGTCGCAGTGGGAGGAAACCTGAGCACTCAAGAGAAAAGTCACGAGGTTGAACAGGTGATAATGATCATTCATTTCATCATTATATTTAGAATTTTTTTAACCGATTTGATATCATGTGTAAAATTGGTGAATGGCAACATTGTCCTTTAATAAAATATCATATTTAATAGCAATTATTCTAAATGATTAGATAATAACATCTGTCGGGCTTTTCACTATATTTATAATTTATACAAGTATTACATGCTTTACATAAAGAGTGATACTGACGAATGGGATACATAATAAATAAATTATCATTCACAATCTAATTAAAACACAGATCCTATTTCGTTTCGTTTCGTTTCGGTTTTTTATAGTTCAACATTTAGTTTCATTTGTCTTTACTACACTTGGACATTGAGGTGTTCTAGTTGAGGTGAGGTATTAGCAAATGAAAAAGTCTGTTATGGCGAGTTCCTGGCGTGCTCTGCATGGAACTGTTGTTAAACCCCTAGAAACATTAACACAGATTCATTAATCAATGTGTAACGGTCTTGGGAGTCAAAAGCTGCTCATATGACCCAAGATATGACCTTATGCTTAAACTTTCTGATCTTCATGTAATGTAGGCCAGCGATAAAAAAAAGAAACGAAATATAGATTTGTATTTTAATCAGATTGTAACATTCAGGACAGAATAAAAGTACTTGTTTTTTTAATACAACACAAACGAAATATTGTAATAATTTGTGATGGTATGTGTTTGTGTATGCGCAAAGGTTCAGGAGATATATTCATATATATTTTAATATCTAAATTTTATTTCAAGCAAATGTAATGCCACAAAGTTAATAAATTTGATTTTAATAACGGTAAGATGTGGGTGATGTTTTTTATTTGTGTGTTTTTTTAAATTTCCAGTAAATATAACATCAAAATATAAATGATACATCGATTCGGTGTCTTGGAATTTAATACTTGAATGAATTGGTTGAAGAATAAAACCATAAAACTTTAATGTTTTCTTGAATAGAGCCAAGTGTAATGTTTTCTTGAATAGAGCCAAGTGTAATGTTTTCTTGAATAGAGCCAAGTGTAATGTTTTCTTGAATAGAGCCAAGTGTAATGTTTTCTTGAATAGAGCCAAGTGTAATGTTTTCTTGAATAGAGCCATGTGTAATGTTTTCTTGAATAGAGCCAAGTGTAATGTTTTCTTGAATAAAGCCATAATGTTTTCTTGAATAAGGCCAAGTTTAACATTTTCTTTAAAAAAGCCAAGTGCATAATTTTTTTGGGAATAAGACGAGGTATATATTGTTTTTGAATAAGACAAAGTGTGTAATGTTTTTGAATACGATTCCAGAGTATTATATTTTCTTGAAATGTGTTTTAATGTCCTACTGTTTTGCAGGGACTGATGATGAATAGAAACTTTCTTTAAAAACAACATACAACCAAGAAATGTGATAAATGTATTACTTACCATTCATAACTGGGGGCATGTCACCAGGTCCCATTGGCATGCCATCAGGACCCCCCATAAACTGTAACAAAAAAAATGTTTAAAAACATTTAGTAAAAATATTCAAAGATAAGTTGCCAGGCAACTAAATTAAATGAGCAGTCGACAAGTGTTGATTCATAATTTTGATTTCGTGACTAATGTGGGGGTATTTACAAGACAATTCATAGTCCATTTCTTACAGATGATATTAGAATTTTTGTCTTTTAAGTTTTAAGTGTTAACAAGGTTCTACAAAATGAAACACGTGCCTCAACTCTAAATGTAGGTTCAGAAGTTGTAAAAAATTTAATAGGCTTTTTCGTTTAAATATATGGTTATAAATTTCATACAGAGAGAGAGAGAGAGAAATGGGGTTTAACGTCCACTCAACACAACTAGGTCATTTCAGGACTAACATATGGTTTAATTTTATTTCAATAATTCGCTTGCACGTAGGTGATTTAGAAGTGGGAGGAAACCGGAGGACCCGGAGAAAACAAATTTCATACAGATCAGATGATCACTTTTGTCGTTCGAGCTTCACAAAGTTCAAAGGAGAGCAATTAACCGTTTGATGGGGAGAGGGAACAACAAAAATCTTCATCGGTCGACATTCAGGTGCTAGGCAGACGCTCACATTAACCCTCTCAATCCTGACTATACATGGGGTGTTGCACATCCCTCCCTGGATTTACGTGACGTCATTAATTAAGACGTCTACGAAAATTGGAGCTTGACATTTTCCCAAGCCGCAAAACAGACATTTCGGGTATATGCGATACAACTTCAAACTGGTTTTGCGGCATCTCGGGTTCTAAGGGTTACAAAGCACTGACGACTTACCCCAGGCATTCCGGGCATACCACCCGGTTTCATCATTCCATACATTCCATCACCAGAATTCGCTGAGTCACCTGTAAAATAAGTACGAATAAAAACTAGTAAATAATTATTAATTAGTAATAAATTCCGATTCATCTCCGTGATCAAGATAAACTTTTAGGATTTTCACCAGCAAATCTCAAGACAAAAATCTAGATGCTGCTCCTTCGAAAAACTTTTAGGATTTTTAGCAGCAAATCTCAAGACACAAATCTAGATGCTACTCCTTCGAAAAACTTTTAGGATTTTACCAGCAAATCTCAAGACAAAAATCTAGATGCTGCTCCTTCGAAAAACTTTTAGGATTTTTACCAGCAAATCTCTAGACAAAAATACAGATGCCGCTCCTTCGAAAAACTTTTAGGATTTTTACCAGCAAATCTCAAGACAAAAATCTAGATGCTACTCCTTCAAAAAACTTTTAGGATTTTTATCAGCAAATCTCAAGACAAAAATCTAGATGCCGCCAATTCGAAAAACTTTTTAGATTTTTACCAATCATACAAAAATCGAGATGTTTATCCTTATCCTTTGAAATACTTGAAGAATTTTCATGAAACAAGGTGTGAGATGTGTTGATGTTTTATCATGTTGCTATCTAACAATGTTACTTTACCAGCAAATCTCGAGATAAAAATCAACATGCCTCTCCTTTGAAATACACGTTTGCAGGGGCCGCGGAGCCGGGGGGGGGGGGGGGGGGGGGGGCTGGGGCCTTTAGCCCCGGCAATAATTTTTAATAGTGAAAATAAAATGTTGCCAAAAGCTCAAAAAGGTTAAGGGGGGGGGGGTATGGTCAGTAGCCCCCCCCTGCAGGTTTGAGACGTGTTAATGTCGATCATGTTGTTATCTAAGATGGTTTACTTACCCTGTGGGCTTGGCATGTGTATAGGTGTACCTGGTGGCCCAGACACGGGACCCTGAAATAATAAATCATTATAATCTTTATCAGTATCAATCTATACAAGTTTTCCAGTCCGTAACCAATTCAATGAATTTAACCACCTCAACTGAGCAACAGTGCTATTATGACATCCAGATTTTATTCCATAGCATTGACCAGACAAGCGTTTGAAGACACCATCCGCCTTCCCAATATGGCTATTTAGATTAGAAATCATGTATCTCTGCCTTATGAAGGAAACTCTCTTTATTAATGATAGAACTCTCCTTATCGGGACATAACTCATTATGATAAAACTCTCGTTATTTACCAAATCCCTCACGGTATCCAAATAGAGAATGTTTTTCAAAAGAGCAATTCTTAACTTTTGAAAATTAATTAGAGCTTTTTCTAGCTCACTGGCCATATACTGGTGGTGGGAGTAAACCACGAGGCCCTGACTAAATAAGGTTGGACAGGAGGCTGTGATTTTAAAAATGTAATAAAATTGATCATAAGATTATAGGGAGATAGAGAAATGGGGTTTAACGTCCACTCAACAGACTAGGTCATTTTGAGACTAACATAAGATTATAAAAAGCTGGATAAACAACTCACATTATAACTTCCAGGAGATGCCGATGAGTAGTTTAACTAAAAAAACAAAATAAATTGTTAAATGAGAAGTGACATCGGATGGTTCCGAGTATAAATAACTTCAACTACTACAAATATATATTCTGACAAGTTATTTTAATATACAAGATTATTCTTAATCCAAGGCCTTTATTAACAATGTAAATAAAATATTACAAGAACTCAGAATTTTCATTGGCTAATAATTCAAATCATAGTATAAATATATAAGATTTTAACCAATGAAAATGCAGGATTACTAAAATATAATAGGTAAAATTGATGTGAATAAATGCCCTAATTTATACACAGCAGTAAATAAATTATTATTAATAAAGTTTGATCGATTTAAACCCTGAGTATATAAATTATCAATATTCCAGTTTTATATTATTTTGTTCGATGAACTTGATAACAAGAGAAGCTGGGGCCTGTTTCACGAAATTTTAACTAAGATAAAATCCGATTTTAGTAATTCGATTGGATAGTATTAGATTGATTTTAGCGCTTAGCCAATCAGATTTAAGTATGTACTAAAATTTGGATTTTATCTTAAGTTAAAATTTCGTGAAACAGGCCCCTGGATGACAAGTTGTTCTATTAAATTCAATGGTTATATTCCAGTGGGTTTTAACAACAATTTGTGATCAGATAGAAGTCAACAAATATCCGATGTCCTCCGAGTACTGCCTCAAGCATATAAACACATGCTAATATCTTTTATTGACCGTCACAACTAACACAATTTGATTCATTTCTTTGTCTTTGATAAATACATTTCATAAATTTAAGACCTTTCTTCCATTAGGCGTTTTCGCAATGTTCCATGCATGTTTTTGCTGGCAAACATTTTAGTCTGATGTAAGTGTGATGGGACCGTGTATCCATTTAAAAACGACGAAGCATGTATATGGAAACCCATTTATTAAAGTGATCTGATAGCCGTGGCGATAGAGGCGGCTTCTCACCAATGCATCGAGTGTTCAATCCCAACTCATGGCAAGAACTTTATCGTTTTAAGTGAGAGGGATATATGGTCTCCCGTCCGTATTAAAGTGATTTAATAGATACTTACTGAAGATGAAGATGTAGGAGGCCATGGTCTTCCAGGTCCCGGACCACCTGGTCCGCCGGGCCTAAAATGAAAATTTGTACAATTGAAAATTTAACTCCTAGTTGTCAAATAAATGATATGAAATTGTGTTTAACGTCCTACTGTTCTGCTGCGAACTAGGCTAATGAAGACCGGCATAAGCCATACAGTGTGCTATGAGGGAAATTTTGCACAGTGGCACTGCAGCCTACTTTTTTTTTTTTTATCGAATTGCAACTTTCAAGGGATCCTCTACGTGCACGCCAATAAATACACGAGATCTCGTTTTTTTCATCCCATCCGAACGACTTAACAGGTGTCCTTGTCAGGCACTCCTTCCTGCATCACTGACGAGGAACCATGCTGCAAAATCTGTATGAACTTTCTTGGCCAATGCAGGGATTGAACATCCGTCCTCTAGTAAGTTGCTGGCTCGCTAGCCTGGAGGACGGATGTTCAATCCCTGCATTGGCCAAGAAAGTTAGCATCCTGCCCACATAGCCATTAGTATCCACGCAAAGTCTAATTACACTCTTAACAGTTATAATTTTGTGTACAATATTTAAAGACAATGAATGTTCTTTAAGGGAATTTGCATCCTTTATAAATTATAATAATGTAAAAGTTGAATCTCAATCTTAAGATTGTTCAATTTCATTCAGCGTTTAGAAAGCTAAGATGAATTGAAAACTCAACACAACTAGGTCATTTCGGGACTAACATATGGTTTTAATTTTTTTATTTCAATAATTTGCTTGCGCGTTGAGGTGTTTAGCAGTGGGAGGAAACCCGAGGGCCCGGAGGAAACCTACGAGGTTAAGAAGGCGACCCTTTCTCCATGCCACATACGCTCACACAAGGGCTCGAAACCACAGCCGCAAGACAGCTAAAGGTCGATGCGTGGCACTCTAGGTCACTAGGCCATCCCAACCCCCCTTTTAATAAATAACATGAGATATTGGATATCGTTATCATCATGACATGGTTGAAAATATATTATCTTTGTTTCAGTACCATTTAAAGATATCCAACCTACATATTGGGTCCAACGCAGGCTGGGAATAGACGCAGAGTTGTCTCAATGAGTTTATCTCTGGTTCAATCAGGTCATTGGGATTTCTTAGGTGGTGGATGGAGCCTGCTGGGCCGACATTGTTAGTAAGTGTTACAAGTTGTTTGGATGGTACAAAAAAAAACTAGGCAGTGATTAAACAAAAAACCTTGGCAGATGGAATTCGAAAAAAGAGCTGATGGAAAAATACACCCCACCCCACCCATCACACGTAACGATAGAAATGAATATTACCATATGTTTTTCTCTAAATGGCTGGAGGATTGTGGTGACGAGACTCTAATTGCCATTCCATTCCATTCCATTCTAATATAAAAAATAACTAATTTGACTCCAAATAACAACAGAATCAAGTCTCAATCAAGTACTATTAATACTGTTTTTATTCTTTTTTAATTAAATGTTTTGAAATGGGTTTTACCACCCTGATAAATGTTTTGAAAAATGTTCTTGAAACACTTTTTAACGTCATTTTTTTTTCTGCACCAAACCAAACCCGAAAACAAAGACAGACAAATAATTGTACGTTTTTCCCTACTGTTATTCGAATTCCAACTGCCAAGGGTTCTTTAACGTGCACACTAACAAGGGGGGCGTAATTTTTTCATCCCATCCGTCCCGCACCATTGTCTAGGAGAAAGCAGGCTGGAGGGAGTTTCTTGAACCAATCGATGCCCTGGTTAGTGAGCAAATGTCATGTTTGCCGAGCCACCATCGCTCCTACGCTTTGAAAAAAAATCTCATACTCACATGGACATTGGTGGCATTCCTCCTGGACCAGGCCCCATTCCAGGGTTTGGAGGTGGGCCCCGCATACCACTATAATTCTGTAACGAATCGTATACCTAGATAGAAATCGGGATAGAGAAAAAGAAGAGTTAGTCGTCATGACGACGTGCTGTGGCTACGAATCGTAATTTTAAAAAAACAACAACCCACAACACTGATGCACCGTCGCCAACAGACAAAAACAGAAGATAACTTTGAGCAACTGTGTATTATACATGAAAATGGTGCAAAATACGATAAAAAGATAAACACATTGAAACGGCACAATTACAAAATAACATCCATATCGAAAAATAAGTCGTATGTCACAAATTTTTTTATTTTTAAATCCAATTTACAAATTTTTTTATTTTTAAATCCAATTTACAAATTTTTTTATTTTTAAATCCAATTTACAAATTTCATTACAAAACATCCATATTTGATAACAATTGGTTTACAATTTTTTTTTTTTTTTTTTCTTTATAAATAAAATTATAAATTCAGATAAGATTGCTCAAAGTTTGAGAGAAGGAAAGAAATAAGACAGAAAGAAAGGAAACACTAAATGTGAAAAGAGAACAGAACTGTGCAAAACAAAATAAAATGGGGGAACAAAAAATATGTTACATGTATTTGGGGGAAAACAAAAATGAAATGGGGTTTAACGTCATGCTTCAACTGGACGAATACACCATACAGTGTGCTAGAGGCAATTTTTTCCCGGACAGCAGTGCCACAGCGTACTCTTGTATTGAATTCAAACTGCCCAGGGATCCTTGTGCATGTCAATGATGTGTACATGGAACCTTGGTTTATTGTCCTCATCAGGACCCCCACCCCCCTCTTTGCTGCACCACTGACAAGGGGGAAACCATGCGGAAAATCCAAATGAACTGGAGAGGGGGGGGGGGAGATGCAATAATTGGGGTAACATAAAAATACATTAAAATTAAGAAATGTTAAAAAAAATACAATAAAAGGTGGGGAAATAAAATCAAGGTCTAATGTACAGCTACACATAAACACAGTTTTCAAAGTTTGTGCTGGCCATGTATTTATAAAAATTATCACCAAAAAAAAATAAAATAAAAAGGATTTGTAATAAAAACATATGATCAAGTGGATGGGATAAAGGAAAGTATATGGATGTCATGCCAACAAGATGTATATTGACCACACCCATTACAACACCATATAAGGTGCAACAATACAATTA
Organism: Patella pellucida; assembly: GCA_917208275.1. Taxonomy (NCBI): domain Eukaryota; kingdom Metazoa; phylum Mollusca; class Gastropoda; family Patellidae; genus Patella; species Patella pellucida. The sequence goes on from OU795037.1 coordinate 5,317,310, forward strand.
TTATTCCTTATATCGGAGATTCCGTTGTAATTCAGGAAATATCTTAGGGATAGGAAAGAGAGAAATGGGGTTTTACGTCCACTTGACACAAACTAGGTCATTTCAGGACTAACATATGGTTTTCAATTTTTTATTTCAATAATTTGTTTGCGCGTAGGGGTCTTTAGCAATGGGAGAAAACCAGAGTGCCCGGAGGGAACCCACGAGGTTGAGAAGGCGCGCCTATCTCCATGTCACATACGCTCACACTAGGGCTCGAAACTCGAGCCACAAGCCAGAGGTGACCGGCCAGCTAGAGGTCGAAGCGTGGCACTCTAGACCACTAGGCCACACACCCCCCCCCTTAGGGATAGGAAATAAAATGCATGGCAGTAAATATGAATGGGGTTTAATGTCCTATCTGTGTATCTTAGGATATACTATAAAGACATGGGTAATAATTTGCATGGCCCTAAAGATTCCAAACGGTCAATGAATCTTATTTGCATTATGACATACTGCTTAAGTTTTTTTAAACACCGTTTCTACATAATTTTTTAGTTTTTTTTTTCAAAGTGTGTAATTACAGTTGACAATTTTTTTTTGTATTTACAAGGATTCTCGTCAATAATTGTATTGTTGCCATAGCGATGAAGAACTATTTTAATACTTACAGGATTCATAGGACCAGGCATTCTCACACCTGGATGATTTATTCGCTGCATTCCCATACTGGGGTGACCTGAAATATACACACCTGTTTTAATGGTTGATTACAGAGAGGGAGAGAGAGAGAGAGATGGGGTTTAACGTCCACTCAACACAACTAGGTCATTTCGGGACTAACATATGGTTTAACTTTATTTCAATAATTCGCTTGCGTGTAGGGGTCTTTAGCAGTGGGAGGAAAATTGAGTGTCCAGAGGAAACCCACGGATAGAGAAAGTACTCCTATCTCCATGCCACATCAATCACCAGGGCTTGAAACGACAGCCGCAAGCCATGCAGAAGTGGCAGACCAGCTAAAGGTCGTAGCGCATGTATCTAGACCCTTACTCAACTCCACCGCTAACAACCCTCATGTCAGAGAGAGAAATGGGATTTAACGTCCACTCGACACAAATTAGGTTATTTCGGGACTAACAAGGCCCAATCTCATTTCAATAACCTGCTTGCGTTGGGGTCTTTAACAGTGGGAGGAAACCGGAGAAAACCCACGAGACAGAGAGAGAGAGAAATGAGATTTAACGTCCATTCACACAAATTAGGTCATTTCGGGACTAACAAGGTTTAATGTCATTTCAATAATTTACTTGCGACGTAGGGGTCTTTAGCATTGGGAGGAAACCGGAGGTCCCGGAGAAAATACACGAGGATGGACAGATGACCACATGGGATTGACAAAAGGCATAATTACATGTAGTAAAGTTGTAATATACAAGTAAAACTTTTTATGTATATTTTTAATTGATATAAAGAATTATCTGAAAAATAAAAGGTTACTACATTAAAACACTAACTGGCTCAATTCTTAACAATTCCAAGAATACGTGTCAACTGTTGAGTGAGTAGGAAACAGTTGTACTATACCCAAGATTACAGTATGTCCAATAATTATATTCAGAAATTTCAGTTTAGAGGTTTGTTGCTATCCCAAGATATGATATTCAGGATTTTCAACAACAATGAGGTCGTGAATTTCAATAACAGTGAGGTCAAGGTCATGACTCAGGATGTTCCAACTCAGTTTTCTCCTGTAATTGTTGCAGAAAGGAGGGCCTTGACTTTATTAAGGAAAGAAGAATCTAGATGTCTGGATGGAACAGAACCTCAGTAACCATGCATATGTCGTAACAGTGCTGCCTGGACAAAATTACCCTCCTAGCAGGTGTATGCTCATCTCCATTAACCCATATGGTGCAGAGAGAGAGAGAGAGAGAGAGAGAGAGAGAATGTATAATATCCACTGACACAAGTGCAGAGAGAGAGAGAGAGAGAATGTATAATATCCACTGACACAAGTGCAGAGAGAGAGAGAGAGAGAGAGAGAGTGAGAGTGTTTAATATCCACTGACACAAACTAGGTCATTGTGGGACCAACATATGGTACAAGCTGGGGATCAACACCACACCATTTGACTCAACGGCAGATCTAATGACCTAAAGCACACACATTAGACTGATAAATCGATTTCATTTCATACCTGATGCAAAAGCTAATTATTAATTGAATCTGCTATAATCCAGATACAGTCAAATGGAGATCTGAACAAGTTATTAAAAACAGGAGATGAAAGACAGGAGATGGAAGAGAATATCAAATTCCTTTTAATCACATGCTTCACATTAGATGAAAAGCTAAAAGGCTTTTTATTTTTTAAAACAAGCTAAATACTATTATAAATAGAAGATTATTTCCGTCTTATTAACACAATCTACAGGGATAGGGAAATAATTAAATATTCAACCAGTGAAAAAATGACATGTTTCTTCAGGCTTTTTAATTTACATGTATAAAGATACAATATAAAATGCAGATATCAAACCAAGAGATGCAGATCAAGAAATAATACGGGGTCTAGCATCCTACTGTTCTAAATCGATTGGGCATACGCCATACAGTGGGTTATAAAGGAAATTCGGACCAGACAGTGGCACTACGGTCTACTCTATGTCAGATATTTTTGTATGTGCATTCCAATGTGCTCACAGGATCTTGTTTCATCGTACCATCCAAATGACTAGGGGGAACCAGACGGGATGAACTTTCTCGACCAATGCAGGGATTTTACACCCGACCTCCAAACGACTAGACAACTGACAAAGGGAACCAGGCCGGAAAATCGGGATGAACTTTCTCGGCCGATATTACACCGACCTCCATGCCATTGAGTCAGCGTCTTACCCAAGATTTTTTTGTAACAAGACTGGTTATTAATAATTTATACGTTCAACTATTTGGTTTCCTAAAGCTAGGGAGAGGTGTTTTAAATAGTCTAAGCCTGTTCCCCAATCCCATTCAGACGAACAAACATACTGAAAGTGAAATTTTTATGATGATCGTAATCGTATGCAACCGGTTTTATTTTTATTCATTTTAACTATTTCTATACATAAAGGATTTATTTTTAATTTAATTTACCGTGACAGTTTTTTTCATTCATGCATATGAATAAATCTGATATTGTTGAACGGTTTTGCTACGAACACTATTCAATCGGCACATAATAGACGCGCAAGCGGTGATGTGAAATAAAACACCATTCTATTCATTTTGTGTCGTATACAGGATATGTATATAACCATTTAGATACTAGTCGTTATAACCAATGTTATTCTTTTAAAGGAATAAATAAAATGAAAAATATGTTAAAAGCTTTTTAACCATCGTCGGACGAGAAAACGGCAAGTATAAATAATACAACACACTCTGTTCTTAAACATATGTAATGGAATTTTATTTTATTTTCTAGGCTTTCTTTATTTCACCGGAAAACTCTTCAAAATTTAAGAAATGCAAGCAGAGGGTTTCAAACATATTTCAACAACTGTCGTTTAATGTAGTGCTTTTTATTTTACAGGAAATTTCCTTTTTAAAAAAAACATCAAAATTTTCTCTAATGTAAACATACAAAAAACTTTAAAATTGAAACATGTCTACTAAATACATATTTGAAAATATTTATATTATAGACAGCAAGGCATGTCAGTTTTAAAAGAGTACGGATTTGACAACGCTAACAAGAAATTTAATCTATTTTTAGCGTTGTCAAATCAGTCGAATATTAAATCGTGGATATTGATATATGTATTATTTTGAAAATATCAAATTTCTCACTTTTCAGTGACTAAGATTGATTATCTAACATTTAGTCACCGTTTATTTTAGAAAAAAAAAAATATTAACACATCAACATTTGATTGGAAATTAAGATTTAAACAATCGTTGGACACAATTTGTCTGTAAAATAGATTTGTAAGAAGGATTTGTTTAAGATTTGATCAACTGCAAGTGAACATGTGCAAGGTAATCTGTAATAGAGATAAGATTAAAAGGTATATATATACCTGATTACCTGGTATCAAGAGAGGGGGCACCTGTTCGGTAGTATGTATACAGTATTTTATCACAGTTTGTTAACATATGTTAAAACAACTTCTAAATACCACACTTTCTCTACAACTTTTAACTCGTGGACGACGGGGGTCGAGGGGAAATATGGCGCCTAGTGGATATCAGAGTGGGAATTCACATACAAACTGGTGGATAGAGAAAAAATGTTGAAAGATGGGGTCTTGACCGAGGTGGTGTTCACATACAAACTGGTGGATAGAGAAAATGTAATAAAGAGGGGTCCAGAAGAATATTATTACTGGTGGTTGCTGGATATGAAGAAGGTATGTGACTTTGTAAAGCATTGTGCAAGTTTAATGACAGAAATCTTTTGCTAGAAAGGTTAGTTTGTCAACTATTGGTGTAGTACATGTACCATGGAACGGCTGTCAGAGGAGGAAAGCGTGCCTCTGACAAACCGTTCGTCACATGGTATAGAAAGTATATAATACCTTTTCGTTTGAATACATCCGCGTGATTATCAAATTAGTTCCCAATTAAAACAATAATCTTACAATTCATTATAACACTGATTTTTTTGTTGGCAGATTTTAAAAGGAAATTTAGAAATGAGAAAGACTTTTTCTGGTTTTCTTTATTTTCTGGCAATTTCACTTCACTAAAATAGCGTTGTTTACCAGTTTGATGCCAAAATCACTTAAAATAACCCCCCCAAAAAAACAACAACACATTTCTTTAAACTATTTCTCAACAGAAACGCTTCTAAATATTCACAAGTTCTTTTAAGTTTAATTTCCTGTTTTCATGTCAAGTCATTTTTTATTAATTACTGTCGCTAAAAACTAATTTGATTTGTGATATTAAAGAGTTAAAAAAACGCCGTTGAAGTTGTGAATAGAAGTCAAAGTGGATGTGTGTTAATAAAGAAGAAATATAACTGGTAAATCAAGTTTAATAGACGAGTTTTTATTGATAGAGACCTAGTTAAGATGTCTGTTCTTGTTTGAAATCTAATCAGTAGTAAAGCCGACGAGCGCGGTGTGAATTATGTATTTTAATCAAGCTCTCTCATAATCAACTCACTTCAATCGCGAACATAGTCTCATGTCAACAGTAATAAAAGATTGTTTGGCTTTCATTTAATTTCCTCCCGCGTTAATCAATGGCACAGAGGGAAGTTGTAACTGATATTACACCTTTACTGCCAGGTAATTATAGTTTAATATACCATAGTTAGACTCCATATACTACCCATATTCAATAATTATATTACAACACACAAATACACCATAGTTAGACTCCATATACTACACACAAACACACCACAGACTCCATACTACCCATATCCAATAGACAAATGCACACCGGATGGATTTACCTAGTTCTTTGGTAACTATATTTTAATAAGGCTTTCAATAGATTTACGACCCTTGTTTATCATCAATAATATTTTCAAGATTACTTGCAGCTGAATATATCACAGACTCGACACAGCCTTGATGTAATATATTATTACAAATTACAAATGCACACCAGATGTACAACAATTTTCTGTTGAATACTTTTGTAACTTATTTTATAATCTGATTTTAACAACCCCTGTTTTTATTGCTTTTTTAATATTAATATCAATTTTAAGATTACGAGCAGATGTGTGAGATATGTATACATGTATCTACAGGGAATAAGGATTTTAAATTGGACGGCTGTTACAATAATGAAGTCCAGTATTCGCCGGAAATACAACCGGATTAAAATCACTCAAGAAAAAGACAGGTTAATCAAGACAAGATGAAAGAAAAGAATCTCCTTCAATAGAAATATCTACCAGTGATGAGTTGTGAAAAGTAAATTCTTTAACAAAATTACTTCATTACATTAGGGCCCTTGTCAAAATATGACAGGCGCTTCAATTGCTTTTCTGCCGAGCTCCATAAAGCTGCACGGATTCCGACATTTTATTTCACATCATAATGGATTAGAGTTTATCAAAGACTGTTGCCGCCGCCAACAACAACTAACGTCTAACTAAACCAACCGCAATTCTAGTAATCGTGATTGAGTTTCTAATTCTTCATCAAGGTGATGACGTCTTGTTACAACAGGCCCTTAAAGGAGAAACAGGAATCATGTTTCCATTGAGTTAGAGCTGTGAATAAGTTGAACAGTGGTCGACCTGTAATAACACACAGTTTTAGTTGTTTCGTTGTTACGTGCTCACGTTTAATCCGATTCCAACAACCAAGTAAATATTTTACACCCAGGGAAACAAGTCGAGGATAAAACAGATTTCGACAGACTTAGTGAAGTTCTTCTGTTGTCAGGAAGTGATCACAGAGACCTAACGATTTCTACAGTCAATGGTCCGGTAATAATGTAAGTTTATTTCTTTGAAATTTGTGAATTGTCCAGTTAAAAATCATATAAATGAAATAATATGGGGTATAATTAATGTCTTAATTAAGAGAGAGACACACACAAACTATGCCATTTCTCGACTAACATATGGTTTAATTTTATTTTAATAATTCGGGTAGGCCTCTTTAGGGGTGGGGGGAAACCGTAGGACCTGGATGAAAACTTATGAAGTTGGACAGACGACCCTACTCCTCGTCACGTAAAACCATGGAAACCACGGCAGATATTTGAATGGGATGAAACCGGTCTACACAATGATGCGCATGTGAAAGATCCCTCCGCAGTTGGAATATCAAGAACAATAAGACGTTAAATCCCATGTTTGTTTATTTCTATCAAACTTAACTAGTCAGTGAATATCAAACTCATTCAGTAACAAAATAATCCAATATTGCAGAAGGTTGATGTGTAATGGCCATTTGTGTAATTATCTACACATGAATGCAGCTTTTTGTGGAGCAAAAGGAGATAAAAAAGGTTCTCATAAACAACAGGTGCTATATAGACAGGTTCAACTACCGTCGTCGCCACGAAATAATCTTCTTGTATAATAATATCGTCTCACTGGCTAACGATAAATTCTACACCACAGATTTAACTCCATTGTGAACTATATAATCGAGGAAACTTGACGAAGCCCTGTTCATCTTTTGTGTTGTTTAATTTCCTTTCATGAATAGAGTAAGCAACGGTGACAATTATGTAGTAGGAGGATGAAACTGGATAGGGACTGAAATAGACCTTTAAAGAGATCCCCTAAAATATAATCAGCATTGTCAACACCATGAAAGATATGTTTTTATTAACTGGTGTACAGTCCAATATGGACACACCAGTTTCAATTACTTTATCTCCATAATACACCAATGAGATCATCTATCACTAGATAGTTTTGTGTTATATCATGTTTTAGTATTTAAAAGTAGAGTTATGGGGACACATTCTTTTCTCGATTTCCTTCAAACACTGGAAACAATATTCTCACTTAGGCTAGGTAAGACCAGTTTGTTTTTCAAAAATTGAGTTGTGAAATATTCTCACTTGGGCTAAATAAGAGCAGTTTCTTTTTTAAAAATAGAGTTATGATTATTCTCACTTTGGCTTAGTAAGAGCAGTTTGTTGGGGTTTTTTAATTAAGGCGTGAATTATTTCCAGTTAGGGAACATTCTTCGTGGAGAGGGCTTTTTAATTTGAGTGAAGAACACATTTTTCTATGGCCTAGCTAAAGACTGTTTGTGTAACTAAGAGCAGGGAAATTCTCCCTGGGCCTAGTTTACGCTCCCTGGGCCTAGTTTACGCTCCCTGGGCCTAGTTTACGAACTTGTGATAGTTTAAAGTAGAGAAGGGAACCTTCACCCTCGGTCTAGTTTACTAACTGATGACAGTTTAAGATAGGGAAAGCAACATTCTCCCTGTGGTCAATTTAAGTTATTAATAATTGTATTTTGTAGACGAGAAGCAGGGGGTAACGATGCTTACTAATGTATTAATTCCCGATACGTCTCAGCACACAGACTACTTGTATAAAAGGATAATGAGAGACAGTTCGAGTTTTTGTCGAGAAGCGAATAGAAGTTTCAAAGCATTAAGAACTTGATTGGTATTAATGAATACTGCAGACACCAAGGTAAGTAGGTATGCGGTTTTATTTCCTTTAATGTATAAACGAAGCTGTGATTTGATTTATTATAAAGATCGACATCATTCATCGAATATTGTATCTAAAACCAGAGAGAGGAGGGAGATAAGGTTTAATATCTATTCAAAACAAACTAGGTCATTTTATTTCAATAATTCGCAGTGGCAGGATACAGGAGCAAGCCCATGAGATTTTGAACAGGCGACCCCACTCATTTCCCAAATACAACCAGGTAATCGAAACCACGGCAATTGACTAACAGCAGACCTTATGATATAATGTGCAGTCGTGCACATGTTAGCCAATCGGCCATCTAAGTTCCCAACACATGAGAGAGATAGAAGGGGGGGGGGGGACATCAAGTCAACTGAACTTAAAATAGGACATTTTAGAACTAACACTTAAATGTAACACAATTTCAAGAACTTACCTGCACGTAGAATTGGCAGTGGGAGAAACCAGAGGACCCGACGAAAAACCCTTCAGTTGGACAATCGACTTTATTCAATAAATATCAATTTAATTCAATATCAGACCTTATGATCTAAACCACACCCAGTAAACCATTCGACCACCCACCTGTTATATCTAAGATCCATTGAGTCTCAAGATAATTTCAACATAGATGTAAACCTATTCCAAGCATTTCTACATTGAAAGAAATTCCTTTGACTTTTAGAAACAAAGAAAATGTACTTCATTTTACATCGGTTATATCAATAAATTGCAGAAATTCTCCGTCCCTGCGGGCGCTTGGCAACGAAATATTTCTTGATAACTGAGAGTTGGTTTAAAGGATGGAAACAAGCTGTTTGAATTGAAGCTTAACAGATCTTGTGGGTAAATGAAATCAAAGGGCATTTTAACGTCTTGTTTTTCTGAGGAACCTCGTGGAAACACAGCTCATTAAAAGGCCTTAATTGTATTACAATGAATGAATGAATGAAATGGGGTTTAACGTCCTACTGTTATGCACTTAACCTGTGCTAATTGAAGATGAGCATACGCCATACAGTGTGCTATGGGGGAAATTTTGCCCAGGCAGCGGCGCTACGGCCTACTCTTAAATCGAATTCCAACTGCCAAGGGATCTTTTACGGGCACTCCAATGTGTACACGGAACCTCCGTTTTTCGTCTTATCTGAACGGCTAGACAGCTGTCCTTGTCAGGCTCTCCTTCTGCATCACTGACAAGGGGAAATCACGTCGGAAAATCGAGATGAACTTTCTCGGCCAAGACAGCTGGCCTTATCCGCTTAGCCACCGTGTTCCCCTGTATTCCAATGAATTGTGACCTATGTATTTTAAGGTCAATTACTTGACGAAAGTATTTCATTGACGAGACGCTAAACCTCGTACCATTTAAATTTACTGAGGTAAGAAAACTGACAAATTAAAATTGGATATTCACGACAAATGCAATTTATGTACATTCTGTAGTTTATGGGATAATAAAACGTGACAAAATTATCTTCAATTTCAAATACTGTGTATAGAAAAATAAAAAAAAAACAGAATAAATTAAAAACACAAGAAAAACGTAGAAACTATGAAAAGAAAACAATAACGGTTTTATTATTACTCAGAAAAACAATGAAATGAAAACATACAGCTGCTTAGTCTTCCAGGCAATCCATTCACTCTGTCCGATTTATAATTTTATTGGTAATGGAAGTCTAATTGTGCACAGACAGCAATCTGCTCTTATTTCGAATTCTAACTGTATATATAGTGTTTTTTATGTCCTTATTTTTTATGGGCAGGGAGACTGTTCCCTTGTAGACAACCTATGCGCAAGCAAATTAAATAGAACTGAACCATGTGTAAGGCCAAAATAACCTAGTTTTTACGGGAAACTGTTCCCTTAAACCCCATTTCTATTTCTTTCTCTAAACCTGGGAGCAGTCAACCATGTCCAATAATCACTCCCATTAAAACCAGGTTTATTAATAATGGTAGAGGAAATCTCTCTGTTGGTAATTATGTTTAAATCACATGACAGAAGAACATTATGAGTATTCAATGCTGCCATTTATCATTCATCACATGTTCTTTTATACCATGATTATTAACGCGTTAAATATTCACTTTAATGTTGAGGTGCGTTTATTACACAAACTTCAATACATCGTCCTATCTACCAACACAAAATGGCCAACTTGTCAATAAAAGAAATTTTCTGAAGATTGAAGTGGAATAAAATTTCAGTTATCAATCAAATTGTGATTAACTGGTTGGGTTGTCAATCTAAATACAGTAACACAATCGGTGGTTCAAAATAGAAAAATAAAAAAAGAAAGTAGATATTGAACTACCACCAGCCTGTCAAGAAACCTGAATGATAATAGGTGTTACTTTCTATTGTGAATCAAACCTTTCAATCTTATCAGGCCATGGTTAACATGCTTTAAATGAGGACCAACAAGCAACACGATTTATAAGAAGAATCAATCTTAAGGCCACAGCGAACCAATTTCAAGGATTACGTTGAGGAGTTGAGAGAAACTTGTTTTAAGAAGGGAAAACGTTGTCTACTTTTAAACTAAACCAATGACATTCTACCAGTGATTTTAACACTTGTGAATTTGTAATAATGGAAATGGGAGTTGAATGATCAGTCAAACATCAATGTTTCCAAGGTAATATTTAAATATTGAACTCAGATTTGTTCTTTAAGTTAAAGTGTTTTTCTATGACGAAACCCACACGACAAACCGGCCGGACGGACACAAGCTACACAGACATAAACTACAAATATCAAATCAAGTGAATGGATCCAGGGGCAGCCGCAAAAGATATCGTTACTTTCTGTTAGTCAACACCGAAAAAGGATAATTCAATTTGGTTAACTAAGTTAACGGCAAGACTTTGACAGGTTTATTGAATATAAAGAGAACTAGTAAAAAGAAAAAAACGTGGAAGAAAAAACCGTCTGCACTTGGCTTGAAAAAGAAAAGTAATCTGGCATATAACCTGGTTAGAGTAGATGGTTTATATTTAGTTCAAAGACATAACTTGACAGTGAGTGGAGAGGAGATTTGTTTGAGGTTTTACTTGTAACATGCCTAAAGTGTTGCTATAGTAGCCTACAGATAGAAGCAGGTTTTCTTTTCTTCAGTTACAAACGGACAAGAGGCTTTACCAATCGTGAATCCTGCTACCTCCATGATGTTTTTGCTAATATTATGGATAATAAGTGTGAATAGATTACTCTAGAGACACGACAGGATAAAGAAGAAAATATTGATCAGTAGAAACGTTACAGGTAGAAAAAATAATTATAACATTTAATGTCTGTACAGACAGATGACCAAGGGGGAGAGGGGGTGTAGGCAAATTGTACTGTATGTACAACAGACGACCAACGGGGGGGGGGGGGGGAAGGGTGTAAGCAAAATGTAATATTTGTACAGACGACAAATGAGGGGGAAAGAGGGTGTAAGCAAACGTAATGTCTGTACACACCCTTCTCCTGGTTACATACAACTGGGGAATCGAAACCATGCTAGTTGACTGAATGACAAATAAATTAATAATTATAACGATATGAATAACTACACAAAGGCCTCCGCTATAACTCATACATAAATATATGCGTAGAATGCGCTTATAGAAAACACATTATGAAGAAGTTATATTATAATATTGTATGTCTTCACCATTCCAGTATAATCATGTTGTCTAGGTTACGAAATGATTTAATTGTAGACAGTTTTCTAACAATCAGACTTCAATAGAATATATTTATTGCTTATTTGACTTTTGACTGATAAATATGTGAAGGTAAAGTACTTGTATACCTTTATTAAAAAAACGATAAAATAAAAACATGTAGCGACAAATAAAGCATTAAGGGACAAATGAAAGCAATAAGCTACAAATGTTAAATGCGTGTGAATAATGTTAAAATAAATTAGAATCTTTAGAAAATGAAAGTTTTATTATAATACAGGTAATGTTCAATTTAATGTGCTGTGAAATAATATTAAAATATAAATTAATTCTCCAACAGGTGTGTTATAACATCAACAGGTTTGTGACAGACTATTTTATACCAATACATGCAGGTTGTTTGAGGTGTCTAGGGACTATTTTATACCAATACTACGGGTAGTTTGTCTCAATACATACAAGTTGTTTGAGGTGTCTTAGGGACTATTTTTAACAATGTTTCCATCTTAATAGTTGTGCAGCACAGAGGGGTGGCAAAAAAAAGTCTAGTTGCTCGGATAGAACGTAAAACTTATTTCATTATCTCCAGCATATTCAGATATTTTACAGACATGAACTACTTTATCTGTCCTAACGATATATTTCTAATCTAAATAAATCCAAATTAATCCATGACGACCAAATGGGGTTTATTGTCCTTCTTCCATGCACTTACAGAATATTGCTAAAGACATTACCCCCCCCCCCCATGTTGTATCGACCCGACATTGTTTCATCTTTCTTCTGTAGAACTCCCCAGTTTAACAAAAAAACATTGCTGTTAAAACTACTTATTGTCTGACTTATTCTTTTGATTCATATCAAGTTTGTTTCTTCTTTTTAATGAAAGACTGTTCAGACTCAGACATATCTTTATTGACTCAAAACTATACAATTTTTCGCTCTCCTCATCCACGATTTGTCTAATTTCTACGTAAAACAAAGTCTGCGTAATTTCAGACTTCAAACAAGCTCTCGATTATCGTTATATTTCCCTAACATCCTCCCCTCCATTAAGTACAAGAGCCATTACGCTACATGGAGAAAAAAAATCTCCAGCTTTAGTAAGTTATTTGTTTGTGTAAAGTAATGTTAGTGGTTAGACAAGTCGAGAGAGAAAAAACCCAATGTTATATCAATAAACTTGTCAAACAAATTTCTGTCTTTTGAAGAGATGGTTCTATGGATTAAATGCATTAACATGCCACTGGTCTCGACTCAACATTGTTTTGTATCTTGGAGAGAAACAAGAAGTGTTGTCGTAAGACTTTTTACTTTATAATTATCTACAATGTATATATATATAACATGCTTACACCGACATACCAAGTTTACTACAGTCAACACAATAGGGTACCTTAAAGCCCCAATACCACTCTTGTTGTAACTGAATAATATGTTCCAAACTTTATTCTGGTCAACAATTTGTACTATTTTACAATATTTCAATTAAAAAATGATACAAGTCTCATCTTAACAGACCTAATTCTAAAAATTGGAAAAATTCAACTACATGCCGTAACATGGTTTGAAAAGCCTTACGTAAGCACTTTCAAATGCAACTTGGATTTAAAACATATGTTCGAACCCTCTGGACAAGTAAGATAGGTTGTAATGGATAATTTACACAACAGGTAGGACACTTAAACATCTTGTAGTAAGAATAAGGCTAATTTTTTTTTTCTGGACCTGTCAAGCCAGCAAGAGTGTTATTGTCCCTTTAAACACAAATCATGTAAGATTTAGATGGAGAGTTTGCCGTTAATGTTATAACTATAACAGTTCGAAAATAGATAAATGAAAAATGACTACATTAAAAAATTCCAGTCAAATTTCTTAATTCTCAGTGAGGTTATCGCGGTTTCCAGTTTTGACAAGAAAATCTGGATTGTCAAGTACAGGGACTGGAAAGACTAAGTTTATCCAAGTGGGAGTCTACAAAATGCATTACGTAAGATTAAGATAACGAGCTAGCCGTTGGTGTTATAATTGTTCGAAAAAAAGAGAAATGAGAAATGACCATACTGAATCAGTGAGATAACTTTATTCTGAGTGAAGTATTAAGGGATTTGAAGTTTTCACAACAAAGTCTAGATTATCCAGTACAGGAAGACACTAATAGTAAATGCAGGAGGACTGCACAAGACGACGCAAAACAAAAGTTTACAAGATAAACCTGCGGACAAGACCGAAAATAGACATTGCAAACAATAAACAATTATCAAATCAAGTGAATGGATCAGGTCAAATTACCTGGGGTCGGTTGCTCAAAACTAAGTTATTTTAACGATCCGTTAACCTCTAACGGACATATCTTGGTTACGTGTTGTTTGCGTTAAATTTACTACAGAAAACACTATAGAATACTTTATTTTTTCTTTTAGAAATATTAGCATAAATCTTTAGGGAAAATTTGCACAACAGAATGTTCAGGGCCTTGATTTCCAGTAACAATCTTTCTCTCCGTTAAAGTTAACAGATCGTTAAAAGATAACGGAGCTTTGAGCAACCGGCCCCTGGTAGATTAATACAAGTTTTATCTTATTGATTTCTGATGATTATAAATTGATGATTAGAACAACCAGGCCCCCGAGTTCACAAAACATTTTCAGACTTAAGTTGAGAATTTACTCAACTTTCAATCACTGTTAATGAGAAATATCATTGATCCAGAAACACGAAACGTTGCACATAGTTTCTCATTGATGTATCTGATACATTAAAACACAAATTTTATAAAGGGCTATATTTTAGATAAAATAAGGCGAACAATTATGAGTTAATTCTCAACTTAAGTCTGAAAATGCTTTGTGAACTTGGGGCCAGATCTTATCTATGTAAACACCAGTCAATCTAAACTATCTCTAATATCTGAAGTTAATTCAACATCTTAGATGAACGATATCCAACCAAACTCATTACTTATTCATAAAACCATATTTAGGCCTACCCTTGAAGTCGGACTGGAGTAGAACTACATCTAGAAATAGATGTGTGACAGATGACAATCTCAACGCCCGTCTCTCACAATTGTACATATCGAAAACATTGAAATTTACGTCAAGGGGAATTCGATTGATTGGGAAAAGATGTATATTTATAGTATGTAATTTCAATCAACGAAGAAGGAAGACTGATGATAGTGACTGTATGTATATCAACGTTTAAAATAATTGGAATAAGGTAGAAAGACTGATTATAGTGACTGTGTGTGTATATTCACGTTTAAAATAATTGGAATAAGGTAGAAAGACTGATTATAGTGACTGTGTGTGTATATTCACGTTTAAAATAATTGGAATAAAGTAGAAAGACTGTAAAGATTTCAAACAACTGCTGATGTACGAGTTTAATTAAAGATGGCAGCTGCCTTTCAATATTAGAACCAAGGTACATGTAAATTAGTTGGGTTGTTTTTATTTACAAGTAAAGAAAGAGATTGTCAGTTGAGTGGTTGGCAGTACATTATGTTGATCAGACTGGGCTAATGAAGGCAGGTGAACATACACCAGCGATTCAAGGGTTCTTTTACGTGCACGACAATGCATAGACAGGTTCTTGCTAGGCTCTCCTTCCTGTACCCAGACAGTAACAGCACACCGTAAAATCGTTTGGATTTTAATAGAGGACATTCCAGGCTATGAGCCTTCAGGTTACAAATGAATGAATGAAATGGGGTTTAACGTCCTACGCTTAAGCAGCCTTCAGGTTACAAGTTAACACCTTAATCACTGAGCCACAATAGCTCCGATATTGTAAAAGAGGGCAGGGGTGTTCGATCCCTGCATTGGACAAGATTTTCAGCTGTCTAGACGTTTGGAAGGCACGGAAAACTGAGGTCCTGTGTACACAATGGCGTTCATGTAAATATCCTTGACTGTTGGAATTTGATATACGAGTAGGCTGTAGTGCCGCAGCGTGCCACTGTCCGGGTTAAATTTCCTCATAGCACACCGTATGACATATGCCGGTCTTCATTAGCCAAGTTCGGAAAAGAACAGTAGGGCGTTAAACCCCATTTCATTTCCTTCACTACTGAGCCTCCTATGTTGTAAGGGGAGGTTGGGATGGCCTAGTTGTCTAGAGTGCCGCGCTTCGACCTCTAGCTGGCCGGCCAACTCTGGCTTGCAGCTTTGGTTTCGAGCCCTGGTCTGAGCGTATGTGGCATAGAGATAGGGGCGCCTTCTCAACCTCGTGGGTTTCCTCTGGGCACTCCGGTTTCCTCTCACTGCTAAAGACTCCTACGCGCAAGCGAATTATTTAAATAAAATTAAACCACATGTTAGTCCCGAAATGACCTAGTTGTGTTGAGTGGACGTTAAACCCAATTTCTCTCTCTCTCTCCTATATTGTAACAGAGATGATAAATGGACCATTTATATGAATTGTATTAATCACCCCCCTCTCACAATGAATGACACAAGGAGTTTAAACTAAACCCTTCAATCATCTCAACAACTCATACAAAACACAAGAGAACGCACGGAGGAGCAGTTAATGTAATTTGTTTTGAAGGGAATCAACACCAGGCTTGTATTAAAGAAATCTAATCAGGAGGTTGAAAGCTTCGACAAAAAGCTAGTGAATGGTTTTCAGTGGGGATGTAAACATTGCAGATTAACCACAAGGTGAGCGTTACACGGAGACACCATAACCGTGGTAACCGGGGTTCGTAAAATACAAGCAAATCGTTACTCAAGATAAATCAAACAAGTAGAAGAAGAAGAAGTAGAAGAAGAAGAGGATATCTGTCTGATGCCATTGATATGGGAACAATATAAACCTAACGTGACTACATCAAGTCACTCAGGCATTTAAAAAAGATTGAGCCATGCCAAATTGGTATGAAGGGGAAATGGTAGGGTTGTGTTGCTAGGTTATAGCCAAGTCATTTCTCAAAAGGTTGAGTTATAACACAGACCAAGTTAATTTACTTTCTTTTACAGATGGCAAACCAAGTGGGTTATGATGAAAAAAAGAAGTTCTATTACAGAGAGATACAAGGATTAATAGAGAGAGAGAGAAGAGATAGAAAGGGAGAGAGAGGGAGAGACAGAGAGAGAGATACAAGGATTAATAGAGGGAGAAAAGAGAGGGGGGAGAGGGGGAGAGAGATACAAGGATTAAGAGAAAGAGAGAGAAATACAAGGATTAATAGAGAGAGAAGAGAGAGGGATAGAGAGGGGGGGAGAGAGAGAGGGATAGAGAGGGGGGGAGAGAGAGAGTGAGGGAGGGAGAGAGGGAGGGAGACAGGGAGAGAGAGAGAGAGGGAGAGAGAAGAGAGAGAGAATCTATTACACCATATAGATGTGAAGATTGTACTAATAGAAGAAACAAGAAATGGATCTGATATACCATAACAACATGAATTACTGACACTTGACAAGGTAAGTTTACTCTTATAGAAAATAGCTTAACAACCCTATCATTCCGATTACCATGACAAAATCTCCTTATTACATAGGGAAATATTGTTAACCTGGTGGCTTACATAAATAACCACCTGTCAGAATTATAATAGTTCAAAAATAGAAAGTTTAAAAATGCATAATATATTAAAATCTTCAGTCAAATTACTTTATTCAGAGAGAAATTAGAAGGTATTTGAAGATGTTGACACAAATTTTCCAATTTCCTTCCAAAATATCCATAAACACATAGTTACATATGAAATTGTTTGAGATAGAGAGGTTTAACATCCACTTGACACAAACTAGGTCATTTTGGGACTAACTTACGGTTTAATTTTATGTCAATAATTCACTTACATGAAAGGGTCTTTAGCAGTGGGAGGAAAATAGTTGAACCCAGGAGTTTGAACAAGCAACATTACCCATTGTGTCACATTCAATGGAAATCAATGACAGACCTAGGCCTCATAACCTAAAGTGTGCGTGTGTTAAGACCATTTGGGCCCACTCAAACCCTTTTTATATGATTTAGGTTATCTAGATTAAAAGGAAATCCTGTAAAAACTTCAATCTCTAAGATTACATTCAATCCTTTCAATTACAAACCTGTCAAACTTGAATCAAACAGATCTCGTCGCCTCTTAACACTTTATTTATATCTAAATCTTTTCAACTATTCTTATAATATGGCTGGGTTATTTATGCAGCAAACCCTGGCATGTTCTCTCTCCCTCTATATTATTAATCACGTTCTAGTTGATTTGACAGGTATAGAAATAACTAATATTAATACAGCCTCGAATGGTAATATATTATATTTCACCCCGTACTAATATTCTTCAATATATTTGATTTAGGAGATCTGTAATTTCGGGCCAGATTTTTTTTTATTAAAAGAAAATATGGCGGGCTCATTGAATGTTTGAAGCTTGCAAGAATAAATTTCAAAGGGTAGAGTGTTGTTTGCTGTGAAATGTGAGTACTTGAGATCTTTTAGTGCTGATCAAACATTAGTTTAATTAAACCTTTGGGGGAAGATAAATTACCACAGCCGAGGTGGTTTTATCGAATGTATAAAGTGAAAAGGTTTAGGGTATAAAATACTGTTTTAGTCCTAGCCAATGTTGGTTGGGGGAAGATAAATTACCTCAGCGGAGGTGGTTTTATCGAATGTATAAAGTGAAAAGGTTTAGGGTTGAAATACTGTTTTAGTCCAAGCCAATGTTGGTTGGGTTTTTGTTCTTGGTAATCTAAACATTACAAACGGATTGATTATATTACTTAACTATCGAGATGCATTTAGTGATTGAGAGCATTAAAAAACACAACACAAGATATATGGAAAACAATCACTGGTTTATACACATAACACAACGTTTGTACTTGATAACGATAAGAAAAAACTTGTCGAAATGTTGTGCTATTTGTATAAACCAGTGATTGTCTTCCATATAAATTGTGTTGTGTTTTTCTTTGATTATATTGCATATAGTAAGCATGAAGAGAATAGGTTTGGGTATAAAATATGTCTTATTCAGTATGTAAATTGTAAGTTTTTTTTGATCAGGTTAGATGATCAATTATGCAACATTTGAAAGATTTGCATGGATTCCTGTTTTTCTCCATTCGTTTGATTTTATTCTTCCATCAATCAGAAGAAGTTATGTGATATTTCTACTTCAATCGTGGCATTCATGTGTTTAATGTGATATTTTCAATTAAAACCCAGTATTTAATATAATTATTTTTACCTATTAGTCCGCGCCCACCACACAGTATCATGTTTTAATTACAGACGACCCAGACAAGACGACAAAGAAGAAGAAGAATCAGATTTTGAGTAAATAAGAAAAAATAAGAAAATGGTCTGCGGAGCTATGGTGATCATATGTAGCCTGAAACATGTGGCAAACCACTTCAACCAGCTAGTTCTTGTAATAATAACAAATTACATGTGGGAATTACCAGAAAAAAAACAGCCAAAAACTTCTGTTTGAATGGAGAAAAAATGGTAGAATGTATTTTGTATTGAAGTGAAAATGTGAAGGATTCTCGGTTTGAAGGAATATAAACAGGGTCAGTTAATCCCTCCTGAAGTTCGTCTGAATATTGTTTTGTAAACTATCCGTGTCTTAAAGGAATATATGTGTTTGTGAGGAACGGAAATTCCTATCTGATAAGAGTATATGTTTAATATGAATAGGATATCGTGGATTTGTGGTTCAAACAAAATGTTTTGTAAACTATCCGTGTCTTAAAGGAATATATGTGTTTGTGAGGAACGGAAATTCCTATCTGATAAGAGTATATGTTTAATATGAATAGGATATCGTGGTTCAAACAAAATGTTTTGTAAAATATTCATGTCTTAAAAGAATAGATGTGTGTTTGTGTGAAACAGAAATTCACATCCGACAGGAGTATATGTATATCTATGTTCAATACGAAAAGGATATTGAGGATTCGTGGTTCAAACAAAATTCCCAACAAAATGTTTTGTAAAATATCTGTCTTAAAAGGAATAGATATGGTTTGTAATGAAGAAAAGTCAGATCTGACAAGAGTAAATATTTCTTCATTAAATACGAAGAAAAATATTGTGGTTTCAACAAATGATAAAATATTTTATATTCCACAGTAGGAGTATTTATTGCTGAGTTAAAAAAAAACAAGGCATCAGGATTCCTAGAACACTTGCTCATCAACAAACAAGCCTCCAATTGGCTTCTGATAAAATGAAATACAGAAGTCTTATTAATGCCGAGTGTTGAAAGATGGAGCCAATGAAGTTTGTTAATATTTCATTAAAGAGTTTTCAATCAATCAACTGACTTTATAAAGAGTGGTTTCCATACAAAGGATAGTTTTATGGCAAAGATTAATGCCAGAGTTTAACAAGGACACAAACTAGGTCATTTCCGAACTAAATTTATAATTCTGCTACTGTAGGCAATCAGGGGACCCAGAGAAAACCCATACGGTTCAACAGGCAAACCTATTCCTTGTCGTATACAAGCATGAAATGTAACATAGAGCAGTGAGTGGGTCGTGAACTAGTTATGCAGCATGGTCTCAACACTATCTAATAGACAGTAGAAACATTCAGCCATCAACAAGTAAAGCTGTAGGATCATACAGACTATTGGCTTCTCTCTCTTTCTAGTTCAATCACTCCTTCAACCAAAGAATTAGCTGCAAACAAATGAAGAAACAAGATCTGCCAGATATTATTAGTCTTGACAATAACTCATTAAGATTTTATTTGGATTGTGAAAGGCTTTCTTCACCACGAAGTCAGGATCGGGGATAAATTCATTCATTCATGAATTGTGAAAGAGTTGTGTTATGAAGGTATTTTAATGTGTATTATTATTTCTCCATTGGATACTTGTATTCAGTTGGATTGTGAAAGACCTGGTTAAAACTTGTGTAATATATTCTATCCTATTGGTCAATCCAATCGGTAAATACACTGGAATACTTTTTCTTCTTGGATACCTGGTTTGGAGTAACGAGACTTCAAGTGACAATCTAACAAGTATTTTAATGTGTATTATTATTTCTCCATTGGCTACTTGTATTCAGTTGGATTGTGAAAGACCTGGTTAAAACTTGTGTAATATTCTATCCTATTGGTCAATCCAATCGGTAAATACACTGGAATAGTTTTTTTTCTTGGATACCTGGTTTGGAGTTACAAGACCTCAAGTGACAATCTAACAAGTCCAATTAAAAGGTAAGATCAATTTCTATTTAATTTAGCTTTTAATCTTTCTAGTAACTATAGGACTCGCACTGGCTTTTCATTCCTTGCTGCCAAATTTTAATCGCCACTTTCATATTTTTATCGCAAATACCGACTTTGGCGACCGACAGTGCGAGCCCTGAGTAACTGTGTAAAGCAGTATAAAGAACAGTGAATAGAACCGGGTCCGATTGAAAGATCAATCAATGTTAAAAGTTTCCTGTCTGACGAATATTAATAACTTAAAACAACGAGGCAATCATCACTGGTATGTTGGCGTCTCCAGTCCATTTTCTGAT
Organism: Patella pellucida; assembly: GCA_917208275.1. Lineage (NCBI taxonomy): Eukaryota > Metazoa > Mollusca > Gastropoda > Patellidae > Patella > Patella pellucida. The sequence continues at coordinate 5,338,587 of OU795037.1, forward strand.
AGTCAGTGGTGCAGGATGGGAAGGCCTGGCAAAGGACAATCATCTAGTTGTTCGGATGGGAAAGAAATCCCTTGACATACCAATATTATACTTCTATATTTACTTGTCTGGATGGGACAGAAAGCCAGCTAGTACTTTGTGCTATTTCATCTGTTTGTCAATAAGCGTTATTCTTTAGGTTTTCCATGACATTGATAGGTCTTCGTTTCAAGAAAATTAATTTTGTGATGGTCTTTGGGACTTTTATAAGATTTCATGTTTCGTTTCTCGTCTTGTCTGTCATCTGCTTCTACTGAGTATATTATTACTGCAACAATACATTTTTATAGCGCTTCAGAGATTACAGTAACACAATGAACAGGGTATCTTTTGCCTATCATGGATAACAACCACACAATGAAATATTATTCTCGAATCCAACTTGTCTCTCTCTCTAGTCGTATAAATCAACCTGTCTGTCTAGTCCGTAACAATATCTTCCAATTCTTGTGCAATATCCTTTAACAATAAAATACTTTAATAGCCATCAGATTCAACTTGATAAATAGAAAAATTTAAACTAACACCTTTCATTTAATGTAACATAAATACGATAAAAATAATTGAGCTGATTCCAACTGATCCAAATTGAGATAAACAAAATGATCAGAGAGAGAGAGAGAGAGAGAGAGAGAGAGAGAGAGAGAGAGAGAGAGAGAGAGAGAGAGAGAGAGAGAGAGAGAGAGAGAGAGAAATGCCATTTTATTGTCAACTAAACACACACTAGGTCATTTCGGGATGATCAGAGAGAGAAATGAGATTGAACTTCCACTCAACACAAACTAGGTTATTGAGGACTAACATATGGTTCAATTGTATTTCAATAATTCGCTTGCACATAAGGGTCTTTAGTAGTAGGAGCAAACCAGGAAGACCAAGAGGAAACCCATGAGAATGAACAAGTGACCCTACTCCTTGTCACGTAAAAATGGGGATCGAAACCAAGCCACTTGACTCAATGACAGATCTAACGCGCACATGTTAAAACCATTTGACCATCCAATCCCCCCTCCATATTTTGAATTGAAACCTCTGGACTATTTCTTCACAATCATGGGCCCTAATTTGTATAATCAAAACTGTATTTAGCATCGAGCACCCGGTGAGGTGTGGGACTGTACCTTTAATATGAACAACATAGTGGGACTGTACCTTTAATATGAACAACATACCACTTACTAGACATTAACTACTACTTTCAATAATAAAACTTTAAAATTTGTTAAAATCAACATCATTCTATATGAATACTAAGAGTTGTTTAAATTCTGTGAAAACTCAGATTTGTTATTTTCTACCTCGACTTGTAATCTTTCAAGAATTTGTTGATTTTTTTCACTTGATGTTTTGATTTATCGGGTAATGTATTCTATTACTGTCAGCACATAGCACAAATTACTACCGTTAAAAACAGGCCTACAATTCACAGTTTTTAATGTTTTTCTGGGTTTTCTAAAGGCAATTATAGTTTCAAATACCAGAATGGGTTTTTTTCCGCAACGACTTTATAATGAGCTGTTTAAGTTTCTGGTTTAGTTTTTAAAACTTGTGATTTACAGATGCAATTTTGGAGAAGTTCTTTCGAGAAAGTTCTCCGTGTAGGCACTAAGCTGCCCGTTATTTTGAGAAACACGATATATCGATCTAAGTAAAACCTGTTAATTAAGATTCTTTTCCCGTTTCAAAATTCTCGTTTCTTTTACATTATCAAATAATTACCAACACAGTTTTGTGGATTTCAATTTAAGGCTTGATGATCCATCATTTAAACGTTGGTTATCTCTTGTTAACTACTATCACATGAAAGATGAATCGCTTTAATAAAGTGAGAGAGAGAAAGAAATGGGGTTTAACGTCCACTCAACACAACTAGGTCATTTCGGGACTAACATATGGTTTTTTAATTTTATTTCAATAATTAGCTTGCGCGTAGGGGGTCTTTAGCAGTGGGAGTAAACCGGAGTATATCCGCCCAGATATAACCGTATGACAATGAATGATCATTCCGTGAGTGTTAAATCCATCCATAAGCATGCTCAAAGCACTTCTAAGAGCAATAAACTATATACATGTCTATTTGATAATTGTATTCATACGATTGTTTGAACAACTGAGTTTTTAATTGGGATTTAAAACTTAAATGAGTTGAATTCTTTTCGATATTTAAATGTTAAACGGACATTGTACAAGAGCTAAATCTTCAAAAAGCGGGGAAAATCGGACACATAAGGTGTCATCGAGAGGTGATTATGGTTTGGATAAGTTTATTAATGTCTAATTAATAATTCAGATAACAGTTCAGGCCTATAGAAAGACATGCATTAGGCAGATTTACCTCTCACGGAATGTATGTTTAATTAAACGTTATATAACCAATTAGAAATTAAGAGTCAATTTTAGCTTGGATTCATTTATAAAAAATCTAAATTTCATCCGAAAGAAAACTGCAAAAAGATATTCAGTAACTTTATTAATTACAAAACGCCGACATTAATTGAAATAAGTGTGTTTTAATCTGACAAGGATGGCAAAGTTTAATGCGTTTCTCCGGTACAACAAGTTGGTAGAAATCCCCTGCACCTGCATGAACGAACTAATCTTGTATTGAAACACGTTCTGTGAAGTGGGAGTTAAATGTCTTCATCTCGTTTATCAGGACTTCATGAAAACTTAATCATGTTGAAAGCTGAATTCGTTTGTAGATGACAGTTGGTCTGAATGTTTATTATATCAGGGGATGCTTGGGAATTATAAGTCTTCAGTCCCATCCAACAGATTAAACCAGTCGCTTCCACCAAAAGGAAATTACTTGTCATTTTTTATGTTTCTAACAAACAGTTTCATTTCATGACAGACTTCAGTTTCACCTTAACAAAACATAATGGGCTTTCTATATAGTTTAATCATCATCAGGGCGGCGATACACGATAGATACAAGCTAGTACGCGTACTTCGCTAGTTCTTGTTTAATCATAAAAACAAGTACATGCATAGTAGACATACATCAGTTCTAGTTAGAGAGAGGTCCTGTCCTCAACCACTGACAAGAAAGAGATGGGGTTTAATGTTCACTCCACAACACAAACTAGGTCATTTTGGGACAAACATATGGTTCAATTTTATTTCAACAATTTGCTTGCATTTAAAGGTCCGCTACCCCACCCCTCCCTTTCCTATATATTTTATTAAAGACACAACCCACTACCCCTCCCTTTCCTACATATATAGTGTATTAAAGACACAAGTACAGGCTAGTTTGCATACTTGACTACTTCCAGTTTTATCAAGCAAAAAGCACTACTACAAACTATACGCTTGTAGTTTGTTAATTCCAATTGAACACTTAAACCTTAAAACATGATTCAAAGACAAGTCTGCTAACCATTCAAAATTATAACTTCTTTTATCATCTGATGTGAATGGCCCATTTTAACAATCCACTTTGATATTTTTCAATATAAAACTTCTTTAGTTGTATTTTATCGACATCCAAGTTTTTCTACGACTTCATAGTTAATTGAACTGAAGTAGGAAATAATTGCAAACCTCAATTTGAAAGGCAAAATCTTTTATTTTGTTTAATGTTTTAGTTGTTTACTCAAACCACCAATGAAATTATCAATTTTTTTTTTCAATATTTTAAGTTGAAATTGAAAAAAGTTAAGAGGAATCTAATATTCAAAAAAAAAGATAGAAAAAAAATCTTTTGTCTTTTTAATTCAAAGTGCATTCTTTCCAGCTGATTGAACCATTTTTTTTTTTTTTTTTTTAGCTTTTTCTTTCTGGTTGTTGGAATTTGAAAGAAAGGCTGAATTATGTCTTGTAATTACATTATACATCACGTCTGCCCCGGGTTTCATCAACATAGCCTAGCTGTCAATCACAACGCAACTCACTATTTCAATCAACTTTCGCGGTTTATTTGTGTAAATTAACCGATATTATTGATATTCATCAAGCTATTCTCATCCCAATCAGTCAGGTTAGGTTACTGTATATATATACCAGAGAGTGAACGAGAGAGATAGAGAGAGAAATGGGGTTTAACCTCTACTTGACACAAACTAGGTCATTTTGGGACTAACGTATGGTTTTAAATTTTTATTTCAATAATTCGGTTGCGATAAGGGGTCTTTATTTGTGGATAGGTAATCAGAGTGCCCGGAGGAAACCCACGAGGTTACCACACACGGATATAACAATATAGGCCTATAATTACTGTACATACAATTCTGATAAAAATACAAAAATTACGATACATCATTTAAGTACATCAAATTATGTTTTGCAGCTAGAGATGGCTGAAGTATTTATAAATATTAAGGGGGGAGAGAGATAAAGAGAGAGAATGGGTTTAACATTCACTCGACACAAACTAGGTCATTTTTGGACTAACACATGTTTCAATTTTGTTTCAATACCGGCCTTTTTTTCTTTCTTTTTTTTATCAGTGGCAGGAAACCCGAGCCCCCCCCCCCCAAAAAAAAACTCACGAGGTTGGACAAGTGACCCCTAGACCCCCACTCCTTGTCACGTACAACCAGACTCTCTGTCCCGCATCATTAACAAGGGGGAACACGAGCAAATCAATAATCACTAGAGGTTGTAATGTACATGAATTGGATACAATCAAATTGAAACACCTGATATAAATCACTGGATTTTCAAAAGCTTTTTAAACCCATGTCCTAGTGGATGTGAAATATGTTTCTTCTCAAAAGCGAGACTGAAGTAAAGTGGCCATTTGTCAAACTGTTAGACCGACAATTACCGCAATTCTTCAAATTCTGTCGCTAATGGGTACACTAGGGTGTATGAAAAAGACCAAAGTCCCTTCTAAACACGGAGACATTTAAAACGCGAGCCCATTTATCCTACTGCTGGACTACTGTGACCCCTCCTCTCTCACAAACATCAGGAAAGAATTCCCTTGTGATTCATCATTTCCATTTTACTTTTCGACGTATAATTTGTATTTGATCCTCAAGTTTTACAAAACTCTTAAATTCATCCATTTTTAAATTGTTTAAGTGGCATTTAGTAACTGGATGAGAATAATACATGACAATTATAGGGAATACAAGTTACTTGAAGAGTTTATTTCAGCGATGTTTCGACGAGGGTTCTCCCGTCTTTATCAAGCAAAGAATAAACTCTTCAAGTAACTTGTAATCCATATAATTGTGTCATGTGTCATCCATTTTTGATATTGAACCTCGGTCAATATAGATTCTTTAATATACCGGTACATACAGTTGAATACAAACGATGTAATTTCAGTCAAATTGATCCACTCTCTGAACCAAGATATTAGCTTTAGAATCGAGGCTAACCTCGATTATCATTACTAAAGTCAGTACAATAAAAAACAAAGTCTTGATAATCCATTTTCAAAAAAAGTATAAAAATCCAGTAAATATTGCGGGCGAACGATGGTATTGAGAGTTGATTATGGTCTGGAAACGTTAATTAATGTCTAATTAATAATTAAGATAACAATTCAGGCCTAAAGAAAGACGTGCAATAGACAGATTTAGCTCTTGCATAATATATGTTTATTATATTTGTATATTGGTGAAGCTACACATATCAACATAAAACACAACACATTATCAAAGCTTTAAAATTAAATTTATTTTCTTATATCAATTGACTCACAGTCGATTTTTACCACAATAACACAATTGTTTTGTGTTTTACTGTCCTGTTTTAATGAAAACGAGCATTTGGCATACTGTATGTTTAACGTGCATGCCAATTTGCACGCAGGACCTTGTTTTTTTTTCATCCTATCCTAACAACAATACATTGTCCCTTGCCAGGCCCCTGTCCTACACCACTGACGAGGAGGAATCACGTCGGAAAATCCCAGGGAACGTTATCGACCAATGCAGGCAATGTCTTAACCCCCTTGATTTGAATCCTGTATCACCGGAGGCATGTAACTATACCAGACAGTAGATTCTTACAGATTTTATAGTTTTATTATATTTCTATCAAATGTGTGGGTCCATAGTTTTGTCTTTTATTTGTTTTGATTGTGTTTGGTTTAGTTGTGTGTGGTTGCGTTTTCCTGGTCTTACTACTCAAAGTGAATCAATATGTCATCGAATCGGATAAAAACACAGATCAAATCTCATTTCGGTTTTTATAGTTCAAAAATTTGTTTCATGTGGTGTAGCCATAGATTTGTATTTGAATTAGATTGGGTTTAATATTGTGTAACATAAAACACTAAAATGATCTACAGGCTAGTTTCAAGTAGTTACTTCAAGTAACGTAAATTATATCGGCTATGATCGCTACTACGTTACTATCTGCTTCTATTGACAACTAGTATGAAAATAAGGCTTTTCCCGTATCTCAGTTCTAAGGCAAGTTTGGAATCCTGGCTGTCTATTTTTCACTGTGATTCTTCTTTGGTTGCTTAAAGGAATCATTTCTTGCCACAACAACACAAATTTATAAAAATCTAACACTATTTTCATGTAAAATGACATTCCTAAATTTTAAATATTTGCTAAGCGTTAGTTTTTTAAACATGGCGGCCAGATTCAAATGAAAGTTGTTTATGTTTTTGTATCGTGTAATTCTACATGAAAATAGCGTTGGAAATGATTCATTTAAGCGACCAAAGACGAATCACGGTGAAAAAAAGACAGTAAGGGTTCCAAATTAGCCTGAGAACCAAGGTGGGGTAAAGCCTTATTTTCATACTAGTTGTCTAACGTAGTAGAGAGCAAAGCCGATACAATTTACGTTTTTGAAATAACTAAGTTTCAAGGTGTTTTTATTTAGTGAATTTGGAGCATGATATTGTCTCAGAGATTATATGTGTTTTGTAATTCTAAGATGTTTTCATGTAGGCAATTTGGGAGTATGATTTAATTTTCTTGAGATACTATTAGACTGAAGGCTCAGTGCGGGGAGGGGGTCTGGTTTTATGCTCTTTGATGGACCCCCGCCCCCACACACACACACTTAGCCTCCAGACTATATGTAATTTGGGAGTATATGCAAGAAATTTGGGAGTAGGATCTTGTTTCTTGCAACCCATCCAAACAATTAAGACCTATAATGCCAGACCATCCATCATTCGCTAAGGGTTACAACGTCCTGTTTAAAAAAGATAAATGCAAGAGTTGTTGCCGAATGAAAGGGCAAGAATTGAGCCTATTTAGTGTTTAAAATAGAAGTAGATTCGTACAATTCTCACCTGGTCTTGGGTCCATGTTATTGGGCATTCCAGGCATAGGACCACCCGTACTACCAGGTGGCTGAAAATACAAATAACAAATCTTTATATTAAACCAATCACAAACTTGATGAAAGGAGACAGGAATGGGGTTTAAAAATAACAAATCTTTATGTTAAACCAATCACAAACTTGATGAAAGGAGACAGGAATGGGGTTTAAAAATTCATTTTGGGACTAACATGTTATCCACTTTTGTTCTCATAATTCGTTATTAATAATTAATGTTTGGTCTATGAAATGAATTAGGCCAACTAGTTCTCATCAGTTTACAATCTCTACAGAGTTATGCCCCTTTAATACAATTTTAGGGTCATTTTCAATAAGCATTCAAGAGTTATATCCCCTGCCCTTAATATAATTAATAAAAAAAAATTCAAACAATTTAATAGATGAGAAATTTGTGAATTCTTCATTGATGCTATTTCTTTATATTTATAATTCTGTGTTACTAGTCACTATGGTAACCAGCATCATGTGTCTATTTCTATTCTAGGCTATTCCACTTAAATATAACAGGAAACAGTTGCCTACTCCCACAATAAGTTTAAGTTGTCCTGGTGACCGGATTTAAAACGTTCCATTTTTTTTTGTGTGTGTGGGGCTCTCTAACTTGTTTGTTTGGGATCGAAAGAAGCCTAAGGCTTTGGCAATTCATGAACAATCGACATGAAACTAGGTCTGTTTCTTCCTTGGTATTTAACATTGTGTAACAATTCCAAAATAGCTAACAGGACCGGCGAAAGCAATTCTTGATTGGGGGGGGGGGGGGTCCATACTAAGTCCCTATAGGCAAGGGTCCTGAAGAAATGAGTACTTGAGGCCAAATTATTCTAGCCCCCCTACTCCGCCGGGCCGGGCTAAAATGATGTTATAATTTCTCCGTCTCTGGTCCATACGACCGTAAAATATAATACTTACTGGATTAAAATCTATTTGATTAGGTAATCTAACTGGCCCAGGACCCGGACCTCTCGGTCCACCTGGATACCGTGGTGACATAAATGGCTAAAACAGACAAAAACACGAGATTAAAAATAAAATCAAACAGACCATAAAATCACAAATAAGATCAAATAAAATATTTTTAGGCTTGCAGTCATTTCATTGGTTCAAATTTAAGCTCCTGGCCAATAAATGAGCTGTATTCTAAAAATATTTTGAGTTTAAATCTTTGTGAAGATCTCCCCAGGAAGTGATAACAATTTAATTTTTAATGATATATGGTCAAAAGGTGAAAATTGTTCATTCCTATGTTCTAAATCATAAAAGGTATCAAGTTCAAAATACAATTGTGTGAAAGTCCCATCACCAAATCCAATCAAGAACTCTTACTAAAAAACAATGTGATTTCTTTAAAAAATGACAATAAAAAGCAAGATCACAATATTAAAATGAAAATAAATAAATTATACGCGTTCACACGATTTGTGAGATATAAAATGTTGGAATAACAAAAACAACAATCAAACAATATTAATAACATGTGACAACATCGAAATACATTCACTTGACAAAAATAAAGAAATTAAGTTAGAGGACATTAAAAGTCAGCTGAATTTAAACAGAAACCCTGATTAATTCTACTACATGTGTTACGTTATGTTATATATACAAGCCTCGTCACCGGCCACCTGTTACAGAGACTGTCTCGTCCAGTCAGCCTGTATATCACGGAGAACACTAGATCGAAGACGGTCCTTAGCATTTCATGACGTCATATCGTCGGCCTTCTGGCGAACCGACGAATCTGATATATATTTAAGTATTGAGAATTATGTATTGAGAAATTTATACTTTGTTGTTATCTCTGTGGCCATAAATTAATAATATTTATTTAAATGACGTCTAGTGTCCTGATAAATATGTCTGAAATAATACATCATAAATAAATATTGTATTTGATGGCCACAAAGATAACAACAAAGTATAAATTTCTCAATACGTAATTCTCAATACTTAAATATATATCAGCTTCGTCGGTTCGCCAGAAGGCCGACGATATGTGGATTGTGGGTTGGGGTAAGGGTTAGACTTGGTCCTAGGTTAGGAATTAGGGTTAGGGCTACCTGTCTACATTTCCAGACTCTTGACAAAATCTACAGGTCCTAGCTCTTACCCTAACCCCTTATCCTAACCCACAATCCTCATATCATGACGTCATAAAATTCTAAGGACCGTCTTCGATGTAGCGTTCTCCGTATATCAAGCGCAGTGAATAGACCTGTTTATCAAGTGCAGTGAATACTAAACTAAAATGAAATGAAAGTGTACAGATTGTCCAATTAAAAGGGGGCTGTAATAAAGAATTTTATTGAAGTAAAAGGTTATCCTACAAGATATTCCTAATTAAGAGGGTCACCCTAATACTTTTTTTACTCTCAAGTAAAAGGTCATCATCCTAAAAGATATTCCCAAATTAAAGGGCCGCCCAAACAGGAATTTCTGAAAGATATTCCCAAATTAAAGGGCCGCCCAAACAGGAATTTCTGAAAGATATTCCCAAATTAAAGGGCCGCCCAAACAGGAATTTCTGAAAGATATTCCCAAATTAAAGGGCCGCCCAAACAGGAATTTCTGAAAGATATTCCCAAATTAAAGGGCCGCCTGAACAGAAATTCCTAAAGGGCTGTTAACAAAATAATTCTTAAAGGGCTGTTATGAAAGATGTTCCTAAAGGGCTGTTATGAAAGATGTTTTTAAATGAAAGATTTTGTTATAAATGTGTTGAAACATTTCCTTAATCCGGTAGATATAGCACCGGTCAACCCAAAACCCATTCAACAAATACACCCCAAGGATTTCAATATAAAAAGCCCCTTACAAAACTTAACAAATCAATTGTCATCTTTTACAGCAAGGTGCACCCTTACAAAACTTAACAAATCAATTGTCATCTTTTACAGCAAGGTGCACCCTTACAATACTTAACAAATCAATTGTCATCTTTTACAGCAAGGTGCACCCTTACAATACTTCACAAATCAAATGTCACTGGGGAGCCCTTACAAATACTGAACATTAAATTCATTTGTTTCTTATGTTTCTTACAGGTGAAAGGGAGACAACTACACAGAAACCAAAATAAAAGACTAAATAAAAAGTTGTGTAAAAATGAAACAGGCCGTTTTCTACATATCAAGCAAATTAAGTGGACGTTAATAAACTAAAAGAAGGATGTTACAAACGAACGACACATATATTAGCGGGTGTTAGCTGGGAGTAAGACTCATGCTCTGTCAATATTTGTCAAGTCCAGAATAAATAATGCATTTCTACAATTTAATACAACAAGAAACAAATCACTACTCATTGCAAGGTGAGTGCTTAATAAAAAGTGATATACTGATGTAGGTATTATCTTGGGGCGACGCTCTGCGAAAGAAGCGAACGGCTCCGTTAATTCATGTACAGTAGACATGCAACATGACAGGTGTGGTGTGTTCCTCGGACAATTACTCTCATCTTTGGAGCCAAAGGCACCACCAATTGCAGTAAGGTCAACATGAAACAGGTCATGCTTGTTCCTCGCTCTTTGAATGATAAACTTTTGATACAGCGTCAAGTTGCGATGATGTCATAGTCGGTACCTGGTTTGCAATGCGGTGGTACTTGTTTTTTCAAATGAACCACATTTATCTTTATTCACAGGTTTATTTCATTTTTTCTTAAAATGCTTTATTGATTCTGAACAAGACATTAGAAAGGTTGATACAGAGCATGGACTTAACACTGATGACTTGTACAATACTCACTTGATTAGGGCCCATCATTGGATTGTGTGGACCCGAGGGGTGTGGGGAAGGCTGAGAACCGCCCTGTCAACGCAAGTCAAAAAATATTTCATTCAATTGTTTTTGAAAATAAGGAATTTGGAAGGACATTTGAATGGTGTGAATTTTAAAATCTAAAAATCATATCAAATTTTTTTTTCTTTTCTTTTTTTTGAACAGAGAAATGTCAAGGACACATGCAAGATGTAAAATCGCGATGTTAAAATATATAGTGGACGTTTAAATACAAGAAAACTGAAGCAAATATGAATGCGATTTGATTAGGATGTTTTATACTTTCATATTTTCACAATTTAATGGGAGTATAATTATAATGACTTGAAACATGCATTCGATCAACAAGATATAGAAGGTGGATGTTCAAACTTGATTGTAAAATATGGGTTGATATTTATATATATTTATTCAAAATGGATTTGGATTAAAAGTTTTTTTTATATATTTATACTTACAGGGAAAAAACTGGGTGGGATAGGACCACCTGGCATGCCATCTTGCGGCGGCATTTGACCTAATGGACTCGGCGCCGCTGCATTCTGTAAATATAGAATAAGAAAATGGTAAGTAACCATGACAACCAGGTAATAAGTGTAAAATATGAATAATTATTTTGTGTATTATTACATTAAAAGCAGTATTCGTTACATCTGAGGGATTATCCAAGAAAACTGCCTGTTGCAGCAAGTTTTTAGCGTGAGGTGCACGGGACTGTGGGTAACCCACTAGTAACATCAACTCTTGATTGGTTAATCAGATGTCTGATGTCATAGGGTCAAAAGTCCAGGAATTTGAGTATGGAGTATGGGGGGTCCGGGGTGGGAAATCACAAGCTCTGAGACAATATTTCTACTCATTTTGGTGCATACACGGAACGGATTAAAGTTGAGGTGTGGCCATAACGTCAAGACCAATGATATACACGATTAACAAATGTTAGGAGAATGCTCCGCCTGAGTAGATAGGCAATATCAATATAATCAAGTGGTATAGGGTGGATAAATTATATGCAGATTCTTTATATGTATATGTGAACAGTATTGTATTGTTTAATTTAAAGGGACAGTCCCGATTTGAGCAGAGCCTCAAAAATAAAAGTCTGAGTCTGTATGAAATTTAAACGCCAAAATATAGAAGAATGGTGTATATACCCTGACTTAAAATTTCAGTTCAAAATATTGTGTCGTTTGGACGTGAGCGTTAAAACAGCTTATCCGTACACGTAACCCTTTTAAGATTTCGGGTCAATTCTTTCGTTGGGTGACCCTATAATCGATTCCCGTTCCTTTAGAGGTCTACACGGTGAATCGTCCATGTGCTGTACTTGATAACAAAAAGTAAATTTCACCGACACATTATTTTTATAAAATAAAAGTTTGGTTTTATCAAATCACCGCATAATACAGTTTGGGACACCGGACTTCATTTTCAGATGACAACTGGCGGTTTAAAGTATCACATATATTGTGTTAGTTGCTCGGGCCTAAGGTAGGGTATTTTAAGGGATTCTAACACATAATTAAGTAGTTTTATTCTTAAAAACATTATCGGGATTGACCCTTTAATGAACTTTGGCAATATGAATAAACAATTTTAGAAGATCTTGTTTTTGTTTTTGTAGCAGTGTATTAATTGAACTATGAACTCTAGATAATGTTGGACAGTCATGTTCTTGAGTGTTGTAAACCCCTCTACGCCCCCCCCCCCACCACCCCTGTAATTCGAAAGCTGTTTAGTTGCTTTAGAAATTTACACTCGGCACAAATCAAACATCAAGAATCAATAGGAAAGATGGATTCCATTCATGTTTGATTGACCATGCCCTTGCTTGTTGTTATGGTAACGTGACATGTTAGCATAAATAAACAAATAATACTATTCATTGAGTAACACCTCATCATCGTCACACCTTTATCAATATTGCAATGTCATGATTAATTTATTCCTTCGACAGATATTTCATACTTGAAACAGACTCGATCAGACCATGACCCTCTTATAACTCAATTGTAATTCCATTCGTATTGTTCTGTACACTGAAAGAGTTTTTTTGCCTTCGTCAGATTTGTTTAAATTTTAACCAGACTCCAACCAGACCAGCTCCCCCACCCCTATCTTGTTTAATCCTAATTTGTTCCATTGTCTCTTTTCGGTCTTTACTACACTGGCAAGAGGTTTTAAGAGTTTGATGCTATGAATTATCGAACAAAATGACCCTTGTTAACAGTTAACAGAACTGAACAAGGTTGGGGCTGGGCCAATGAAGACAGGCATACTCCCGACAGTGTGCTACGAGGGAAATCGTTGACAAATCTCTTACGAGCACTCTAATGTGTATACTAGACTGGTTTTTCGTTCCATCTGAATGACTAAATGCCATCGTTTCCAAACCCCAGGAAATACTGATGACCTTTCTCTGCAAATGCAGGTTAGCTAGCCAATGTGTTTCTCAGTGAGCCACGAATGAATGAATGAAATGGGGTTTTAAGTCCTACTGTTATGCACTTAACCTGAGCTAATTGAAGACGGGCATGCGCCATACAGTGTGCTATGAGGGAAATTTTGCCCGGGCAGCAGCACTCGGCCTACTCTTATATCGAATCCGGATCTTTTACATGCACTCCAATGTGTACACGGGACCTCGGTTTTCGTACCATTCGAACGACTAGGCAGCTGTCCTTGTCAGGCCCTCCTGCATCACTGACAAGGGGAAATCACGTCAGAAAACCGAGATGAACTTTCTCGGCCATAGTGAGCCACGAAGACATGTGACTCACCATATGGCAAATGAGAGAGAAATGGGGCTTAACGTCCACTCAACACAAACTAGATCATTTCGGGACTAACATATGGTTTATGTCCTGAGTTAGACATCAAGCAAGGAAATACGAAGAAATTTTCCTTTATTAGTCACAGATACATCCAGACCCTATATCTGGTTATCAAAAAGAGAGAGAAAGAAAGAAAGAAAGAGAGAAAGGTGAGGTTTAACATCCACTCACACAAACTAGGTCATTTAGGGACTAACAGATGGTTCATTTTTATTTCAATAATTCACTTGAGCGTAGGGGTCTTTAGCGTAGGAGACCCCTAGAAAACCCACGAGGCTGGACAGGTGACCCTACTCCTCATCACGTTAATGTTATTAGTTTGATGGCATCTGTTGCATACGATCCCTGTCGACAAACCTCTACATGTATGTACATGCAACTAAATGTGCATATGATACAACTGACACAAGCAATCATCGGTTCCAGTTGCACAGGATCGACTGAACGCATTACTTAAGCAGAAAAATTTGGTTAACAAGGTCGAAAAAAGCAGGGAGATATGACTTATATAGTAAAAATTCGTTGGTTGACAAGGTCGATATAAATAGGGGTTTATTACTCTTTATTGGTTAAGAAATGCAACCTAAGTGGAGCTGTGCGTATCACTTGAAGTAAAAGGTGTTAGTTGTAAACAAGGAGGAAGTGTTTTATGAATAAACGTGTGATACTATCAATATATCAACACGTGTATCTGGTCACCGTTATATACCTAAATAATCAACTGATATATATATACCACCAAGAGAATCAATAAATACATATACTCGATACATTTAGTTAACCCAATTCACATGCTTAGGCTAGGCTACATGGATACAAGTTTTATAGTTAAACTGATTCACATGCTTAGACTACATGTATTTAACGTTTTTTAGTTATAACCATTTCAGACAAATGATATGAAATAGGGTCAGGGTGTGCGAGAGAGAAATGGGGTTTAACCTCCACTCAACATAAACTAGGTCATTTTGGGACTGACTTAACATAAAATATTGTTTAATTTTATTTCAAAAATTCGCTTGCGTGTAGGGGTCTTTAGCAGTGGGAGGAAACCAGAGACCCTGCGAAAACCCACAAGGTTGGACAGAAGACCCTATTTAATGTCACGTTACTCATGCACAATGTACAAGTGACTTGGGTGTGAATAACTCAGAGCACCCAAACATTCAGGAGTTATTTACCCGATTCACTGAGTCCCTGTATAGAATTCTACATCGTATTAATTTCCCAGGGGTTTCAAGTAGTAATCTTGCTTATCTGCATTTTCCAGTACCTCAAATCACTTTCCAGGATTTTCAAGGAATGTGCTAACCTTGGGGGATTAACATCCTACTGTTCTCCTCCGACTAAGCTAATAAAGACGGGCATTGCGCGTAGGAGTGTTTAGCAGTGAGAGGAAACCGGAGTGCCCAGAGGAAAACCCCCGAGGAAGTATACTAAACACCTATAGACCTAGTGAACATAATATAATTCATTTTCTATTTCTTTCGGAGAGAAATGGGGTTTAACATCCACTCGACACAAATTAGGTCATTTCGGGACTAAAAATTAGTTCAATTTTATTTCAATAATTCGCTGTCTTATAGATAGGGGTCTTTAGCGGTGACAAGAAGAATGGAATGTAGATTTCTTAGAACATTATTTACATAGGGCTGTCTGGGCCTTCCACAGGGTCAGAGAGAACGATATGATTTACATAAGCTCATAGGACAACAGTCTTTTACACAGGGTCACAGAAACCGGACAGTGGTTTTTAAAAAAATATTTTGTCTAGCTTGGACGCGTTTTACGAACTCCATATTTTAATACCATCAATTAAATTAACCCAAAATCTAGTTTTATTGAAATAAAAACTTTTATAAAACTAAAACAGACAAGAGTTATCCGCCTCAAGAAGTCAAGAGTTGAAAAATTCCAACCATTTTTACCCTGACTTTGTTCATGAAGTCAATGGCAAAAGGGGACTCACATCATCTGAATTGAGGCTCTCCATGGGGGACCTTCCGGCTCAAGTTAATAACAACCGACTGGAGAGAAGGATTAATACAAATTGTGAATAAATGTGAATGAAGTTATTCCATTTGTTTATTTGCTGTGATTGAATTTAATTCAACATTATTTTTTAATTTATTCATAATTTAAATCTACGGGGAATTATCATGAAGGTGAATGACATGGTAGACAATTTGTTTATTTTGTTATAAAAAATATATAAGTAAGATATCTATTTATCGAACATAAAATGGTATAAAAACAAACGATCAATATATCCAGATGATATAACTTATTATAACAGATTATGAGAGAGATATTTTTAAAATTGTCAGTGTTTAGCTAGCAGGAAAACCTGTGCAGTAAATGAGGCTCTCTACCAATAAGATCCACTCTTAAACCTACATTTACTGTAAACCATCTAAAAACAAGTTCTTCTCTTCTAATATCCATAGTTTAACACAGTCTTACTGTAAACCTCCTAATACAAGTTATTCTACATCAACAATATGGAGAGTTTAACACTTTTACTGTAAACCGTCTAATACAAGATACTATCTTTTATAATGTCCACATTTCATAACATTTTTACAGTAAACACTTTATAGTTATCATTAATTACCGTTATACCAACGGACAAAAAATAAATCTTAAATCTCCATGTAATTTGCAAAATTGATAATATTTTCGTCCAAGAATGGTTGCATTCTGTTTAGTATTTAAAAAGATATGCCATAATGGTGAATTGAAGATTTCTTGTTGAAAATTAAAAAAAAAACAAAAAAAACAATAGATTAACAATACAATCTCAAGAAATCAGCAAATTTAGGTACGGATAAAATGAAATGGAGTTAAAGAGCCTACTATTCTGCTGTGACTGGGCCAATGAAGACAGACATACAGTGTGCTAAGAGTGAAATTTTGCCTGAGTAGTGGTGCTTTCGTTTACTCTTATACCGAATTACAACTGCCAAGGGATAGATTATGTGTAAGCCAATGTGTACACATCACCTCTTATTTTTTATACCATCCGCAGGACTATACGTTGGCTCTTGCCAGATCCTCTGTCCCACACCCAAACAAGGGGGGAACTAAACCAAAAAATCCTGATGAACTTTCTCAGCCAACACCATGATCTAACACAAGACCGCCAGGTTAGCGAGATTACCAACCTTGGCCTCTATTTCTCGAAATCTTGACGAAAGATAAAATTCAAAATTGAGTAGATTCAATTTTGATTGGCTAAGCATTAAAATCAATATGATAATATCCAATCAAAAATTACTAAAATTTGAATTTTATCTTTAGTTAAAATTTCGTGAAACATACCCCAGGCTAATGAACTACCAGACTGAATCACAGCTGATGTTAAACCATCATGAGTCGAAGAACAATAGTTTACTGTATTTGACAAAAACCAGAACCTGTTGAGCCTCAAGAAGTAAAATAGACCAGTTCTAGATCCTTGTATTCAACTCAACCTACATGTACATGCAAAAACATGAAAATAAGTCAAATATATATTCATGCACTGGTCCAACAAAATTAGGGCATAAAGCTCGGCAGATGGAAGTCTTACATCATATTCTCAATTAATATCCGATTCCATCCGATTATTACATGAAATGGAGTGGGGTTTAACTCCTACAATTGTCTTATTGAAACTATTAGTCAATAAATGAAATGGAGTCGGGTTTTACTTCCCACACAAGTCTTTTTAAAACAACTAGTCAATAAAAAAAATACCTTCGATATAAATATCGGTATTATATACAGATATATGTTCACAAGATAATATTTACAAAATTTCACAATATGTTTCGGTGATAGCAGATTGAGTGAATGAATGAAATCGTGTTTAACGTCCTACTATTATGCACCTAACCTCCTGAGCTTATGGAAGACGGGTATATGCCATACAGTGTGCTATGAGGGAAATTTGGTCAAATCGAAGAAATGAAGATTGGTGTAAAATGAAAGAGAATAAAAACTTCTTTTCATTGGTACCTAAATTCTAAGAATCGGACAAAAATTGGCAGAGATATAGGGAGTTTTAAGTTTTTATACTCTTTCACTTGACACCATTTTCTCCATTTCTTCAACTTGACCCAAGTGTACTGTTTTGTACTGGAGGGTCACATATATCATTAAACGAGTTAAAGTGAAAGAATTCCAGTAAGGAACAGGATTCAGAAGGTGAAGTTTGATAAAATCACATAAATATGTTCCTCATTCAGACGTTGACCTAGTTTACAGATAATATGTTAATCTGAAATGGGAGAGTCACGGTGGATAAGTGGGCAAGATGGTGACTTTTTAGTCCGGAGGTTGCGTGTTCGATCCCTGCATTGGCCGAGAAAGTTCATCAGGATTTTCTGACATGCAGGACGGGGATTCATGACACAGCGCGCGCATGTGTTAAGCATTCGCGCCCCCCCCCCCTCATCTCAAGTTTAAATATGTGGGCAATTATTTTCCAAGATAAGAACTTGACTCCAGGTGCCAAAATGTAGTCAACCCACTCAAAATATAGTTTGTACATTGACAGGCATAAATTCAAGCATTATCAGCGATAACATCTCAAGTGCGATAAATTTTATCCGGCCCAGATGTCTTTCTTCAGAATATTTTTTTTTTATTTATTGATTTTAATAATACAGGTTTATCTTGTAGAATTTTGTTTTGGGTGTAGCGCGGTCCTAGTGCACTTACTATTAGAAGCGAGTCCATTGTTTATAAAGTTCTTTTTATGCTTTGATATACTTACATGAAACCTACAGTCAACCAATTAAAATAGTAGCGCCAGTAGGGCCTACATTATTTGTGAATTAAAGCCTAACAACAAATATTAAAGCCCCAATACCACTCTTGTTGTAACTGAATAATATATTTAAATCTTTATTCTGGACAACAATTTGTACTATTTTAGAATATTCCAATAAAAAAATGATACAAATTTCATCTTAACACACCTAATTTTAAAAATTGGAAAAATTCAACCACATGCTGTAACATGGTTTGAAAAGCCTTACGTAAGCACTTTCAAATCCAACTTGGATTTAAACATATTTTCGAACCCTCTGGACAAGTAAGATAGGTTGTAATGGATAATTTACACAACAGGTAATTTACACAAACATCTTGTAGTTAGAATATGGCTAAAAAAAAATTCTGGACCTGTCAAGCCAGCAAGAGTGTTTTTGTCCCTTTAAAAGTATCAGGCTATGTGCCTGCATATTTTATACAAATTCGTGTAAATTTTTTTTTAGAAGATCAACAAAATAGAATGGAAATTTTTTTAGGTTGCCTAATACACTTTATAAATGGAGTTGTCTCCCTTCTACTACATACTCAAATCCTCTGACTGGAGAGATTTTGTTTGCACCAAATATACTTATTATATGTCTTATGTTTCATCATTATCTTTAGGTTATGATTCAGATATCAACGTGTAATAGTTTTTCGGACAACTTGTTTCATTATATAAAACAATAGGGGAGATTTTGTTTCGACAGTTTTTGAGTATTTTTGAAACAGGTTTCGAAATCTGTTGGTTCTGTTATTCCAAAGTAAATGTACGGTGCTAAACCACATAAAAGATAAGTTTTAAATGTTCCTCCTATTGACAGGTTTCGCTTTAGTTTTTATATTTTATGCTGACTTTTTATTGCTTTAAATCTTCCTAGTGATTAATCAGAAAATTTCACCCTTTGACCCTCGGCATCACAAAGACTAAAAGGGAATTTAGAAAGTTTACATTTTTAATTGAAAGAGTGATAACTTTCAATCATATTTTCATGATACAAGAATGGTTGCACATTCACTTTCAGTAAAAATAATCTCATTTGACCTTTGACCCTGAATATCTCCAAAAACTGCAGACTGATTATCACTCGGCATTGTATTCTACGCAAAATTTTACTCTAGATAAGTCAAGTCCGTTTTTTTGCCCATTTCATGCCCCCCCCCCTCTGGTCTAATAATATCTCAAGAAAGTAAGATCATACTCCCAAATTCCCTACATGAAAACACCCTGGAATTACAAAAGTTGGGTCTGGTTTTGTGCCCATTAGGTGGACCCCCCCCTCCCCCGCACTGAACGTTCAGACTACTATGATTAGATACAAAAGTTGTGTCTGGTTTTGTGCCCAATAGGTGGACCCCCCCCTCCCCCGCACTGACCCTCCAGACTACTATGATTAGATACAAAAGTTGGGTCTGGTTTTGTGCCCATTAGGTGGACCCCCCCCTCCCCCGCACTGACCCTCCAGACGACTATGATTAGATACAAAAGTTGGGTCTGGTTTTGTGCCCACAAGGTGGACCCCCCCTCCCCCGCACTGACCCTCCAGACGACTATGATTAGATACAAAAGTTGGGTCTGGTTTTGTGCCCATTAGGTGGACCCCCCTCCCTCCCCCGCACTGACCCTCCAGACTACTATGATTAGATACAAAAGTTGGGTCTGGTTTTGTGCCCATTAGGTGGCCCCCCCCCTCCCCCTCCAGACTTCTATGATTAGATACAGATCTTGTATATTTCGTGAATAAACTACACTGTAGTTCCATGTTCTTTGACTATTTTCAAACACAAATGTCCGATCCCAGTGTTTGGCTAAGAAAATTCATGGGGATTTGTAATTTGACATAAGATTATGACCTAGTGCCGCTGTCCCGTCAAAAATTCCTACTCATAGCACCACGGCATGGAGTATGCCAGATGTTAAACCACATTTCATTCTTCAATCCTCAATCTTAAAGACGTACACGACTAAAAGTCAATGAAACTAGATTTATCTCCCTTTAATAAGAAACCATATTGATTCCCCCACTATCCAATTGAAGAACCTGGCCTATTAGTAAATCCACAACACATTAATTCTCAACTGATCTGCCTCTTTCATTAACAGGAATATTAATTCTAAACATTACTAAGGCTAAAAATTATATCGCCATCAGTACAACGCTACCTTTCTCGTCCCTAACACCAACTAACTCCCCGAACAAGCAAATACATGTACGATAGACTATTTCCATATTATGACCAACTCCCCAGACAGGCTAATCCATTTCCATTTTAGTTAACTGTTACGAAGTTCTGACAAATTGTCAAAAAAAATAAATAAATCAAATTCACTGACTAAAAGTTTTACAGACTGAGTGGAATACAGAGGTTGTAGGACTCTCATTCAAACAGCATTACAAAGATAATCAAACCGGCTTCACAAAAGTTTTATTCAATTCCTATCAGAATTTTGTCTGTCCTGGTCGGTTGCGTGAAACACAGAGCAATGTGCAACCCTTCAGAGTGATCTGTCCTTTAATTAATAAACCTAATAAAAGTTGAAAATCATAAAATTTATCATAAGTTTTGATTTCATAATAATTTTTTTTAAGTCCTTTGATCTTCCTAGAAAAAAAACTAAATGTTTTTTGGGAAAAATCAACAAAGTATAATATTATTTGATTTTTATTTTCTTTTTATCTATCAAATTTGTACCTTAAATTTCTGAACCCCTGTAAAACCTTGTAATGAACCACCCACCTGACTTGACTCGGATTATATCCCTATCGCAATACCTAATAACTATATAGAAATTTACACCTTGGTACCCGCGCTCATTGACGGTATTCGAGGGATAATTATTTTTTATATACAGTGAGATTAATATTGTTGATTTGGTTAATAATTAAAGGTTCATTTTATATCAGAAATATTTTTTTAAGGTCTGACTGAAGTTAGGAAAGCTGTGTTCTGCTTCAGTGTGCATGTCTGAGGGTTGACCCACTTTAAGTCACGAGGCTCTCTACCCTATCTCACTACTAGGGCTGTCTACTCTAACACATGCAGCTAGCTTCACAATGTTAACTCATTCATAGGTCTACCACAAAAGTATTTCATCATTTTTAACCCCGTTTTAACCTGTAACCGGACATTTTTAATAATTTCATATTTCGGTTGTCTTTTAAAAAAACAAAACAAAGGGTTAATCCGACAATATCTTTTAAGCCGACAGGAAATAAAACAAGAGCAGGATAAAACTCAAGGAAACTCGACAAATTGTTGACTCATTTTAAAACGAACACGACATAAACTATATATTATGATAAATATTAGAGTATTTCTCTTTGTAACAGTTTTCAAATATGAACGAAAATGACACAAACCAAAGAAAATTTTAACTTAAAAATAAATCAATTATGTTCATTAATCAGAATAGATTTTCAACTTCTGGAATGGTCTCCCAATACGGAACATTCCCTGGTAACAAGAAAACATTCCTTTCACCCTAAATTTCACGATGCAACAATATGAACTTTTAGACATAATATGGAGGTTGAATGTAGGATTGAAGAGACAAGACCAAATATCTGTACTACACCAATTTATAAAACTTTAAAAAAACGGAAAAAACCCCGGTCATTTCCAGACCGACATATAGTTCAATTTTTTTTAATAAGACACTTGCACGGAGGGGTCTTTTAGTAGTAGGAGGAATCCGGAGGACCCGGAAAAAAAGAAAGATTTGAACAGACAACACTTCTCCTTGTCACGTACAACTTTGGAATTGAAACCACGCCAGTTGACTCAATGATAGACCATATCTGCTAAATATAGCAACACAGAGAAGATAGACAATTTTTCTGTACATGTATTAGAAATAAAAAATTAAGAAATAAGAATTTCTAGATGAACTAGCGATATATAAAGTGTGTATATTGGATGGTGGGGAAGAGATAACGATACATCACAAGCCTCAGGATAACAAACCATATAACCCTCGACAGCCTCATATGTGCTTGGTATTCTATTGATTATTGTGAGGCCATGTGATCAGGCCAGGATCAGTCCAAAACAAAACTAAGGTGGTTAGAACAATTTTATAGATACAATAAATTAATATCTACCTTCTGTTCCACACAGAACACAACAAAAATCAGAGAATTCGAAAGAAAAAAACTCTAAAAATTTATCCGATTCAAGTAGAAAAAATTGTCTGTGTATCGAAAAATTTGTTGACAGGGAAACCACGAAAAAGAATCTAAATATCTTTTCAGACATATTCCTCGAATATCTATAAATAATTACGGACTTTATTAAAACATTGGAATGTTCATAATTTTTCTATCTATTGAAATACACAGCATATTTCACTTTTTTTATATAAACAATATTACATGTATATTCAGGATGTCTGAATGGGATTGGGGAACAGGCTTAGCCTATGTAAAACCCCTCTCAGCATATTTCATTTGATACTAATCAAAACGAATAAATCACCATTTCATGCAAACAGAAAACAAATTTCAAAATGACTTAGTTTAACCAAAAGATAAAACATCAGCCCTACCCATCCATGGAAGCACAATAATGATTGAATCCCAGAAATTTGTAATGGGAGAGAGAGAAAAATGGGGTTCAACGTCCACACGACACAAACTAGGTCATTAAGGGACTAAATGGTTTAATTTTATTTCAATAATTCACTTGCGTGTAGGGGTCTTTAGCAGTGGAAGGAAACCGGAAAAACTTACAAGATTGGGCTGGCGACCCTAATCCTTGTCACATACAACTGGAGGATTCATTTGTAAAAAGCAAAAGTCACAACTACTATTTCAGGTCCATGTATGAAGACATGTGAATATATTTTGAGAGAAATGGGGTTTAACGTCCACTCAACACAACTAGGTCATTTCGGGACTAACATTTTTTAAAATTTTATTTCAATAATTCGCTTGTGTGTAGGTGTTTTTAGCAGTGGGAGGAAACCGGAGTGCCCGAAGTAAACCCACGAGGTTGAGAAGGCGCCCCTATCTCCATGGCACATACGCTCACACCAGGGATCATCTAAACCACAGCCGCCAGCTAGAGGTCGAACGCGGCACTTTAGACCACCCCAACCCCCTGAATATATTTAGAATTTAACGAAAAATTTGCATTGAAATAAATGTTAACTCTTTGAACCCAGACCGAAATACCCGTTAAATCGGTTTTTTTTATATTTGACAACGTGCGTTTTGTTTACATTGGTTTCTTAAAACGAGGCAATTATTCAGCGAGTATTTCCGATGCAAACCGGAAACAAAACATTCGCCAATATTTTCAATTGTTTGAAGGGTTTTTTTTATCGAATTTTGAACAGTTTTTAAGCGTAATTATTGCAAGTACCTCTCGCACTTGCATATTTGCGAAGGTTCGACATGTGGGCAGGACTACCACAACAAACAGGAATACTGTCGTTAAAAGATATGAAATGATTTATATGTTCATTTAGATAGTTAAAGCCTATTCCTTATCATCATTTACAAGCAGTTTCGTTCAGGTTCCTTCATTTTCAGATTTTATTCTCAGGAACTGGCAATTTAGCACCAGGTCACCAGGAGCTCAGGGTGGCTGGCAATTTGGCACCATGTTGCCAGGAGGAGGAGGGCTGGCAATTTGGCACCATGTCGCCAGGAGGAGGAGGGCTGGCAATTTGGCACCAGGTCACCAGGAGCTCAGGGTGGCTGGCAATTTGGCACCATGTTGCCAGGAGGAGGAGGGCTGGCAATTTGGCACCATGTCGCCATGGCACCATGTCGCCAGGAGGAGGAGGACTGGCAATTTGGCACCATGTCGCCAGGAGGAGTAGGGCTGGCAATTTGGCACCATGTCGCCAGGAGGAGGAGGACTGGCAATTTGGCACCATGTCGCCAGGAGGAGGAGGGCTGGCAATTTGGCACCAGGACACTTCAAAGAGTAAACAAAACATGTTGGTATTATTATTCTAATATCAATTGAATTAAGTAACAGGTCACAGTGGCTAAGTGGGTAAGACGCTGGCTCGCTAGACTGACAGTCACGTGTTCAATCCCTGCATTGGCCAAGAAAGTTCATCCTGATTTTCCAGCGTATTTCACTCTTGTTAGTGTCGCCTGACAAAGACATCTGTCTAGTCATTTGGATGGGACAAAAAGTGAGGTCCCGTGTACACATTGGCATGCACATAAAAGATCCCTTGAAAGTTGGAATTCAATATAAGAGTAGGCCGTAGTGCCTTAGACAGGGGAAAATTTCCCTCCTAGCACACTGTGTGGGCATGCCTGTCTTCGGCGCAGAACAGTAGTACGTTAAACCCCATTTCATTTCATATAACCTTGTGCTAATACATGCACATCTCGTTGCTGCGCTTCCAAAACCTCATATCTCAGATTTTGCCAAAAACTTTTTTGGGGCTTATTACATTAACATTTCATCGATACATGCCCTTTCAAAACCTCATACCTCTAAACCAATTAGAAATGCTTATTTTTACCTGGTGACTAATTGTCGTATTTTGATTGGACAAAAATATTTCATCAAAACACAAATATGTTAGTCAAAACCTCGTATCTCAAGACTGCATTGTTTAATTTGAGATACGACATTTTGGAATAAAACATTTGGAAAAAATATTTTATAAGATACGATATTTTGACGTAATTTAATATTTACAAACAACTGTCAGAAAATCGTATCTCATTTTTTGGGAGAAAAAAAATTCTTTAAAATATCGTATCTCGTTTTATGAATTTGGTGTTATAGGTACATGCAACACACTCATACACCCTTCAATGTAGTCTTATTAGCATGTATACTATATCGAAGGAACAATTCAATCCGCCAGTTACTTTTAGATCTGTAAAAAAAATTGTGTCTCCTGAAAAGTAGGAAAATTCGAGACACAAGGTTTTGGAAGCGCAGCCAAGATTTCTACAGTATACCTGTACATCTTATAAATTTATTCATTTTTCCTAAAAATTAAATTCATGATGTTTTTTTTAAAATAAATATTGTTACAATCTGTATTTACTTGTATTATTAAAATGTCATTCTTAAAATGAGTGATCGCTTACAATTATATACTCCTGCAAGGACCTTAAGATCTGTAGATAAGAAACTGCTTGTAGTGCCTAAGTTAAAACGGTCCGTTTTGGACAAACGACTTTTACCTACCCAGCCCCAACACTGGAAATAAAGAACTCTCCAAATATTGCTGTGTTTTAATCCAAACTTAAAACCTTTTTGTTTAAGACAGCATTAACTTTATGACAGTTGTGATCATTTTTGGCTGCGCTTTGAGCATGCTCATGCATGGATATTGCGCAATATAAATAGACTATTATTATATTCTACAATTCTATTTTTTCTATTATAGTAAAACAGATAGTGTTTTGTAAATGTTTTAACATTTTACAACTGTTACAACACAAAGTCAACAGGTAAAATTCTCATTATGGCAACAGATGGCACGGTTTTAAAGTTTATTTTACGATATTTAAGAAGTCAGTCATGATTTGTACACATGTAAACAGTAAATAAATACTAAGATTCCCTCATATCAAATTCCAACTGCGAAGGGATCTTTTACATCAATTGGATTCTGTCGGGTGAAGTGAGTTGGTTCCAAGCTCACAGAACTGGAACTGGATTCTGTCTGGTGAAATGAGTTGGTTCCAAGCTCACAGAACTGGAACTGGATTCAGTCTGGTGAAGGGAGTTGGTTCCAAGCTCACAGAACTGGATTGTGTTGGGTGTAGTGAGGTTGTTTGAGGATCACAGAACTGGATTCTGTTGGGTGTAGTGAGTTGGTTCCAAGCTCACAGAACTGGAACTGGATTCTGTCTGGTGAAGGGAGCTGGTTCCAAGCTCACAGAACTGCATTCTGTTGGATGAAGGGAGCTGGTTCCAAGCTCACAGAACTGAAACTGGATTCTGTCTGGTGAATGGACTTTGTTCCATGATCACAGAACTGGATTCTGTTGGCAAGTTGGGTGAAGGGCCTTTGTTTCATGATAACAAGTGTATTGGGTAAAATGAGGTTATTCCAAAAATCACTGAATGTGTTAGGTAAACGTATCTATTGAAATTGCAACTCGCCACTCAACAACAATTCTCTTCAACCAAAATATGAACCATTAACAACAGTTGGTTTCTCTATATTCAAATCAAATACGTATGTTTGTTTAGTCTTAAAAAACAATAAAACAGACGAGAACTACAAAAGAAAAACTAGACTAATTTTACAATATGGTGGCCATTCAAATCAGTCTAGATACAATCTACATTGAGCAATAGTCTTTGTCAGTTTAAGATAATCTAGAGAGCAGTAGTTTCAAGATGGTTTGAGATGGTGTAGGGAGCAGTAGTTTCAAGATGGTTTGAGATGATCTAGGGAGTAGTAGTTTCAAGATGGTTTGAGAAGATCTAGGGAGTAGTAGTTTCAAGATGGTTTGAGAAGATCTAGGGAGTAGTAGTTTCAAGATGGTTTGAGAAGATCTAGGGAGTAGTAGTTTCAAGATGGTTTGAGAAGATGTAGGGAGCAGTAGTTTCAAGATGGTTTGAGATGATGTGAGGAGCAGTAGTTTCAAGATGGTCTGAGATGGTGTAGGGAGCAGTCGTGTAGGGAGCAGTCGTGTAGGGAGCAGTCGTTGAGATTTAAATGTGTTTAAGGGTGTTTTTAGTGTTCGAGATGCAATTAGTGGGTAGATTGTGTGGTTATGTTCTAATTCAAGTTGGTGGCTGTCAAGATACTCTCTTGTTCTGTAGTTTGATATTGGTCACCTACTCAGACCTCGACCTTGTTATCCTCCCTAGAAATAACGTTCCATAGCTCTTCCTGTCATTCATCTAGTAAAACTCCACTAACCAAGGGGTGATTACTGAGTAGAAGAGAGATAAATGGGGTTTAACGTCCACTCGACACAAACTAGGTCATTTTAGGACTAACGTATGGGGGTTTAGCAGTGGGAGGAAACCAGAGTGCCTGGAGGAATCCCACGAGGTTAAGAAGGCGCCCGTATCCCCATGCCACATACGCTCACACCTGGACCCAAAACCACAGCCGCAAGCCAGAGGTGACTGGCCAACTAGGCCATCCTAACCCCCTTCCCAAGTAGAAGACTGAGTATAATGTGATTATGATTTTATAAATGAATAAGAATCAACTTACCGGTGCCATACCGTTTACACTGTACCCTGAATTTACAAAACCCTGAAACAGAAGAAGACAGAATATAATTAAAGAGCATTCACCTAATTAACATCTACACAGAGTTTAAACATTCTATCACAATTAAAAGCAGGGTTGTCATGTTCCAAAGTCTTTACCAATAAAATTGCTTATCGCTCTTTTGCCTAAGCAAAAAATTCGCACCATCGAAGTGAGTCAGGGTCATTTTATAATGATTCTCTATTTGAAGTTTCATCACCAAACTCCGTCAAGGCATTCACCTAATGAACGCCTACACCAAGTTTGAACATTCTACCACAACTAGTAGGAGAGTTATTGTGTTCCAAAGTCTTGACAATTCAAATTGCTTATTGTTCTGCTTAACCTGAGCAGAAAATAACCTAATAAACACCTACACAAAGCAAGTTTCAAAATGGTGTTAAGAATCCAATTTTGCCAGGGAGATTTGATGGCCAATTACTTTTCGTATGCAAGATCCATCATAAGGTCTGTCAATCAAGCCAACTGGCGTGGTTTCGATTCTCAGTTGTACGTGACAAGGAGTAGGGTTACCTGTCAAACCTTGTGGGTTTTCTCCAGGTTTCCCCCCAGTGTTAAAGACCCTCTATGCGCAAGAAAATTATTGAAATAAGATTGAATCATGTGTTAGTCCCAAAATGACCTACTTTGTGTCAAGTGGGCATTAAACCCAATTTCTTTAACTCAAATTTTATGAGTAAAACCCACCTTTTATAAAATAAATTAAATGAATGAAACCTAGCTATCGGCGCTATCTGGAATAATAAAGACGGGCGTGCGCCAATGCAGTGTGCTACATGAATGAGGAGCTTTTGCCTGACATCAATATAATTCAAACCCTAAAAGTTTTTTTCATGTGTAAGCTAGTCTACCAGAACCTTGGGTTTGTTTTGGTCCCATCCAAACAACTATAGTGATCCTTGTCAGACCATCCATAATGCATCACTGCCAAGAAGACCCCCCCCCCCCCCCGTCCAGTCAGAAAATCCTGATTTTTAATGTTAATGTCCATGGCTCTGCACAGATTTAAAACAAAACCATATTTTAGCCATCTACTAACTTGATCAAAAATGTGAATTACGTAAATTGGTTGGCTACGAAAATAATATCCCAGATGCTAGAGTTTAAAAATACGGGTTTTAGAATTTGTTAATTAATACTGGTATTTACCACTGCTTGTCGTGTATTTTGTACACAAGGAGCAGTCCATTTGCTGATTACACTATTTTGCCTATAACGTTTTTTAGGACTTCGAATTCTGTCTTGTGGTTTGAATTGTTCGTACTTGGTTTTTATTTTATTTAACACATGACAAGCAACGATTGTTTGTCATATAAATTGTGTTGTGGTGTTTTTTTAAAATAAAAATGGAAAATGTATCTCCATTCACAGACGGATGCATCCACAAACATTTCATTATGCAAAAAATAATTTTTAAAAACCATTTACTGTCAATCTATTCCCATTTTATATTATCCAAACCTAAGTCAAAAGATTGGTACATGTACATGTCATGTATATGTATTTTTATGTGACTGGTCGATGTTTCATATTTTTGTTTTTTTTTAACTTCCAGTAATTTATGAAGTAATAATAATAATAATAATTTATTTATAGAGCGCCTATAATCCAATATATTGATTGCTCTATGGCGCTATTACATTATGGTAAAGATACAAAATATGAAACCTCACAAAAATAAGGGTTAAAAAGAAATAAAAGAAACACATATTTATATTGCACAATTAGAATAATATATAGTGTGTAATAATAAAAAATAACCTCTGACAGCGTTTTAAACATTTATCGATTAATATGGGTTTTAAAAAGGTGGGTCTTTAACTTTTTCTTAAAAACAGACAAGGAAGTAGCCTATTTATGACATTATTTCTCGCCAAAAGTCAAAGATTGGTATTTTTATGTGACTGGTCGATGTTTATTTTTGGGGGTTTTTTTTAACATCCAGTAATTTATGAAGTATTTATGACATGATCAACACACTGCCAGTCTACATCAAATCAAAGTATATGCTAGTATTGATTATTGACAATACGAAAAAAATAGTGGGTAAATAATCTTGACATTTTAAAGTTTGCCCAATAACTGGAGAAAATCTCTTCAACAATGTTGTGTTGCCATGGTAACCAAAGATCTGTATCAGTCCTGGCCCTACCAATTATTCCCTGCAAGAAAACAGTCATCAGCCTTGGGCTATACCATTTTCTTCACAAGGGGGCTACAGGCTAGGAAAGAGACATTAGGATTTCTATGTCTTCAGCTTGAATACGGATTTATCAGCTTTAAATGCATCTTCCGAGTTTTAAACAGTTAAATATTAGAGTATTGCATAGAATCAAACTCTATATCGCATGTCATTTGCGAGGTAGCATCTCTCCTGGATCTCTCCTGGATCCCTGTAATAAAATCAATGGACTGGCTTTAGAAGATGAATGGTCACAATAGAATAAAGCATGGTATGGTATGGATGGAGAACACCCCAGGCATCAGCTGTGTTCAACTACTGGTCAGCTGTCCCCCTTTCATTACATTTAAAAATAAAACCAGGACATAAAATATTGGATTCGTATACAGAATTCTTTTGTCAAATTCCAAACAGACACCTGTTAACAAAAGGTGTTATGATACATCGCCTTGACAACAAATTACATTCTTTAACATTAATAAACTTCATTTCAGTAATTGTAAGTTAATCCCTTGCTACCTGTAACTACAACGAGATAATGAAAGTTGAATTACTGAAACAGGATATTAGTCCCAAAATGGTTCAATTCCATATACTATTTACCCATATATGGTCAATTCAAAATTTAGAATCATCTGCTGACGGTACTCAAGACGATTGAATATCGAAACGGCAAAATTTCAAGTTGTCAAAACAGCTCAAAATGTGGTTGATATTTATTTCAACATCACTGGATTGTTATTATTTATTTAATCGGTAATTTTGATTTATGTGCGGCCATTAATGATCGATCAATGGGTGATTATTTAATCGGTTGTTTAAATTTTTGTGCGGCCATTATGATCGATCAATCAGCAATTTGAGTTGTCTTAAGTCATTTTGTACATAACTCGTTTAAACAAATCGGCACTATTTTACTGGAACTTTTTTTAAAGTTACTCTTTTGAATCCAAAAGAATCCAAGCTAGTAGTTATAAACTTAAATTAATCTCACGAAAATTTCATATTTTGCGAAAAAAACATCACAAATGATGCAAAGTCAGACATTTTTTTTCAAGAAACAAAAAAATATATTGTTTAATACAAATTACTGTCAATTGAGCATTCTTAATGCCTTCCAAAATTCAGTAATATGAACTCAAAACAGAGCTCAATTCTGTACAGTATTAAATCATTGATGATTTCAAATCAACCAACACTCATAATACAATTTTTTCAGACAGGGAATATCGCATCGCAGTTTGTTAAAGGGACAATACCACTCTTGCTGGCTTGACATGTCCAGAAAATTTTTTAGCCTTATTCTAACTACTACATGTTTAAGTGTCCTACAGTGTACCTGTTGTGTAAATTATCCACTACCTCCTATTTTACTTATATAAGTTACATTTAAAAAGGTTTACGTAAAGCTTTTCAAACCATGTAGTTGAATTTTTCCAATTTTTTTAATTAGGTGTGTTAAGATGAAATTTGTATCATCAATTAATTGAAATATTGTAAAATGGTTCAATTTGTTGACCAGAATAATGATTGGGGCATATCATTCAGTAACAATGTACAACAAGAGTGGTATTGGGGCTTCAAACAAAAACTAACGCAAGTGGAAATCAAATATTTATTTGATCAGCAGAAAGTTATTTAAATCTAAGAGAATTATCGAATCGTGTTTCTTACTCAAAATCAAGTGTAAAAAAATGTTCAACAGTCGTGATTTACGATTTCTCGCCGCCTGGATGAACATTTATGAAAGGGCGACAACTCTTGACCAAGTCCACTGTCTTTTGTACAACATTAGCAGGGAATATTCATTACTGGATGATTAAAACATTCCGGATTCACACTGTGGATTAAAGATGGTGTGGTCTAAGAGGAGAGAGAGGGAGAGAGAGAGAGAGAGAGGAATAGGGTTTAAAGTCCACTCAACACAAACAGGTTATTTCGGGACTAACATATGGTTATAATTTTATTACAATAATTTCGCTTGCGCGTAGGGGTCTTTAGCAGTGGGAGCAAACCGGCGTGACCAGAGGAAACCCACGAGGTTGAGAAGGCTCCTCTATCTCCATGCCACAGTCGTCTGATAAATATTGGCGGTAAAAGAAATGAAACAGGGTTTACATGCTACTATTTTGCTCCTAACCTGGGCTAATGAAGATGAGCATACGCCATGCAGTGTTCTAGGAGGAAAATTTTTCTCAGGCACCAACGCTTCAGCCTAATCTTATATCTAATTCAAACCGCCGAGAGATCTTTTACGTGCACACAAATGTGAACTTGGGACCTTGTTTTTTTTCACACCATCCGAACAACTAGACAGCTGTCCTTGTCAGACCCTCCGTACTGCATCTACTGGCAAGGAGAAACCACGCCAGAAACCAAATTTGCAAAGCATAAAAATAAAGGAACAGCTCTTTAGATGTAAATATGTGTCCCTGTAAATATTATGGCCATTACAGATCATTCAATATAACACCTTGAAAACAGACTTATTTACTATTTATTCAGAGGAACTGATAATCAATTTTCAAATTGATAATCAATTTATTTCAAACACCCAATAATTCCTAATCAATTATTTTTGCTCATTTTCCTGGTCTTTAGATGATATAAACAAACCAGTTTAGATGTTGTTTCGTTACATGTAAATGAATTAAAGTATAAATACATCTTTTTGGGGAGCTACAGTGCATTGATCAAGACAATTCATCAGGATTAAATTCATCAGGATTTTCCAGGAGAGTTCCACCAGGTCAGCGGTGTAGGATAGAGGACAAGGGACAATGCATACTCGATCGGATGGAACGAAAAATCGGTGTTCCATGAACACATTGACATGCACATTTAAGATTCTTAATACATGTAGTTGGAATTTGATCAGAGTAGACCCCCTAATGCTGCTGTCCGGACAAACTTTTCCTCATAGCACAATGTATGATTATGAACATCGGGTTTAACGTCCTACTGTTCTGCTCCGACTGGGCTAATGGAGACGGGTTAACATACAGTGTGCTTTGGGTGAAATTTTGCTCAGACCGCGGCACTTCAACGTTCTCTTTTATTGAATCCCAACTGGCAAGGAATCTTTTCGTGCAGGACAGTGTACACGGGACCTCGTTTTTTTTTGTCCCATCTAGACGACACGACAGCTGTCCTTGTCAGACCTCCAGCATCCAGAAGCAATGACAAGGGGAAACACCATGTTGGATTGCGGAAAATCCCGATGAGCTATTCCGGCAAATCAAGATACGAGTCTACGACCTTCAGTAATTTACTCAACAAGGATGGGTTGTCAGGCAACGATGCACATGAAACAGCACATACACAACAATCAGAATATACAACTAAGTAAACACCATCTTAGTATCGAGAACTGAACAATATTTCAATATCACGGTATACATGTAATTACAAAAATCCTCAGTATAACGAGTTTTTGTGCACCAAGTAAGTGTTGTTTATAATCGGGTACGAATCCTCTCTAACAGCAATCAATAATTCACTTACGGGTGAAAATCTTTACCAATGGCAGGAACCCAGAGGAGAACCCACAGAAAATTTACGCGGTTGGACAGGTGACCCTTCTTCTTGTCACGTACAACCAGGGATTCGAAACCACGCCAGTTGACTCAATGACAGACCTTATGACAGCATGTGCCAACCATTCGGCCATCCAACCCCTCATCAATAACAGAAACAAGAGCAGAGGCAGATCCAGGGGGGGGGGGGGCGGCCTAAATCCCTAAATAACAGTAAAAAAAATTAGATATGTGCCAAAAATCACCACTGACACCCCGATTTTTTCAAAAATGTTCTCAAGGCCCCCCCTAACTGGATTTCCTGGATCCGCCTCTGAACAAGAGGTTATACCTACATGTTTGTTACGTTGGGTCACACAAACCTGTTGTCAACAATAATCAATACCCACTACAGAACAGGCGACATGCAGCTCGAACTCGAGTCAAGAATTGCAACACTCTGACGAAAAGGTTAAAGTTAATCAAATAAAACACGAAACTATACAAAATAAACGTGAGCCAAATGAAATGTATTTTTTTGTCCATATGCAAGGAAAATTGACAGTTCATGCATTCCTCTATAAAAACTTATAATAATTTCTTTGAAGGAAAAGGGTGACAAAAAAATAACATTGATGTAGGAAAAAAAAGAGAAATTCAATGGGGTGTACTTATCTACAATGAGTGAGCTAATGAAGACCGATCCACGCCATGCAGTAAGCTACATGTATGAGAGAAATTTTGCATGGACAGTAGTGTTACAGCCTACTCGTACACGCATTTTGAATTCCAAATGTAAAGGATTATTTAACATGCACGGCAACAAGACCCGTTTTTTTCTCCCATCCGAATGACTTAATGTAAAAGACTGACGAAAAGGGAATATAGGGCAAATATGAACCAAATGTATTTTTTGTTGATTTGCAGGGAAAATAAATAGTCTTCAATATTTCTTTAAAGGAATAAAGTGATCTAAAATCTCATTGGTTTAAAGGGACAATCCCGATAAGAACAGAGTCTCAAAAATTAAATTCCGAGTATTTGTTAAATTTATGGACCAAAATATAAAAGCATGATGTATTTACATTGTCTGAAAATTTCAGCTGAAAATATTGAGTCGTTTAGATGTGAACGTCAACACTGCTTATCCGGACACGTACATGTAACCCTTTTAAGATTTTGGGTCATTTTTTTTAATTTGGTGACCTGATAATCAATTTACGTTTCTTGGTAGGTCTATACAGTGAATGACCCATGTACTGTACTGTACCAAAAGGTAAATTTCACCTACATATTATTTTTATAGAAAAATGTCTGGTTTTATCCAGATACTGTATAATACAAAGGTCTCCATTTCCAGATGCAGACTGTCAGGTTTAAGTTATTTACACTGTACAAGCATATCACAAAAATCGGGTTAGTTGATCGGCCTTGGATAATGGGTTTTAAATGACTTTAACAAAAAATTAAGGAGTTTTATTCCCCAAAAAGCTATCGGGATTGGCCCTTTAAGGAAAAAGAGATAAATGAAATGGTGTTTATCATTTTACTTTTTTGTACACCGACTCTGGTAATTAAAGACAGGTGACATCTGAATGAATGAAATGGGGTTTAACGTCCTACGCTTAAGCACCGTACCTGGGCTAATTGAAGACGGGCATACGCCACAGTGTGCAATGAGGGAAATTTTTGCCCGGGCAGCGGCGCTACGGCCTACTCTTATATCGAATTCCAACTGCCAAGGGATCTTTTACGTGCACTCCAATTTGTACACGGGACCTCGGTTTTTCGTCACATCCGAACGACTAGGCAGCTGTCCTTGTCAGGCCCTCCTTCTGCATCACTGACAAGGGAAAATCACGCCGGAAAATCAAGATGAACTTTCTCGGCCAATGCAGGGATCGAACACTCAACCTCCAGGCTAGCGAACCAGCGCCTTATCCACTTAGCCACCGTCATCCCCCCCGGCTCATAGAATTCCAAAGAAACAATGTGGGCCGTGGGGTGGTCCATGCCTTACTGACATCACAAAAGCCTTTCCCCCCGTTGATTCAGGCAATTTATGTAGTGTGTAAGATATTTCATTCTGTCACTTGACAAATACTTAAAACATGCATGTAACATTTGTCATTTATATACGATTAGTTTAGCAAAAGACAAAAGCCGGCTAGAAAACTTGTCAACACTGAGTCGCAGAATCAAACCCTGACCCACCTGGTTTGTTGAGCCAGCAGGTCAACCATGGTAGCTCCCAAGATTGTAGCCATAATTCTCAGCTTTGATGAGCCATTTAAAGCAATAGGGAGATAGAGAAAGAGAAATGAGGTTTAACATCCACTTAACACAAACTAGGTCATTCGAGACTAACATATAATTTAACTTTGTTTCAATAATTTGATTCCATGTAGGGGTCAGGTCATTAGCAGTGTTGGCAAACCATGGAACCAGAGAAAACTATGCCAGTTGACTCAATGGTCCACAAGTTGTTCAATTAAAGTTATACAGAATTGAAATTTCATTGATTTATGCTGCTCAGATGTAACAACATTGCCCCCATCTTTTATTGGTTATCGGTGAAACCTTAAGGGCCTAGTTTAAATCTGATTGAAGCTGGGAGATTATCTAGCATAGACTTTGTTTTCTTAATTAAATGTTAAATAATCAATCCTGGTACAAATTTAGCCGTGAAAAATTTAAAATACGAGCAAAATGCAAATGGCCCACGAGGATTTCCCCAAGTTCATGTACATGTATTTAACACCCCAACATGGGGCCATCCATAAAGTATGTATGCTTGAAGGGGAGGAGGGGGGTCACCCCAAAAACGTACAGGTGTGTAAATTCATTGGCAAAACGTACGTACAGGAGCGTACAGGGGGGAGGGGGGGGTTGAATTTTACCCATTTTGAGCGTACATACTTTATGAAGGGCAAAATATTCCAAATTCCGAAGGAGTCTCACAAACTTCAAACTTAAAATTTTGTTTACGGTTTTATTATGGAAATGGTTGAAAATCAATATGCTGCTCAACTCTGTGTATTCATTTCTGATCAATCATCTTTTGGGACAATCAAGAGCAGTAAGTTCGAAAGAAATAATTGAAAATCAATGCTCATAATATCGTTCTATACAACAATTCTTTATGTAAGATTTAGATAAAGAGCTTGTCATTCTTGCTATAATAGTTCGAAAATAGATAAATGTATATACTAAAAATGTCATTCAAATTACTTCATTCTGAGCCAAGTTATCATAGTTTATAGATTGACAAGTTGTGTGCAAAGTGGTAACAAGAACACTGGTATATCCAAGACTTAGCCTCACTTTCCCATTTCTAAATATTTTTTTAAATGGTGAACTGTTATAATTTAATATACATGTAGTTAAAATCCTGATTCTCCAATGCCATCAAGAGTTAATTAATAATTCAGATATTCAGGCCTAAAGACCTGCAATACGCAGATTTAACTCTTGCATAATGTAGCTCATTTCAAGGAGATTGAATATACAAATTAACAGATTAAACTATGTACTAAATGACACCTGAATTATAATATATATGTAATATATATTTAGGTCAAAACAATAATAACCAAACTATGAATAACTCCAGGAAGTGTAGAAACAAAGTTCACATATGATATATACTGAGGGATTAAAAACAAAACCAAAAAAACCTGAAGCCGTTTTTTAACGAACTAGGTCACCTTAATGTAACGAGAACAATAACAGCCTCAGGTTGATCACTGAATACAGCTATTCGATTGGCTTATTCAGTTCTAGAAGAAATTGCCGTGGGATGGTTCTTG
Organism: Patella pellucida; assembly: GCA_917208275.1. Classification (NCBI taxonomy): domain Eukaryota; kingdom Metazoa; phylum Mollusca; class Gastropoda; family Patellidae; genus Patella; species Patella pellucida. The sequence continues at coordinate 5,376,032 of OU795037.1, forward strand.
GATTAATTGACCTTCAGTCATGGCTTGAGATTTATGTGGAAATATGTGGAAATAGTTAATTATGACATCGTTTCCATACAGCATTATTTGTAATACTGCATGGGCCATTATTTGTAATACTGCATTAGCCATTATGCGTAATACTGCATAGGCCAATATGCGCAATACTGCATGGGCCAATATGCGCAATACTGCTTGGGGCAATATGCGCAATACTGCTTGGGGCAATATGCGCAATACTGCTTGGGGCAATATGCGCAATACTGCTTGGGGCAATATGCGCAATACTGCTTGGGGCAATATGCGCAATACTGCTTGGGGCAATATGCGCAATACTGCTTGGGGCAATATGCGCAATACTGCTTGGGGCAATATGCGCAATACTGCTTGGGGCAATATGCGCAATACTGCTTGGGGCAATAGCAGGGGTCTCGATAACCGGGTTCGCATCGCAGTTTGCGAATCAAATCGTGTCCGTTGCTAATCAATTTTCTAAAAAGTAGCTAACTTGATTCGCACAAATGCTAATCATAAATTTTGCTTCTTTTATTTTTCACACGGTTAATTTTATGTCCACTTTTTAACTGTACGTAAAGATTTGTGGACAGTTTTTATAACGATTTCTCGGCAGTTCTTCGCCAGCTTAGTCACGATCATCGAGTACCTAATACCTATTAATAGCAAAGTTATAGCGCCCCCTATATTATGCAGAGTTACATCCCCCTGATTTATTTTTAGTGACAGGCGGTTTTTTGATAAAATAAAAACAATTCATTGATTTTCTTCACAAAATGGGATAGATATTATGGAATATACCACAAAGGTAGGCACTAGTATTAATGCGGGTAATAAATGAGAAACTTATAACAGAGATTTACAGCAGGGAATTTTCAATAGACGACAGCGATCTTCGTATCGTAGTTGTCAAATTTACCGACGTATCACTATCATCGATGCAATTTCAAAGTCGATGTTACTGTTAGCTCCCGATGCATCGACGCGTAAAATAGTAAAATATTATTTGATTGATATCAGCACAGAGAAATGAATGGCTGTTACGTCAACAAATGGCGAATCAACCCAGAAATGTCCTCGATATTATTTTTTCAATAGTCCTACTACTACTATTTTGACCGGTTAATAATATCAATATGATTATATATGTCATAAAAGAGGATACAGCAAGTACACAGCAATGAGCAGACATTGAAATATTTTTGTCCATAACTTTAAAATAGTGTGACTGAAATAAAGCTTTGCATAATATTGTAAAATTCAACAGATAGATTTTACTTCTATCGCAGTTTTCCGAAATTGTACTTAGTCAATGGATATTCACACACTGCTAATCAAGATTGGACATTGCTAATCAATTTGCCTAAATTTATCTAACTTGATTAGCAGTTCTGCTAATCGAGTTTGAAAAGTTATCGAGACCCCTGGGCAATAGTCGTAATACTGCACGGGCCAAGTGTCGTAATACTGATTGGGCCAAGTGTCGTAATACTGATTGGGCCAATAGTCATAATACTGCACGGGGCACTATTCCTAATACAGCACAGGGCACTATTCATAATACAGCAAAGGGCACTATTCATAATACAGCACTAATTGTAATACTGCACAGGGCACTAATTGTAATACTGCACAGGGCACTAATTGTAATACTGCACAGGGCACTAATTGTAATACTGCACAGGGTATTATGCGTAATACTGCACAGGGCACTAATTGTAATACTGCACAGGGTATTATGCGTAATACTGCACAGGGCACTAATTGTAATACTGCACAGGGCACTAATTGTAATACTGCACAGGGTATTATGCGTAATACTGCACAGGACACTAATTGTAATACTGCACGGCCATTAGGACCATTCCTAATATTGCATGGGCCATTAGGGCCAGTCGTGTTGCATGGGCCAATAGGACCAGTCGTAATACTGCATGGGCCTTTATTCTACTGCAAGGGGCATTATTTGTATAAATGAAAGGGTCGGTAACATTGCAGGTAACATTGTCAGTTAGAACTAATGTTGTATCAATTTCCTGCAGCTTCAATTTATTGTGATGCTTAGTTTCTGTTTAGTTTCTTAAATAATTAACAAGACTGTTCATGTGTTTTAGTTGTTTTTTGATTTGTCGTATGATAAACATATGGTTTAAGAATTTGTAGGAGGCATTTCACCCAGGCAGCAACAATTCCCTTATATTCGTCTTAGTAATCCAAATCACCAATGGATTTTTTACACGCCCACTAATTTGTACACGGGACCTCATTTATTCTGTCCCATCTTAACAACTTGTCAGTCCCGTAGACACCTCTAAAGACCAATGAGATATTACCCATGTTTCTTCATTGTTCAGAGCAGCATGTAATTGGGACTAAAATCCTTCAATTTTATTTCAATAATTTACTTGAATGTAGCATTTTTTAACATCGGGAGAAAACCAGAGAAACCCCAATGAGGTTGGTTTGACAGTTTCATACAAGTACATGTAACTTTATGACAGACCCAATGATCAAAAGTGCATACATCAAACAATTCGACCAGGTACCAGCAGGTAGTACATGTACAGTTATTAATTATGCGGTCACTAAATAAGAAGTGAGAGAGAGAGGGAGAGAGAAATGGGGTTTAACATCCACTCAACACAACTAGGTCAATTCGGGACTAACATGGTTTAATTTTATTTCAATAATTCGCTTGCGTGTAGGGGTCTATAGCAGTGGGAGGAAACCGGAGTGCCCGAAGGAAACCCACGAGGTTGAGAAGGCACTCCTATCTCCATGCCACATACGCTCACACCAGGGCTCGAAACAACAGATGAAAGCAAGAGGTGGCCGGCGAGCTAGAGGTCGAAGCAAGGCACTCTAGACCACTAGGCCATCTCAATCCCCCTAAATAAGATATAAAGTATTTGAGCTTGTGAATGATAAACAGAGATTATACACGATGACAATGGTTGTCAAGGTTTGCGAGAGAAAGAGTGAGAAATGGGATTTAATGTCCAATCGACATGGAACCGCCTTTTTACTGGCGACGCCTGGTGGGAATTCCTTCAGCAAGGACGCCTATTGACTCAATGACTGACCGTATGATATCAAAGGTACACAAGGCAACCATTCTGCCATCAAGCCTTGTATTTACATGAGTGACATTTTTAAAGCTATTACGACACCTACTGTAAAATTTTTAATCACTTTTTATGTCTTGTTAACATATAATTACTTATTAAAGGATTTAATGACAAAAATAGCCATTAGTTAAAGATTTAGGTCCATAAATCAACGGGATTAGTTTCAACAGCAATATGACAAGGTATATTTTAGAAAACATCATATGCTTTTCAAAAGGGTAATGAAATGGGTTTAATGACCTACTGTTCTGCTCCAAACTAGGCTAAAGAAGACAGACATACGCCATACAGTGTGCTAGGAGGGAACTTTTTCCTGACAGCGGCGCTACAGCCTACTCTTATATCAAATTACAACTGTCAAGGGATCTTTTACGATTTTCCGTCCTATCCACATGACTAGGCAGCTGTTCTTGTCAGGTCCTCTGTCCTGCATCATCACTGAAATTTCTCTGCCTATGGAGGGATTTCAAAAGAGTATGCCGCGGAGGACAGTATTAATAGAAATAGATCTGATTTGCATTTAAAGCAGAGAGAGAGAGAAATGGGATTTATCATTAACATGACATAAACTTGACCATTTCGGGACTAACACATGGTTCAACTTAAGCAGTGGGAGGAAATGGGAGGATTAACAATTTGGATATAAAATATACAACTCGTCTAAATGTACTTACATAATCGTGAAATGCCTTCGCCTCACTTGAGTGATCACATGTGTCTCTTCGTTCTGGTGCTGCACAATATAAATCCCAAAAAACACTGAAAAACAAAGAAATAAATTCAAATACTGAAATTCTCGTATTTAGCTCATAAAATGTACTACTAGAGACGAAATATTGGACACATTTATTTGAAAACAAATCTGTGACATGCCAGAGAAAATGTTTATTTAGTGAAATGTCTGGCTTGGTCTCCATCTGATTAAAACACGGATCCTATCAAGTTTCTGATATAAATTATATAATGTCTTTTTATATGCATCCGCGCAAAACAATAGACCATTAAACCACATTTCATTACATTTCAGGGAGCCGTGGTGACTCAGTGAGTAAGACATTGACTCGCTAACCTGGAAGTCCCATGTTTGATCCTGGTGTTCGGAGAAAGGTTTATAAAGAATTTCTGGCCTGATTCCCCCTTGTCAGTGGTTTTAATTTACAGAGAGAGAGAGAAAGAGACAGAGAGAGAAATGGGGTCTACCGTCCACCCAACACAAGCTAGGTCATATCAGGACTAACATGGTGGAACTATATTTTAATAATTCGCTTGCGGAGGAGGATCTGGAAAAAAAAAACACGAAGTTGGACAGACGACCCATTCTCTTTGTCACATACAACTAAGGATTCGAAACCACTCCAGTTGATTCAATGACAGGCCTAATGATACAGCGCATACATGCTAACCATTCGGCCATCCACCCCCTACTTCAATTTACAACAGCCAGAGAATCCTTAACATGTTTATTAACAAGCCTGGAAACAAGTCACAGATTCAGGCTTTGTCAGGCACATAACCCACAAAACCTCTGGTGTCTGTCATTATGTCTGGCACTGATTTGACTTTTCTGCCGATATTATCAATGCCAATACATGTCCCGCACTAAGTTGAAATGTCAGTAACTATTTCATAAATGCCTGACATTTTGTCAGGTACATCTAAAACTGTTATTTCCACGCCTGTTTATAACATGTTTTCTTGAGCAAGATTAAATGTAGTGAATTGTCTGAAAGACATATTTCATATAGTGTTTGGAGAGGAAGAGAAATGGGGTATAAACTCGACTTCAGACAAACTAGGTACTTTTTTGTATACATGTACATGTACATATTAAGTCTCAAAGAAAAAAAAAACACTCTTCCATAAACATTCAACATTGGAAATTTTGTCGTTCCTTTAGTTCTACAAGTGATCCACTAATCCATATGCGGTACTCGGTGGTAAGCGATCTGAGATATAACTGCTAGACGCATCATTATTTCACCAAAACATTTTTTTTCTTTGATAAGATTGTTATTCCTTTCAACTGTTCAGAGAGAGAATGTATGAAATGGGGTTTATCATCCTATGCTTTTGCACCTAACCTGGGCTAATGAAGACGACCATACACCATACAGTGTGCAATGAGGGATATGTTGCCTGGTCAGCAACTGAATTCCAACTGCTAAGGGATCTTTTATGTGCACGTCAATGTGTATACGGGACCTCAGTTTATCTTCCCATCCAAACGACTGGGCAACTGTCCTCGTCAGGGGAAATTACGTCAGAAAATCGAGATGAATTTTCTAAGCCAGAGAAAAAAAGAGAGTTTAGCATCCCGTCAATAGAACTAGATCAATATGGGACTAACATATGGTTTAATTTTATTTCGACAGTTCGCTTGCGTGTAGGAGTCTTTTGGTAGTGGGAAGAAACCAGAAGACCCAAGCTTTGACAGACGGCCCTACTACTGGTCACGTACAACCGGAGAATCAAAAACCACGCCAGTTGACTAAATGACAGACTTTATGATGCGCTAACCAATCGACCTTAAACTGATCAACACAATTAATTTAAAAGCCAAATCCCCAAATATTGCATGTCATGTTTTAAAGAAAGGAGGGGGGGGGTACTAAATAATCAACTAATTTGCTTAATCTCTTAACTCTTTCATTCTCGTGACTTCTTGATTTTGAAATGTTACAGTTATGACCCAGATTCACATGGGGGTCACAGTGGCCAAGATGCTGTACATGTAGGTCGAGTGTTTGATCCCTACATTGGACAAGAAAAGTTCACCCTTGGCAGTGATGTAGAAGGGAGGGTTAGACAAGGACAGCTGTCTAGTCATTCAGATAATACGAAAGCCTGAGGTCCTATGTAAACATTGACGTGCAAGTAAAAGATCCCTTGGAAGTTGGAAATCGATATACGAGTAGTCTGTAGTGCTGCTGTCTGGGCAACATTTTCCTCATAGTACACTATATGACGTTTACTAGTATCAGTTGTCATTATTGTGCGTTTTATTTATTTGCGACTTGTAAGATTTACCGGTACGAAAAATAGACACTCTAACCAGTCGTTCAAAAGGTATGAATGATGAATCAATTTCAGGTACGAATGAACGATTTACGGAGAGAAAGAGAAATGGGGTTAAACGTCCACTCGACACAAACTTTGTCATTTTGGGACTAACGTATGGTTTCAATTTTTATTTCAACAATCAGCTTGCATGGAGGGGTCTTTGGCAGTGGGAGGAAACCAGAGTGCCCGGAGAAAATCTACGAAGTTAAGAAGCGCCCCTATCAACATGTCACATACGTTCCCACTATGGCTCGAAACCACAGCCACAAGCCAGAGGTAACCGGCCAGCTAGAGATCGAGCACAGCACTCTCGACCAATAGGCCACCCCAGCGCCGGCCAGCTAGAGGTCGAAGCGCAGCTCTCTAGGCCATCCCAATCCCACTGAACAATTTACAACACAGTCAAATTACAACAATAACACAAAGATTAGCGACTTACCACCACCACGAATGTAAAAACCCTGGAGGTTCTCCTAATGTGATATTTTTTTCCCACCGTATCTGCAAAGGAAGAGTAGAAGACTTTAATTGATCAAGTTGATGATCAACTGCAAAATCCATCAGATAAGGGTGTGTAATATTTAATTTAATGCATTTATCAAGGACATAATTTATATACATTGTAATGTTGCAAAACCAAATTTCAATGTCCATATTTATGTAGATAGACAATTTAATAAATTTATAAATAATCTAGATAGATGATATTCTTTAAATTTTAAACTCTGAAATCCCTATTCGTAGGTTAAAGTAGGTAATATTTAATCATAATGCCTTTATCAATGTAAACAATCTATAACATTGTTGCAAACTTGCAAACCAAAATCTCAATGTTGTTATCCGGAATAACAGGGTATTTATGATTTTTATGAAGAAAAAAAAACTCCAGTGGAAAAACTTACTTCTGACAAAAATGTCTGTGCTGATTTTTGTGCCCCTACATGTAATAAATATTCATAAACGTATAAAGCTAATCTGAAAAATATAAAAAATGTAAAAATTTTACAATCGGAAGAACAATTTCATGGCGGCGGCCATATTGGTAAATACAACGTGCGTGAAATTCTGACTAATGCTGCATATTATTTGGATAAATCAGTTTTTATATGATTAATCTGGTTGGCGGTATTCCACAAGATGTTGCCGTAGATTCGTAACGTGTCCGTCTTATTAATTATAATCAATTAACGCGATAATCAAAACAAAAACATCAGTCGTCAGAGGGGGGGAATGGTAACCGGAACAGCCATTCTGTTACGGATTGAATGGGGCATCCCTCACGCGCAGGTGGAAATTTGCCGCTTGCGAAACAAAGGATGATATTTTTCGAACACACATATATCCCGTATATTCCAAAGTTTATATTCCATCAGCTAAATCCATTTTATTTCTTGCATTTTACTCACTTTTCCCTGGCTTGAGCATCGGAAGGTACACTAGAACCTTTTCCTTTGGCATACATGCTGAGCGATACACTCGCAGGCACCTGTCAAGACATCAGGGACGACACTGACCCCGTTGCCTTGCCAACATCAAGTAGACCTGTCAAAATGGCAAGTCTCTATTGGATAGTTAATTATAGTAAGCGTGGGGTGCCTCAAAACCGTCGGTTTTAACATCATGCGGTACTGCGACAAAGCCGTTTTGGCTTAACGCCAATTTACTGGCTCGATGAAATGGTGTAAGTTTTTGGAGGTTCATTCTTTCATTTCTTTGTTCAAGAGGCGGAAGACCGTAACTAGCATCAGAATGTATCGACAAATAACCAAAAAATATCGATTAGTGTTTAATTAAATACAAATATAATAACAACCAAATATTTATGAAGTCATTTTAACAATTAATTCCTGATAAATTTTTGATGAATAAACTTGTAAATAAAATACACCGTTAGTTGGGATTCTGTGGTGGAATTCTCGGAGAGAAATATTTGTAGAAATCTTTCGGATTTTGATTGAATTAATTTATAGAAACATAAAAGACAATTTAATTTGTGCAATATTAATTTTTATTCGATTTTAAGAAAATTAAATCTAAAAAAGTAGAAATATGTACCTCGTGTAAGTTGAGTAAATATGCGTTATTGAAAAATGTTTTACTAACTTTTATTGAAAAAGAAAAAAAACCTCAGAAACTTCAAGAACAAGGAAACTATCGTAATTTATGTTATTATTTATTTGTTAAATATTTTAGCACAAAAAAATAAACATATTCTTTTTTTAAAGAAAAAAAACCCCAAAAAACATGGCTCTTGATAATTATTTATAGTATATTGTGGGACTATGATGAAGTTGGTAAATGATGCAGAGTGAATAGAGTACATGTTTATCAAGTGAGAAGACAGCCTGTGTGCTTTGTTTCCGAGTCAATAATACCGCTCGCTGCTCGTCCATAGTCAATGAAATCATTTAAATAATAAAGCAACACAGCGCTGACCTATTTTCTTCGAGATTTTGCTCAATAGATTTTGGGGTAACTAGAAACCGTTTTAGGTCAGACTAGTCTACCCCGTGGAGGGTATTAAGCGTTTGAAAAATATACATCTTATGACCACGCGCTTTTTTTGACGCTGTTAATAAAACGAACAGCCATTAAATAAAGAAACATGTTTATTAAATATTTGTGACTTTATATCTTAGGAGAATTTATATCTATCGGATAAATATTGAAATCCACGGGTTCTGAAACTCGTCCCCTAATTCAATATTTAGACACAGCCTGGCTGTTGTGTACCGTTTAGAAACAACGTGGGCGTCGCGTGTTAGCAAGAAATGGCGGCAGGTTCGATTTCTGAGACGGAATTCAACGAACTTGTGAAAAAAATTATTCAGATATCACAAGCTAATAACGATTTCTGGGAAATACGGAAATCTCCTGTAAGTGAATTGCTTATATAAAACAATTATAGTTCGGCCACACCTTCTCCTGCCCAGAACGTGAAAATAATATCACGATTAGCCTGAATATTGGGGTTACATAGCGTTTACATATCTACCGTTACTAAATATAGCATTTTCACGGACGGGAAAACAAGATTGTGCGAGTTATTCCCCCTTCGTAATTTGCTTGATCAAAACAAGGAAAATGGCCGACAAAGAACAGTAAAAATAATTTTGAAAGGAGACGGTGTATTTAACCGCTGAAGAAACATGAAGGGGAAAGGGAAAACGTCGCATATCGACAAAGATTGTCCACTGGCTTTCCCAGACCTACAGCCAGTTGATCACACGAAAGATTGTTTGAAGTACAGTCGTATCTTGGAAAGAACTGAAGATGAATGTATGACGCTGGATGAACTTGATACCGTTCAGACAGATCTAGAAACTTTATTGGCATCTGCAGGAAAAAGGCTGAAGCTGTTGGAAAGTGAAATACAGATACTTGTCAACTGGCAAGATAAAAAAGACTCGACTGGCAATAAGAAGGGTACTCCAGTTGGCAAGGATCATCAGAGTTCTGGGAAACGTGGGAAAGGTGCTTCGGCTTCAGATGACAAACCGAGTAAAAAGTTGAAAGACGTGAATGGTAAAGCTTCACACGTGGTTGCCACGCCACCAGCAAAACCTAAAAATAAATCTGCTGTGTCCAAACTTCAAGAATATGAATTCACAGATTCCCCACGTGAAACCTTGCCAAAATTGCCAAAGAATGATGCGGTTAACAGATTCTGGCAGTCGGTCGAACCATATTGTGCCGATATCACCAACGAGGATCTTAAACTTCTCGAAGACACCCTTAAATCTCACGAAGAAGACAGCGATTATTTTAAAGTTACCCCCCTTGGTAAACATTATACGGAGAAGTGGGCGGAGGAAGATTTAATGGAAGAGCAGACGGATGGCATTAAAGTTGACAAGAAACGGAACTCTGGTAGTCATAACAACAACCATATCCATCATGATTCAACAACACTTCTGAAAAAACTTGAACCAAACAATATGGAAGATTCACCGTTTGGTCAGCTGACCCAGCGTCTCGTCTCTGCGTTAATTGAAGAGAACATCATGACACCTATAGATGATTCCATGAATGATATAACGGGTGGAAAGGAGTCCGCAGATGAAGCTCCGGCCATTTCACCAAGAACTTTAGCCAAACAGCTGAACATTGGTAACCCAGTGCATCTCGAGAGAAGGATTAAGCGAGAGCTGGAAGAGCAGGGGATTCTCGATTTCGAGGATAAGGAAGACGATAATCCTGATGATGAAATATTAGCGGAGATCCGAAAGAAGCAGTCAGAACTTCGTTTATTGTGTCAACGAAATATAATCATAACTCGACAGCTGTATTGTAAAGCAAAAGAACAAATGGCCAGACAAGAGATGAAGAAAAAATTAGCAGCAGCTGATGCAGAGGTCATGGAAGCTTATAGAAAAATCCAAACCGCGAAACAGAAGAAGAAAACTCCGACCAAAAAAGAAAAAGATGCAGCATTTAAAGCCTTGAAGGAACGGGCCTCAATAATGAAAGCGTTGGAAGTGTGATTTTCAAAAACTTGGACAAAGTTTGTGAATTACCATAATCAAAACATTTTGATATGTACATGTATACTACTGGTTAAAACACATTGTCAATGTTATAACGGGAAAAGTTGAAAAAAATTAACTACCGATTCTGTTACCACAGAAGTCAATTTATTTTTGTTGTGGCCTAGATATATCTATTTATAGAATGAGTTACTTAAAAGATAGGCCTAACCAAGAGAAAGAAATAATTATATGTTCTTGCATGTTGCGATCTTTCCGTTAAAGCTAGTGGATCACTGCAAATAGATATTATTGATATCTGTTGGATTCTTCCAGCAATCGACGGATATTTGATCCCCCGGCCCCACCCACGCATCCCAACAAAATATCTGTTGGATCCTTTCCGACCCACCCCACCAAAATAATCCTCCAAATAATTTTTAATGATATGGTTTCTTCATCCCTTATATTTGCTGTATTTTCATTGCTGATAATTTGCTTCAATGAAATATCCACAGACGCAATTTTTATTACATGACAGTATAGAGACAGTTATTTCGGACAAGTCAACATGCACTTGGCATGTTTTTAAATTGAATTATGCTGTAAGATGAATAGTGTACCGTTAATGTAGTACCAATCTTGTGGGTTTTTTCCGGGTCCCACGATTTTCTCCAACTGCTAAAGAAAATTATTAATGTAAAATTGAACCATATGTTAGTCCTGAAATGACCTAGTTTGTGTCGAGTGGACTTAAAGCCCATTTCTCTCTCCCTATCCACCCCCCCCCCCCCCAACCCCTCAGATCTTTTGGAATGATTTCCTGAGAACCAGAATATTATTTGAATGACTGACCAATCAGACCTAGTTTTATAAATGTGTCGTGTAAACTGTCACATTTCATTGTTGATTTAAACATATTTTATTACTTTAAAGTACCGTAAAGGGATGGGATAAAAGTTACTAAAACGTCATTGTTGTGTATAAAAGTTTCATTACATTTACTCTGAATCGTTAATATTCATAATGTACAAATATAACATTTTTGTTAAATTCATTTTCCATTTTAACATTTAACAAAGAAATGGTAGACATTTCTAATCCACCATATATCTCTGGCTCTCAGCCGTACAATGATGGTCTAGAGAGTTGATTATGGTCTTGTCATGTTAATAAATGTCTAAATAATAATTTATATGACATTGGAGGTCAGATTAAGATCTGCAATAGGCAGATTTAGCTCTTTAATAAAAGAGAGTAGAAATTATTGTAACAGTTATTTATTTATGTTTACAAACAAATAAATATAAAGTTAAATAAACATTGTTTCCTGATTATTTTGCAATCTGATTAAAACACTGATACTGATTCTATTTCGTTGGTACACGTGGTGGGTAGGATGGACGTATGGTTTTATTATAAGATCTGTCATTGAGTCAACTGGCAACGCACAATAAACAACACAGTATATCAAATCACCTGAACTGATCTTGGGGCTATTCTTGGTTCCCCCCCCCCCCGCGTTGTATGTGAGAGGGAGAAGGGGTGTCTGTCTAATTAAATTGAGACATGTTTGTCCCAAAATGACCTATTTGTTTTCGAGTGGACGTCAAACCCCATTTCGCTCTCTCTCATATGTAGGAAGTACATGTATGTACTTGGAGAACCTGTTGTAAAGCACATGCCATAGACCATCCCTGCGCGCCCCCTTCAATCTCCCCCTGTAAGTCAGAGAGGAATATTTGAATTGAATCAAGGGACATGGTTTAAAGAAAGACACCAAGAATAGAGAGAGAGAGAAAGAAATGGTTTTGATTCCCCAGTCATCCGGTTTCAACCCACTGCTAAAGACTCCTACAAACAAGAAAATTATTGAAAGAAAATTGCACAGTATGTTCGTCTCAAAATGACCTACCGTTAGTTTGTGTTGACGCCCTTAACAGGGATATCCAATATTAACATGTGCTTTGCATTAAGAGGTTAATGGGGATGCGTAAGCTTTAAATCATAAGGACTGTTATTGAGTCCCGTCTTCAATTAGCCCAGGTTCGGTGCAGAAGTGTAGGATGTTAAACCCCATTTCATTCATTCTGTAATTGAATCTAGTTGGATCATTTCACAACTTGTATGTGATAAGGGATGGGGTCCATCCTGTTAGGATTTCTCCAGTTTCCTCCCACTACTAAAAATGTAAAGGTCAATCCCCCCCAACCCACGCACCAGCTGACCTGCTATTATTGAAATAAAAATTGAACCATGTGTTTGTTCCGAAATGACCTTGTTTATATTCAGTGGACCTTAATTATATTCCAAGGATGTTACTCGTTCAAAAGCTAGCACGCTAATGGTAAAATGTGGCGCGCGCATCTCAAAGGACCGCCAAGATTACGTCATAGAGAAAGGTAAAATTATATTCTAAGCAGGCCTGGAAATAACGGTTTTAGATGTACCTGACAAAATGTCAGGCACTAATGTAATAGTACCTGACATTTTCAACTTAGTGCCGGACATGTATTAATAGTATCAATAAAAAAGACAAATTAGTGCCTGACAAAATGACAGGCACCAGAGGTTTGGTGCCTGACAAAGCCTGAATCTGTGCCTGACATTGTCAGTGACAGGTGCCTTATTTCCAGGCTTGATTCTAAGGGTTAAAGTAATGCAGGTATTTTTGTTTAATTTCAGCACGATGAGAGAATTTACCTGGTGAAAAGACAGACGGTGAATATATCAGGGGATGACGATCAGAATTTAACCGATACGAACAAATCGGATAGTTTACAATCTGTATCAGTTGAAGAGGTAACTTAAATTCCTGTTTTGAGTAGGGTCGCCTGTCCAGCGTCGTGGGTTTTCTATGGGTCCTCTGGAGTTCTCCCACTGCTAAAGACTCCTACGCGCAAGCGAATTGTTGAAGTAAAATTGAACCATGTGTTAGTCTAAAAATGACCTAGTTTGTGTCAAGTGGACGTTAAACCCCATTTCTCTCTCTCTCTGCCAACGTCGTGGGTTTTCTCCGGGTCCTCCAGTTTCCTCCCACTGCTAATTCGTGCAAGCGAATTATTGAAATAAAATTGAACCATGTGTTAGTCCCAAAATGAAATAGTTTGTGTCGTGTGGACGTTAAACCCCATTTCTCTCTCTCTCCAAAGTTGTGGGTTTTCTCCGGGTCCTCGGTTTCCTCCCACTGCTAATAACCCCTACACGCAAGCGAATTGTTGAAGTAAAATTGAACCATGTGTTAGTCCCAAAAGGACCTAGTTTTTGTCAAGTAAACGTTAAACTCCATTTTTCTCTCTAATTCCTGTTTTGTATTTCTGACATTCGTTTGAGTTGTTTAACAGTGTCTAGTAGTTTGAATGGGACAGAAAACCAAGGTCCTGTGTTGGCCGAGAAAATTGCTCATGATGTTATCCTTAATTAGTTGTCCAGCATGAAGAATCTAGTACAGAAATAAAAAGGGGTTTTACGTCCTACTGTTCTGGTCCAACTGGGCTAATGACGATGGGTATAAACCATACAGTGTGCTCTTGGTGAAATTTTGCCCGGGCAGTAGCACTCTGGCCTACTTTATATTGAATTCCAACTGTCTAGGGATATTTTATGTGTACACAGGACCTTAGATTTTTATCCCAAACGAATGACTAGACAGCTGTCCTTGTCAGGCCCCCCATCCTACACAACTGACAAGGGGAAACCATGCTGGAAAATCCTGATAAACTTTCTCGACCAACACCAGCAGGACCGAACCCGCGACACCCAGGCTAGCTAGGAAGTGTCCTACCCACTAAGCCACATCTAGTTAAGACCAGCGTCTAGTTGTTTGGATAGGAATAAAAACCGAGGTTCTGGTGTGTAGATAAAAGAACCCTTGACGGTTCAAATTCATGGATGAGAATACGGAAACACTGCTGTCCAGGCAAAATTCTCCTCACGGAACACTGCATGGCTAATTCTGGTCTTCATTAGCCTAGTCAGTGAAGAAAGGTGGGATGTTAAACCCCATTACATTTCCGTAGCCGAAATTGGATTATTTTTTTTACTTCTGATCACCGCCTGTAATTAATTTCAGGGCTGGGGCCATTATGTTGCCAATGTACATGTAATTAATTACATTACCATTACCAATACCGTTACTTTGTAAATGGAATCACTACAGTTATTAATTATTACTATCTCATTTTTAGCAATGTAATTAATTGCCATTACCCATTACATTGAAAGTAATTAACTACCATTACCCATTACATTTAAAGTAATTAACTACCATTACCCATTACATTGAAAGTAATTAACTATCATTACCCATTACTTTATGACTACATTAAGAAAAAAACAAAACATTTTTTTTTTTATATTAAAAAGACAACCTTATTTTACTGCTATGAAGCTCCTACAAAATCAAAGTCAAAATAATCCTTGACTCACTTTAAAGGGACAATAACACTCCTGCTGGCTTGACAGCTTCAGAAAATAAATAATATCCATAGGCGAACCAGACAGGGGGGGGGGCAGCTGACTTTCGGGCAAGCTGACTTTTCGGGCAGACGGGTAAAGTGATGAAAAAAAATTATTTCATCTACTTGGCAAAAAAAAGTGCCCGATATCTAAAAAAAACACTAATTTTACAGGCTTGAATAGCAGTAAAACGCATTTGTGGCTGTCAAATAATCCAAAATTTTCTTGGGGGGTCAATACAAGGTCAGCTCCGCTTCTTCGCCTCTCAAAGAAAACCGGCACCGCTGTGTATAAACCAGAAATATTTAGGGCATCGATTATTTTGTGAATGCAGATTCAACAGTCTGATTGGATGGTTTGAATTCAGAGTTGGATTTCGGTTACAAAACCATTGGATACTTTTGGAGTCACTTACATGGGCTAGAATAGTAGAAAACCGTTTGCGGTGATTAATTGGTTGTTTGGAATTCGAGTTAGCCAGGTAGGCTATATAGGACCAAATTGAAGTTGCTGTATTCAAAACGAAAAGTTTGGAAAGTGGTTAGAGTGCGAATTGTTTGAATTTAAAGGATTATCACTCCTGGCACGGGCTTGAATCAATCTCATCACAATCAGGAATTTAACCTGAAAATTTCCTACAATTTCCAGTTGGCTTTCTTATGGTAGATTTCTTCGGGCGTCGGTGTGCGATCGGTTTCTTGGTTGACGTGTAATGAAACCAGACCGCACCCGGTTTGTAGCTTGAACGAGTTCAATATCTAGAATAATTTTTGTAATGAATTCAATATCTAAAATAATTATTTTAATGAATTCAATATTTTTTTATTGTGAGAGGATGTTGTAGTAAAACCAAAGCTGAGCAATACGAAGCGACTTCAAGTCGATAAATACAAGATAAAATTAATTGTTTGACCATGATCATGCGGGGGCGCATATAACATAAGCCCTTCAAGGGGCGCCCAATCATGCTGTATTGGGCACCCCATTGACAAAGTCGTGAGCGCCAAACCATTCTCGCTCAACACTTTTTTTATTATGTGCGGACCGACAAACATACTTTGTCATTTTAATGCGCCCCACCAATCATGTCATTTTTGGCGCTCGACCGGGATAAGCCACACCACAGATCACCCAGTTTTGGACGCCCCCTCAAGTTAGGTGTTAATCGTGTGATTCATTATGAGGCGCCTCACCTTTTGGGGGTTGGGGCGCCTCATAAATATTGACATGGAGAAGGGACATTGGTTAATTGTCCCATTAATCTCGTAGATAGTAGTTTGCTTCGTATTGCATCCAATGGAAAGGGCACCTTTGGCACCCCTTAGGGGAGCAGATTTTTCTCACAATGGATAATGGCATTATGCATTATGTGCGTCCAACAATCATATATTGTCATTATAAGGCACCCCACAAATCATGTCATTATGGAAAGCCCTCTGGGATAAGGTACACCGCAGATCACGCCGTTTTTGACGCCCCTTCAAGTTGTGGTCTTCATCGTGTGACTCATTATGAGGCGCCCACCATTTGAGGGGCGCCTAACATATAACGACATGATTAGTGAGGCTCCCAAAAAAACAAGTAACATTGGTTAGGTGCCCTGTATATCCCCCGTCGTGTGTGCTCCAACCAATGTCATTCGGCTTTATGGGGCACCATTACTGATATGGGCATGTAAGTCGCTGGTGTAAGTCGCTGGCCTGGTATTGTATTCAGTGGAAAGGGCCTCCCTTTCCCCCCCCCCCACTAGATACGGGCCTGAAGACCCTTGCCGCTGTCTGTAAACCATTACTGATATGGGCATGTAAGTCGCTGGTGTAAGTCGCTGGCCTGGTATTGTATTCAGTGGAAAGGGCACCCAGGGGGCGCCGTTTTTTTCGAGAGGGGGGGGGCGATTTTTTCAAGGGGGGCAGCTGCCCCCCTTTCCCCCCCCCCACTAGGTACGGGCCTGAAGACCCTTGCCGCTGTCTGTAAACCTGATTTTTTTTCCCGAGCATTTCAGGTTCTGCCCCCCCTAACTGTCATTAAGCCTGTACGCTTATGATAATATCCTTATCTAAGTACCGGTACTAGATGTTTAAGTGTCCTACATTTTGTGTAAATTATCCATTACATCCTATTTTACTTGTCCAGAGGGTTCGAAAATATTTTTAAATCAAAGTTACATTTGAAAAAGGTTTACGTTAGACGTTTCAAACCATTAAGTTGAATTAACCAATTTTTAAGTAAGGTGTGTTAAGATGAAATTTGTATCATCAATTAATTGAAATATTGTAAAATAGTACAATTTGTTGACCAGAATAAAAATTTGAACATATTATTCAGTTACAACAAGAGTGGTATTGAGTCTTTAATTAATAAATATTTGTTTATGAATTGTTATTTCTATAAATTATAACATCAAGGCCCATTTTCAAAGGTGACAAAAACTGATATCTGCACTGTATGACTTAAAAAATGGATCGAAAATATGGAATTTTATAAAAATTTGTCGATAAAATATTGTGTAACTGTGATATTATTAAAGGGCCAATCCCGATAATATTTTGGGGAATACAACTGCTTAATTTTGTGTTCAAATCATTTAAAACCCATTATCTAAGGCCGATTAACCAAATCGATTTTTGTGATATGC
Organism: Patella pellucida; assembly: GCA_917208275.1. Classification (NCBI taxonomy): domain Eukaryota; kingdom Metazoa; phylum Mollusca; class Gastropoda; family Patellidae; genus Patella; species Patella pellucida. Next base: position 5,393,794 of record OU795037.1, read on the forward strand.
TTGTGAATAACTTAAACCTGACAGTCTGCATCTGGAAATGGAGACCTTTGTATCATACAGTATCTGGATAAACCAGACTTTTTTCTATAAAAATAATATGTAGGTAAAATTTACCTTTGGTTATCAAGTACAGTACATGAGTCATTCGCTGTATAGAGTATAGACCTCTTAAGAAACGTAAATCGATTATCAGGTCACCAAATGAAAAAAATGACCCGAAATCTTAAAAGGGTTACGTGTCCGGATAAGCAGTTTTGGCGTTCACCTCCAAATGACTCAATATTTTGAGTTGAAATTTTGAGACAAGGTATATACACCATTCCCCTATATTTTGGCGTTTTATTTTCATACATTCTCAGACTTTTATTTTTGAGCCTCTGTATAATTCGGGATTGTCCCTTTAAGCAAGACTCTGAAATGAAAATATATTTTTATTTTATATTAAGTAATCACAAATGAGGAGATACTTGAAGACCATTGTTTGGTTTGTCACTCGTTCCTTGAGATTAAGATAACAAGGTAGTAAGACTATTGTCTTTTAATCTAACTGATTGATTGATTGACTCTGTGATTGACTGCAAATTGGCACTAATCTTTGATTTTATACATGTAACCTAAAAGGTGGATTTCTGAAATGATGTACATGTATATTGTATCTCATTTTTTTCATGGTCAACCTCATACATGCTTTTGGGCAAGAGTTTGCCACATGTTGCTCCATCTGTGGCAAAAAGCGTTTTACCCAACGAAAATTTGGGAAAATGTTAGAGTTGGTCTTAGAGACGAGAATTAACATTAGAGTCAATGGGGAAAGAATTAGTGACCTGTGGCCATCATGAAAACTTGACTCTATAGAGTTACCTCCTGTAACCACGAGAACATATTAAAGGGAGATAATGAATGTTGTAATTTTTGGTATTTCAGGTAAATGATCCAAGTTGTCTAGAGTATGTGAATCGTGTAAAGATATTAACCTACGAATATCATATTATCTACAGTTCTAGCTACAGTGTTCCAGTTTTATATTTTAACGTTTATCAACCAAGTAAGAAATAAAATAAAATAAAATAAAAGATGGGCCATACAATTTCCCAGGAGGGATATATTTTACTTTTATTTTTAATTGTTAATGCTCTAGATGTGTTGTGGAGGTGGGGGGGGGGGCGAATGGTTATCGCGTGCATGCTGTATCATAAAGCCTGTCATTGAGGCAGCTGGTGTGGTTTCGAATCCTTGATTGTACGTGACAAGAAGTAGGGTCGCCTGCCTAGCCTTGTGGGTGTTCTCCGGCTAAAGTCACCTACGCGCAAGCGAAATTATGGAAATCAAATTTAACCATATGTTAGTCCTGAAATGACCTAGTTTGTGTTGAGTGGAAATTAAACCCCAATTCTCTATCTCTCTAGACCAGTCATGAACTACCTTTGAATAGTAATCGACGCATGGGACATTATACAAATCTTCAAGTATTCCCAATAGTTGCATTTACCCAATATTAAGTTATTTTGTCTTTGTAGCGCTACTTTTTACATAAATTGTCTGAATACTTCATCAATTCACGCTGAATATTAATTTGCTACCCTTTTTTTTTATGTTTTCCCTTGTGGATTTCTATTAATGTCACACGGAAATCAACTGCTGAAATAATTCATTATCCAAATACTTTATTAATTAATGCTGAATAATAATTTGCGACCCTTCTATTTTATGTCCCCGTTTGCAGACCTCAAATATTTGCTTGTGATGTGTTAGAAAACACTGCTCTAGCGACTCAATGTTCATCCCATTAAGGCTTTCAAATTACATCTAAATGATACTATTATTTATAGGTGGACAAAAAGATATGTGGAATTTTATTTGCTATCTTTTCTTTTTTTTCACATACGTCCCTGTAGAAGAGGGGGTTTGGATGGCCTAGTGGTCTAAAGTGGAGCGCTTCGACTTCTAGCTGGCTGGCCACCTCTGGCTTGCGGCTGTGGTTTCGAGCCCTGGTGTGAGCGTTTGTGGCATTGAGATTGGGGCGCCTTCTCAACCTCGTGGGTTTCCTCCGGGCACTCTGGTTACCTCCCACTACTAAAGACCCCTACGCGCATGCAAATTATTGAAATAAAATTAAAACCATATGTTAGTACCGAAATGACCTATATGTGTTGAGTGGACGTTAACCCCCCCTCTCTCTCTCTCCCTGTAGAAGGAGACCTTTCACTTAGAAGAAGATCGAATATGAAGTTAACCTGAAATGATTTTTATTTGTAGGTGGCCAACTAGTATCATTGGAGGAAATATGGAATCTTGTTCCTGATATTTATCAACAACAATTACAGGCAGATAAATGGTCTGTATTAACACAACAGGTAGGATGAATCTCTCTCTCTTTCACTCTCGCTCACTCTCACTCTCTCTCTTTCTCTCTCTCTCTCACTCTCTCTCACTCTCACTCTCTCACTCTCTCTCCCTCTCTCTCTCTCTCTCTCTCTCTCTCTCTCTCTCTCTCTCACTCTCTCTCACTCTCCCTCTCTCTCTCTCACTCTCTCACTCTCTCACTCTCACTCTCACTCTGTCTCTCTCTCTCTCTCTCTCACTCTCACTCTCTCTCTCTCTCTCTCTCTCCCTCTCTCTCTCTCTCTTTCTCTCACTCTCTCTCTCTCTCTCTCTCTCTCTGGTTAGCATGTTGTGTCATTCAGTCAACTGGTGTGGTTTCGATTCCCGGTTGTACTGACACGGAGTAGGCTCACCTGTTCAGCCTTGTGGATTTTCTCCCAGTCTTCCGGTTGCCTCGAGACCCCTACGTGCAAGCGAATTATTAAAATAAAATTGAATCATGTGTTAGTCCCGACATGACCTAATTTGTGTCCAGTGCAGTTAGACCTCATTTCTCTCTCTCTCTCTCTCTGTTATCTTTCGGCCTCAAAATCATGAATATTCTCCAAAACCTGACAGAAAATGTAATGTTACCCCCCTTTTTCTCTAATCTTCATACAAAGGTTGAGTGGGGTGGGAAGAGACTTAATAAAATGTTGTCGCTGGGTATCCAGATGTGTGACTGGATTGTTGTCTGGATCCATCTACATCCATCACAAAAAATCTAAACTCAAGTTATCTCCCTTCTATTTGTTCAATCATTGAGTTATAATACATGATAAGGTCCATGATTCAATGTGGTAAACTGTCTGTAAAACTATGTTGGTATCATGTGTTTGAAACAAACGCCCACATTTCTTCAGATTCCAACAGCCAAGGGTTCAGCTTTTGTCTAACAACAAATATCGGTTCTTTAAATGACATCTGCAAGTACGGTTATCTTTTCATAACAAAGCACCTGATGTTCAAATAAATTCCACAGCGGAGTGGGGGGTGCTAGGGGGGTATTTGTCCCCCCAATAATATTTTCTGCAAGTACTCTTTTTTCCAGTTCATTGCGGCCCCTGGACACTTGTCTGTAAGGACCTAGGATGGAAGCCCTCAAATAACGAATTGGTACTGCTGGCCCTGAAATATGCCATACAGTGTGCTATGAGAAAAATTTTGCCTGGATGACCAACATAGCTGCTACTCAGGCGGGTGACCTAATGACTTGCCTCTTGATGTACATTAACCTTTTTATAGTCTAAATGGATAAACTCAATTGTTGACATCAAAACATATACATGTACTATACCATTCTCCACGGACTGCAAGGGGAAGACAACTCTGTTTGGGAGATTGGTACTATACAGGATTATCACTACTAGAGACGATAACACAAATAAACAATAAACTAGTGATAACTCTGGAACCACCAGTGATTAGAACCTTTCAGATTATTATTGTGTTGATATGTATGTTTATATAGATCTCCATCTCACTTTTTTACAGGAACATCCTATACTTAGTCGGCCATTTTATCAACTCCATCCCTGTCTCACAGCCATGATGATGAAAAATATACAAACTATCGGAAATGAGAGGTAACGCATTTATTTATACACAATCAAATCGGGGGGTTAGCAACTTAGCATGTATGCATTGTATTATAAGGCCTGTCATTAAGTCATCTGGCGTGGTTTCAATTCCCCCGTTGTACATGACAAGGACAAGGAGTAGGGTCGCCTGTCAAACCTCGTGGGTTTTCTCCTGATCCTCCGGTTTCCTAAAACTGCTAAAGATGCGGGAATTATTGAAATGAAAACCATATACATGAAATGGCCTAGTTTGTGTCGAGTGTGCGTTAAACCCCACTTCTCTCTCTCACACACGATCAAATCCACCAATTCTTACTGAAGTTATGGTTATTTGAAGTTTTCATTGATCTCTGTTGATTACTGGGAGCCACTGAAACCGAATGACTAAGGTGTTGGCTCACTAAAATGGAGTTCCGGGTTTTGGCCGCAATTGTTCCTCAGGGTTTTCTGGTGTGTTCTGGTTATTCAGACAGAGGACTTGGTATGGAAAGCACCAACTCATTCGGATGGGACAAATAATGTTTTGAATTTCATAAGTTACATAACCAGCTACAGGTACTTGTTATTTATAAAAATGAAATGAAATGGGGTTAGGGTTAGGGTTAGGTTAAATGTTCTACTCTTCTGCACCTAACCTGGGCTAATGAAAACTGGCAAACGCCATACAGTGTGCTGTGAGGGAAATTTTACCCGGACAGGGCCACATTAGCCTACTCTTATATCGAATTCCAACTGCCAAGGGATCTTTCATGTGCACTCCAATGTGTACACAAGACTCTATTTTTCGTACCATCTGAACGACTAGACAACTGCTTGTTTCTTTTTTTTCAGAAAGAATTATCTGATATCATGGCTGAGTTCTGTTGGTCCAGTTGTTGGATTAAACTTACCTCTATTTTATGCCCAGACTTGAAGTTATTGTGGAAGAATCCATGCTTGTTATTGGACAGTGATATCAAAATTATGCCCTGACTGGAACTTATTGTGGAAGAATCCATGCTTGTTATTGGACAGTGATATCAAAACTATGCCCTGATTGGAAGTTATTGTGGAAGAATCCATGCTTGTTATTGGACAGTGATATCAAAATTATGCCCTGACTGGAAGTTATTGTGTTGATCATGTTAGGAACTTGAAGAATCCATGCTTGTGATGGCAGGGTCAGGGTCGGAATTAGGTTGGGGGCGGACTCAATCTAATTAAAATACAGATCTATATTTCGTTTTTTTTTTATATACTTTTGATGGCCTACAATAAATGAAGATCTGATTAGTTGTAGTGGAAGGGTCGCATCAGAGGTCATATGAGTGGCTTTTGACCCCATGGCGTCAGACATTTGATTATCCAATCAGCATCGGTGTTTTTAGTGGGTTAACCACAGGTTATCCACAGTTCCGTGCACCAAAAGGCCTAGAACTGCCGTAAGAACCGTACATTGGCTAATTCCTCACCTCATCCAGAACAAGTCAATGATAATAACTCTTTCAGATCCTAGTGTAGTAATGACAAGTAAAGCGAATTTTTGAACTATAACAATGAAAGGAAGTAGGATCTGTGTTTTAATCATATTCGGGCTGACTGTGTTGCAGTGAGGAACCTTAATATTAAAGGGGTCACCCAATTTTTTTGTTTTTACATAAAGCACTTTATTTTATTTATTATGTTGTATTTATCTGGTCCATATAAATCTATCTGACCTACAAATTGTATTTGCCCTTACTGTTGATACAAGGGCGCTAGTGCCATTTACAGCAAGGGGCATGAAGACAGACATACGCCATACAATGTGCTAGGGCCGGCGGAAGCAATTCTTGATTGGGGGGGGGGGCTTCCATACTAAGTCCAGGGGCCTCCATAACCTGATTTAGCTAAAGCATTCCCCCCCCCCCCCCCTTACCCCTATATCCCGCCAGGCCTGTGTGCGATAATGTAAGCTTAATCCTGCCCAAGAAGAACCAGGATGTAATTTTCTATGCGATAATTGATGTAATGCCCAGATAAGAGAGAGAGAGAGAAATGGGGTTTAACCTCCACTCAGCGCAACTAGGTCATTTCGGCACTATGCCCAGTTAAGACTTGCCATCTCCGAATAGTTTGAAAATGCTGATTAAAATAAATATGTATAAATCTAGCTGGATCACCCAGTCTCTATTCAGGATATATTATATAACTATAGCTATAGCTATATATAGTCTGGATCACCCAGACTAACCAAGGTATATTATAGTTATATATAGTTTGGATCACCCAGACTTTATCCAACGTATATGATTATATAAAGTTTGGATCACCCAGACTCTATCTAGGATATCTTATAGGTATAGTGCATTTACAGTCTGGATCAAGCAGACTCTATCTAGTGGGAGGAAACCAGAGGACATGAACAAAACCCACGAGGTTAGGCAGGCGACCCTACCCATTGTTAGTACAACCGGAGAATCGACACCACACCGGTTGCGGGTTGACTCAATGGCATTCTTTATGATCCAAGACGCAGGTTAACTATTCGCCCCCCCCCTTTTTTTCCCATGATTGTATATGTGGCCTATGATCTAACATGTTAAACCATTCGTGTTTTGGGGACCATGTGTCTTAGAGGGTACGGTGCTGGTTCGCTAGCCTGGAGGTCGGGAGTTCGATCCCTGCATTGGTCGGTGTGGTTTCCCCTTGTCAGTGATGCAGAAGGAGGGCCTGACAAGGACAGCTGCCTAGTCGTTTGGATGGGACAAAAAAAGAGGTCCCGTGTACACATTGGCTGGCGTGCACATAAACGATCCCTTGACAGTTTGAATTCAGTTGCTGCCCGGGCAAAAATTTCCCTCATAGCAAACTGTATGGCGTGCCCGTCTTTTATTAGCCCAGATTAGGTGCAGAAGCGTAGGACGTTAAACCCCATTTGATTCATTTATTCCAAGCTTGTGTTTCAGTTGATGTTAAAACTTATTTCTATCAGAGAGAACAAAAACAAAGCACGTATTTCTTAGTTTTATTTTAAAACCAAAAATGGTCTACATATATCCCGGGCTCTTGAGAGAAAACATGTGCTAGAGTGAGCCCCCCCCCCTCCTCTTCACCCCCTTTCTAACACTAGTCGTATCGAGGTGAACAAAACCATGTGTTTTAGTGATAATAGCCAAGAACGTCATTGGCCGTCCACTTTATTTGCTGATTATAACTTTTTAATTAGGACTATTAGACAATGGAATGGATAAAATATCAACAAATGTATATTTTTGACAATAGTTTAATATTAGACTGAATAAATTGGCAACGAGTGGAGTTCTCCTTTAATTAAAGGTGACGTACATGTCCTTGCCCTCTTGTTGGCTAGATAATAACCACCAATTTATATATATTATATATAAAGGCGCGATTTCCAATGCCACCCTTCGACCTCTTTGAACGGCGGAAATTTCATTCGATCAATCCGGAGGTGTTTAATTCTGTGCTTTTCTGGACATTTGTAACCAGTGTGACGTGACGTCGTGTAGAGCAGTTGGTATTCCCAGGGCATTCTCCACGCAAGTCTCGCTATCCAGCCGACAGCAGAGATTAGTGTAGACTGCAAGGGGACACAACTCTGTTTGGGAGATTGATTCCCAGGGGTATAAATCATCCAGGCAAGTAGGACATGGATAAATATAATCATTCAGCAAACTGATTCAAATACAGATCTATATTTCGTTTCGTTTTTTTTATACTTTCGATGGCCTACACTACATGAAGATCTAACAAGTAATAGTGGGAGTTCAAGCCAGGGGTCAAACCAGCGACTTTTGACACTATGACGTCAGATATTGATTAATCAATCAGCGTTAACGTTTCTAGTGATTTACCCACAGTTTTGCGCATCAAAAGGCCAAGAACTCTCCGTAACAAACCGTTTCATTGGATAATCCTTCACATCATCCAGAACACGTCAATGATAACAACTCTTTCAGATCCTTGTGTAGTAAAGGCAGGTAAAACTAAATTTTGAAGTATAAAAACGAAACGAAATAGGATCTGTATTTTAATCAGACTGTACCATTCAGGTAAGTATTGGGCAGGGCGCATTTATATAAAATTGTTTTAGTTAATTATAGAATTTAAAAGTAATGAAAAAGAGGAAGATATAAGCGACGTAGCGTTGATTAGTCCCGCCATTCAGTGAGTTAGAAGTGTTATAATCCCAATCATTACAGCTGTCACCCATACAACATTTGGAACAATTTCTGTGTAAATTGGACGTAAATTGACAGGAGCGTTGATCGACGTCATTACATCTTGGTAGACAGTCTCGATGATACAGATGATACGTTCCACCAAACATTCCAACCTACAACACAATAATCAAATACTATCTTAGAATACAATGAAAATTATTTCCCTTGCCTGTGGGACTAGTTTCGCTATAGCCATGGCTATTCGCGACAGAGTCGTATGTATGAGCTCAAAAGTTGGGGTGCAGCAGAGAGGTGGGGCGCCATAGCCTTCATGTAACTGAAGGGTGCCCTTAAAATCCGACCGACTGATCAGTACCTTACGAGCATCACTGTGTGATCATAATCAACTGTATTATTTTATAATTGAAAAATTGTCAAATTATTTTGGGGGGATGGAAGGGGGGGGGACATTTCTCAGGGTGCTTTATTTTTCTGGGGGTGCAAATGCGGCCCTGATTCGGGAACTGTTACTCGGACAGTGACATCTCCATCCAATCTACTGCTAAATACAATAAGTAGACGTCAACCCCACCTCGCAGTTTCCGGAATAAATTATATCCAGACAATGTATGTGTTGACAAACCAATGTTCAGGGCCAGGGAGTGAGGTTTGGATGGCCGAATGGTTAACAGCCCGCGTTGTATCATAAGGTCTGGCATTGAGTCAGCTGGAGTGGTTTCTATTCCCCGGTTGTACGTGATGAGGAGTAGGACCGCCTTTTGTGGGCTTTCTCCAGGTCCCCTGGTTTCTTCTCACTGCTAAAGACCCCTACGCGCAAGCGAATTAATGAAATAAAAAATTGGCCCATATGTTTGTGATACAACGCGCACGCGCTAACCATTCGGCCATCCAAGCTGCCTTAACTATACTAACTTGTTATGGGAGCTAAGGTAACTATAGCAACCTTCGTAACTATGGTAACTATACTTACAATACAACCTGATCCAGGTGGACATACTATCTTATTATCCTCGGCATGTTGTCGTCTACCGCAATCTTGAAACGATCCAATACAATGATAGCATTTAACATCCTGGAATATATCACAACAAGGTCAGAGGCGGACCCAGGAAATTCTTTTAGGCGGGCCCGTGGGGGTCCCCCGAGAAAATTTTTGAAAAAATCGGGTTGTCAGTGGTGATTTGTGGCGCATATCTATTTTTTATGCTGTTATTTAGGTCATGGTAGTAACATTGGTGGTGGAACATTGGTTTATTACTGAGTGAGAAATAAAATATAGATATTAAAATAAATAGTATTCCCTTTAATCTTAAAGGACAATATTGGTGCCAGTCATTATCATTATCAGAAATTTACCCATCTGTATCCGTTATCACGCGTCACTTCAGACAGTTATATAGAGGGAGAACTCGTGTTTTCCTTTGGCGTTCGTCACTTCCGATTGTTAAAACATTGATTACGCATTTATCGCAGCAATGGTGTCTGTGATAAAATAATATTTGGAACGTGTTCAACCACTTCTATCACATATGCAACGCCGGATTAACCATGGTGGGGGCCCTGGGGCCTGGAACATGTGGGGGCCCCTGATCGCTGACCGCGAGCGCCAATGGCGCGAAGCCCCGCAATAGGGGTCTGGGACAGGGCCGTATGTAGGATTGTAAAAGTAGGGGTGTAGCAAAGTGTTGGGGACGCCAATATAATGCCCGAGTTACTGTTTGCTGAACGGTGCGTGTGTGTGCGTTGGGGTGGGGGGTCTGGAAGCCCTTCCCCTCCCCGAAATTTTTTTGAAAATTAGACTGTTACAAACGCGTTTTTCACCCACTTGGAGCTGCAATCAACGTCGCTCCCGTGTGTCAATTTCGGCAGCACTATTTCTCATTTTGATGTCAAGCACATCAAAATGAGAAACTCCTTATCCTCTAAACTAGAACTATTCCGAAACACCATAAGACGACGTGGATAGGGCGACCAGAACGAAAATCTCTAATCCTGTCATTTGGTGGCGGCGCTCCCAAAGACCAACAAGGTCCTGTCAAATGTGAATAAGGGCGCCCAGAACGAACCCTTTAATTTATGTGGTGGGTCAGGAGCCGACGCAGAAAGAGGTGATAGGAGAGGCCCTTCGCCTATGGGGCCGGCACCCTTGTCTGGGGTCCTCCCTCAGAAAATTATTAAAATAACGATGCAGGAAACACGTTTTTCTGCTATTGGGGTGATATCTGATAGGCAATTTTGTATTTTATATGGCGGCAAATTTTTTGGGAGAGGAATTTTCTCCTGGTGTCCGCATGTATTATTTTATAGTTGAAAGGTTGTCAATTTTTTGGGAGGGAGCGCCTTATTTTTCTGGAAATTTTCAGAAATTGGTGGCCGGAAACATGATTTCCTGGCTATTTCAGGCACTTGTATGGAGCCATTTAGAAGTAACTCCCCCAGAAAAAAAAAAAAAAATTCTGCCACAAAATTAGCGCATTCTGGCGTTATTTCAGTGGACCAATCCATGCGAGTGCTATGAAATGATGGCATTTCTAGAGGAGGTAGCTGGATGCAACTGAGACTTTTTGTGGCTAATGTGGGGGCCCCTGGGGACTGTGCCTCATGGTGCCCCATGGTAAATCCGGCCCTGGTGATAAATGCGAGTGCTATGAAATGATGGCATTTCAAGAGAAGGGGGCTGGACGCAACTCAGATTTTTTGTGGGGGGCCCCCTAATGTGGGGGGCCCTGGGGCCTGTGCCCCATGGTGCCCCATGGGTAATCCGGCCCTGCACATATGTGATGATGACTGGCACCAATATTGTCCTTTAAAGAGTCATCATTCCAGACTCACGGGATGTTAATCAGACCATAATGAACTCTCTAAACGTTATCATTCAACTCTCTAGGCCACCGGGTAAATAAACCCCTCTAAATACGTTTTTAGTTCACATACATCAAAACACACAGTTTGTACGTGGGAAAGAAACTCTTTAAAGCCCCAATAACACTCTTGTTGTAACTGAATAACATGTCCCAATCTTTATTGTGATCAACAAATTGTACTATTTTACAATATTCCAATTAATTGATGATATAAATTTCATCTTAACACACCTAATTTTAAAAATTGGAAAAATTCAACTACATGCCGTAACATGGTTTGGAAAGCCTTACGTAAGCACTTACAAATGCAACTTGGATTTAAACATATTTTCGAACCCTCTGAACAGGCAAGATAGGTTATAATGGATAATTTACACAACAGGTAGGACACTTAAACATCTAGTAGTTAGAATAAGGCTGATTTTTTTTTCTGGACCTGTCAAGCCAGCAAGAGTGTTATTGTCCCTTTAATGGACTTGGGAGTAACATGGTAGCCAAGACAGAACATATGAAATATACAAACATATAACAATCTATAAAACATTTAAAAAAAACACAAATAAACAAACAAACAAACATGAGATAGAATTAAAAAGAAGAAAGAGAAAACATTCAACTGATAAAAGTAAGAACAACAAGGAAACAGGAAACATTGAATTATTATATTGAGTTTTTATACTTACATCTGTTCCAGTTGGAAAATTAAGAAAAAAGAAATATCATGTTTTATTTTAATAATAAGAGAGAGAGAGAGGGGGGGGAAAGAGAGAGAGAGAGAGAGAGAGAGAGAGAGAAAGAGGTCATTTTGGGACTAACATATGGTTTAATTTTATTTTAATAATTCGCTTGCGCGTAGGGGTCTTTAGCAGTGGGAGGAAACAGGAGGACCCGGAGAAAACCCACGAGGTACTGTAGGCAACATGGGTGAGTCGAATATAGGCTCAACCCAACATATGTGGCGCGTGACAAGAATTGTCAACAAAACGGGTCAATTCCATTATGAAACCGGGCGCCCCAGATATTTTTTGGTGGATCCATAGATATTTAGACATCTGATTCACAACCCTTACTCTAACTCTATAGACCATTTGACGACTGGGATTTAACGGGATTTGAACAGTCGCGTGATTTAAAAATGGACGATTGCTAGGATATTAACCCATCTACGTCGCTCAGAATAAAGATATGTAAATGATATTTTCAATATACATGTTTTCAATTTTCATGATCTATTTTTGAACTATTCTAGGAAGAATGAATGAATGAATTAAATGGGGTTTAACGTCCTACTGTTATGCACTTAACCTATTACAGGAAGAACAGTCGTATTATTGTCTAAATCTTACATAATGTGTGTTTAATATAACTATTAGCGAGAACGACCTGGGGCCTGTTTCACGAAATTTTAACTAAGATAAAATCAAAATTTTGGTAATTTGATTGCATACTATTAGATTGATTTTAGTGCTTAGCCAATCAAATTTTAAGTATCTAGTAAAATTGGGGTTTTATCTTTAGTTAAGATTTCGAGAAACAGGACCCAGCTCTTTATCTGAATCTTACATGAGGCAGCTTTAAACTATTATAGCGAGAACTGTCAGCGCTTTATCTAAATCTTACATAATGTATCTTTAATATAACTATTATAGCGAGAACTGTCAGCGCTTTATCTAAATCTTACATAATGCATCTTTAATATAAATATTATAGCGAGAACTGTCAGCACTTTATCTAAAATTTACATTATGTATATTTAAACTATAAGAACTATGATTGTATTTACCGTCTGTTTTCAAGGCCGTTGATGGAGTAGTGTGGTTGTGTTGGGTGTGAACCGGCATCTGGGGATAATTATGCAGAATGTTCGCTCGTCCAGTCTCCTCCTCTGTCGTGTTTTCTGGCATCACGTGATGTGTCGTGTTTTCTGGCACCATGTGATGTGTTGTGTTTTCTGACATCACGTGATGTGTCGTGCTTTCTGGCACCATGTGATGTGTTGTGTTTTCTGACATCACGTGATGTGTCGTGCTTTCTGGCACCACGTGATGTGTCGTGTTTTCTGGCATCATGTGATGTGTTGTGTTTTCTGACATCACGTGATGTGTCATGCTTTCTGGCATCACGTGATGTGTCGTGTTTTCTGGCATCACGTGATGTGTCGTGTTTTCTGGCATCACGTGATGTAACGTGTTTTCTGGCATCACGTGATGTGTCGTGTTTTCTGGCATCACGTGATGTGTCGTTTTTTCTATCGTGTGTTGCGTCATGTTACTTTCTGGCGTTGTCTTATGTATTGTAAAATTGCCATGTATGTTACTAATGTCCATGTTAGTTTCTGACATTACCGGTGTGATCATATCCATTGTAACGTCACTATTTTGATTTGTTGTTGTCATCACATCCGACGTCACAAAATCTGACATCATACCAGCTGATGCCATCACGTCTGTCGTCATACCAGCTGATGCCATCACGTCTATCGTCATACCATCTGATGCCATCACGTCTGTCGTCATACCATCTGACGTCATCACATAACGGGAGTGGTTCACTGCATCCTTGTTTGGCATTGTGGACATTTCCATATTCCCCACCGTTGATTCTGATTCCGTACTAGCGTGATGCGTGATAGGAGCGTCCGTCCCCCCTCCAACGATACTTCGTTTATATCGACGCTGTTTCTGACTCCGAGATAAGACCAGCCAGCGGAGCAATGGCATTATATCAGCCCTCAGCACTGCCTTGTAAGATCGGGACAAATCGCCCTCATAACGTCTCAGAGCCCAGTGCCTGTTATTGGTATGACTATAAGATGGGTGCATGTTGGCGAATTTGTGGTAATACTCGAATCTCTTGGATATCGGATCACTTGAATCTAATGAAAATATAGAAGAAATAAAACAAAATATTGGAAGGGGGTTTAACGCCTGGTCAACAAAATTAAGACATTTTGAGACTAACATACTTTTAATTAAGTTCAAGTGTCGGGGACAGTGACAGGTCCGGACCAAGGCATTTCTTTGTTAAATTCTAGCATACAATGGCGCTTCGTGCGCTCCGTAGAGAAAGGGATATGTCCGCGGTAATCCGAGCAGAAACGGGACCCTGGTACCATCCCACCGACTAGACAGCTGTCTTTATCAGGACCTCTGTCCTGCATCACTGACAAGCCCCGTTCCCACGTGACAAACCATGTTCACACGTGACAATTGGCTCTGTGAGTAAGACATTGGTTCGTTAACATTGAGGTCACGTGTTCGATACCTACGTTGAGGTCACTAGTTCGATACCTACGTTGAGGTCACGTGTTCGATACCTACGTGGAGGTCATGTGTTCGATACCTACGTTGAGATCACGTGTTCGAAACTTATGTTGGTCGAGAAACTAAATTCAGTGTTGCAGGACCGAGGGCTTTAGAACTGTCACTCGTAGCCTTACGTGACAAGGAGTAGGGTCGCCTATCTAACCTCGTGGGGTTTTCCGGATCTTCTCAATGGCGGCAGAGGGACAAATATTCGAACGCTTGCGCTTTAATTCATAAGATCTGTAACCCCATGGGTATTCTCCGAGTTTCCCCGGTTTCCTCTCACGGCTAAAGACCCCTGCAGGCAAGCGTTTTTTAACCCCACAAGTACCTCCCTTGTGGGAGGAAACCGAAGAACCAGGAGAAACCCCACAAGGCTGGACAGGCGACCATATGTCTTGTCACATACAACCGGGGAATCGAAACTACGCCAGTTGATACAATGACAGACTTTATAATATAACACACCCCCCGGTTATTAAATGTATGTTGACATGGATACTGTATTTATATCCTACCTGGCCTGGGTGTATTTATTTATATCCTACCTGGATGTATTTTTTCATCTGGGGCTCGGCCATCGATATAATTCTCCAGAAACTGTCCTTTTACAAGACACACAAGCTCAACTGCAAACATACAAAAACTTTTAAAAATATTATACTACTGCTTGTGTATTTTATACACGAGGAGCAGCCCATTTGCTGATTACACTATTACGTTTTTTAGGACTTAGAATTCTGTCTTGTGGTTTGGATTGTTCGTTCCACCGAAAGTGGTAGTGCAGCGCCACCTGACCTAGTATGTTATTCCACGACTCGGGCTTCCCCTATCCACCAAAGGTCCGCCTCGAGACAGTCCGGGTGTAGCTGCTAACCCGGAACAGACAGACATATATGGTATTGAATTAATACGGATTAACAAACTAAATAATATTCAGGTTTTATACTGAGTTTTGACGAATTGACCGTTATTGTTGCCATTAGAAAGGCCAGAATTTTACTAGCAGCGGCATAAACATAATTTGAAAGGTTCAAGCTTACAGAGGACGTACTACTGATAAATCACCCGTGTCCCATCGGAGATCACAGGCGCCTGCAAGGTGGGGACTTTTTAAAAAGTAACATCAAACTATGACTACGTAGGACTATAATGTCTAAAGTCGGTCTAATCCATGTTCGTAAGCGAGAGTATCATTTAACTGGTCTGATTCCGATTTCTAACTCAGGGGCAAATAACTCGTCTGAAATCGATTCTCTTTCACTAGATATAATAATACCAAGGTGAGAAACAGGTTAAATTACAATAATTGGGATAAAAGTTCATTGCTCTAGATGGTGTGAACCAGTGGCAATACTCGCTAACTTTGGTTAGGTGGAAACTCGAGTCTACGATTACGTTCACAAAATGTCCAGGTGACTTTAAAAAGAGGGTCACATTGATAATTTTAAAAAGTCATCGTAGCGGTATTTTGTATGTTTACAGGTGCCCCTTGTCAGAGATTAGCTAACAATACCTCCATTCGCTAGCTTCCCATTATCATGAATCGCGCTACGACTGAAATCACGGTCTTAATCGCGGTGATCCTATCACTATCAGGTCTTATCATATCTATGGGTGGCAATCGTGTCGATCGTAGAAACGTTTTGGACGGTTCAAATCAAGTTTGACTTGAAAGTGGATTGTATTTTTTATAAATTTGTGTCAGATGTGTCGAGATATAATTCCTATTGGCGATCAAAGAAGAATCATGGTAGAACATAGAAGGCAAGGATCCAAAAACAGCCTTAGAACAGAAGTGGGAAAGAGCGGTATTTTTATATGGCAGATTGATATAAGGAACGATGGCCTACACTACATGCAGATCTGACCAGTTGTACTGGAAGGTCTCGTCAGGGGTCACACGGGCTGCTTTTGACCCTATGACGTCAGACATTGATAAATCAATCATCGTTGATGTTTCTAGTGGTCTACTCACAGTTCCGTGCATCGCATGCCAAGAAGTCGCCGTAGCAGATGGTTTCATTGGTTTATCACTAACGCCATCCAGCGCGCCTGTTTTTACAACTTTTTGAGATCTTAGTGTAGTACTGACAAATTAAACGAAATTTTGAACTATAAAAAACCCATTAAATTTCACCATCTCGGTACACAGATTGTAGTTCGTCTTTTTATAGCAATTCTCTCTCTGTCTCTTTTCTGCTCCTTGTACGCAAATAGTGTAAAAGTATGTAATATGAAGGATATGGACCAAGAAGTCACATTTTTTGTCCAATTGTGATGAAAATATCCTTATATCCCAAATATCTCAGCCCATTTCGAAATTCGCGCATTTCAAACCATAACCTCCCGGATAACCTATTCATCTTGTGCAAAATGTGGGCGTATCTTGACTGGTCATGGTAACCGATAGTTAGCTTGGAATTCACGTCGTTTTTTTAGTGAATTGGTAAACAAACCAGTCTCTAGGTGGCTGGCACTCGCGATATATTCAGGGGTGTAGATGTCGATTATTTTGGCGCCGGGGGAAGAGGAGGGGGAATGAATGAATGAAAGAATGAAGTGGGGTTTAACTGTTTAACCTCCTACTATTATGCATCTAACCTGGGCTAATGCAAGACGGGCATACGCCTTGCAGTGTGCTATGAGGGAAATTTTACCCGGACAGCGGCGCTACAGCCTACTCTTATATTGAATGCGAACTGCCAAGGGATCTTTTACGTGCACTCCAATGAGGAGAGAGGGTGTTCATCACGAATGAGACCGACTGATGCATTCCGGTGTGGTTTCCCGTTGTCAGTGATGCAGATGGAGAGCCTGACAAGGACGAAAAACCGAGATCCCGTGTACACATTAGCGTGCACGTAAAATATCCCTTGGCAGTTGTAATTCAGTTGTTGCCTGGGCAAAATTTCCATCATAGCACACTGTATGGCCATCTTTAATTTGCCGAGGTTAGATGCAGAAGCGTAGGACGTTAAACCCCATTTTATTCCTCCATTCCGACTGATGAACAGGTCCATAATACGAGTGAAGCAGCCGCTTGCCGAGCACAACACATACCAGCTTTCCAGGATTGCCATTTCCTTGATCTTGCGGGAAGAGTTTATATATTTCCGATGGTAATAAAACACTTCGCCCCATCCGAACGACTAGGCAACTGTCCTTGTGAGTACAATTGAGTACTGCGCATGTGAATTCATGTTATTTATTAGGAATTTTACAAGAACATACGAATTACTGTCAAACTTTGACAACTTGTGAAAGTGAAAATAATTAAATCACTGAAAGTGATCGGCGATTTTGACAATAGCTATCGTCCCTCACCCACCCCAGTCCATCCTACATTTCTTCTTCCATATAGAGGGGTGGGGTGGCCTAGTAGTCTAGAGTGCCGCGCTTTGACCTCTAGCTGGCCGGCCACCTCTGGCTTGCGGTTGTGGTTTCGAGTCCTGGTGTGAGCGTACGTGGCATGGAGATGGGGGAGCCTTCTAAATCTCATGGGTTTCCTCCGGGCACTCCGCTTTCCTCCCACTGATTAAGACCCTTAAGCACAAGCGAATTATTGAAATAAAATATAAAAAAACCATATTTTAGTCCCGAAATGACCTAGTTGTGTTGAGTGGACGTTTAACCACATTTCTCTCTCTCCCTCTCTTATTCCAAATAAAAGTTTATACATACCACTAATTGCAATAAATAAAAACAGCTTCAAGCCGACCATTTTAAAATATAAAATCCTTTAAGAACATAAATTGTGTCTGCACGATATGACGCCACCAACCAAACTAAATATACAATTTACATATATTTATGACCCCCTTTGTGACAGGTTTTAAACCATAACCATGGCAACAAAAGTTGTAATTAACACATTGTATTGGCACATCCGGAAGATGCTAGTTGTAGATAATCGGGAAAACTGTGAAATAACGATCTATTCTATTGGTGGCCATAACATCCTGCAATCACTGAAGATACCGAAACTAGTGCCCAAAAGAAACGATACCACATGTTTGCAACGACAGAAAAAAAAACTAAACCAGGCCCGGATCCAGGATTTTTTCGGGGGGGGGGGGCAAACATTGTAATAAATGGTAATCATTAAAGTGCCGCATGTATTAGTGTTTTGGTGTAGTCCCCAGAACCTTCGTCGCATTGCCAGGACAGAGACAATGCAAAAATCAGTTTATATCATCAATTAAAAAACGGATACACCAGTCTCGCTGGGGCTGAGGGGGGGGGGGGGGGCACGGCCCCCTCTGCCCCCCCCCCCCTGGATCCGCGCCTGTAAACAAAGCAAAAGTTTATGATTAGTGTTATTCTTTTGAGAAATCCTTTCACAAAATATGTACACAAAATCATTTGAATCAAATCTGTACAATCAATATGACAAGCTGTTAAAGGTCGATGGGGTTGAAAAATAAACATTTCGTAAGAACACTGATCACAGAAACAGCGGGAAATGACACACCACATGTTTAAAAGTCAAGTCAGTAGCGGGAATGTCCACCGTGAGCATCAATACATGCCAGAACACGCCTGTGGACTGATGACGTCTTGAAGTGATTTGTTGCCATTCCTCGTGGAGACATCGTTCCAAGTCCTGCACGTTGACTCGAGGCACAAGGCGACGTCGGATTTGCCGATCGAGGTGGGATTCAGGTCCGGGTAACATCGGGCCATGGCAAAACGTGTACGTTGGCGCTGGCAAGAAAGTTCTGGGTCAATCTTGATGTGTGTGGCTTTGCATTTGCATGCTGGAAAATGATTCTACGAGGCCGTTGCTACAGAAAGGGCACCACAACAGGTCGTAAGATGTCATTACGATAACGCTGTGCATTCAGGTTTCCATGAATTACGAAGTCCCCTTAATGCCACCCCAAACCATTAACCCCCCACCTCCAAATGGCCGGACCTGTAGGACAAAGTTAGGCGCAAAACGTTCACTAACTCATCGGTATACAAGCTGTCGTCCATTGTTTCGGAACATAAGGAATCTGCTCTCATCAGAGAACATAACACGTGCCCAGTCCCGCCGTTGCCAACGTCGAACTCGCCTGGCCTATATCAGTCTGTCGTGTCGGTGTCGAGGTGTCAGGTGCGGTCCGCGGTAGGGGTGAATTGGCCGGATACAATACTGCCTGAGTCTCATGTGGACGGCCTGTCGACTGATCCTGTGACCCACTGTTGTCGCCGCCGTGGATGTCGCTGTTACGGTGCGGTTCCTCGGGTGTAATACCCGGATGTAACGATCCTCACGAGGTGGGGTTACTCCTTGTCTTCCATTTCTGGGCCTATCTGAAGTATGACCGGTCAGACGGAACCGATGCATCAACCAGTTGGTAGTGATGCGGACGCAGCCAACCTTCTGACGACGTCGACATGTGACGCTCCTTGTTGAACCATTACAACGGCTCTCTCTCTCTCTCGATGGCGGTCATATAGGGATATTTTGTGTTCTTTTTGTTGCTGTGATATTAACGTGTCTGGTCAGCCGTTTTATACAGTTTTCATGCACTTGCAGAACATCCTAGAGGGGGAAATGTCACTTTCACGAAATTTACGTTCGTTTCCTAAAGTGATCAAGTGTTCCCGGTATTTTATGGACTATGCTGTGTTAGGGATGTGCAATACGAATTGGCATGTTTTCATACTAAAAATTTCACGTAGAAAAAAATTAACTGGAAACAATGTTGGTATCGTTTCTTTTGGACACTAGTTTATAATAGATTTTTTTTTACCGTTTGTGTAGGTGATTTTATTTTGGTTAAAAATTTCAGGTAAGCTATATCTTTTTTCATATTTTGTTTGAGAGTAAACTTAGGCTTTATTGCAGTAGACGCAGTTCATATAATTATTTACAGGCTATCTTGATCTGACATTTTGAAATCTTCAATAATTTCGAATACTGACTGTTGGGAAAAAAATAGAGCAATCAGTCAAGCGTGTGTAGAGAATTAGGCCGGATGTCTACACCAGTCTGACAAGACACAAACTGGAAGTGAGATCAGCTAACCTTTCCAGGTCATAAGCCTCCATGTCAACCATATTTATTTCATAAATCTGAAACAAGCATGGCGGCTTGGGGGCTTTAACTTTTTTTTATTTGATTTTTTTGGTATTTTTGTAACCGAAGTTCAGCTTTAAATACGTACTGTAACAAAATTGTCCGTGAAGAAACGTGACAAATTCCGGAAACAAAAATTACCAGTAAAATTTTAAACTGTAATTAACTGAAATACCTTCAATTAACATAAGTTCCATTTTCAAATATAAAAAAAAAATCCTGGGCGGAAAAATGATTAAAACAATTTCATTGAATTGTCGCATTTACCGGTTATTTTGATAACCCGTTATGCTTGCTATCCCAAAATATTCTCGATAAGTACAGCAATACAAATGGTGCTAGTCATTTGGCGATATATTCATTATTAGACATATCTAATATAATAATACTGATAACTATTTCTGTACACACAGAACAACTTTTATCTAATTACATTTGAAATTGACTGCGAATATGTGTGTGGGTGTGTGTGTGTGTGTGTACGATTCTAGATGTAAATTAATTTATTGGCCCTAAAGCCGGTTTTTCACTAGGCGAATTTTTTCGCGCGAAGCGAACCTTTTCGCCGCGCGAGATTTTGAGTTGGCGCCATTGTATTTTCCACTACACTAGCGATTGTTTCGATCATTCTTTGTCTCATAGCAAAATTGGCGCGAAAGGTTTCCTTCCCGAACTTCCACACTGGCTGCTGCTTTTAATCTGAGATATTTGCTCTTGTTAATGGTAAGATTGGTTAACATTTTACTCATTCTTACCTTTAACAAAAGTAAATATCTTAGATTAAAAGCAGCAGCCATTGTGGAAGTACAGGAAGGAAACCTTTCGCGCCATTTTACTGCGACGAGAATGGGGGGGGGGGGGCCTTGGCCTCGTGAGTCGTATCTTACCACGTGAGAGTTTACGGAATTCTGATTGGCTTGCTCCTTTTGTCGCGGCTGAAAAGTAGAAACTGTTCGAACTCACTTTTTCGCCAAGAAAAGAGCCAGCGAAAAGTGTTGTGCCGCCTGAAATTATACTGCGCATGCCTAGACTCGAAAAAATTCACCTAGTGGAAAACCGGCTTAAGTCGGATTGATTAATTAATGACCCTTCTCAATCTGTTTAGATGGTTACCAACAACATTTATTTCTACTTCTAACGTATATTGAGAAATATTTTCGTATTTCATTTTACGATCTATTTCAGAGTAATGAAGTCAAATCCGCATGCAGAAAGAAAGACGCCGTACGATGATAACGGATCGTCATTTACAAATCGCTTTTCCGTCATGTTTGCAATATAATTTAGGATACATTTTCCATGAACAAATCGTTTTACTTTTGTACTCTTTTACACGAGGAAATTAGAACCGCAATACTTTTTTGATTAAAATGTATCTTGAATCATTTAGACTGGACACGATGTTACATTCAATAGTTTCCGTTTTTACTCTAATTTCAAATCAGTTATGTTGTCCAATATAACTGTGTAAGTCGCCTATTTAAATTGACAAATTTGTGTGTTCAATGATATTAAGTTAAAGATCATGTAGCTACTTTAATATTTGTTCTCTCCGCCCGGATGAAGGGGTGGAGGGGTACCGGGGACCTCCCCATGCGGTGACGAATCATGACGTCACCTGGCACTGAGGCGGCCTAGCTGCTGAACCCCATGCAGTGACAAGATGACACCCTATTCTCTCGGGGTTTAGAGGGTCTGGGGGTTTCCCCCCCCCCCATATTTTTTTTAAAGTCATACATGAAGTCATATAATATAATTAGTTCTTAGCAGTAAAAAAAACTACCGTGTAGAGGGGGGCAGTGGGAAGGGGTCCCCCTGCCAGTCCGGGCTCGATTATATCAGTTCGCGATTCTTGTCAAGCGACCTGAATGAGTGAGAAAGGGGTCCCGACGGAAATATTGGAGAATTAACAAGACTGCTACCTGTCAACAATTAATAATGTTTCGGGTAACAGGTTAATTGAAACATTTCTAATATCGTGATATCGTTTTTTTTTCTTATGACCAATTCATCGAAAATAGGCCACTGTGTTTCACGATTTTTAAGATAGAAAGATGGGGTTTAACGTCCACTTGACACAGATCAGGTCATTTCGGGACCAACATATGGCCGGTTTTATTTCAATAATTCGTAGGGGTCTATTGATCAGTGGGAGGAAACCGGAGGACGAGTTTAAGCCAAAGCATATTATAGCCTATCATTATAAATTTATTGTCCTGGAAATAGACTATTAAACTATATTATGATAAACAGTTTTTTAATTTTTTTAAATTTTTTTTTTAAAAAAAAAGTAGCCTTTATTATAAGAGTAGTTAATATAGGCCAAACATGTTTCTCGACCCAATTTATTCAAAAGGTCGAGAAACTTCCCGCCTGGTTAATCGCGAAGAATCCAGTCCGATAGAGGGCGTTTGTTTTGTAATAAAACCACGCGTGTCACTCGAGATAAACACACCGGAACACACACGGCTAAATTGTATTTTTGTTTCTCATAAGTTGTAATTTTGGAAATCAAAAATGGTGAAGTTAGTTGAAAGTGTTGTGAGTATAATCCAATAATAAAGGTTCGGTTATGGACGTGAAGTGACTCGACAAATTCTCAAATCTGTCGTTTACCGCCACAGGTCAATCCTACGCCTACGGTCCACGGATCGGAAGGTACTGAATGATTGAGTGAATGAATATCGTAGATTTGATGAAATTTCACCTGAAGCCGTTTAGCAGGGCCGATCCGATAGGGTCATCTACCGCACCGTGTCACCTATCTAACCGCGCACTAAATCAGGTCACATGCCGACGATTTCTAACGTTGTTGTGAACCAAACCTTCACGATTCACGTACAAATTTGTCGTCAGACCACTGTCTCTGCACGTATAGTGTACCGCACCGGTAGTGAAAATATAAGAAACATTTCTAATTTAAAAATAGAAACCTTTTGTCTTGTTTGTTGTTTGTTTGTACAAGAGATTCCCTTATCGGGGCCTATCTACTTTGTTTTAATGGTGTATTTGTGGAGGTCAATGACTCTGAGGATATGCACCCCTTTTCAGTCCAGGGTTAATTGACCCACTTTCTAATTTCTATGTGTTCCCTAAACATTTTGATTTTTGTCACCAAATTAACATTGTGTGAGGAAGGATTATTGACTTGTTATGTTACCATGATTTCAGATTTACTCACAAAATCAATATCTATTGTTTATATGACTTGGAAACTATGGACGGGACAATGATAGTATTGATAGTAAAACAAACAGTAACCTGGAATGGCGGACTGATTGATAAAATATGCATTGTCATTGTCAACCAGGCCCTGTATTCAAATTAAGGTGTGTTTCTAGAAGTTAGAACAGCTTTATAGGTTAATTTGACTTTATCAAGTATTTATTAAAGGGACAATAACACTCTTGCTGGCTTGACAGGTCCAGAAAAAAAAAATAGCCTTATTCTAACTACAAGATGTTTAGGTGTCCTACCTGTTGTGTAAATTATCCATTACAACCTATCTTATTTGTCCAGAGGGTTCGAAAATATGTTTAAATCCAAGTTGCTTTTGAAAGTGCTTACGTAAGGCTTTTCAAACCATGTTATGGCATGTAGTTTAATTTTTCCAATTTTTAAATTTAGGTGTGTTAAGATGAAATTTGTATCATTTTTTAATTGAAATATTGTAAAATAGTACAAATTGTTGACCAGAATAAAGATTGGAACATATTATTCAGTTACAACAAGAGTGTTATTTGGGCTTTAAAGGAGATAAGTCTCTAACCTAATATCATTCAAAGTCTTACACATTAAAAACACAAATTATTTGTGAATTTAAATCAACATTATGTTGTGAGCATACCGGTAAAAGATGGGCTTCTGATATCCAATATTAAAGGACCTAAGTCTGTTACTCAAAATCCTCAAAAATCGTCTACATCAAAAACACGAAATATTGGTCAATTTAAATCAACATTGATGATGTAAACTTACCAGGAAAAGATGAGCTTCTAAAAACAGATATTTAAGATAAAATATTTTTTAAACATTGGTACCGCGTGTACCGTAATGAACTTCAGCCCCAGTAATATTGAGGGACGAGGCTAGACACATTGCACCAAGTCAAACAGAGTTATGGAGACTGGAATAACTACTAGACGCTAGACGTTTGCAAGGGTGCCCCACCATAAATGAATATCTCCAGATATCTCGACAATTACTCCACAATATTAATATATATATACCAAGCCTTAAATCAGTTCCACCTAATTATAGTCACTAATAAACGAATGACCATTTACTCATATAAATACTAGACTGAAAGATTTTTTTAAAGTGTAGTGAGGAAACTGGTAATTCTTCTTGGTCCAAACCGAGATTCGAACATGGGACACATAGAAAATCTAATTAAATTAAAATTAAATGCCGTAATATATACCTTAACCTTGGTTCCTTTAACTTCATGCTCCCGTAAATTGGTTTATGTCTCGGAGTTACCTGGTAATAATGCGTCTTGAAACATTTTCTATTTCGATGGAAATGGTTTAAAGAGGGTCTGACAAGGACAGCTGCCTAGTCGTTCGGATGGGACAAAAAACGAGTTCTCAAGTAGACATTAGAGTGCACGTACAAGATCCCTTGGCGGTTGGAATTCGATATAAGAGTAGCTGTAGCGCTGCTGTCCAGGCAAAAATCTCCCTCATAGCACACTGTATGGCTCATGCCTGCCTTCATTAGCCCAGTTCAAAGCAGAACAGTAGGACGCTAAACCCTATTTCATTTTGTTAAACTCTCTTTCATTTGTTAAGACTTTGTTTATTTTAGGAATGGGGGTTGGGATGGCCTAGTGGTCTAGAGTGCCGCGCTTTGACCTCTAGCTGGCCGTCCACCTCTGGCAAGCGAATTATTGAAATAAAAAAATAAACCATCTTAGTTCCGAAATGACCTATAGTTGTGTTGAGTGGACGTTAAATCCCATTTCTCTCTCTCTATTTTAGGAATCGTTTGATGAGATATTGAAAGGAGCCGGTGGTAAAATGATATGTGTTGATTTTTCTGCATCATGGTGTGGACCCTGTAAAATTATCGGACCAAAGTTTGAAGTAAGTGAACTTTTATTTTCGTTGCTTGGGTTGTGGGTGGGTGAATGGTTAGGGCGTTCGTGTTGTACAGTCGTTGTTATTTGTATTTTTAGAGGAGAGCCAAAAAAAGGTACCCTTAATCGCTCCCCTATGTCAAGTGGTGTGGCATCTATACCCAGCCTTAATGTGACAAGGGTAGAGTTGCCTGTCAAACCTCCTGGGTTTTTTCCAGATCCTCTGTGGCTTCTATACCCCGTTATACGTCGAGGCGCATGAGCCCTCATTGCACAACAGACGTGATAAACTGGCCCTGCAGTATGCTACGAAAATTGCATCACTTCCAAACCATATTTCATTTAACACCATATTTAGACCTCTTCACGAACATTTGTATCTTGTGAAGACTAAAGTCGTTCCATCCTTCGGTATTCGCATACAACCCCTTTTGTCGGAGGCTGGTATCAGCCTTGACGGTATTGCGAATACCCCTTTCTTTGAGACTCCACCGTGGGCTGTATCTCCCCCAAAGATCGATTTCGATCTTACTAAACATAAAAAGAGAGATACAAGTTCGACGGTTTTCCAATCTCTCTTTCGAGAGCTAAGGTCTAAATATGGTGATTATATTCCCATTTATACAGATGGTTCGAAAGATAGTGATCGGGTAGCTTCGGCTACGGTGACACCATCCGAGACCATTTCTGTCCGCCTCCCACCTGCTGCTTCTATTTTTACAGCTGAGCTCCAGGCTATTCTCCAAGCCTTGGAGTTCATTCAGTCCTCATCAGTTTTAAAACACATTATCTTTTCTGATTCTTTGTCCTCATTACAAGCTATTAATAACAAACAGCTTGATCACCCATTAATAGCAGACATTTATTGTCTGCTATTGTCCAATGAGTTTATCAACAAGGACATTGTCCTTTGTTGGCTCCCCAGTCATATGGATATAAAAGGGAATGATCGAGCAGACTCGGCTGCCAAGTCTGCTTTAGATCTTCCCATAACCGATTTTTTAACATCATTTAAGGATTTTAAATCCATAATTAATAATTTCGTATATCATCGATGGCAACAGTCTTGGGATCTTGCAGGCACAAACAAACTTCATCACATCAAGCCTCTCTTAGGAGACTGGCCAAGCTCCTATAGAACCAACAGGAGAGATGAGGTTGTCTTGTGTCGCTCTCGCATAGGTCATTCCTTTTTAACACATATTTTCATCTTAAAGCGAGAGCCTCAACCAGAATGTGAACACTGTCATGTTCCTTTGACAGTTAAGCACATTTTGGTTGAGTGCAAGCATCTCAAGGATATTAGATTAAATCATTTCCGTTGCCAGTCACTACATTTGTTTGCCCAACCGGGTCTATATTGTAAGTTACTAGACTTTTTAAAAGAGACAGGATTTTATCATAAATTTTAATTGTATATATTATCATTTCATTTTTGTATTTTAAATATTCATATGCATAAAACGATTTATTTTACTTTTATTTAAGTTACTACTGTACTGTGATATTGTTTTTATTTATGCATATAATAGTTTCTGTGATATAAATTAACCTGTCTCAGAAAATCATTTGTTTGGCGCAATATGGCCCGGTTGGTGCTGACGTGCCATAAAATCACATTACATTTACATATTTCTATACCCCGCCTTAATGTGACAAGGGTAGAGTTGCCTGTCAAACCTCCTGGGTTTTTTCCAGATCCTCTGGTTCCCTCCCACCGCTAAAGAAATAAAATGTTGTGTTAGTCCCAAAATGGAATGGATGTTGAACCCCATTTCTCTCTCTCCCTTGAAAGGGTTGTAAATTGTTGAGTCATTTGTCAATTATTTTGGGGAGTTTTAACGTGTTCGATAAACCCCATTTCATTCATTCATTCATTCGATACTGGTGTTGAACGAGAGAGTTCATTGGGATTTTCAGGCATGGTTCCCCCCTTGTCAGCGGTACAGGTCATAGGGCATGACAAGAGACAACGAAAAGTTAGTTGGATTGGTCAGAATCTTTTTCATGGGGATCTGATTTCTATATGTTAGTCCCAAAATGACATGGCCCTGGTTCACAACCCATTCTCAGACTGAAGTTAAGAGATTTACTCATTTTTCAGTCAATGTTTCTTCTTATTTATGTATTTAATACTTTGAAACAACTAAACTTTCATAAAGGGCTATATTTTAGTTAACACCAGGCGAACAATTTTGAGAAAAATTCTTCACTTATGTCTGGGAATGTGTTGTGAACTTGGTGTCTGGTTTTAAAAAAAATGTTTAAAAATAAGATAAAAACAAAAATTATGGAATTTCATATTTATGTTTTTCATGTTTCCAGGCGATGGCTAATGAAATGGAAGGAAAGTTTATTGCTCTAAAAGTTGATGTTGATGAAGTAGAAGTAAGTCTAAAGATGCTAAATATATGAAATGTCGGGTCTAAATATACGGGATGTCTGTCTCAATATACGGGATGTCTGTCTCAATATATGGGATGTCAGGTCTAAATATATGGGATGTCTTTCTATCATATCTTTAGAACGCTGAGAAATTTCAATTTAACGATCTCAGCGAGGACTCTGTCAGAACTCAACGAGGCTTTTCAGTAAAATGATGTTTAGTTCCTAGCGAGCAGCATTGATCATGAAATTTATATTTTACATGATTACTTAATGGAATTAAACAAGTTTTGAACTAATCTTCATTTAAAGAATTTGACTTTTATAATATTGTAGTTTGCTAGGAATTAAGATCCACCAAGTAGCCTGATGTTCCATTACCTAATTATATGAATATTTTGATTTCAGGAATTAGCAGGAAAGTATGAAATAAGCGCAATGCCAACATTTATTATTATAAAAGATGGGAAAAAGGTAATATTTCTAATATTTATATCTGACGTGGTTTCACCTCGTCAGTGGTGCAGGGCGGAGGGCCTGACATAGACAGCTGTCTAGTCGTTTGGATGAGACAAAAGACACAGGTCATCGACGTTGGACATGTCAAACCAACAAGCGTCCGGGGGGATTGGGGTGGGGGAGGTCATGTGAGCGGTTTTTGATGTTATGACGTCAGACATGACAGATTGTCTCTGTTCTGTGCACCGCACACCAAGATTTTACCGTAACAGATCGTTTCATTGGCTAATTGGCTCCCATCAACCAGAATGTTAGTTGATGCAACAATTCTTCCAGATCCTAGTGTATTAGAGTCTAGTAAAACAACATTTGGAATGAGTTAGGATCTGTGTGTTATTCAGATTGGTCACCATCTGTCATTTGTACCTGTCCAACCTGTTTTCCTCCGCTACTATATACCATGTGAAGCACATCTACAATAGAAGGCTTGATCTCGCTTTAACTATGTACATCTTGTCATGGTCCTATAGTAATACCATGCAAATTTTGGCACTTAGTTTAATGAATGAATGAATGAATGAATGAATGAAATGGGGTTTAACGTCCTACTGTTATGCACTTAACCTGAGCTAATTGAAGACGGGCATACGCCATACAGTGTGCTATGAGGGAAATTTTGCCTGGGCAGCGGTGCTACGGCCTACTCTTATATCGAATTCCAACTGCCAAGGGATCTTTTACGTGCACGCCAATGTGTACACAGGGCCTCGGTTTTTCGTCCCATCCGAACGACTAGGCAGCTGTCCTTGTCAGGCCCTCCTTCTGTATCACTGACAAGGGGAAATCACGTCAGAAAATCGAGATGAACTTTCTCGGCCAATGCAGGGATCGAACACTCGACCTCCAGGCTAGCGAACCAGCGCCTTATCCACTTAGCCACCGTGATCCCCCACTTAGTTTAAGCCCAGTCTGTGAGCCTATCAGATTCCTTGGTCGTCGCGAATACCAAGTCTCGCACTTTTAAAGCTAAATTGTCTACCTGTGATAAAGTTTAAGGTTCGTTCAATGTCAACGTTTTTCGTGGGGTTTGCTATGTCAAGGTTTGCGTGGGGTTGGCTATGTCACGATCTCTGATTGGATGTTACTGTTCACATGTCTGAAGATAACGTAGCTATAATTTCGGGAATTGTGAAGTAAACCAGCACTGGCCAGATGTTGTAAAACTTGCAGTCGTTGCTCCAGGAACATGAGTGAAGTATTGAAATTATAATTGAACCATATGTATAATTTTTTGGATGGGGCAATTTGGAATTCAATGTAAAAATAGGCTGTAGTGCTGGTGTCTCGGCAGAACAGTCGATGCAGGACTAAACCTCAAGATCTATCTCTTCAAACGTAATTGAAATAAAATGAAATGTGGTTTAACTTCCTACTGTCCTGCTCCTAAACTTGGTTAATGAAGACAAGCTTACGCCATACAGTGTGCTATGGGGGAAATTTCGCCCGGGCAGCGGCGCTATGGCCTACTCTTATATTGAATACCAACTGCCAAGGGATCCTTTAAGTGCATAGCAATGTGTACACAGGAACTTGGTTTTCCGTCTTATTTGAACGACTAGACAGCTGTCTTTGTCATGCCACCTGTCCTGCATCACTGACAAGGGGGAACCACCTCGGAAAATCCTGAGGAACTTTATCGACCAATGCAGCGATCGAGCACCTTCCCCAAGGCTAGCGAGCCAGAATCTTACCCACTTAGCCATCGTGATCGCCAAACGTTGTAACAAGTGAAGTTGTGTTTGTTGTCCTGTGAAAGTGGGTGTGGTGTGGTCCGCACTTTGAACATAACCCTTTTTGTGGTGTGGATTTCATTCTGATAAAAACACAGATCCTATTTCGTTTGTTTTTTTATAGTTTTTTAGGCGTGATTTCCCCTTGTCAGTGATGCAGAAGGAGGGCCTGACAAGGACAACTGCCTAGTCGTTCGGATGGGACGAAAAACCGAGGTCCCGTGTACAAATTGGAGTGCACGTAAAAGATCCCTTGACAGTTGGAATTCGATAGAAGAGTAGGCCATAGTGCCGCTGCCCGGGCAAAATTTCCCCACAGCACACTTTATGGCGTATGCCCGTCTTCAATTAGCCCAGGTTAGGTGCTTAAGCGTAGGACATTAAACCCCATTTCATTCATTCATTCATTTTTTATAGTTTAAAATTTTGTTTTACTTGTCTTTACTAAACTAGGATCTGGAAGACTTGTCATTGACGAGTTCTGGCTGATGTGGGGGATTAGTCTGTTACGGTGAGACCTGGCGAGTTCTTGGCCTTTTGGTGCATGGAATTGTGGGTAAACCACTTGAAACATCAACGCTGATGGTTTAATCAGTGTCTGGCGCCATAGGGTCAAAAGTCGCTGGTTTGACACCTGACGTGATTACGTGAACTCCCACTACAACTGGTCAGATCTTCATGTAGTGTAGGCCATTGAAAGTATTAATAAACAAAACCAAATATATAGATAGAACTCTTTTAACTCAATGACCATTGAATACCGCTTGGGTTATTCAATGGTTAAAGAGAGTGTGTCCCTGTGGTCGTATATTGCCTTCGCCCCTATCTGTCGGTCAATCGGTCATAGTCCACAATTTCTTTTGAACGTGATAGGGGCTAGAATTAATATCCGATTGACTTTAAATTTATGCACAGTTTTTAAGGTCGTGAGACGAAGATGCCTATTGATTTTCAGTGATATCCGATAATTACTGTACATGGCCCTTAATCACTTTGGCAAATCTGGTCTGCGGTAGAGGTTAAAGTTAATATCAGATTGACTTTAAATTTATACAGTGTTTAAAGGTCATGACACGAGGAAGCCTATTGCTTTTCAGCAATTTCCGATAATTACTGCCAGAGTTATGGTCCTTGATCAATGAATTTTGATAACTAGAGCAGCTAATTCCATGATATGAAATGTTTCGTATACTGAACGTTAGCATGGAGGAGAACCTTATAAAAGCCAAACAAATTCTAATGATTTTCTGATAATTACTTAATGAGTTGTTACTTTTAATCCGATTTTAGTGTATTATAATGTTTCATTTCCGAAAAAAAGTGACGACTGCTCGGACGATAAAGCTGCTGTGGGCGTATGTTTCGTGCCTGGCAACCTATATTTTGAAATGAAATGTATGTAATTGTGATATATATTTATATATTACAGGTTGATGCATTAATTGGAGCGGATGAACAGAAACTTCGGGCCCTTATTAATAAATATGTTTAAATATTTTATTCTTAGATATCCATTATAAAATTAAAATCATGAAAATAATTCTTAAATTATTCCTATTTACATCAATTTTTATTCTCTCAGATTTAAAAATATAAAAAATGTTCTAACTCTATATAAAACATTGAATGAATCCGGAAATACACTGTAGACTCGATCAAATATGCAAACCTGATAAATGTCATTGATCGGGAATGCTACTGGATAATCAAACAACATGAGATATACATGCAGTATTGCCTTGTGATGTTTATGAGACGTTTTATAGTCCTTACTTGGCGTAAAATATAAAATTGTATTTGAATAGTTTAAGTTTTATTAATTTCACTGGATTAATCTTGATATGATTCTACAATTATTGTTAACCATTCAGTTGTTTATTTCTATTAATTTTGAATAATAAATCCTTTTTTTAAAATAATTTTTACAAGTTATTTAAGGGGGGTTGGGATGGCCTAGTGGTCTAGAGTGCCGCGCTTCAACCTCTTGCTGGCCAGTCACCTCTGGCTTGCGGCTGTGGTTTCGAGCTCTGGTGTGAGCGTATGTGGCATGGCGATAGGGGCACCTTTCTCAACCTCGTAGGTTTCCTACGGGCACTCCGGTTTCCTCCCACTGCTAAAGACCCCTGCGCGCAAGCGAATTATTGAAATGAAAAATTAAACCACATGTTAGTCCCAAAATAACCTAGTTGTGTTGAGTGGACAATAAAACCCCATTTCATTCACACAAGTTATTTATTAAATCGTTTTGAATAACAGTAGCACTGTTGTTCGGCCAAAATTGCCCCAGCAGCTCACTGTGTGGAGTGTACCGGTCTTCATTAGCAAAATAGTTGGATGTTAAACCCCATTTCTCCCCTTGTCAGTGATGCAGAACAGAGGGCCTGATAAGGACAGTTTTCTAGTTGTTCAGATGGTACGAAAAACGAGGTCTAATGTACAAATTAGCTTGCACGGAAAAGATCCCTTCGCTGTTGGAATTTGATATAAAAGTAGGCCGTACCTGTGCTGTCCGGGCAAAATTGTCTTATAGCATAGCAAAATTTGTCTCAATAGCCCAATTAAACTCCATTTCATTTCTGTTTTTTGTAGTCGAGCGTGGTTTTATTTTTTGAGGGTGAGAAATTATCTGTACCTCCGTCTCTTTAATACTGACAAGAATTGAACAATTATAGATGTAAGCCCTTATTCCAACATTGAAATGTGGTCGTATATTCTCTTGGCTCCAGGGGCGCCGGGTACCAAAACATAGGGAATGCCCCCCAACCGGCCTCTAGAAAATTTTAAAATTTGTCAATTTCAGGAATGCTGTCTACAGAGCCACTATTATTCCAAATTTCCAACCTTAAAACCCTTTAAAATACATGATAATGAAAGAGACAAATACCTAATTATTAACAATTTTCGTATCATGAGAGCGAGAGCCGGTTAAAAATGAATAGACTAATAAAAAGGTTGAAAACTTTCATCGTTAGAGCATGGGTATACATGTATACCCCAGAAAAGGGCAGGGTACCATCTGTATACCCTGGAACCCGGGTTCCGGCGCCCCTGCTTGGCTCCTATGTGGTCATTGGCCCCTTTTGGCTAAATCCTTTAAATTGACACTGGTTAAGGGTACCATACCAAGAATCCTATGGACCCTTTTAAAATATCTCGTGGATGCTCCAGAACCAAACGTTTGCATTTTTTTGTCTTGAAATGGATACCGTGAAGACACCGATTGAGTGCCAAGAAATAATCGATCATAATTGCCGGAGTTATGGCCCTTAATAAATGAAAAAATGGTGTGGGTGCACCCACGACCTAATTGACTTTAAATGTATACAAAGTGTTTAATTTATGGGTTAGGGTTTTGTATTCTAAACTTTGGCATGGTGCAGACCTAGAAGCCAAACGAGTTCTCATGATTTCTGATAATTAAACTAATTACTTAAAGGACTTGTTAACCTTAAGTATATTTAAGGGTGTTGTTATTAATGTTTTAATTATCGACAACAGAAAGACGAATTAACTGCGCTTTGGTTGCCGGACAACCGATGTTTCACAATACTGTATCATCAAGAATTTACTTCTAATGACTGTAGTATAATACCGTCTTCATTAACCCAGTCGGGTTTCTCATTGTCTTCAAATTTGACTTGACTCGATTGACTTGGACTAATTAATGGCTGTTGACTCTTTGACTTGGACCAATGGCTGACAACACTGGTGTTTGTCCCCGATTGAGTGATTATGCGTTATGGGGTCCATACACGATTCAATATTATTGAATCAATATATATTGACTCAATAATATTGAACGTGTGTGGGCTATATTGATGTAAAATATTGTCAATGACCATCATTGCGTCAGTATATTAACGGATCAAAATCTGATGGTTCATCAAACATTGCATCCGTTTTAAAAAAATCACCAAAAAATTATGGATATATTGACTCGTGTGTGGGCGATTCCTGTCAATATTATTGACTCAACATATTAATTCAATAATATTGACAGGAGTTGCCCACACATGAGTCAATATTTCCATCAATAATTTCATAATTTTTTTGGTCATTTTTCAAAATGGATGCAATGTTTACTCTTCCAAGGTTGACGATGGAATGAAAATATTGACGCGATTATTGACAAATTATCCACACACGATCAATATTGTCATTAAATAATTGACTGTCAGTCAATATATTGATGAACCATAAATAAAAATCGAAATGATTTTGATCCGTCAATATATTGACGCAATGATGGTCATTGACAATATTTTACATCAATATAGCCCACACACGTTCAATATTATTGAATTAATATGTTGAGTCAATATATTGAGTCAATAATATTGACGGAGTTATTGATCGTGTATGGACCCCATTACGTTGCATTTCACCGTCAGTCACTTCATACGGTGACCGCATTGTTTCTATTCTGGCAACATTGATCTTTATCGTTCAGATGATAATTTTATCAATCGGTTTCTTTTCGCAGGGGGCCACAGTGGCCATAAAGAGACACTCCTACCCGAGAAAAAATATCCGATACAAACGATTGATGTTTTTTTTTTATTGTAAGGGGGCATGTACATAAAACACAAGGAAACAATCCACCGCAATCTGCCATGGGCAATTGTTTTTTTTATCGTCAATTCAATTTTGGTATCAGACCACAAAATGAATTATCCTTGTAAAACGTTTTTCTCAACTTTATTAAATTGAAAGTATAACTATAAACACACTCAACACCTGTACTCGGAATACATGATATTATTACCACAACTATTAAAGCTACAGGTTTTTAAGTGATACATTAAAATACCGTGTTATTGGAATATTGTGTAAAAAATGATAGCCTCTATCTGCGGCTTCATTAGAGGCGTACTGGGTGGGTAGGTGGTGCTTGCAAAAACAAAATGTTTGGCATTGGGTTTGTGGAATTACCAGGGAATTTTTTATCAAACCAGCAGCCTTGAGACAATATCTCAGCTTATTTAGGTAAACGCACTCTACAAAAGACACAATTTGTGACTTTTTTTGTAAAAGCGACATGTTTTCCTGTTTGAGGTAAACTGGTAGCCGCATCGAGTCTAGATATAGTGTACCGGAATCTGTCGAGATTTGCTGAGTGTCCCAGCTAGGGTATAGGGATTCGTGTGACTATGTGCCCTCTGTTCCGAAAAAGCGCCCTCTCAATGTACGTGCATGCGCCATTGATCAATTACTACTTGTTCGTTGGCTTTAGTCCTAAGCTGGACGGGAAACCAGTTAACGACCTATTGTATGGCGGGTGTCTAATTTCCTCTAATTTTGATTTTAAAAGATTTGCAGTTAGCAACCATTTATGATCACAATTCGACATTTACCCCCATGTCAGGGGCGGACTGGGTAGCTTTCGACCAACGGGTTTCGTCCCTCAGCCACCAATCGCGATGAAGAATAAGTGACATGACGAGAAAATGAAACTAGTTTGATTGACCGTTCCAGCATGACGTCACTCATATCTATATATAGATCGTTTTCCTCATCAGATGGAGGCCAATCATTTTTGTTTTAAGTTGATGCGAGGGTAAATTTTAGTTATTTTGAAAAAAAATTATGTCAGATTAGGTTTATTTAAATATGTCGGTCTGAAGCCCGGCATATTGTCAAAAAAATTAGAGAGGCTGTTTTGAGTTAACCAAAATAACGCCATGCCAATGCAAGAATACCATGTACCAATTCGTGTACCAATGTTAAACAAATTATTTTATCTTAAATATCGGATATCAGAAGCTGGTCATTTCCCGGTAAGTTTATGTCATCAAATCATCATTGTTGATTTAAATTGACCCAATAATTCTTGTTTTCGATTTTGGAGGATTTTTAGTTACGGACTTAGGCCCTTTAGGTTTTAACGGATGGTGTAGCTGATGGAATTGAATGTTGTATTTGGGACCATATGTCTCACGAATCCACACGAGCATCGTTACCCTTCCAGATGTTAAAAAAACGTCTCCGTGTAAATTATCCATTACAACCTATCTTAGTTGTCGTAAGCCTTTCAAACCATGTTACGGCATGTACTTGAATTTTTCCAATTTTTAAAACTAGGTGTGTTAAGATGAAATTTGTATCATTGTTTAATTGAAATATTGTAAAATAGTACAAATTGTTGACCAGAATAAAGATTGGAACATATTATTCAGTTACAACAAGAGTGGTATTGGGGCTTTAAGGGGGAACAACCAAATAAGTTTAAGTCATTACCTGGCAGTCTCTAAGTAGTTTACAGCAGCCACTTTCAAAGTTTTTATTCCAAATAATTCCAAATAAAAATTCTTATTTACAGGTTAACATTTCGATTAAAAAAAACCATGGAAAACAGTTACCATATTACAAAGATTATCGCCGCTGTTTAGATGGTGCGCGTGAAACTCAGAGCACGTGGTTATTGGAGGTTAAGCGACAATAACATTCCCCAATCATGGCATTATCTATTTGTTAAAGCCAGCTCAATTTCGTCAAGTTCCCTGAGATGTAAATAAGGTTAGGGCACGTGATTGTTGGTGAGATTGTGAGATTGTAGGTTAGGTTTAGGGTTGGGATTAGGGCTTGGTCCGGAGTTAGGGCTAGGGTTGGGATTAGGGCTAGGTCCAGGGATAGGGCTAGGGTTGGGATTAGGGCTAGACCTTGACTAAACTTCAAATAGACCCAACAAGCACCTTAAAACATGAATAGTTGCTCTGTGGGGGAAAAGGTCTGGTTGTTTGTGGGAAAAGGTATGGATGTTTGTAACATATGATAATCACTGTTATTAGTCTCAGAAATGTGATCCAAGATTTTCAACAACAGAATCAGGCCCTTATTCACGAAAACTTAAACTAAGATACAATCGAAATTTTAAGAAATACTGCAATTTGATTGGCTGACCACTAAAACCAATTTGCATATATCCAATGAAGTTGCAGTATTTCTTAAAATTTCGGTTGTATCTTAGTTTAAGATTTCGTGAATAAGGGCCCTGATTCAAATCTCCATAAAAACAGTAAAAAATAAATTGTCAATATTTTGAATTTATTTTATTAGTGAACATATTATACAATACATACATGTACGTTCTAACGACTATGTGTGACGTCAAAGATTGTAAGGATAACCCGACTATTTTATTGGTGAATACATATACGAAACACGTACATTGTGACGTCAGATATTATATGGATAACCCAACTAATTCTGTTGTCCTATAAATACGGATTCAGATCGACAAACTTGACTAAACTAAAGTCACGACATTAATTTACATATCTATACTTTGGGCGAATGCTCACTAGTCCACGGGTTCTTTAGTCTAGACAGGCGCGGATCCAGAGGGGGGGGGGCAGGGAGGCCGCCCCCCCCCCCCCCTCAGCCCCAGCGAGACTGGTGTATCCGCTTTTTAATTGATGATATAAACTGATTTTTGCATTGTCTCTGCCCTGGCAATGCGACGAAGGCTCTGGGGACTACACCAAACCACTAATACATGCGGCACTCTAATGATTACCATTTATTACAATGTATGCCCCCCCCCACCCCTTGAAAAAATCCTGGATCCGGGCCTGCTAGTATTAGGGTTAAGGTTATGGTAAGGGTTCATTCATATTCGTGAAGCAATGGACCGAGAAGCCCTCTCTGGCACTTGCTGGATTTGCTTCTTATACTTTGAGGGAGTGTGTATTTTCTTCCCGTTCAATCAAATCTATCATTTAAGTACAGTAACATGACAGTGCTTGGTTTAATCTGGGATATTCCCTAAAACCTTGGACAGGGATTTAAGGTATTAAAAACGGTGTAAGTCTGCTCGTCTCCATACAGTATTGTTTAATTTATGTCAATGTTGATAGCCTCGTTTGTCACGCAATTAGTTTTACTGCAATATTCTGCTATGCACTGGTAAATTGAGCATAATAATATCGTGCGCAATGACGTAACGTTATGTAAACATTATTTGGTCCAATCCCACGCCCTGTTTTAAGGGCAACGCCTTTGTAACGCAGTCAGCGATTGGTAGTTAACCGGACTATTGGTCAATCAAGAATATACCCTCTTCCAGCAGTGTTAAGTTGGATTAGCTCTAATCAAACGGAACACTGCGAGGAATATGGAGTTCATTTGTCCACCGATATCTATTATTAGGGTTAGGGTTAGGTTAGGGTTAGGGTTAGGGTTAGGTTTATTGACATCCACAATTATAGTATTTCTTATAGCATTGGAGTAGTGCACCCGCGGATCAGTGAACCCGTCCATACTGTTCAAACGAAGCATTTTACAAATTGGAATTAACATCGTATACTATCTGGTTAACTTCATCTATTTATTTTCATCTATAAGTTGTTTCAGTTTCTCTTTATTGGCACCGGGCATCACGCTGATCTGAAAATATAACCGAATCACTGAGTCCATTTTCAGGCCGTCACAAGAGTTAGGAATGAATGAATGGAATGGGGTTTACCGTTCTACTATTATGCACCTAACCTGGGGCCTGTTTCACGAAATTTTAACTTTAAAGATAAAATCCGATTTTAGTAATTCGATTGGATAGTATTAGATTGATTTTAGCGCTTAGCCAATCAGATTTAAGTATGTACTAAAAATTGGATTTTTATCTTAAGTTAAAATTTCGTGAAACAGGCCCCAGGGCTTATGGAAGACGAGCATACGCCATACAGTTTGCTATGAGGGAAATTCTTCCAGGGCAGCGGCGCTACGGCCTACTCTTATATCGAATTCCAACTGCCAAGGGATCTTTTACAAGAGTTAGGGGTAAGTGTAGATAACTAAAACCTAGAATTCCCCACCCCATCCCAACTGGCCTGAAAATAACAATTTATATCCCCATTAACTTTGATTTTAATTCTCTTCTCTTGGAACATTGTCTAATCTTTTCCAAATTTTCGCGGGGTAGAACACCTTTTACCCCAGAAGGAGCAACACATGGCATCCTCTAGCTCAAACGAAGGCTAGGGTAAATTATTTTAGTGAAGCCTGTACCACACTAGGCCCGGGACTATACAGCGCAGTGGGCGCTTACGACTGACCCCCGGATCCATTCACTTGATTTGATAATTGTTTATTTTTGCAATGTCTATTTTCTGTCTTGTCCGCAGGTTTATCTTGTAGTTTTTGTTTTGCTTGTGGTGTGGTCATCCTGCACTTACTATATGAGGTTCATCATGGAAAACATGAGGTACACAAACTGTAAGTAACATGCAACTTTTCGCCCGACATTTCAACCTAACCAACCTCTTTACTCTCGTATCCTTCCGCTATAAAATCATGAATTTTCATCGGAACATGTCAGTAAAACCCTTATCTTCGATTCTACACAAAGGGCAACAAAGATCGACATGCAAAAGGAGGAAAACTAGAGGGGTGGAGAGATTAAAAATTGATTTGGTTTTTACTTCGTGGGAAGGAGTAATTGGCGAGCTGTGTCATATATCCCCAACCAATGAGGATGGTATATAATTTTTGTGAATATTCTACAGAAAGGATAATCTATCTCAGCGGTAGCCTAACATTATTATTCCTTGAAAATCCCTTTTAGCGAATGCTTTCTTATTTAACATATTAATGTAAGAATTAATTTCAAATTGATTAAAGCTTTGTTATATATTGGCCTGAGTTCCTGTGTGAAACTGTTTACATTTTTGCCTACAAGGATTGTTCATTCATTTCGTCAAACACTTTTAAAGCCGAGGATCATAACATCCGAACGTAAATTTGGGATATTTAAAATACAGATGTGACGTCATCCTTTGATGTTGGCGTACCATTATGTCAAATAAAGTACGGGCAACTTGCCAATAGTACATTATTTCAATATTACTACTTGACATCATGTTACAATATATTACTTAATGTCTCGCCCTCGACCATTAAACCACACTTAATTGGGGCAATATAAAGGCAATCTATTAGACAGTGATCTGCTGTTCCTAACATTATTGGGGACGGGGAAGATGGGTTCTCTCACTATTATTAAACGTTAATCTATTTCCTGTTCTTTAACTGTCCTTTTCAGCGAAACAATGTTTAACCGTTTAGTCGTATGGTACATGTAACGTTATTACAGTAGGCCAGTACGGTACGTGTAACGTTATTACAGTAGGTTTGTACGATGTAACGTTATTACAGTAGGTCTGTCTTTAACGGTATAACAGTTGGCCAGTTGGTATGTACGATGTAACGTTATTACAGTTGGTCTGTATGATGTAACGTTATTACAGTTGGTCTGTATGATGTAACTTTATTACAGTTGGTCTGTATAATGTAACGTCATTACAGTTGGTCTGTATAATGTAACGGTATTATAGTTGGTCTGTATGATGTAACGTCATTGCAGTTGGTCTTAATGATGTAACGTCATTACAGTTGGTCTGTATAATGTAACGGTATTATAGTTGGTCTGTATGATGTAACGGTATTACAGTTGGTCTGTATGATGTAACGGTATTACAGTAAGTATGTGTGATACATCGGATCTCTATTTGACAATATAAATCACATTGGCAATAAATTCTCCTAGTTAAAAAAAAAACTTTCATAAATAGGATATTGCTGATGATAACACGGTTGGTGAATAGCCTACGTCGATATTGATTCGGACGATCATCAGGGTAAATAAAATTCATCATGGTACTGACGAAAATAACAAAAAAATAAATTATTACAAAACTTATTTTAATTGGAAAAAAAATGATTCACGCGGTTCTGCTTTGAGCATGTCAACCATTCTTACAATGTTCTAGTTGCAACACACCATACCTGTCTGAGTGATATGAATGAGTAATGACGTAATATGACTGACCTTGCTATTGTCTTTATATAGAATAAAGGTGGGCATGCACTCAATACCTTCTTCTTCGGCTAGATCCTGTACAGATAAAACAATAACTAATATTAGTACTGGAGAGAGAGAGGGGGAGGAGAGAGAGAGAGAGAGAGAGGGAGAGGGGGAGAGAATGAGAGGGAGAGGGGGAGGGGGAGAGAGATACAGAGAGGGAGAGAGAGAACGACGAAGATGGGAGGGAAAGAGGGCGCGAGAGAGATGGAGATAGAGAGAGAGAGGGACGAGGGAGAGAAATAAAGAGAGGGAGATAGAGAGACGACATAGAGAGGGAGATAGATAGGGAGAGCCCACTTGTCACAAGACTAGTTTATTTCGGGACTAACATACTGTTTTAATCTTATGTCATTGATTGATAATGGCAAGCAGACGCCATGTTGAAAAGTTGTTCAGTAATAAACAATGATTTGATTCCATAGAATTGTGACACGTTGATTCTTCTCCAAACGATGACGTATCATACTGTCAATTGACACCAATTGGGTAAGGGGGGTCACGGTGGCTAATTGAGTAAGACGCTAGCTCGCTAGCCTGTAGATCGGGTGTTCGATCCCTGCATTGTTCGAGAAAGTTCATCCAGATTTTCCAGCGTAGGACGGAGGGCCTGACAAGGCGTGTACGTAAGAGATCCCTTGGTAGATGGAATTCGATATAAGAGTAGGTCGTAGTATCGCTGTCCGGGCAAATTGTCCCTAATAGCACACCGTATGTGTATGCCTGTCTTCGTTAGCCCATTTCGGAGCAAAACAGTAGGACGCTAAACCCCAGTTCATTTCCAATTGGGTCAACAAATTCGGAGCTGAACCGAGGCTGTCGAGTATTATGGAACTTACCGACAGTTCATCGACATCCACCTTGGCGAACACAACTGTACCTTCATATTCAGCTTCTAGTTTCTTATAAAATTAAATAAAAATAAAACATTAATTAGATTGGGGGAGAAGGAAGACTCCTTATTTTAATGGTATTATAATTCAAATGAATGGATGCATCGTGTTTAGTCTGGATGTTTTTTCAGATTTCCAGAGACCCAATATGGCTGATAAACGAGAGGATCCTGGTGCTGGCTTTGGCAATTTCCAATCCCCTCTATATTTCTAAATACCGAACATAATTTAATTGTAGTATATTTAAAAAAACCCAAACAAAACCTAATTCTTACATTTAAGTAGGGTGCCATCATTCGACAAGGTCCGCACCAACCAGCTCCAAATTGTAGAACCAATAATCGATTACCTGCTGATTTACAGATATCTTTATAGTCGCTCTGTAAATAAATTACAATATACAATACAAAATACATTATACTAAATACAATATACTAAATATAATATACATAATACACAATACAATATACATAATACACAATACAATATACACAATACAATATACATAATACAATATACTAAATATAATATACATAATACACTATACAATATACATAATACATTTATACCCAATACAATATACATAATACACAATATAATATACATAATACACTATATAATATACATAATACACAATACAATATACACAATAAACAACACAATATACACAATACAATATACATAATATAGTATACATAATACATAATACAATATACATAATACAACATACATTAAACTAAATATAATATACATAATACACAATACAATATGCATAATACACAATACAATATACATAATATTATATACATTATACACAATACAATATACATAATACACAATACAATATACATAATACACAATACAATATACATAATACACAATACAATATACATAATACAATATACATAATACAATATACATAATACAATATACATAATTACAATATACATAATACATAATACACAATACATAATACACAATACAATATACATAATACATAATACACAATACACAATACACAATACACAATACAATATACATAATACATAATACACAATACAATATACATAATACAATATACATAATACACAATACAATATACACAATACACAATACAATACACATAATACAATATACATAATACACAATACACAATACATAATACACAATACAATATACATAATACACAATACAATATACATAATACAATATACATTATACAATATAATATACAATAAACAGTTGTTTGTGTTGTTGTTCTTAGTGTTTAACGTCCACTTCCTCCGAAGATGATCTCTCAGACAATTGTTGTTTTCATTTTTATTATCTTAGTGCACGCACATGGGTCCTTCCTGTGGGAGGAAACCGGAGTACCCGGAAGAAACCCACGAGGTTGAGAAGGTGCCCCTATCTCCATGCCACATACAATATACAGTGAGGTCTCTTTTATTTTATGGTCGGGTGTTCGATCCCTGCATACGCCGAGAAAGTTCATCCAGGTTTTCCCGTGTGTTTTCCAATTGTCAGCTGTCTGATGGGACGAGAAAACCAAGATCCCTTGATATAAGAATAGGCCGTAGCGCCGTTACCCGGGCAAAAAATTTCCTCATAGCACACTTTATGGCGTATGCCCGTGTTCATTAGCCCAGTTTAGGAGCACAACATAGGACGTTAAACCCCATTTCATTTCAATTCTTTTTTTTGTTTTATTAATTCAGGTATACTGACATTTAAAAGTTCACGCTTTGTCTGTCATCACTCGTTCTGTTCGTGGCAATTAAGCTAGAAATTCTAGAAAATCGATAACATAAAACCCACGAGAGCTAAAAAGAAAAAAAAAAATTTCCGACTGATTGACCGCGTTTTTAAGGGTCACGTAACCGTAAACGCAAATGTTTTTTTTTCTGGTCTTAAAGGACTCAAGGATTTAAAGAGAGGGAGAGAGAGAGACACACACACACACACACAGAGAGGGAGAAAGAGAGAGAGAGAGAGAGAGATGGGGTTTAACGTAGGCCTTCATTTGACATTTCGGGACTAACAAAGAGATCTTTAGCAGTGGGATAAAACCACGGATCCTACAAGCGGGAATTGATACCACGCCCCC
This sequence comes from Patella pellucida, assembly GCA_917208275.1. Lineage (NCBI taxonomy): Eukaryota > Metazoa > Mollusca > Gastropoda > Patellidae > Patella > Patella pellucida. Next base: position 5,437,709 of record OU795037.1, read on the forward strand.
CAATCAATGACACACCTACTTATTCATCGCGTTGACCGTTCGACCACCCAACCATCTTGTTCCTGTTGAACGTAACTGTCTTTCTTCAACATTATGTCCCGTGGACGCTTAGCCCTATTTCTCTCTCTCTCCCTCTCTCCCTCTCTCTCTCTCTCTCTTCAGCAGTTAACGAATCGTCTCTTGTTCTCACACGTGACCACGTCTATTCAAGTATTAACCCTTGTTACTTTCAGGATATAGATGTCTTTAAGATGAACTATGTAAGATGTAGATAAAGAACTAGCACGTCTTGTTACAATAGTTCAATGACAGTCGACCTACTCCTTGTCACGTACATGCGGGACGTCATCCTCCCCTCCCAGCTAGCTACTGGCCTGAGATGGTGCAAATGTTCAAGTCCGTTCACTATCAAAGCAATCTGATGATCTAGAGAGTTGTTTATGGGTCTGTCATGTAAATGTATAAAAGATACGAAACACGATAAAAGAAACCTGCAATAGACAGGTTGAGCTCTTACATAATGCACCTTTAATTAAAGCACATCTGGCTTGCCGGTCTAGAGGTGGCATGTTCGAACCTTGCATCGACCGAGAAAGTTCATCTGGATTTTCCGACGTCGTTTTCCCTTGTCAGTGGTGCAGGACACAGGGCCTGACAAGGGTACTGTCTAGTCGGTCGTATCGTGGAAAAAGCCGAGGTCCCGTGTACACATCGGAGTGCACGTAAGAGATCCCCTGGCAGTGGGCATTCGATATAAGAGTAAGCCATAGTGCCGCTGCCCGGGCAAAAACTATCATACAGGACACTACATGTCCGTCTTCATTAGTAAAGTAGGAGCAAAACAGCAGGACGTTAAACCCCATTTCATTTCATTTCGTTAAAACACAACACTTGTCTGTTTATTATTTACTCGCTTAAATGACAACCCCTCATGTCAATATTTAAACCACGATTTCGTAAGATGAAAATGTCACAGAACATATTCAAAAATACTTTAATTTTAAATTGAAAAAAAAAAGTTGCCAAACCGTATAATAAGGATGTAAAGTTGTTATTCAATCGCTGACATTCAGGATGCAATAGTTTGTAATTCTTTTCACGATAATTTCAAGTGTCTTTTATTTACATTGTATAATTCTCACCTGTCGTAATTACTGTGTCTAGTTGGTGGGGGGGGGCGATTGTAAGTCCCGAGTAAAAAGGGGGATTTCGGACGACTGAATAAGAAAATGGCCCGCACAATCGTGACAGTTAAAACATATTCGTCACGATTCTACTCACAGCACCTCCGTAGTCGGGATTCGAAGAAATAGTGACAGGACTGAATTCCGCCCCACCCAAGTGCAATTCTGTCAAGTAGGAACCGTCCTGGCTGTCAATCGAGCATCCTCATGTATGTAAACCCGGATGTATGCAAGTTCAAACTGTCAGCCTTATGACGATGATTGCAGAACACAAGAGACCGGGTTAACGTCCACTCGACACAGACTAGGCCATTTCGGGACTAACATTCGGTACAATTTTAGTTCAATAATTCGCTTGTGCGTTATGGTTTTTAAGCAATGAAAGGTCACCGAACTATTCAGAGAAACCCCGCTCTTTGTCACGTATAAGTATGATATCAAAACCACGCCACTTGACTCAATGACAGACATTGTGATCTATGACAACCAAGAGACGAAGAGCTATTCAACAGTGGAAGGAAACTGGAGGACACGGCACAAACCCACGAGGTTAGACAGGTAGCCTTACTACTTTCTTGATTGCTGGGTGGGATGGATGAATGGTTAGCGTGTGCGCGCTACATCATAAATTCTGTCATTGAGTCGACTGGCGTGGTTTCGGTTCCACGCTTGTACCGAGGACTATGATCGCCTGTTCAACCACGTGGGGTTTCTCCCACTGCTAAAGACCCCTACACGCCAGCGAATTATTGAAACAAAATTGAACCATATGTTAGTCCCGAAATTACTTAGTTTGTGGCGATTGGACGTTAAACCACGTCTCCCCCTCTCTCTCTCTCCCTCTCTCCCTCTCTCTCTCTCTCTTCCACTCTTTGCTACTTTTTCTACGTAACAATACCTAAAGCATACACGATAGAGGGAGAGAGAAAGATAGATAGAGAGAGATAGAGATAGATAGAGAGAGAGATAGAGAGAGAGATAGAGAGAGAGATAGAGAGAGAGATATAGAGAGATAGTGAGATAGAGATAGATAGAGAGAAAGTGAGAAAGGAAGAAAGAGAGAGATAGAGAGAGAGAGAGAAAGTGAGAAAGGAAGAAAGAAAGAGAGAGAGATACCTGATTGTATGAGAACTACAATAGGATATTATATAAATACGTCATGTTTTACTTCATGATTAATTATAATATACAGGAATAGAAATCACGTGTATTAATTATATCTATAGAAGACCTACTTCTATATACTACACACTCTATATAATCTAAAATAACTAAATCACCACACCTTTTCAGATTAACAGACTCGCACCACTAATAAATCACCATAGAAACACTCGTTTGTTTACACTCGTTACCATAGTGATACCTGATTTTTGATATTTTCTTTTACATTAATAGCTAGACGACAATGAAGCTAGAATGGAATCGCCGTTCGTCCTCGTTACTGTTTATTTATATTGAACTGTTTTCTATTAATGAATATTGTTACTGTATTGTTCAAAATATCGACATATCACATTTACACCGCAAAGCAAATACTATAACGATCTAGTTCTATCATTAAATATATTATAAGGTTTGTCATTGAGTCAACTGGTGTGGTCTCGATTCCCGGGTTGTACGTGACAAGGAGTGTTGGATATCCAACTTCATGGGTTTTCTCCGGGTCCTCCGGTTTTTTCTTCCACTCCGAAAGACCCCTACGCACAAAACGAAATATTGAAATAAAATTAAACCATGTGTTAGTCCCGAAATGACCTAATTTGTGTCAAGTGGACGTTAAACCCCATTTCTCGTTCCCTCAGTCGTTTAATATATTATAAGACGGGGACATCCACTCTGAACATAGAGAACTATCAACGTTTAGGATACATCTCTGTTCTAATTGACCGCCATATTGATAATATAACACACGCTACTGACACATGAGGTGGTTGTAACCCTTTTCATATACACAGACAAAATAAAGATTAAATAGTAATTTCATTAAATATTAAAACCTCACCAAGCATAGGCTACTATATAGTGCTTTCATTTAATAGTCCCGAAATGACCCAGTTGTGTTGAGTGGACGTTAAATCCCATTTATCTCTCTCTCTCTCTCTCTCTCCCTAAAATCATCAAAATGGTAATTAAAATGGCGTGCAACCAGCTTCGTGTCTGTTGTAAAGCCAATTTAATTATAGACAGACAGCGCAAGTTTCGTATGACTGGATATCTAAACGGTATCTGTATGTAAACATGAAATATGACACCAGCATCACGTGATTATTGGTGGTTAATTTGTTTAGGATAAACAGGTAGACTGTTTGTCGATATACAACATTGTAACTGGAATTATATGAAATAGGTTTAACGTCCTCCTGTTCTACTGGACTTTCGCGGGGAGAGAGAGAGAGAGGGGAACGAGAGAGAGAGAGAGAGAGAAATGGAGTTTAAGGGGTCTTTAGCAGTGGGAGGGAAACCGGACTGCCCGGAGGAAACCCATGGGACTGAGAAGGAGCCCCTATCTCCATGTCACATACGCTCACACTAGGGCTCGAAACCACAGCCGCAAGCCAGAGGTGGCCGGTCAGCTAGAGGTCGAAACGCGCGGCACCCTAGACCACTAGGCCATCCCAACCCCCCAACACAGGGATCGAACACGGAACATGCTCTAAAGGTCAGCACTGGTCAGGATAGAGTGACGTAGGAGGTACTTGCAAGACACACTGTCTAGTCGTTCGGTTGGGACGAAAAAATGAACGTTCCGTGTACACGTGAGCATGAACGCAAAATAATCCTTGACAAGATTTGTCCCGAAATCCACTACCCGGTTGGTGCATATAACAGGACGTTAAACCCCATTATATTTACATTTTTAGTTACAACGGTACAATGAGTACACTGATTTGAAAACTGCAAACTAACGAATGACTTTCATTTTGATTTGAAAATACAACATAACTTTATTGTATACAAATGTACGTGTTTTTGGCTGTCAATACCGATACGGTATTAATCCTTCAACAATCATAGGGATGATATAAAATGGGGTTTAACGTCCTACTATTATGCATCTAACCTGAGCTAATGGAAGACCGGGATATCCCCTACAGTGTGCTATGAGGAAAATTTTTGCCTACGGCCTACCCTTATATCGAATTCCAACTGCCAAGGGATCTTTTACGTGCACTCCAATGTGTACACGGGACCCCGTTGTTTCGCCCCATTAGAACGACTAGGCAGCTGTTCTTGCCAGGCCCTCCTTCTGCATCACTGACAAGGGGAAATCACGCCGGAAAATCGAGATGAACATTCTCGGCCCGAACACCCGACCTCCAGGCTAGCGAACCAGCGCCTTATCCACTTAGCCACCGTGATCCCCTATAAACAACCACAGCCTCGATAGGATTATTTATACCTATATAGAAGCAGCCGATTAATTCTCGAATCTGATTAAATTAAGAACGACACAACAAACTGAGATTAAATTCTTACCTCCAACGTTAATTCCTTCATTGTAAAATGATAATGAATCAATGTTCTTTATGTGTAGATACTTCAAAAACAATGGCCGACTTCTTGATAGATCTTCTTAAACCCAGCTTATCGAGAAGACTGAGCTCCACCCAAACATTAATATAATATATTTATTTATGATTATCAGGTATATTATTGATCCCTTTGTTACAATGCCTGAGAGAGAGAACAATGAGAGAGAGAGAGAGAGAGAGGGGGGTGGGGAAGTGAGAGGGTTTAACGTCCACTCAACAAAAAACAGGTCATTTAGGGAATGACATATGGTACAATTTTATTTCATTAATTCGCTAGAGCGGCGATGTCATTAGTGATGGGATGAAACTGGAGGATCCGGAGACGTGACTAGAAGCAAGGAATCGAAACCATGCCACTTCTTGACTCAATGACAGTCCTTATGGTCAGAAGCGAATGTGTTACCCCCCCCCCCACACCTGTAAAATGATATTTTTAAAGTTAAAGCATGTGAGCCTGGTTTTACCGCTATAGAATCAATTCTCTAAAAGGAAAATCACCCCATTAAAGGTTTAATTCCGTTCATTTGACGTGAACCAAATTGATGGCCCTGTCTCATTCGGCAAACCTCGACAGACTCCGGTACTCCCCGTAACCTACATCTAGACTCGGATGTATGATGGTAATTGATATGTACCTACGACCATACATTTGCGATGAGTCTAGATGTAGGGCACCGGAATCTGTCGAGGTTTGCCGAATGGGCCCTGTCTATACTCCGATTGAAGTCATGTAGGGAAATAATCTGAGTATGAAGCCATGGAAAATTTCACATTTTCCGAAAAATGCAAGTCACACATCGTAACTTTAATCCTACTCATTCTACGTCTTTAAATACGAAACGTGATGGATACAAAAATAGCTTGTGTTGATTTAAGCACGTTATAAGCCATGTTGGTTTTTTATACACGATAATCAATAGTTTCATGTCGATGACAGTTTTTCATGTACAACGATTCTAAAGTTTCTTTAGACGTGTTGTCGATCGATTATTGCACAATGATGACATTTCATATTTTCAATCGGCAGTGCAGAACGGTGACGTGGCACGAAATAGAGTCAAGTCAATCGAATGGTATCAAAAGTCGATCGAGAGAGAGAGAGAGAGATAAATGGGGTTTAACGTCCACTCAACACAACACTAGGTCATTTCGGAACAAACATATGTTGTTTTTTTTTAATTTCAATAATCGCCTGCGCGTAGGGGTCTTTAACGGTGTGTGTGTGTGTGGGGGGGACCGGAGTGTTGGTAGAAACCAACGAGGTTGAGAAGGCGCCCCTATCACCATGCCACATACGCTCACACCAGGGCTCGAAACCACAGCCGCAAGCCAAAGATGGCCTTCCAGCTAGATGTCGAAGCGCGGCACTCTAGACCACTAGGCTATCCCAACCCCCTAAAAAGTCGAGGCTCCGTATACATATTGGTGTGCACGTAAAATAACCTATGTCAGCTTGAACAACAGATGTAAAAGACGCTACCAAGGTACCGTTTCTCCCATAGCCAACTATATGACGTATGCCGTCTTCATTAGCCCAGTCGGAGCATAACAGTAGAATGTTAAACTCATTTGGCATCCTATGAATAGTAGTCATTAAAGGGACAATAACACAGAAAAAAAGTAGCCTTATTCTAACTATGAGATGATTAAGTGTCCTACCTGTTGTGTAAATTATCAATTACACCCTATTTTACTTGTCCAGAGGGTACGAAAATATGTTTAAATCCAAGTTACACATGCAAGAGTTTACGTAAGACCTTTCATTATCATACGGTTGAATTTTTCCAATTTTTAAAATTAGGTGTGTTAAGATAAAATTTGTATCATCAATTAATTGGAATATTGTAAAATAGTACAATTTGTTGACCAGAAAAATGATTGGGGCATATTATTCAGTTACAACAAGATTGGTATTAGGGATTTTAGATTTAACGCCGCTGTCCGAGCTAAATTTCCCATCTTCATTAGCCAGGTTGGTGGAGAGATGTATGACGTTTCATTTCATTTAAAAATAATTGTGAATGTAAAGTAGGTTAATTTAGGACAAAATAAAGCGTTAAATTGGGTTGGTCCGATCAAATTACATTTCTAAATAGGTTTATTGATTAATCGTACTTTCGTTTTTGCTTTCGATTTGTTTTAACTATCGACAAGTAAAACATTGGCTCTACCTTAGAACTCGAAATTTTAAACGTAAACAAATCCCCAGATTAAAATTCATTTCATTTAATGAACAGTTTGATTTTAAAATTTTAATTCAGCTTGAGCTACATAAACCCCATTAGGCTTTAATGAACATAATCAGCGCATGCGCTCACACTAGGTATCGAAACAACGACAGTAATAAAGAGAGAGAGATATGGGGTTTAACGTTCACTCAACACAACAAGTCATTTCGGGACTAACATATGGTTAGATTTTATTTTAATAATTCGCTTGTGTGTAGGGGTCTTTAGCACTGGGAGGAAACAGGAGTGCCCGGAGGAAACCCACGGGGTTGAGAAGGCACCCCTATCTCCATGCCACATACGCTCACACCAGGGCTCGAAACTACAGCCGCAAGCCAGAGGTGACCTGCCAGCTAGAGGTCGAAGCGCGGCACTCTAGACCACTAGGCCATCCAAACCCCCCAGTAAAAAAGATCAGCTAAAGCTGGGGACGGCCCCATCTATTAATGGGGACGTGGCTCGGCCTGTGACCTACAGATTACTTTTATGTCGAATCCTAACCGTCAAGGGGTCATTAAAGCGAGAGCGATAGAGAAATCGGGTTTGACGTCCACTCGACACAAACTAGGACATTTTGGGAGTAGGTCATTTAAGCACCTTGCTCCTTAGTTTGTTGTACCATCCGAACGACTAGACACTGTTTTGTGACAGGCCATTCGCAATACACGTTGACAAAAGGAAGTCAAGCTAGAAAATCCTGTGGTAACTTCTGGGCTAAAATCGGGAAAGACTAACGCTGGGACCTCCTGGTTAGTGAGCCATGAAACTTTATCCGTAACAATAAATATGCCCTCTCGACTAAAATCGGGATGACTAATCCCGGGACACCCTTGTTAGTGAGCCATGACTAAAGTCGGGACGACTAATGCAAATACCTTCAATGAAATACTGTTACGTTTATTGGTTATATATATCACTAACAGTCGGTCAGATTTAAATTGTTTTATTGTTGTAAGTATATAATCATTAACAGATATATATGGACATAACGTGACTTAGACTCCAGGGGCCTGTTGCTCAAAGCTCCTTTATCTTTTAACGATCCGTTAACTTTAACAGAGAGAAAGATTGTTGCTGGAAAAAAAGGACCCGAACATTCTGTGGTGCAATTTTTTCCTACAGATTTATGCTAATATAAAAAATAAAGTATTCTGTAGTGTTTTCTGTTGTAAATTTAATGAAAAGTTAACAAACAACACATAACAAAGATATATCCGTTAGAGTTTAACGGATCGTTAAAATAACTTAGTTTTGAGCAACCGACCCCTGGGGTGTAATTAAACAACTGATATATTATACTTTACATTAAATGAACATTGGGTATACGAACACAAGAAAGGAAGCCTGGAAAACAAAGCCTATTGCGGATATTATTATTCAGGTAATGGTTGCAACTCCAACTTGCACAAGCAAGTCAAATGATTGTTAAATTTCGGGGGATCACGGTGGCTTAGTCGGTAATACGCTGGTTCGCTAGCCTGGCGGTCGGGTCTTCGATCCCTGCATTGACCGAGAAAGTTCATCCAGACATTAAACCCGATTTCATTTCTGTTGAATTCCGTATGTATTTAAAGGTCCTGTGTATTTCCTCCACTGTTTTCACAATTTAAGATGAAGATTTCCATATTATTGGATACTTGTAAGTGTTTAGAAGGACCCCTCGTGTAAGAAAGCGTACAAATTTTGTAAGTTAAAGGAGAATATTGGTGATAGAACTGGTTAAACACCTTCCGGTTATAATTTTAACACAGAGATCATTGCTACGATAGATGAGCAATAAAGGTTTCAACAATCGGAAGTGACGAATGCAAAAAGAAAACACGAGTTCTCTCTATATATAATTGACGGAAGTGACGAGTGAAAACAGATACACGGGCGAATTTCTGCTCGCTAATAATTCCTTCGAAGACCGAAAGATGTTATATTATCACCTTTCGTTGAAATTATACATGTATTTGGAACGTGTTAAACCAGTTCAATCACATATGGGAATGACTGAAACTAATTTTTCCTTTAATACTGAAGACCCAGTGTTTATTACATATAGAACATACAGTATTGGGTTATGCTAGGTTCCAAACAATCACAATTCGCGCTACGATTAAAATCGTGGTGATCCGGTAGGCAATCGTGGTGATCCGGTAGGCAATCGTGGTGATCCGGTAGGCAATCGTGGTGATCCGGTAGGCAATCGTGGTGATCCGGTAGGCAATCGTGGTGATCCGGTAGGCAATCGTGGTGATCCGGTAGGCAATCGTGTTGACCGTATCAGCTAGTACCAGATCGTTGGCTCAAAGGAGAGACAATCCCATCGTAATGCACCGAACGATAGTGGGGTGAGAAATCTAGCATAACGGGAGATAAAGAGAAACATAGTATTTATCACATACACGGATAGGAAAATAGGAGATACACAGTACTGATCACATATCACAATATAAAATACACTGAGGACCTTTATCACATTGACACACAGGGCGATACACCGAGGACCTTTATCACATTGACGAACAGGGCGATACACCGAGGACCTATATCACATTGACGAACGGGGCGATACACCGAGGACCTATATCACATTGACGAACAGGGCAATACACCGAGGAACTATATCACATTGACGAACAGGGCGATACACCGAGGACCTATATCACATTGACACACAGGGCGATACACCGAGGACCTATATGGACAAACATACACCGACAGCCAATATCGCATGGACAAACAGAGCGATATTATACAGTCTTTATCACATTCAACAAATTATCTAAGAATAGTGAGAGGTTTCTTCCTCCTGGGTTTTAATACAACTACGGGTTTCTCGTCATCACTATCTGTGTCCAACCTTTCAGAACAAATAGATGACGTACAGTCACTGAATGACGTGGATGACCTATAATCTACTGAGCTACGATCACTGGAACAATCTAGTATGCTACTAAAATTAATTGTAGTCATTCCTCTGGGAGTTCTTACCAGTTCTAGAGACTGTCTTCGAGAGGTTGTAGGTGATTTAGACCTATAGTTAATCGATGCTTGAATCTTTGATCTGGAGGACTTCATGTGGGCTGAGGCAATTCGACATTTGATCTCTTCCAAGGCTTGTGTTGTTTCGTTGTCTGTCTTCATTAATTCGTATTGTAAGTTTTGTAGCGAATACAGCAACTCTTCCTGACTTGTAACTAGTTCACGCGCACTGCTTCCATACGGCACAGATTTACCAGAGTTGTCTCCCTTTCCACCGTTTGGACCTGACACTACGGATATCTCAGATGCCATTTTGTGGAAATGATGCGGGGTTCAAAGATCTGCTTTTCTGCTGCATCCGAACTAGTGACCTCCGGACATATACACCATTCAACTGCAAATATTACAATGAAAATTTCTTTTTAGATTTACCTTACGAAATGCGACGCGTTGAAACATATCAAATAGATAAAAGTTGGATTAGATTTAATTGGCGAAGATTAACGCTAATCCCAGTTGTATATTAAATCTCGTGTTGGATCCCCGTGTTGGTCAATAAAGTTCATCGCGGATTTCTGGCGCTGTTTCTACTTGTCAGTGGAGAGCGAGGGCCCGTTTCACGAATTTTAACTAAGGTAAAATCCAAAATGTAGTAGTTTGATTGGATAATATAAGTTTGATTTTTAGTGCCTAGCCAATCAAAATTGAAGGATCTACTAAAATTTGGATTATATATTTTGATAAGATTTCGTGAAAAGGGGCCCTGGTAAGGAACAACGTCCGCCGTTCGAATGGCACGAAAAATCGAGGTCACGTGCACGTAAAAGAATCCTTCACAGTTGGCATTAAATTGCTCTTTGGGCAAAACGTCACTAATGGCGCTCTGCATGTTGTGTGTCCGTCTACATTAGCCCAGTTAGAACTGAAATGTAGAACGTTAATTAAATTCCATTTCTTTTCATTTGTTGTATACCTTCTGTTAAACATGACATAGCATCAGAATGTCTAAACTCTCGCGCATGACCGGTGGTCAATGAATAGGAATCTTCGGTAAGTAAAGAGAGAGAGAGAAATGGGGTTTAACGTCCACTCAACACTTCGGTAAGTAAAGTCACTAACCGTCATTTTGCTTATTTCAAATCATATCAAATTTTTCATGGATTAACCCACGCTAATATGTATACAGATTAATAATTAAATAGTTAAAGACGCATTAGGTAGGCCTAATAGTTAAATCTGACTATTGCCTAAGCTGCTATCGAAATTATTAACTATTAATTAACTCACTTATCCCGCCTTTTACTTATTTTATGAACCCATTGACACTAAATATGACATTTTTCCACCTACATATACTCCCAATATTTTATTTTTTTTCCTAATAATTTTCCTAAGAATTTAAATTGCAGAAGGTATAAAGTTAATAATGACTCGCCGAGATGTCGGGCCATGAAGCAGTGGATGTTGATAATTTTTTTAATTCTTCAAATAGTTAAAAATATTGAACTGTATTGAGCAATATTCCGGTTGACATTTCCTCTTTAAAGATACAGAATGTATTCAGATAAAGAGCTGACTGTTCCGGCATTAATAGTTTAAAGATGCCTTATGTAAGATTTAGATAAAGAGCTGACTGACTGTTCTGGCTATAATAGTTCCAACATACATGATGTAAAATGAAAACATTGAAAATTTCATTGAATTTACTTCGTTCTGAGCCAAGTAATCACTGTTTTTAAATGGCTAAACGTTCCAATCTAGTTAACATATCGAGTATCCGATGCTATCGAGAGTTGATTATGGTCTGGATAAGTTAATTAATGTCAATTTTAATAATTTATATAACATTTCAGGCCTAAAGAGATACCTGCAATAGGAAGATTTAGCTCGTTCGTAATGAATGACGTTTAAAGATTTAATTTTTACAATCTTGTAGTTTGAAATGGAGTAATAAATCTTTCCAATGACGTTTACAAACTTTTAAACCAATGAACACATCTAGATTATGATGGACGATTAGTATTTATCTCCAATCAATTATTAAGAAAAGGGAATTCGTAAACATCATAATTATCTTATGGAACGGCGTCCTCTCTATTTCATATTTCATTTAAGCTCTACAATTAAAGGGAAACAACTCCATTGGTATTACGGGAGCAGGGGTTTCAAACTAGTGATTTGTTGCCCATTGAGTTCAATGTTAAATGGCTGTAACGTCACAGGCTGTCGCTTTTTGCTCAACATTCCGTTGGTTCCAATCTTTATCGGCACAATGGGGACCACATTTGGCAATCTCCTTATCATACATTTGAAGGGGGTTGTCCCTATAGATTTTTTACTGTGGGGATTTGAAGTTGACTGGGGTGAAATTCTCACTTCCGACACAATGGTTTAAACCCTCTATCCCTCCGCTGTATTAACCAAAACAAGTCCAAATTGCAAATGTGAGACTAAAAAGTCAACCCAAAAATGCAGGAAGATTGGAGAAAAGAATTAAGGAACAAATTGTCGCACAACACCATGAAGTAAGGGGAAATAATTACTAGTCTGAGACCAGGGACCGACATGACGATGTATCCAATGCTACCATATACCGTTACCATATATAAATTATTTCAATATCTACGACTTTAGACACAGATGTGACGTCAACTTATCCATCGCCTAGAAGATTGTCCTACTCATGATTAAGTAAAATGGGGTTTAAGGCCCAACTATTTTGCTTCAACTGGTCTAATGAGGACGGGCTATCAGGGACATGTCGCCTACTCTTATATCGAAAGGGATCTTTTACGTGCACAACAATGTGTACACGGGACCAGTGTTTTTCGTCCCATCCGAACGACTAGACATAACTTTGTCCTCGTCAGTCCCTCAATTGTGCACCTCCGAAATGGGGTTTAACTCACTACTATTCTGCTTCAACTGGGCTAATGAAGACTAAATTCCACTCTTATATTGAAAGGGATCTTTTACGTGCAAGATAATTTGTAAACGGGGCCATGGATTTTCCGTCCCATCCGAACGACTAGACATAACTCAGTCCTCGTCAGGCCGGGGGGTTGGGATCGCCTAGTGGTCTAGAGTGCCGTGATTCGACCTCTAGCTGGCCGGCCACCTTTGGCTTGCGGCTGTAGTTTCGAGCCCTGGTATGTGCGTATGTGGCATGGAGATAGGGGCGCCTTCTCAACCTCGTGGGTTTCCTCCGGGCACTCCGGTTTCCCCCCACTGCTAAAGATCCCTACGCGCATGCGAATTATTGAAATAAGATTAAAAACCACATGTTGGTTCCCGAAATGACATAGTTGTGTTGAGTGGACGTTAAACCCCATTTCTCAGGCCTTCCATAGTTCACCACTGACAAGGTAAACCACACCGGAAAATCCCGATGAACTTTCTCGGCCAAAACTGGGATCGAATCCGCGACCAGCCAGCGTCTTACCCACTGAGCACCCGTGGCCCACAACTCACGCGGAACGAATTTTTGTCATATCATATATCATAACAATGTTTTATTTACGAGGGGGGGGGGGTTGGTTGGGATGGCCTAGTGGTCTAAAGTGTCGCGCTTTGACCTCTAGCTGGCCGGTTACCTCTGGCTTGCGGCTGTGGTTTCCTACCACTGCTAAAGACCCCTACTCGCAAGCGAATTTTTGAAATAAAATTAAAACCATCTGTTAGTCCCGAAATGACCTAGTTGTGTTGAGTGAACGTTAAACCCCATTTCCCTCTCTCTCTCTTTATTTACGAAATTAGCCCCCGAACCCCTCGGCAACACTCTTCCTTCCATATTCAGGACATTTGATTGCCGAATGGTTAGGACATGCGCGCTGAATCATAAAGCATGTCATTGAGTCAACTGGCGTGGTTTCGAACCACCGGTTGTACGTGATAAGGAGTAGGGTCGTCTGTCCAGCTCCGCGGGTTTTCTCCGGGTCCTCCGGTTTCCTCCTACTACTAAAGACTCCTACGCGCAAGCGAATTATTGAAATAAAATTTAAAAAACATATGTTAGTCCCGAAATGACGTAGTTTGTGTCTAGTGGACGTTAAACCCCATTTCTCCCTCTCCCCTTCCTTATTCACCTACGTACTCAAGTCACTAGGGGGCGTACTGGAGCCAGAAGCCAGAGGATTTGTTGTTCTGAAGGGCACTTTTCAAGTTTGCTTTCCATATAAACAAACATTCACCCAGTATAACGCAAGCCGCCGATTCGATTTTCAATTAACTAACCCTTGCTTTCCACTCTTGATACCTCGATAATTATTGGAAAAACGTTTAAATCAAAACAACGTTCAATCAATCAATCGATAATAAACCCCAAACAAAAGGCTATAAGGTCAAGAAAATCGATTATAGATACATGTATAGATAAATTGATATCGATGAAGAATCATGATGTTTAGATGTCAGTGTACTGTAGAAAGGCAATCGATACTTATCTTATATTTATAATACCAATATTCACACAGCAAACTTATCGATTTTAAATTTGAGCACCGCCTCTGACAGATCAAATCGTAAACGTCAGTTTTGCTTACAAAGCAGGGATATAAAGGCTGTTGTCAATATCAAGATGAATTCTAGTAATGTGGATAATTCTACAGTCCAAGCGGATCCTGTTATTCGAGGTGTATATATATTTCTACTCAGTGGTATTTCATTGTGTGGAATTTTTCTAAATATAATTTTACTGGTTATTATCAGAGAAAGTGAATTGAAAATTAGACGAAGGAGCGTTCTCATCACAAACACCACCATTGCTGATCTGTTAATCGTCTTAACCTTTCCTGTCGATATCTGGTATTCGTTTGAAATTGGTAATCGAGGATATCTCTGCGTTATATTCCTGTCTATCAAGCTGGTTCCGATATTTGTGGCCCTGACCAGCCTGACATTGTTGTCCTTAGAGAGGTTGTACATTTTGTCTAAACTACTGGTACCGACCCCAGCGACAACGTTTTATTACCAGACAATAGGAGCTGTAGTGTCGTGGATCGTTTGTACTCTGTTACTTATAATAAATGGACTTCTGGCGCAACAAATTTGTAGTTTAAATCTAGTAGTTGTTTATGTGCTAATTGTCTTGTTTGTGGTCGAATTTTTGTTTATTTTAGTATCTTATATCACGAGCGTGGTCATTATGAACGGTTTAAATAAAAAACAAAGGAATGGTGAGGTACCCTTTAAGGGTAGAGCTAAGATAGCTCCATGCGTTGCTCCCCAATCTGTAAAACCGATCCAAATAACGGGAAGGATATCTGATGGACGTAGATTTATGAATAGCGGGAATTATGTAGATAATTTTACCAAGATGTCCATTCATTCTTCGAGTCAGGGATCTACCAGACTCAAGGCAGCTGAATCATCACCCTCAGACCCAGCACCTGGTGACAGCCATGGACCAAGTTCACTAGCCCAAACTTCTGAACAGCCTGGACAGTTAAATCGAAAATTGGACGCCGTTACACAAAATGTCGTTAAAAGAACGGGACTTTTCGTTGTTGCATTTTTTGCGTGTTATGGACCAACGTTTGTTCTAGCAGGGGTGGTGGTACAGATTAAATTGCCATATCCTGCTTTAAATTATTCGTTTTGGTTTGTTCCTCTGATTCTCTATGCTCATGTAACAATCTATCCCTTTATTGCTCTATATGTAGATGGATATTGGAGGAGAAGAGTTGCAGCCAAAATAAATAAATGGTGCTGTAAAATATTTACAACATAGACACACCAAAGGTTGTTTTTTTAAAAAGTTTTTGTCTTGTTTTTCCTTTGTTGTTTTGGTGGGTTTTGTGCATAGTATAAACTTCTGGATTAATGGACTTATGTTTGTGAATAAGGATAATTACTACATGAACTTAAGTGTAAATTATTATATATTTAAAAGAGTTAAATCGCTATTCTTTGGAACCTGGATTGGACGAACATGGGTAAAAAAGCACATATTTATATAACTACGAATGTATATTAAATAGTTTAAATAAATTTGTTTTAGAATTTTAATTGTAATTTCTGATCAGTTTTGGCAGTCGAAATAATGGATTAGGCCAGATTGAATGACAGTCGCCCTCCCCTTGTTAGTCCAGTCTGTTTTGCTTCGTTCACCAACGCCCCAGAGCATAGATTTTACGACGTCGGCAACTGATTTAAAAATTGTCCACTGTGTCTTTAATAAAGAGAGAGAGAGAGAGAGAGATATGGGGTTTAACGTCCACTCGACACAAATTAGGTCATTTTGGGAGTGACGTATGGTATCCAATTTTTGTTTCAATAATTCGCTTGCGCGTAGGGGTCTTTAGCAGCGAGAGGAAACCGGAGTGCCCGGAGGAAACCCACGAGGTTGAGAAGGTGTCCCTATCTCCATGTCACATACGCTCACACTAGGGCTCGAAACCACAGCCGCAAGCCAGAGGTGACCGGCCAGCTAGAGGTCGAGGCTATAATAATAATAATAATAGTCGCGTCATTTTACAAGGGTAGCAAATTAGGCCTGAGGCCTTTTTCCAACTTGGCCCTTCGCACAGATCGTGCGAATGATTTATTTGGGACGGTTGCTGTGCTGTGAGGAAAATTGTTTCCTGTTGCTCTTCACCGAGTTATAACTACCGGTTTAGGATGCGATGAACGATGACAACAGGCACAATGACGATTTTAAAAACTTTATATTCGATAGAAAACGAAGTACAAAACGAAGTATAAAACAATACAAAAACGATGACCATCGACCCAGAGTTCCGGGAAAAACCTAAGGGAGAGAACTCTTGTTGTTTCCTGTTCGAAACCGGACACTAGACGAATTTGACATTGACCAATTCTAACATTCAGACAATGCTGTGCAGAACACTATCCTTGGTTCTTTTACTAGAATCTCCCACCCTCATTAGCCCAGTTCGGAACATAACCGCAGGACGTTAAACACCAAATATAATACGCACACGTCAACATGCACACGGGACATCGACTTTTCGTACCATTCGATCAACTAGACACGGTTTCGTGCCTCATCAACGTTCTACGCCACTGATAAGGGGGAACACCACGATAGAAAATGATTAGGAACTTTCTCGGTCTACCTCTAGATCGCCCCACGCACTGAGCCACCGTGGATCCCAGAAAGTAGAGAAGAAATCGAGGTTTATTATTATTATAATGATACAACATTCGTAATGTCATCGACATGAAACTATTGATTATCAAGATGGAAGACCAAACAGCTCTTTATTCATTGTTCTTATTTCGATTTATAATTATACGAAGTAGAAATAATCCTATATTATGAAATCATTGATATTCAGAAACACAAAATATGATACAGGCCATTGTCTTAGTTTTCCGTCACTTACCAAATAATAAGCTTACTTCTATAAGCAGCCCAATAGAAAAGTAAGACGTATCTTCCGTTGACCGTTGTTTCAACCAAAGATGAGAACTCGTATTTCTGATATCCACATTTCCGATAAAAGTATTCTTACCTTGATTTCATAACCTGTTTATGTTTTCTCAATTACTCGGGTTCACGGAACGAAAAACTAATTTTCAACCAAAGATGAGAACTCGTATTTCTGATATCCACATTTCCGATAGAAGTATTCTTACCTTGATTTTATAACCTGTTATGTTTTCTCAATTACTCGTGTTCATGGAACTAAAACATAATTTAGTTGTATCATTCTTGTATTATACATGATTAATACTGAAACGGAAATCCTACCCCTTTCTCATTTCCTCGTCGTGGACGCAGTGGACGCTTACGACTGGTCCCCGGATCCATCACTTGATTTGATAATTGTTTATATTTTGCAAAATCAATTTATGTCTTGTCCGCAAGTTTATCTTGTATATTTTTGTTTGCGTGTAGTGCAGTCCTCCTGCACTTACTATTAATTCTCATTTCATAGTCATTGATTCTTATTTCTTCATTTGTACAGTGAAGTTAACATTTGTATCTTAAAATCAATATTGTTTTCACAAATCAGATATTTGTTTTCACAAATCAGATATTTGTTTTCACAAATCAGACATTTGTTTTCACAAATCAGACATTTGTTTTCACAAATCAGACAATTGTCATATCAAATTTGTAAAAAGTAATCTACATTTACATTTCATCATAGACATGTTTTCGGATAAATGTTTTAGAGAAATGTTGTATGAGAAATGTTTTAGAGAAATGTTTTTGGAGAAATATTTAAGAGAAATGTTTAAGAGAAATGAATTACACTGATGCTATTAGGTAGGGTAATTCGATTTTTAAAACTGTCTAGAAAATTGTTCATTCATTAAATTGAACCAATTTCAAACACAACTCGACATGAGATTTGTTGGAGCCAACAGACTAAAAACAAGATGGCGTTGATAGACGGAAACAAGATGGCGTACGACGTAAAATAGATTTATTTACAGTTTGTATTCTGTATTGCAATAGGGAGGAACCAAACTGGTGTTCGACGCCCTACTACATTAAGGAAGATTTTAACCGAGCTCTTGGGAGGAATGAAGTCAAAATGTTCAGGCACTAATAGTGGCGGGCTTTCTTCATATAGTGTACATTAAAGGAGAGGAAGAAATGGGGTTTAACGTCTCATTACCACTGCAATAGTTCTATAATTATACGAAGTAGAAATAATCCTATATTATGAAATCATTGATATTCAGAAACACAAAATATGATACAGGCCATTGTCTTAGTTTTCCGTCACTTACCAAATAATAAGCTTACTTCTATAAGCAGCCCAATAGAAAAGTAAGACGTATCTTCCGGTGACCGTTGTTTCAACCAAAGATTTGAACTCGTATTGCTGATATCCACATTTCCGATAAAAGTATTCTTACCTTGATTTCATAACCTGTTTATGTTTTCTCAATTACACGGGTTCACGGAATGAAAAACTAATTTTCAACCAAAGATGAGAACTCGTATTTCTGATATCCACATTTCCGATAGAAGTATTCTTACCCCTTGATTTCATAACCTATTTAGGTTTTCTGAATTACTCGTGTTCATGGAACAAAAAACTAATTTAGTTGTCGCATTCTTGTATTATACATGATTAAAATACTGAAACGGAAATCCTACCCCTTTCTCATTTCCTCGTCGTGGACGCTTACGACTGGTCCCCGTATCCATTCACTTGATTTGATAATTGTTTATATTTTGCAATATCTATTTTCTGTCTTGTCCGCAGGTTTATCTTGTATATTTTTGTTTGCGTGTAGTGCAGTCCTCCTGCACTTACTATTAATTCTTATTTCATAGTCATTGATTCTTATTTCTTCATTTGTACAGTGAAGTTAACATTTGTATCTTAAAATCAATATTGTTTTCACAAATCAGACATTTGTTTTCACAAATCAGACATTTGTTTTCACAAATCAGACATTTGTTTTCACAAATCAGACATTTGTTTTCACAAATCAGACATTTGTTTTCACAAATCAGACATTTGTTTTCACAAATCAGACATTTGTTTTCACAAATCAGACATTTGTTTTCACAAATCAGACATTTGTTTTCACAAATCAGACATTTGTTTTCACAAATCAGACATTTGTCATATCAAATTTGTAAAAAGTAATCTACATTTACATTTCATCATAGACATGTTTTCGGATAAATGTTTTAGAGAAATGTTGTATGAGAAATGTTTTAGAGAAATGTTTTTGGAGAAATATTTAAGGGAAATGTTTTTTCAGAAGATCGTGTTGAGAGCCCCAATCACTTAACATTGTCAAACGTACAGGTCTCGATGATATCCCAGCTCGTTTTTTTATAAGATGGTGCTAATGTCCTTTAAATACCCGTTACATTTTTGATCAATTTATCCATTTCAGAAAATTCAGTTCCGGATGAACTGAAGTTAGCTAGAGTCAAACCATTATATAAGAAAAACAGTTCTCTTCTTGTGAGCAACTATAGGCCTGTGAGCATTCTCAGTATTGTGTCAGAGATTCTGGAAAAGGCTGTTTATATACAACTGGAGACTCTCTTGAGAGACAATAATTTATTACATGAACAGCAATCGGGCTTCAGGGGCAGCAATTCTACTGACACATGTTTGATCAGTTTGCTGATGTTAAAGGGAATTTTACCGTTTTGGTCCTATTGGACTTGCAAAAAGCGTTTGACACCGTCGACCATGATATCTTGTGTAAAAAAGTTAAAATGATCGGCGTCCGATCCACAGGGTAGTTACATTCATATCTTTCCATCAGGAAACAAGTTGTCAACGTTGGTAAAACTCTCTCCGACCTCTTGGACATTTCTTGTGGTGTTCCACAGGGCAGCATCCTGGGTCCCTTGCTGTTTCTCTGTTATGTTAATGACATGATCATTAGCATACCTTCCCCTTGTAAATTAATATTATATGCTGACCACAGTGCCATCTTGTTTTCTCATCCAAATCCTGAAATAATATCTGTAAAACTTAGCGAAGCCTCAAAGGTTTGTTCGGATTGGTTAGTAGACAATAAACTATCCCTTCATTTAGGTAAAACTGAATGCATGTTATTTGGCCCAAGTAGAAAACTAAGAAAACTAGTAGTTTAATAATAATAATAATAATAATCTCGTCATTTTACAAGGGTAGCAAATTAGGCCTGAGGCCTGTTTTCGATTTGGCCCTTGGCACAGATCGTGCGAATAATTTGAAATAGTGTGTAATGCTCATGTCAATCAAGCAACAGATAATGTAAAATATTTGGGTTTATATATTGATCATTGTCTCTCTGGTGAATTGATAGTTAATAATATTATTAAAAAGGTCAATACAACTCGCGTTTTTTTTTATTCCCATAGGGGTCCCCAACATTGAAGCTGTTTAGTTCATAAGCCCTGTCAGGTGGTGTGGTTTCGATTCCGAGCAGGTGCGCGACAAGAAGTTGCGTGACCTGCCCAACCTCTTGTGTTTTCTTTGTGTCATCCAGTTTCCTTCCACTAATAGCGAATTATTGAAATAAAATTGAACCATATGTTAATCTGGGGGATTACCCGAGAATATTATAATATCAGATGCTTTCCATATTTAGATGCATGTATCTATAGAGTTCTAATGGAATATTATAATATCAGATGCTTTCCATATTTAGATACATGTATCTATAGAGTTCTAATGGAATATTATAATATCAGATGCTTTCCACATTTAGATACATGTATCTATAGAGTTCTTATGGAATATTATAATATCAGATGCTTTCCATATTTAGATACATGTATCTATAGAGTTCTAATGGAATATTATATAATATCAGATGCTTTCCACTTTTAGATACATGTATCTATAGAGTTCTAATGGAATATTATAATATCAGATGCTTTCCGTATTCAGATGCATGTATCTATAGAGTTCTAATGGATTATTATAATATCAGATGCTTTCCATATTTAGATACATGTATCTATAGAGTTCTAATGGATTATTATAATATCAGATGCTTTCCATATTTAGATACATGTATCTATAGAGTTCTAATGGAATATTATAATATCAGATGCTTTCCATATTTAGATGCATGTATCTATAGAGTTCTAATGGAATATTATAATATCAGATGCTTTCCACTTTTAGATACATGTATCTATAGAGTTCTAATGGAATATTATAATATCAGATGCTTTCCGTATTCAGATGCATGTATCTATAGAGTTCTAATGGATTATTATAATATCAGATGCTTTCCATATTTAGATACATGTATCTATAGAGTTCTAATGGATTATTATAATATCAGATGCTTTCCATATTTAGATACATGTATCTATAGAGTTCTAATGGAATATTATAATATCAGATGCTTTCCATATTTAGATACATGTATCTGTAGAGTTCTAATGGAATATTATAATATCAGATGCTTTCCATATTTAGATACATGTATCTATAGAGTTCTAATGGAATATTATAATATCAGATGCTTTCCGTATTCAGATGCATGTATCTATAGAGTTCTTATGGAATGAAAAATGGACCCCCGCCACCCTTCTAGACGTGTGCCTGCAGAATTCGACTTTTCATTAAGCATCCTTTGTGCTTGATAACAATAAGAGGATATTTATCAAAACGTCTGGCATATTTGTGGGGTGTTCCCACTTTGCCAGCAGATTAACGGGACTATTAAGAGAACAGGAGATTTAGTGAGAGATAATCGAGTTATAGTCTGTTTTAATCAGAGAAATGGGGTTTAACGTTCACTCAACACAACTAGGTCATTTCGGAACTAACATATGGGTTTTAATCATCGTATGAGTAGTTTTAATCCATAATCTAGTTCACCACCTACTCCTAAAGACCCCTACACGCAAGCGAATTATTGAAATAAAATTAAACCATATGTTAGTCCCGAAATGACCTAGTTGTTTTGAGTGGACGTTAAACCCAATTTCTCTCTCTCTCTCTCTCTCTCTCTCTCTCTCTCTCTCTCTCTCATCAACTGATGAAGCACCGTTCACATGGTTAAATCATGTAATCTCATCGCAATACAGATCTATATTTCGTTTCGTTTCTTTGTACATTCGGTGGCCAACGGCTGTAGTGAATACAAGTAAAACGACATTTTAAACTCTAAAAAACGAAACGAAATAGGATCTGTCTTTTAATCCGATTGAAATAACTGCAAGTTCAAATTTTATTTAATTTCAAAATTTCTAATACATATTTTTGTTGATTTTTGTAAAGATGAATATTGATTTTGTGACGATGATGATTAAAACTGTATCGTTCCTGTAAACTGCCACCTGTCATTGATTTTATCTGGCTAACTGAAAACAAACCGTTTATAATTAACCGATAATTGTTGCCCTGTAATTTTATAATGATCCCAATCGCTAAATCAGACGTTAAACACCAAACAAATCATTAGACTCGCTCCAACGTCACTCATCCTTTCGGAACCGGAATAGAGAAGGATACACTTGATTACGCATGTCTGTAATACAAGCGTTCAGTACCATTTGTCACTATTCGGTCCTGACGTATATTCAAGTCAGAAAAACGCCGTGACTTAGGAACAAGTCTGACGTCAATAGTCTTTATCACCCAATAACATACATGTATTCAATTATTTATTGAAATTTAGAATCATATAGTCTTTGTTTATATGAAACGGATTAGAGCCGTATTTTCTATTTGATGGCCGTTTATAACAAACACGTAGCGGGGACGTGTGGGGCGTTGCGTAGACGTAATCAGAACGTAGAAAAATGTGTAAAGGGCTGGAATTTTGCGAGTACTGCGAATGTAGTAACGTTCACATTGAAGGTGATTCTGCGTGTTTCACCGCGACTTCACGACGCTGTAATGGTAAGTGCTGGGGGGGGGGGTGCAAAACATATAATTCACACAAAAACAAATATATTTCCAAGACACATTACGCAGAGATCACAAACAAACAAAACATTCATATTACGTAAATGGATCATAGGGCTAGCCATAAGCCACCGCAAATGTCCACTGCGCTGTATATTCTTTTAGCGCGCAGTAAAGGTGTAGCGAGTGCTTCGTTATGTGTGAAGGGGGCTTAGTAGTTGTAGTTCACTTTATCGAAATTTGGTCTAACACACAATCGACGACAAAGGATAAAACATTTATTGCCATGTGTTAAGGAAATAAACAGACAAGTAAGCAGTAATCCCGATGGTCGCCCCGTACAGGAATTACGTTATGTTATAAAGCCAACTAAAAGTATACAAGCACACCCATCCCGCAGTTTAAATGTCATACTTGACCGCTCTGGTTTATCTGTTCAGTGTGAAATGTATATTTATCTCATGGAATAAGCCATAACCCCATGAGAGAGAGAGGGGGGGGGAGAGAAAGAGAGAGAGAGAGGGGGGAGAGAGGTGAGAGAGAGATAGGGTTCAACGTTCACTCGACACAAACTAGGTCATTTCGGGGCTAACATATATTTTTAAATTTTATTTCAATAATCTGCTTGCGTGTAGAGGTATTTAGCAATGGGAGGAAACCGGAGGAACCGGAGAAAACCCACGTGGTTGGACAGGCGACCCTACTCCTTGCCACATACATCTGGGGATTCGAAACCACATCAGTTGACTCAATGGTAGGATTATGATACAGCGCGCACGTCCTAACCATTTAGTAACCCGGTATGCAGATTAGACGACCAAAAACTGACCAAAAATTACATTTACATTTTAAAACACATAAATGAAAAATAATTTTATATACTTTAATGTATGTTTTTTACCCAATTTCGTCCATTCCAGGTTCCAAAGAAGAGAGATTTAACTCCTTTAAACATATAATAATGTACAATATACACGTTCAGGGACACATAAATTCATGTAGTAACTAGCCTTTTCCACAAACAAAATATCCAAGATGGCACAGCCGTCCATTGATCCGTAAGTTTATACTATGCACAAAACCCACCAAAACAACAAAGAAAAAACAAGAGAAAAACTTTTGAAAAAAACAACCTTTGATGTGTCTATGTTGTATATATTTTACCGCTACATTTGTTTATTTTGGCTGCAACTCTTCTCCTCCAATATCCATCTACATATAGAGCAATAAAGGGATAAATTGTCACATGAACATAGAGAATCAGAGGTACAAACCAAAACGAATAATTTAAAGTAGGATATGGCAATCTTATCTGTACCATCACCCCTGCTAGAACAAACGTTGGTCCATAACACGCAAAAAATGCAAAAACGAAAAGTCTGGTTCTTTTGACGTTATTTTGTGTAACGGTGTCCAATTTTCGATTTATCCATCCAGGCTGTCCAGAAGTTTGGGATAGTGAACTTGGGCCATGGGTGTTGTCAGATGCTGGATCTGAGTGTGATGATTCAGCTGCCGTGGGATTGAGATTGGTAGATCTGGTCATGGTAGCACTATCTACAGAATTCCTGATATCCACAGAGGTCGTATTATTAATAGGTTTTACAGATTGGGTAGCAACGCATGGGTCTATCTTAGCTCTACCCTTAAAGGGTTCCCCACCATTTCTTTGTTTTGTATTTAACCTGTTCATGATTATCACACTCATGATATAAGATACTAAAATCACCAAAAACTCGACCACAAACAAGACGATTAGAACATAAACAACTACTAGATTAAAACTACAAATTTGTTGTTGCGCCACAAGCCCGTTTATCACGAGTAACAGAGTGCAAACGATCCACGACACTACAGCTCCTGTTGTCTGGTAATAAAACGTTGTCGCTGGGGTCGGTGCCAGTAGTTTCGACAAAATGTACAACCTCTCTAAGGACATCAAAGTCAGGCTGGTCAGGGCCACAAATATCGGAACAAGCTTGATAGACATAAACACAATACAGAGATATCCTCGATTACCAATTTCAAACGAATACCAGATATCGACAGGAAAGGTTAAAACGATTAACAGATCAGCAATGGTGGTGTTTGTGATGAGAACGCTCCTCCGTCTAATTTTCAATTCACTTTCTCTGATAATAACCAGTAAAATTATATTCAGAAAAATTCCACACAATGACATTCCACTGAGTAGAAATATATATACACCTCGAATAACAGGATCCGCTTGGACTGTAGAATTATCCTCATTAATAGAAGCCATCTTGATATTGACAGCGGCCTTTATATTCCTGCCTACTAAATCAACACTGACGTTTACGATTCGATCTTTCAGAAACGGTTCTCAGATTTAGAATCGATATTCCAATGTGTAGAAATAAATACACACCTCGAATTACGGGATCAACTTGGACCGTAGAATTATTCACGTTACTAGTATGAGCATCCATCGTGGCCCAGACAACAATCTTTAAATCCCATTTCAGTAAACGCAAACTGCTGTTTAAAATTAGATCTTTGAGAACCGGTGATCAGATTTGTAATTGATACGTTTGTTATCTGAAATTAAAATTATAAACATTGATGGTTTTGATACAGTTACTGCCATTCAAACATCGAGATAAACAATTTGTTATATTTCACCTTGTTCACCGATATTAATATATCTTTAAAATATCCAAAATCAAAGAAATAACACCTAATGTAGATTGACTATTTAGTTTATTTCACGATATTTCGGAGACATGTAGTCCCCTTCTTCGGGTGGTCATCCATTTGTAAACAACACACGACAGGGGGAGAAACTCTTGTGATTTAGTCCTGACTATCACAACTCTTGACATTGACAAAATTTAGAAAACATGCAAAAACAAAGATTCGAAATCACAAGCGGGAATTTGATTGATGAGGCAAATGCGGAATAGTAATGCAGGATTGGGTATATACACGTAATGGGTATCAGTAATCATACTGGTAATATGATTATTTGTAATATTAATTATATAAGTATTAGTGAATGTGATATAAGTATTAGTAATATAGTTATTGATATCAATGTTTATAATATTAATATAATTATTAATAAGTTAGGCAATATAAGTAATATAAGTTTTAGTGGTATAAGTATTTGTAATATAACTATTAAAAATATAAGTATTAATAATATAACTTATAGTAATATAAGTATCAAAATAAGTATAAATATAAGTATTAGTAATATAAGTATTAGTCAGCTAAGTATTAGTCAGCTAAGTATTAGTAATATAAGTATTAGTCAGCTAAGTATTAGTAATATAAGTATTAATCAGCTAAGTATTAGTAATATAAGTATTAGTCAGCTAAGTATTAGTCAGGTAAGTATTAGTAATTTAAGTATTAGTAGTATAAGTTATATAAGTATTAGTCAGCTAAGTATTAGTAATATCAGAATTAGTAATCTAAGTATTAGTCAGCTAAGTATTAGTAGTATTAAGTAATATAAGTATTAGTAATATAAGTAATATAAGTATTAGTAGTATAAGTATTAGTAATTTAATTATTAGTAAAATAAATATTGATATAAGCGTTTTGACGATTACATTAATTTGTACTTCAATTATAAGCCATTTGACAATGTAAATGTGTAATTAAGTTCTACAGCGTAAAAAATTATTTTAATTTATGTTTGAGTCTAACTACATCTTAGAGTAAACTACTTTATGTCTATGTTTGAACATGCAGTTATATCTACAATCTCTGGTTAGTTAATTGAATTTAAAAAGGATGACAAGATCTAACATGTCAATAACGAATATTTGAAGTTGCTCCACAAACAAACATGGATCAGCAATTAAGCCGAAACGCGGCAGTCATTTCATTGTTCCGAAATGACACTTTATTTCTTTCACTCTGATACAAGCAGTCACTCGGACAATTCGTGGGAATAGATATACTCGAGTAGTAATTCTGTTTCTCAAGTCTAGAATTCGTAGATTGAGTCGTTGAACGGATTGGGTTGATACCTTCAAATCAAACAAACAAAGGACCATCTTTACCGAGAAGATATAAAACAACGTTGGCTCAGTGTCAATAATCTTCAAGTGTTAAGCGTTCTCGGACTGAACAACCCTACCCATAAACATTGAACTAAAGAGAAGTCTTATTGTGTCCCATTCTTTCTCGTCATCTCAACGAATGATTCAGTAGGACGGAGTAAAACAGGGTGACACCATTTCTCCTTGTCATTTTATACTGGGCGCCAAGGACTATACACGCATCTATTTTCGTGTTCTGGATTATAGGGTATCATGACTCTCAATATGATCTGGAGATTGTCGCTAGCTGTCACAGGTGGGTCGATATTATTCTATAGATTTTTAATACGAAATTTTATTTTTTATTGGATCAACATCTTAATTGAAAAATTGAAAAAAAAAATCGCTATATTTGTAGATGACCATGCTAGAGTTCGTTTTAACACCATAAAAAGAGTGAACGGGGTACAATAGTACCACTCTAAAGGAATGGTAAAAATCACCGGTTGTACGTGACAAGGAGTATGTTCGCCTGTCAAGCCTCGTGGGTTTTCTCCGGGTCCTTCGGTTTCCTCCCACTACTAAAGACCCCTACGTGTAAGTGAATTATCGAAATAAAATTAAACCATATGTTAGTTCCAAAATGACCGGCTAAAGACCCCTACGTGCAAGTGAATTATTGAAATAAAATTGAACCATATGTTAGCTCCAAAATGACCTAGTTTGTTACGAGTGGACGTTAAACCCCATTTCTCTCTCTCTCTACAAATAGTATGTATAATGCCAATATTTTCAGCATATCCGACTGACGATAATTTAAGATGAATTAGAATTTGTATCCTTCCAAAACTCTCACTTTGTTGAGCCAGTTTCGTTATTTAGGAATTGTAACTATTTAGATTTAAAAAAGGTGTTGTTTCATATCGTTTTATAAATATATCGCCAGTATATTAAGCAAGTAATATAAAAAAGGATATTTTAAATTATGCCAAGTCTCTTTATCAAGCTAATCCTGAACATTACGATAAAAAATTATAACAACGTAAAATAAAGCTGAATTGTTAATTCGCAAACACAAACTATAATGTCGTGTATTCCTTTCCAACATTTTTTTATATGACCTTAAGAAAACGAACGCAAACAGTGACAAAGACGAGTGCGGATTTATGGATATTGGATGACGTTCAACTTATAGCTAAACGAAGTTTTATACATGCATAATTTAAGAGCTAAATCTGCATTTTCCAGGCCCCGAGTTCACAAAGCATTCTCAGACTAAGTTAAGAATTTAATCAAAATTGTTTGTCTCATTTTAAATAGAATATAGCCTTTTATAAAGCTTTTGTTGTTTTAATAAATCAAATACACCAATAAGAAACTATTGGCAAAGTTTTGTGTTTCTTGATCAAAGATATTTCTCATAAACAGTGATTGAAAGTTGAGTAAATTCTTAACTTAAGTCTGAGAATGCTCTGTGAACTTGGGGCCAGGCCTTTCTTTTGACCTCAAATGTTATATAGATTATTAATTAAACATTTATTAACATGACAAGACCATAATCAACTCTCTAGACCACCGGATGGTCGTGATGTTTAACGAACTGAAATACTACCGCCATACAATAATTTGATTTAAAAATGGATGATGGAGACTGAATTGTTCTCGTTATAATGGTATCAATGCAAATCGAAACTATGTTCCCAATCAAGTAATTTGACTTATATTTTAAATAAATTTCTCTCTCGTTATATATAACAAGAACGGTCTGCTCTTTGTCTAAATCTGACATAATTAGTTTTAACGTCCACTCGACACAAGCTAGGTCATTTCGGGACGAACATATGGTTTAATTTAGGGGTCTTGGGAACTGGGAGGTGTAACAGGATGGCCCGGACATAACCCACGAAGTTTGACCAGCGACCATACTCCTTGTCACGTACAAGCGGGGAGTCGAAAGCACGCCACACGTTACTGAATGACAGCGTCAACCGTTCGGCCACCCAACCACCATAGTTTTTGATGAATTCGCAAGATTGTCACTCGCTAAATTTATGCATAAGGTAGAAACACCAGGCTTCAATTCCGAAAAGGGTCATGTAATATCAGATTTGGAAAACACTTCTCGCGTCCGTCCTCCCTAGAATTGAGGAACCTCGCGGGACAACACGTAGCGGCCTCTGATGCCAGTCCACCCGTGAATAAAGTAGTTTTGTGCGTTGTAAGCACTGCTGTAGACAATGTCAATACCAAGATTGCCCCAATTAAAGGTGTATTTACCTGTACAAAAAAAATAAACCGTCTTAAATCTACTCTTCTTTAATCTAACAACATTCCTTCAGGGTCAACCATCATACAGGTACTGTCACGATTAGTAGTGGACACAACTTCCAATCATCAATACAGAAAATCGATAATTAATATTGCAAACTTGTATAACAAATATAAAACCCAAGTATTCATACCGATAGTCCATTGGCCAATCACGTTATTTTACCGACGTTTCGCCTAATAGTTTGGATGCAGCTATGGCTGGGTAAGCTTACTCTTCCGGACCCCTGTAACCACTGCTTATCGTGTATTTTGTACACGAGGAGCCGTCTATTTGCAGATAACACTATTTTGCTTGAATACACTATTTTGCCTATAACGTTTTTAGGACTTCGAATTCTGTCTTATGGTTTGGATTGTTCGTACTTTGTTTTTATTATATCCCAACTTATATAATATGTTTCATCTTCATTAGTCCCGTCGGTGTAAAAAAAATAGGCGTTATTCCTATTTCATATATCTAATATTCTTTACGTATATTCAAATCATCGCTACAGAGAATCGATATCTTTTTTGCTTACTTACATGCATACTAAACGTACGCTACCTGTCTACAGTTAGTGCCGACTGAGAACAGACACTAAGCTACTTGACCGACCTTTGAAGTCGTGCAGTCGAAAACACTAAGTATATTTAGAGAATTTGGAGAAGTATAAATTCTGCTTTCATTTAAATTCTCCCTACCACTCCTCCATCCCCGAAACAGCCAACTAAAAGTATACAAGCACACCCATCCCGCCGTTTAAATGTCATACTTGACCGCTCTGGTTTATCTGTTAAGTGTGAAATGTATATTTATCTCATGGAATAAGCCATAACCCCATGAGAGAGAGAGAGACAGAGACAGAGAGAGACAGAGAGGGGATAGAGAGAGGGGGAGAGAGAGGGAGGGAGAGAGAGAGAGATGAGGTTTAACGTCCACTCAACACAACTAGGTCATTTCGGGACTAACATATGGTTTAATTTTTTAATTTCAATAATTCGCTTGCGCGTATGGGTTTTAGCAGTGGGAGGAAACCGGAGTGCCCGGAGAAAACCCACGAGGTTGAGAAGGCGCCCCTATCTCCATGCCACACACGCTCACACTAGGGCTCGAAACCACAGCCGCAAGCAAGAGGTGGCCGGCAAGCTAGAGGTCGAAGCGCGACACTCTAGACCACTAGACCATCCCAACCCCCTCATTTTATAAAATTGAAAAGGTTTAATCAGTCTCTGTGTGTGACAGATGTGGACCGGAATAGCAACGCGTTATAAAACGATATAATAACTCTGGATATGGCGGTCATTTAGGGCAGAGGTCTAACCTCGAAGTATGAAGTATAATATAATAGTCTATTTATAATGCGCTGTTTCCATGACTAAGCATGCACAAAGCGCAGTCCAAAAAGTGAAACACTTTGTCACATGGTGAATGCTTTTGTGAAAAAGTATGTTTTGAGTCTAGATCTAAATACTTCTAGAGAAGGTGAGTTCTTAACATCCATTGGTAATTCATTCCATTCTTTTGGAGCAACATGTGAGAAACACTTCTGACCGAAATGGATCTTTGTGTGTCGAATTACTTGCATGAAGACATGTTTTGTTTGTCACATGTATTATATATAGAATGACACCAGGTTTGATGCTGTTATATAGTGATGAGACGAAAGGCAGGTGAATTATAGAATTACATCATGCTAATTCGTGTACTTTGTAATCTATTAATTATACATAAGGGGATCAATTTACTCGGGAATATCGTGTAACCTTCAATAGCTAAGAGGTGGTATATTTATGGTCGTTTGTAAAAATCGACGGTGAATAATTTACGATTTAGACCTAGCAAGTAGCGGCTGAATGATGGAAACAACACAAAAAAACAAAATGTCCCACTTAATGTTTCATCATTATGTATTTATTGATTGGCTATATTTGTAGATGGTCGTGACGTAGGTCGTTTTAAAACCATAAAAAGCGTGGACGGGGTTGGTTTTAATAACAATAGTACCACTCAAAAGGAATGGTTTCGATTCCCCGATTGTACGTGACAAGGAGTATGGGCGCTTGCCCAACCTCGAGGGTTTTCACCGGATC
Organism: Patella pellucida; assembly: GCA_917208275.1. Taxonomy (NCBI): domain Eukaryota; kingdom Metazoa; phylum Mollusca; class Gastropoda; family Patellidae; genus Patella; species Patella pellucida. The sequence continues at coordinate 5,469,348 of OU795037.1, forward strand.
GTCCGATTTCAACTCCCAATGCAAGCGAATTATTGAAATAAAATTGAATCTTGTGTTATTCCCGAAATGACCTAGTTTGTGTCGAGTGGACGTTAAACCCCATTTCTCTTTCTCTCTCTACAAATAGTATGTATAATGCCAATATTTTCAGTATATCTGACTGATGATAATTTAAGATGAATTAGAATCTCTCTTTCTCCCCCCCCCCTCTCTCTCTCTCTCTTTCTCCCCCTCTCTCTCTCTCGCCGCCTCTTTCTCATGCGTCATATTATCATCATTATGATTCTAACGCCATGTCACCGCGTACAGAGGGCGCTGGATCTTGCAAAATGTTAGATTCATCATATCTTTGTTGATACAGAAAGGGAATACTTCAACGCAATGGTATTAAAATTTACATTTTAGGGAACCGCTAGTATTTGACAGATCTTTTAAATGGATAGGGGCCAACAAATGTGATTGATGGATAGTGGGCAACCTCAGTAAATATGTAGCAAATAGAATCAGCTGAATGTTTGCTTTTGATGGTTCTCCAAACAAGAGAACACTCATCTAGGCCTACAACTAGCCTTTCCCCAAACTCAAAGATACTCATTTATGTCTACATAGAACTACTCGAATACTTACAAGATGCGCATTTAAATCTTTGAAGGCCATTAAGTAAACAATGAGCGACCGACACGAACGATTTCTTTTCCAGGTCATCAATTAAATGTTACACCCGAATGTACACAACGTTACCATAACTAAACACCCAATTTATAAGAAAAAAAAATAGAAAGGGAAAAGATATAATAATTGGACTGTTTACCAAAGGGGGAAGCCGTGTTAATTCTGAAAAAAATGAAGTATGCGCTAGTTGAACAAAGCCCAACTAAATCTTTAGATTAACAAGCCTCAGAGTCTTCATAATTACGGGATCTTTTCTACGTAAAAGAAATAAACCGCCGTTTTTTTCGAAATTGATATTCGTGTGTGTGTTTAATAATTCAAGAGTCTCCTGCTATCTTTATGTTTGCTTTGCTGGGCGATGATCTAGAAGATACTTGATACATATATTTAATTAAAAAAAATGTTGAAATCGCTGTAATTATTTTCTTATTTTTATATAAAAAGAGCCAACAGTCATTAGTGTGTGGGTTGAAATTACAACATTGAAAATGATGAACAAAGAACACGATTAACTTTAATAAACCATCGATTTATGTACAATGTCAACATAGAGCAATGAATTAACGTCCACTCGACACAAACTAGGTCATTTCGGGACTAACGCATGGTCCCATTTCATTTCAGTAATTCGCTTGCGCGTAACGGTCTTTAGCAGTGAGGGGCGGGGGAAAACTCACGACATATGGCAGGCGACCCGTCTCCTTGTCATGTACTAGCTTGCAATTGTTAACACGCCATTTGACAGACCTTATGATATAGACTCTACTCAATGTCACGTACGTACAGGGCTCACACTGGCTTTCATTTTTTCCTCGCCAAAATGGATGATAATTTTATATTAAAGGAACAATAACACTCTTGCTGGCTTGACAGGTCCAGAAAAAAAGCCTTATTCTAACTACAAGATGTTTAAGTGTCCTACCTGTTGTGTAAATTATCTAAATCCAAGTTGCATTTGAAAGTGTTTACGTAAAGCTTTTCAAACCATGTTACGGCATGTAGTTGAATTTTTCCAATTAGGTGTGTTAAGATGAAATTTGTATCATTTTTATACGCCCACATTTTCATGTGGACGTATTATGTCGTCGCCCCTGTCCGTCCGGACGTCCGTCCCTCCGTCCACAATTGTTTGTGGACTCTCTACAGGTCACAATTCTTGTCGGATTTTGACGAAACTTGAAATATAGGTTTATCCCCAAAAGATCTAGGCTGCTGTCGATATTGGCATGTATCCGATCAAAACTTCATGGATTATGGCCCCTGATTGTACGAAAAATCACGTTTTTAGCTTGTGGACCCTATAGAGGTCACAATTTTGAACCGATTTTGAAGAAACTTGACATTCATGTTTATAACCCAAAGATCTTGGTTCCTTTCGATATTTGCGCCTATCGGAACGTAATTTCCTGAATTATGGCCCCTGATTGTCCGAAAAATCACCTATTTTAGCTCGTGGTACCTCTGGAGGTCACAATTATTATCCGATTTGAAAAACCGTTCGATTATAACACCGTTACACCCTAAGGAAGGTTGAGTTCAAATTTCGGAAAAATCGGACCAAAATTACCATACAATATGGCCGCCGTTCGTATACGAATACAGTTAAAAAATGGTATATCAAGGTTGTGGACCCTGTAGAGATCACAATTTTAATTCGATTTAAGATGAAACTTGAAATGCATGGTTATAACCCAAAGATCTTGGTTCCTTTCGTTGTTTGCACATATCAGATCATAACTTCCTGAATTATAGCCCCTGATTGTTTGAAAAATCGCCTATGGTGCCTCTGGAGGTCACGATTATTATCCAATTTAAAAAAAACGCTTGACTCTATCACCGTTACGCCCCAAGGAAGGTTGAGTTCGAATTTCGGAAAAATTGGACCAAAATTGCCATACAAAATGGCCGCCATTCGTACGCGAATACTGTTTAAAAAATGGTATATCAAGGTTGTGGACCCAGTAGAGGTCACAATTTTAATTTTCGATTTTGATGAAACTTGAAATGCATGGTTATAACCCAAAGAACTTGGTTCCTTTCAATATTTGCGCATATCGGACTGTAACTTCCTGAATTATGGCCCCTGATTATACGCAAAATCGTCTTTGTTTAGCTTGTGGTCCCTCTGGAGGTCACAATTATTATCCGATTTAAAAAATCGTTTGATTATATCACCGTTACACCCTAAGGAAGGTTGACTTTGAATTTCGGTAAAATTCGGAACAAAATTGCCATACAAAAATGGCCGCCGCGTGTACGCGAATACTGTTATGAAATGGTATATCAAGGTTGTGGACCCAGTATAGGTCACAATTTTGATTCAATTTTGATGAAAGTTGAAATGCATGTTTATAACCTAAAGATCTTGATTTTTTTTTCGATATTTGCGCATATCAAATTGTAATTTAATGAATTATAGCCTTTGATTGTAGGAAATATCACTTTCGGTTTTACTTGTTCTCTATCCATGTCTTGAAAATGTGGGCGTATCCTGCCTGGCAGTGCCAGCTTACTATCTTTTAATTGAAATATTGTAAAATAGTACAAATTGTTGACCAGAATAAAGATTGTGACATATTATTCAGTTTCAACAAGAGTGGTATTGGACCTTTAAGAAACGTTCATAGTTTTCTTTCACCAACTGGAATATTTTATTTGCCAAGAATATGTGATAACAGATACAATTTTATGTCTCAGCTAGGTTTATTATAAAACAATTATCGATTTATAATACAATATACAACTTTAGAAATCTGTCTTTACATAATACATAAGCACAGTTTGGATTAAATAAGATCAGATTTGATTTTAGGCGACTTTAGCCTATTTGAACATCGTCGTCCTGCACTATATATTCAGTACATTGTATTTACACGTCCAATCTCATCCAAAGATTGCGAATTTTCTATAAACTTTTGTTGTTGCGTGTACAATATACCTATTGTTATTTTCAGGTACCGTAAGGCCGGGATTCAATATGTACGCAGTGCTTGCGGAACGCGTGTGGAATGCGTGTTACGTGATGCGTGTTGCGTGTTGTGTAACGCGTATTGTCAGTTTCCATGTGTGCGTGAGTGGCGTATTATATGTGGATGAGAACCGAATATTGCCATCCCAAAACTACATCGGATATTGGAAAACCCCTTGGGAATCCCCGTTTCCGGTCTCCGTATACACGCGTATTGCGTATTCGGAACTATTGTGAGCAACCCAAGAAACACGTACTACGCGCTGCGCATCACTCTTTACGCATTACGTGTACATGGAATCAACTCCTACCATTTTAGTGCAAAGTGTTAAATACGCATTATTAAAAGTACTACGCATTCCGCATTACGCAGTACGTACACATGGAATCCCGGCTTCAAGTATCAGAATATGAATCCCTGATAGAATGATATATATTTTAATTATATTTGTAAGAGATGCTTTTATGTTTTGATTTTATGTTTTGCTATTTTTTTGTTTTAAGACGAAACGAAACATCAAATAATCCCCGCTAATGACCTGAGATAATAATAAATAATAATATTAGTTTATGCTTATATAGCGCATTACATAACAGCATAAAAAAAGGCATGAAATCTCAATGCTCTTTACAATAATAATAATAAAAATATAATAATTCGCATTACATAACAGCATAAAAAAAGGCATGAAATCTCAATGCTCTTTACAATAATAATAATAAAAATATAATAATTATTAAAACAAAAATTCCATGACAATCAATTACATTGTATAAATAAAATTTAATGAACAAATACATGGATGAAATATTTATTGTACATTTAAAAGATACTTAAAAATTAAATGTCACATAACAAATAAATTAGTATGGATTAAAGACCAAAATGTCGTTTAAAAAGGATTGTTTTAATTGTGGATTTAAAAGCATCAATATTAGTTTCAGAACGTATTTGAGGAGGTAGAGAGTTCCATAGAGTTGGGGCATATTGACCAAATATTCTATCCCCATAAAATTTATTTTTAGATTTTTTAGCAGGGTAAGCTAGAGACGGCGCTTGTGTAAACCTAATTGATACAAGTGGGTGTTTCACGGATACAAGTTCGTTCAGATATGCAGGGGCTTTATTATTGACAATTTTAAAAATAGTCAGAAGTACTTTAAATTCACATCTTTCAACAATTGGGAGCCAGTGCAGTTTATAGAGAATCGGAGTGAGGGGATCAAACTTCCGTGACAGGGTAACCATTCTGGCAGTGGCATTCTGCAAACTTTGGAGTTTTTTTAATTGTGTGATACTCATATTATAATAAAGGGAATTACAATAGTCTAATCTAGATGTTATCATTGCATGGACAAGTTTTTCTGTGGATCTCATGTCAAGAAGTCTACGAATTCTGCCAATTTTGAATAAAGCGAAAGATATACTTTTACATGTTTGAGACACAAAACTATCCATCGAGCAGTTAGAATCTAATGTCACTCCTAAATTCCGTACGGATGTGGACGGTGTGATGGCTTCGTCACCGACACGAATAGATTCGATCCTTTGTGAGTCATCAAAACGTGACTTAAAGTGCATAACTTCTGTTTTAGCACCATTGAGAACTAGTCTATTTCCGTACATCCACGATCGGATTTCATCTAGGTATGTTTCAACTGAAGCAGTTACACTGTCAGGACTTTTACATGCTATATAAACCTGTGTATCGTCAGCATATATCATGGATTCTAGCCCGTGTCTGGCAATGATGTATTCTATGGCAGAGGTATACAGGGTGAAAAAGAGCAATGAATGAAGTGGGGTTTAACGTCCTACGCTTAAGCACCTAACCTGGGCTAATTGAAGACGGGCATACGCCACAGTGTGCAATGAGGGAAATTTTGCCCGGGCAGCGGCTCTACGGCCTACTCTTATATCGAATTCCAACTGCCAAGGGATCTTTTACGTGCACTCCAATTTGTACACGGTCCCTCGGTTTTTCGTCCCATCCGAACGACTAGGCAGCTGTCCTTGTCAGGCCCTCCTTCTGCATCACTGACAAGGGGAAATCACGCCGGAAAAGCGAGATGAACTTTCTCGGCCAATGCAGGGATCGAACACCCTACCTCCAGGCTAGCGAACCAGCGCCTTATCCACTTAGCCACCGTGATCCCCCGTGAAAAAGAACATGAAAAGAGATAAGGTGTAATATATATCATAAACAATCAACTAATCATTAATCCACGACAACTGATTAGTGGTCCTCATCGATGTGATCCGGGTTATCAGCCAGTTGATTAATAAATTATAGTATTTTTTCCGCCATTACTTGTAAACATATAATTTTTAAAACATAGACGCCCGTTAAACTTTACCCGCCCACTATTTGCCGCCCGTGTTAAGAAATTTGTCTTTTCTTAACACGAGCGACAAATGATATTTCGCCTGACCGAAACGAAAGAAAATGAAATTAAAAGTGGTTTAATGTCCTACTTTTCTGCACTACGACCTACATCCAATTCTTTTACGTGTATGGATTTTCGTACCATCCGACAACTAGATACTGCCCATGCCAAGCCCTCCAAACTGGGAAACCACGCCCGAAAATTTCCGGGGAACTTTCACAACTAAAATCGGTGTCGAACCCCAGCTTTTGGTTCTCCCCAAATCCAAATGACTACAGGCATAATGTCCCCTGGGATCCCGGTCGTTGAGTTGGTAAGACGCTGGCTCGGTACCCTGCAGGTCGGGTATTCGATTTCTGCATTTGTCGAGAAAGTTCATTCAAATTTTCCGGCGTGGTTCCCCCTTGTATTGTCAGTGATGTCATACGGAGGTTCTCATAAGGACAGCTGCCTAGTTGTTCGGATGGGACGGAAACCCGAGATCTCGTGTACACATTGACGTGCACGTAAACTACCCCATAACAGTTGGTATTCGATATAAGAGTAGTCCGTAGTGCCGTGTCAATTGGAATTCGATAAAAGAGTATAGTCCGTACCGCCGCTGCTCGGGCAAATTTCCTCATTGCACACTGTATGGCGTATGCTCATCTTAATTAGCCCAGTATAGGAGTAGAACAGTAGGACGCTAAACCCAATTTCAATTCATTTCTACCTACATCTGGAGATTAGGCGACATATTTCAATCACCATATTGATATAAAGTTTGGTTCGTACATCAAACCTTGCCAAGTTCTCAGACTTCGGTAAAGACAAACTTCACAAACATTTTATTTTGAAATATTTACAGGCAAAACATTAGAAGGATTTCTTTTACATCACCATGCCTGTTCCTGTGCATGTCTGCAAATCTTGTGTAATGCAGCGTATTGCATGTTTAAATATTTCATTTGGTTTTCACACTGCTCCGACTATCACACCCGTCCATTTTATCTAGGATATAACAGAAACTGTAAAAGGGAAATTTATCGATCAACACTATTTGCTCATGTTGTGTTTCTGCATTTTATGATAATCCGATGTAACAGTAGAAATGTGTACAAGAGGTAGGTTAAATTGTACGAGGTAAGAGATGCCTGTCTAGAAACCGGAGTTCCGCGTCCTATCAGAGAGATTTTGCCCGTACAGCGACATCTTGGCCTACAACAGAATTTCAACTGTCAAGGGTTCTTTAACGTAGACGTCAATGTGTACACACGACCTCGGTATCCATGTATGTAATTACGGAACGGAAAAGGAGTGTTGGATGGCCGAATTATTAGCGTGTACGCGTTGTATCATTAAATCTGTCATTGAGTCAACCGACGTGGTTTCGATTTCCCGGTTGTACATTACAAGGAGTAGGGTCGCCTGTCAACCTCGTGGGTTTTACCTGTTCCCCCGGTTTCGTCTAACTACTAAAGACCCCTATGCGCAAACGAATTATTGAAATAAAATTGAACCATATATTAATCCCGAAACGATCTAGTTTTGTGTTGAGTGGACGTTCAACCCCATTTCTCACTCTCTTGAATGGAATATTCAGACTTTTAAAACCCCTCGCATATCAGTCAGAGAGTTTTAACCATGTTGCAAAGACCACGTTGACTTTCCTGGTAAAAACAGAGTTATAGATATATAGGCCTGTTTGGTTTATTGTCACCAAGTAGCCTAGTTCTATCATTAAACATGACAAACATGATGAAAGGGTGTAGAAGTATCTGGGACATTTCTATCGATTAACCCGGCCTGTCTTGTTATTATAGGGATTAACATCCAATGTCAAAGGACGCGATGTTGCTCAGCTTGTACGATCGAGATGATGTCTACCAAATGCTGCACCTCCGACGTGTAAATACAACGCGACGTTAAATTAGAATATCCCGACGAGGATGATTTTTGACTGTCGGCCGAGTATGGAATGTATTGTGGATCAGAAATATGACGTGTTTAGTTAACAGGTCACCTATATTTATTGTCACAAACTTAGAGAAAGTTCAAAATAAACAGTGACGAGGGCAGACAGATGTATTAGAAATAACTGCTGTTCGACCGAGTCTATTTGTACAGGTTATAACACAGATAATGTTATACGTTATACTTGACGCAACGGGTACAAGCCATAACACAGATACTGTTATACTTGACGCAACGGTTAGAAGCCATACCACAGATAATGTAATACGTTATACTTGACGTAACGGTTACAAGCCATAACACAGATAATGTTATACGTTATACTTGACGCAACGGTTACGAGCCATAACACAGATACTGTTATACTTGACGCAACGGTTAGAAGCCATACCACAGATAATGTTATACGTTATACTTGACGTAACGGTTACAAGCCATAACACAGATAATGTTATACGTTATACTTGACGTAACGGTTACGAGCCATAACACAGATACTGTTATACTTGACGTAACGGTTACAAGCCATAACACAGATAATGTTATATGTTATACTTGACGCAACGGTTACGAGCCATAACACAGATAATGTTATACGTTATACTTGACGCAACGGTTACGGGTTATAACACAGATAATGTTATACGTTATACTTGACGCAACGGTTACGAGCCATAACACAGATAATGTTATACGTTATACTTGACGCAACGGTTACGGGTTATAACACAGATAATGTTATACGTTATACGTGACGCAACGGTTACAAGCTATAACACAGATAATGTTATACTTGACGCAACGGTTACAGATGATATACTTGACTAAAAATACTGATATTTATAAATTATACACAGTGGGCATCGAAATACACAGTTTAGCTTTGTACATTCATAGGTTAAATTTATAGATTTCAAGTGAAATATACATTTGTAAGTTAAAAGCCTATTTTGTTTACACCACTTGGAATAGATAAAACAATGCGTCTAAAGAAAACGTGGTAAGTAGGGAAGATGTAGCGGTAATCTTCTTAAGTACAATAGGTTTGATTCTCGTGCCAAGCAAACTCATAAATACGATGTTTATAGATGTCAAGAACTGGACCGAGTATTGACATGAAGTACAATGACTTTGATTCTCGTGCCAAACGAACTTATAAATAAGAACCGGACTGAATATTGACACGAAGATTTATATACGGAGATAAAAAGACCGAGAAATTATGTCTGAGTATTTTGCTGAGATTATCAGGGTTTAATATGAATCAGAATAACAACGTGCCGGTATCGGTATTGATTCACTTTCTTGTGAAGTTTGAAATCAATATCAACTTGACTCGATTTTGATAGGATTATAGTAGTGGTCTTACGCTTTGGGCGGAAATCGGAGAAAACCAAGGATAGATTTTAACCCCAAATCAACATAAACTAGGTCATTTACAGACTAAGATACGGTGCAATAATTCGCTTGAGATAAAGGTCTTTACCAGTGGGAATAAACCAGAGGACCCATAGAAAACCCACGAGGTTAAGCAGGTGACACCACTAGTGTAGGATGTAAATCACGTCACTCAAAGACAACACAATCCCCCTTATCCCACAACCCCCCTAATCCCCCGATCCACCAATCCCACCAAATCGTGAGATATGGACATGGGTATACGGGTACTTTATTTGCTGATCTGTATTTTGCATTTAATACAGAGAGTGATATAAAAATGAGCTCCACCCGTTCGTCCGTCTGCCCGTCCGCCAAGCACATGATTGTTTCTGGAGTATTTTATAAACCATCCAAGATATCTTTGTAACCGGTTATAATAGCTGTGTCTTTTGCCCATTAGCGATTTATCGGATTTAGTACTTTGTGTGTTCCCATGAAGACAAATTTAACTTTTCTTTTTCTTGCATTTGGGCGAAGGTAAGTTTAACAGTAATTCGAATCTAGCATCATTTTAAAACTAGTAAACGGCCAGTGTATATGCGGTCACATGAATAATGTTCGCCAGATACTATTTGCTTCGACAGGCGCAAGTTTCCCCTGCTAAAGACCCCTACGCAAGCGAATTATTGTAATAATATTGAACCGTATGTTAGTCCCGAAATGACCTGGTTTCTGTCGAGTGAACGTGAACACCCGCCCCTCCCCCCTCTCTTTACTAAATTCAAACTTGTCTTGTACTTAGTTACAGTACAATCCATCAGCGCAAATCAATTAACACAACTCTCAACCCCGAACTTAATTGTTTTATTTAAAATTCTACCCATTCCACACTAGATGGCTTCGTAACCTCGTATTTACCAATCAACACCTTTCTGGGGAAAAAAAACCCCAAACTGATTCATTCAAATACATTCAAATACGCTGAACAGAATTGTTACGTTTTCCATAAGCCTGAGTGCAATCTGTCACTTCTCCTATAGCGTCTGTTTTTATCGACTTTGTTTCATGTTGTGCCTCAAACATTCCAACACCCACGGTTTAAACCCCGACAAAGATAACATGTCGGACTTGGCGTTTAAAACATGTAACGATGCCAATAAATCAACGTAGTCCTGTTTCACGTAACTTAACGTAATACTGTCTGTAATACAGATGATGACAGGTGAAAATAACATGCTTTTTATACTATTAAAGAGACGGAGAAGTCGTTCACGTCCAATATCTCCTTGAATGCGAGATATTTCTCGCACCCTAGGGACGAGAATAACCAGCACCCCTATACTTTTTAAGAGAGGGAGAGCAGGCTATCTAGTACGTCTAATTGTAACTCAACGCACGGGGCGTTTGTTCACATCCAGGAACCGTACGTAACTAACGTGACGAAATTTATGGTAGCTGGCTTTTTTTTTTCGCACGTACCCAGTCAATGGCCATTTTGCTCAGTAATCCCAGCCAGGATTTGGCAATTTTTTAAAATTGCGTTAAAGTTTTAAATTTTTGTTCAGAATTGAAATAATTAACTATTAGTCAATCCCCTCGTTGAAAAATATTAGCAGAATTTATTGTGTATATGTGAAATGGACCCGACCGAAGCACAAAATAGTGCCAATAGTGCGGCCCCGCCAATCTCGTTCCCAGAGTCAGCCGCGGGGCCGGAGGCCTCTGGGGCCATAAACCGTCCATTTTATGCAAAGTTTTCCACACCTATGCCCCGCCCATTGTGACCTCTGATTTGTCAATCTTTTTTTGGTCGATTTCTCGAAAACTAGAGGTCGGATCGTCGTTTCGTTTGTTGTAAAATGATCCTTGAGTCAAAGTCAATTGGATCCTAAACGTACACATTCAAGTTTTTGTAAAGATCTATTTTTCTACGCGTGGGAATATTTCTAAGTGATTCGGTCATCCAGACAAGTAAAAAAACTACGCGTTGGTATATTTTCGGCCATCCAGGCACGTAAAATAAATACATGTCACGTGATTCGTCACTTTCGGGAAAATGGCTACCCTGGGTCACCAGAGAAATTTCTCCATCATTTTTTCTGATTTCGAGATTGGGCCCCATGTGTGTCAAATGTCCGTTTAAACTTGCTAATTCTGTTAAACTCCCATTTTCTTCCGGGGGTTATAATTCAATCTCGAGTTGTGTCCGTGTTATGCACACACAACCCTGATACGACGCAGGTTTTCTGTTCGTCGAAGTCAGTGTACTATCGCTTGTTTGTTTACAAACTGACTTCTGTGCGTTGACCTCGCGACCTGTGACGTTTGGATAACGGCATGTGAATATCATGGCTGTTCACTGTGTCAGAGTCACTTCTCTGCAGGTAGGGTGAGTCTGTCGTTCAGATTGATCCGAGAACCTCTCCAAACAATGTATCACGCCCTAGGGGAGACAACCAACACCGCCCCTATAACATTTGAGAGACAGAGAGTATGGGTGTGTGTGTGTGAGAGAGAGAGAGAGAAGAGAGAGAGAGAGGCATATAAAATACATTACACTTAAACCCAAAACACGGGGGCGTTTACAAACACGATCTCCTATAAGCTATGTCAAAATGCAAACTATTTCTTGCACTCTAATTCATCACCGTTTTTAACAACCCGGTTCATGCACAATACTAAGAACTAGGACATTAACCTTTATATTTCATTTTCAAATGTTAGCGCTGAATTGATCAGAAACTTTTTAAACTACTAACATCCCAACTACATGGTATACATATACATGTACGTACCATGTAAAGGACGTGGTATAAATACTCATATTTGATTTACAACTGCAAGGGATTCGCTCTACACGGGACCTCGTTTTTTTCCCATTCGTACAAATAGACACCTTTCCTCCATGCTAAGGATCACAGTGGCTAAGTAGATAAGGCGCTGGTTCGTTAGCCTGGAGGTAGGGTGTTCGATCCCTGCATTGGCCGAGAAAGTTCATCTCGATTTTCCGACGTGATTTTCCATTGTCAGTGATGCAGAAGGAGGGCCTGACAAGGACAGCTGCCTAGTCGTTCGGATGGGACGAAAAACGAGGTCCCGTGTACACATTGGAGTGCACGTAAAAGATCCCTTGGCAGTTGGAATTCGATATAAGAGTAGGCCGTAGCGCCGCTGCCCGGGCAAATTTCCCTCATAGCACACTGTATGGTGTATGCCCGTCTTCAATTAGCTCAGGTTAAGTGCATAACAGTAGGACGCTAAACCCGATTTCATTCATTCCTCCATGCTAGGGGCGTCCGATGTTCTACACCACAAGCAAGGGGGGGGGGGCAGACTGTAGGATTCCCGGTCCACATCGTCATCGAACCCGTCACGTCCTAGTTTTCAAAATACTATTGAACCGTACACTAGTCTCTTAATGACCTGTGGACGTTAAACCCTATTCCCCCGCTCTCTTCCGTAATAAAGAGTAATGCTTATTATAATAATTAATGTTTTATCTGATTATATTCACAGCCTTGCTGGTAGTTGCTGGTCAATCTATTCCAAAAGTTGGCGAGGATTGTAATCAAAATCAAGAGAAGTATGTTGCTAATCCAGATGACTGCACATCCTTCTGGGGGTGTGAAGAACAGAGTGACGGACGTTTCCGTTGGGCACAATCGAAATGTATAAATGGTTTGGCATTTAACCAACAGAGGAATGTATGCGAGCCTCCAGAGACCCCGTGTCAAGGTTAGTCACAACACTATGTATAACTTTTTAATGTATTTAACTTTCAAGAAATATTTTAATTGATTGGATTTATAATATTATTTCACTGTCCACACATCGGGAGGCCCAGTCAACAACGAGTACCCAAAATATTGTGAGAAAATCATTGGAGAGAGAGAGAGAGACATAGAGAGATACAGAGCGAGAGATATGGGGTTTACGTCAACTCGATACTAGGTCATTTCGTGACTAACACATGGTTCAATTTAATTTAATAATTCGCTGGCGGATAGGCAGTGGGAGGTAACCGGAGGGCTGGAGGATAACCCTACTCCTTATCACGTACAACCGGGAATCGAAACCACGACAGTTGACTCAATGAAAGAGCTGATGATACAGCCTACACATGCTAAGCATTCAACCACCCACCTTCTTGCATATCATTGGCCTAAATCTCAAAACTGAGGTAAAATTGATGTCAGTTCTCAGACTGGGTTATCCGATGTATTGAATAATAAATAATAACACTACTATTTGCATAGAGCATGATGTGCTTCTACATCTCTAACTTCTTCTTAATCTAGTCACCTCATCCATTCTAATGGCTTATAGTACATGCAGGACGACTGCACCACATACAAATAGAAACACTGAAGACATCTTGCTTTATTAACCATGCATCGCCTATAATCAACACGCACGGAATTCAATTAAAAATATCTTTATAAAAGAATTCCTTACAGAATCTCATTTAATCCGGACTCGGATTACATTATTCTTAATCGTGTGGCAGACTCGGCATACATGTATATGTCCTATCTTTCATAAAATTTTATTCATATCATTTTCCCATACCTTCGTTCAGTGTAAAATCCGTTAAGGTTTTGTTTGTAAGTAAAGTGACTTAAAGATACATTATGTAAGATTTAGATAAAGCGCTGACAGTTCTCGCTATAATAGTTTAAAGATACATTATGTAAGATTCAGATAAAGAGCTGATAGTTTTTGCTATAATAGTTCACTAATAGATAATACAAAATGAATATAATTAACATATTTAAGTGGCGACCATGTTTTAATTCATTGACCAATTCGACAATCCGATGGTCTAGAGTAGAGAGTTGATTATGCGCTTGTCATAATAATAAATGTATAAATTATAATTTATATAACATATGGTGCTACATTAGAGACATGCAGTAGACAGATTTAGATCTTACAGATATGTCTTTAAAACTCCGACAGCGCTTCCAAAAATCAGATGTTTAAATTACCCAAACATTCAGCGTGAAAGGAACTCCAAATCAATGGATCCCTTGAAGGAATACAAAATAATCAGAATCGGGTGACCACCAGAAGCCGTTAAACGAATTTCACAAATTTCCGGTGATAACGTACCGTATATATATATATATTTCAAAGATTAGGACTCGAAGGGGTTCCTGCGATACACTTTCAATCGTAAGATGCATTTTCATAGATATTATAACTAAATTTCAAATTTTATATTCAATGTTAAAGATTGCAACAAAATATCGATGTTAGAATGATGTTTCAATTTAAAATCAATGTCGATTTTAGATGTTTCAATTTGAAATCAATGTCGATTTTAGATGTTTTAAGTTGAAATCAATGTTAATTTTAACTTGAAATAAAGTACAGCCAGGTGTTGCAACATTTTTAGCTGAAATCGTGCATCTAAATACGGTGATGTCAAAATCTACAACGAGACAGTCGTGTACATACCAAATCGTAGCACCACTTACACGTGGAACACCCTCAGTAAACAGCCAACTTAAAATAAAGTATTATTCTTCTTTTATATCTATGTTTAGATATAACAAATACCAAAAAAGTCAGCAAATTTATAAAAAGAATTTCGGCGTAAAGCGAAATAGATTAGCAAGCTAAGTATTTAAATAAGGATTCAAAATGAATTTCAAACATTTACTTTAAATTTAAATGTACCTTTCTTTTCAACAGAAAATGAAATTGGGTCGACAATTAGTTAAAGTGTATAATTTAATTTACCCATGGTAAACAAAGTACCACTCAAAGGGGGATACATTATGTAAATAGTAAACCATAGATTTATTCAAGAAAACTGAATTCCTTTAAAATATATTGATAATAACATTTATGCTATTGTGGGAATTACCATTAGAATATATTTGTAATTACTATTACAATAGTTGTAATTACCACTACAATATTTGTTATTACCATTATAATATTTGTAATTACCACTACAATATTTGTTATTACCATTATAATATTTGTAATTACCATTATAATATTTGTAATTACCATTATATTATTTGTAATTACTATGAAAATATATTTGTAATTACTATTTAAGTATACTTGTAATCACCTTTACTAATTATAATATTTGTAATTACCATTAAAATATTTGTAATTGCCATTATAATATACTTGTAATTACATTTACAATATACTGGTAATTACCTTTACAATATATATGTGTAATCACCTTTACTAATTACTGGTAGTTACCTTTACAATATAGGTGTAATAAACTTAAAAATATATATGTGTAATTACCTTAACAATATATACGTGTAATCACCTTTACAGTATACGTTTAATTACCTTTACAATGACAGTAACCTTTAGTATAATCCCAATAATTACCGTTACAGTGTACGTGTAATTACCGTTACTAATTACGTGTAATTACCTTTACAATATACGTGTAATTACCTTTACAATACACGTGTAATTACCTTTACAATATACGTGTAATTACCACTACAATATTTGTAATTTGTAATTACCTTTATAATATACTTGTTATTACCTTTACAATATACTGGTAATTACCTGTACTAATTACGTGTAATTACCTTTACTTATTACGTGTAATTACCTTTACAATATATATGTGTAATCACCTTTACTAATTACGTGTAATTACCTTTACAATATACGTGTAATTACATTACAATATACGTGTAATAACCTTTACAATATACTTGTAATTACCTTAACAATATACGTGTAATTACCTTTACAATATACGTGTAATAACCTTTACAATATACTTGTAATTACCTTAACAATATACGTGTAATTACCTTTACAATATACGAGTAATTACCTTGACTAATTACTGGTAGTTACCTTTACAATATAGGTGTAATAAACTTAACATAAGTGTAATTACCTTTACTAATTACTGGTAATTACCTTTACTAATTACTGGTAATTACCTTTACTAATTAATGGTAATTACCTTTACTAATTACTGGTAGTTACCTTTACAATATAGGTGTAATAAACTTAACAATATAAGTGTAATTACCTTTATTAATTACTGGTTATTACCTTTACAATATACATGTGATAAACTTAACAATATATTTGTGTAATTACCTTTACAATATACGCGTAATCACCTTTACAATATACGTGTAATTACCTTTACAATGACAGTAACCTTTAGTATAATCCCACTAATTACCGTTACAATGTACGTGTAATTACCGTTACTAATTACGTGTAATTACCTTTACAATATACGTGTAATTACCTTTACAATATACGTGTAATTACCTTTACAATATACGTGTAATTACCACTACAATATTTGTAATTACCATTGTAATATACTTGTTATTACCTTTACAATATACGTGTAATTACCTTTACAATATACTTGTAATCACCTTTACAATATACGTGTAATTACCTTTACAATATACGTGTAATTACCACTACAATATTTGTAATTACCATTGTAATATACTTGTTATTACCTTTACAATATACGTGTAATTACCTTTACAATATACTTGTAATCACCTTTACATTATGTGTGTATTTACCTTTACAATATATTGGTAATCACCTTTACAGTATACGTCTAATTACTTTTACAATATGCCAGTAATTACCTTTACAATATACGTGTAATGAACTTAACAATATACGTGTAATGAACTTAACAATATATGTGTAATTACCTTTACTAATTACTGGTAATTACCTTTACTTAATACGTGTAATCACATTTACTAATTACTGGTAGTTACCTTTACTTAATACGGGTTATCATCTTTTCTTATTAGTGGTAATACAATATATTTGGAATTATCTTTAACATATAAGAATAATTATCCTTATGAAATAATCGCCATTAGAATACAAATACGTATACTTCGATCTTTATTTCTATCTTGCATGTTAATCGCTATTTGTCTCTGCACCAATTATTACCATACTACGGTGATTTGTTCTGATATCTTCTGATTCTTTCTGGTTCCTGTATTATTCTGCAGGTAAGTGTTGTATTACGTCATCATCTTCACCTCTATATTCTATAACAATAAAAACATCCTTAAATTCCCTGATTGGCATTGGTAAATGTCCGACAATATCTACTTGTCTAATGTCTAGTCCCCGATAAAATGTCCTTACAGACATCTAGGCCAACATTTTGTATGTGTTTTTTTTACCTAATGTTAACTATGCTTTTTTAAAATTATTTTATCATCACCACTGGATACAATTGAACCATGTTTAGATATTTTATTTTTGAAGATTCAGTTTTCAGTATCCTTCTACTGACAATCAGTTGCTTTAACTGTCGTCACTAACACCACCCTATCAATATCTGAAATTAACATTTCCACAAATAATGAAATTAATTATTACTTTTCTTTTCTTCTCAATTAGTTATAATACAATTATATCTGAATATTATTTTAAAAAATTGTTTCATTCGAAAAAGGTTGCACACATGTTGTGAATAACAATTATTGTTTCAATATATTGAATTTCAGGATTAGAAGAAGCGAAAGGTATTCCTACTCAAAGAGCAATTATACCAGGTAATATATGTTTATATGTAATAGGTGGTTATTATACCGTGTAATATATGTAACATGTGGTTGTTTTACCATGTAATATATGTAACGGGTGGTTGTTTTACCATGTAATATATGTAACATGTGGTTGTTTTACCATGTAATATATGTAACGGGTGGTTGTTTTACCATGTAATATATGTAACATGTGGTTGTTTTACCATGTGATATATGTAACAGGTGGTTGTTTTACCATGTAATATATGTAGCAGGTGGTTGTTTTGCCATATAATATATGTAACAGGTGGTTGTTTTACCATGTAATATATGTTTATATACTACCAGTTCGTAAGTTATGTCTGACTTAAGCCTGCTTGATGTCCGATACACAAGAACATTAGTATTAATATGGATTCTTTACTCATGAACACGACAACCGTGAGAAGAGTTGAACTCAGTGATCAATAATTTCAATAACATTTTTGAACGAGATCGATTATTATAATAGGGAAATTATTATTAAGGCAGAATATGTGGATAATATACCGCACGAGTATTAATAACACCAAGAGCCTAATCCCCATATTCAATTTAAGACTAGCACACCTTCATGATAGCTGTGCCATGTATTGTTAAGAGGACACCAAGAAATTAATTTGCACACAAAGTGTACTTAGTCTTTACTGAAAAATATATTCTGGTTTTCAGAAAATGCTGTATGACTCAGAGAGTCCCATTTATATTTTTGTAAACGGCGAAAACCATGGTCTTTAGCAGAAGGGGGAAACTGGGGGAAACCGGGGGACCTGGCGAAAACCGATGAGCTTCGAAAGGTGACCATACTCCTTGTCACACACATGCTGAGACTCGAAACTACGCAATTTAACTCGATGAGGGTTACTATGGAGAAATGAAATGGAGTTTAACGCCCTCCTGTACTGCTCCTAAACTGGGCTAATGAAGACGGACAAACGCAATACAGTGTGTTATGTGAGATATTTTGCCCGGACACGGTCTATTTATATATACTGTATATCGAATTCTAACTGCCAAGGGATCTTTTACGTGCACGCCAATGTGTACACGTGGCCTCGGTTTTTCCTACCATCTAAGTGACAAGACATCTCCCTCTGTCCTGCAATCACTGACAAGATGGAACCACGCCGGAAAATCTGGATGAAATTTATAGACTAATGCAGGGATTGAACACCCTACCTCCAGGCTAGCAAGCAAGCGACTTATCCACTTAGTCACTGTGACCCCCGTCTATAGAGAAATTTGTTAGGTAGGTTTTTTTTTAAAAGATATCCGTAAATTGTTAAAACTATATATTTCAGGTTGTGAAAGTGTCTTTGTTTGTCCAGCTGATCTGGTTTTGTTCATCTATCCAAACTGGAATAACTGCAATCAATTCTACCAATGTAGTCAAGGAGTTATCAACCTTGGTAGTTGCAGTTCCGCCCTATTCCCCTTCTTCAATCCCAGCACTTTTGCTTGTGATAACACCGCCCGAGTTAGCAACCCCTGCACCAACAGATTGCTATAGAGATTCAAGAAACCGTCTTCAAACTACCTACGAATTAAACAATCTTTAATTGATTCCAATATAATGTTCTTTTGTTTTTATATAAGTTTGAACCAAATCAGAAATGTAAACTTGACTGTCTTACTTCAATAAAATAATTTTCTAATAACAAAGGTGTTAGCGGGTTTTTAAAAAAGAAAACATGATACAATCGAACCTAAATACTCTTTGGAGAAAGCGAGCATACCATTTTGTGTATTTGTTCATGGTCATACATCCGGTATTTTCAGCTGATCGACCACGTTCCTACCTAAGGGTTTAACGTCCATTCCAGCCTAAAGACAGGGTCCTTTTAACGCATGGGCACGCTGGGATTTTGCCCGAGGCCACATGACTGTTATGACTAATCTATGAATGTTATGACCGATGTTAAACCATTCTTGTGTTGGAGGTACCATTTCAATAAATATGTCAATCGGATTAAAACATAGATCTATAGTTCGTTTCGTTCTTATACTTTCGATGACCTACACTACATGAAGATCTGATCAGTTGTACTGGAAGGTCGCGTTAAGGGTCGTTCGAGCGTCTTTTGACCCTTTGACGTCAGACATAGACTAGTCAATCAGCGTTGACGTTTCTAGTGGTTTACCCACAGTTCCGTGCATGGTACGCCAAGAGGTCGCTGTAATAGACCGTTCCATTGCTTATCCCGAAATTCAATCAAAACACCGGTAATATAACAGCTCTTCTAGATCCTAGTGTAGTGAAGACAAATGAAACGAAATTTTGAATACTAAAAAAAGAAACGAAATAGGATCTGTGTTTTAATCAGATTGTAAATTGATGTTTCATTGTATCGATAATTTTACTGAGAGTTGTTGTGGGGTAACTACCCCAGTGATAGGTCTTATCTTCTCCCATTGAATCGACCAACTTCAACACTTTGAAAGTACTGTCAATGGGATGCGCAAGGATGTTGGCTGTTATGTAGGTAATCAGGTTCCCGATGCAATGACTTCTAGTTTTACAACATCTGGACGTTCACAATTCCCCAACTTATAGCTACGTTATCTACAGACACGTGAACAGTAGCGTTCAATGAGTAGTTGCCATTACATCGTGATGTTCCTCATCACATTTTGCACTGTTAGCATATCATATGGGAGTTCCCCATCTGTTGAGGCTGTCACGTGAACAGTAGCGTCCAATGAGTAGTTGCCATTACATCGTGATGTTCCTCATCACATTTTGCACTGTTAGCATATCATGTGGGAGTTCCCCATCTGTTGAGGCTGTCACGTGAACAGTAGCGTCCAATGAGTAGTTGCCATTACATCGTGATGTTCCTCATCACATTTTGCACTGATAGCATATCATCTGGGATTTCCCAATCTGTTGAGGCTGTTTAGGGTTGTTATTGTCGCGCCCCGTTCGGGTTGGTAAAATATCTTGAAATACCAATTCCTTTGTGTTGTTGTCAAACGTTTAGTACCGTTCCTGTATCTCTTTTGTGTTGTTTTCAAACCTTCTGGGGAGCCCCTATCCCCTTTAAGTTATGGGCAAACCCGACTGGGATTTCACTATAACTTTAGATTTGTTGTCGAACCATTGTGTACCATTCCCATCCCATGCTGTCTGATGCTTCGTATGCCCTTTCCGGATGTGCTATACACTTCGTATAGGGTGCTGTCACTACGTCTCAGATTTTCTCATTTGACACAAAATGATTTATCTTCCATTGTACATCTACTTGACAACTGCTTTCAGCTCAATGCTTGATACCGAAATCGGGACGAGAGAGAGAGAGAGGGAGGGAGAGAGAGATGGTGTTAAATGATCCAATCGACACCATCTAAAATATCCTGGGACCAGCACACGGTTCAATAAAATTCGTTTACGCGTAGAAGACTTTAACAGTGGGAGGAAACCGGAAACCAGGACAAGTAAGGGACTGCTGGAAGAGCTGTTGATATATAGGATGCCCCCGCCCAAAGAGCATTTTCCTTAAACCACGCACTATGTTTTCATAATTTTGTCAGGGGACCTAACCTGTTCAACACCCTTATTGTACGACATATGTTAACTGTGAATGTTATTGTTACTGTACTGTAAGAATTACTCCGAGGGTTGGATAGCCGAATGGTTGACGCGTACGCTGTGGTATGGGAAGATTTGTTATTAAGTCATGTGGCGCGGCTAGATTCTCGCTTGTAAGTGACTAGGACTAGGGTCACCTGTCCACCCCGTGGGATTTCTCCGGGTGTGCTCCGGGTTTCCCCACTGCTAAAGACCCCTACACATAAGCGAATTGTTGAAATAATATTGAACCAAATGTTTGTCCCGAAAGGACATAGTTCGTGTCGAGTTGTCTTTAAAACCCAAATCTTGTTCCCGCCAGATTGTCATTTCAATTCTATTCAATATTTTGTTTCCGCCAAAACTCATAAATAAAATGTTTATTACATTTTGAATTACAAAAAAAGTATATGCTTTACATGTTATACGATACTTACACAATTCCCACAAAACCAGACTCTTTCAGTTTGTCGTATCATCTGGAGTTGAGTTCGGCTTATTCGCAGCAACAAGAAGGCATACAGTTTATGCTTTTGCTCCCGTAGTACAAAATGAAGATATGCACAGCTCCGTTACATGTGTTATTATCTCTCCTACCAAATGCCTGTTGGTATAATAAACAAATCTACTATTATTATCGGACGTTACCGAAAGTTCTGTTTGATTTTTCCTTGATAAAAACCGACCCCAGTGAACCCCAACTTTTCTCTTTGTATATATAAATATCAACACAAATCGATAAAGTATAAAAAAAACTCGAGGCTTGCCCAATCCAATCCTTTCTTACAACCCTTTCTTTGCCATGAATTTCACTTTTACTGAACCTGTTTACATTACATCGTAGTGATAAATCATTTTTTGACAGCAATTTAACCATTGCAAAGTCCTTTATAGTTCAATATTTCCACGAAGGAGGTCAATTAAATAAAACAAAAATAGTTCATTTTTAATTACAAAGAAGTTACCATTAATTAAAAATGAACTGTTTATGGAAAAGAAGTAGTTCTTTTTCAACTGACCAATCAAATTAATGTAAAGCGACATCGTCTTAATTATGAAATTTATCACACAAGCGATATCTACTAGAATATGTATTATTGGATGATAAAAAAATGTCTTTATATGCTGTAACAATAAAAGCTTACTAGTAATTACCTTTAAAAACTATTGATAATTCAAATAATCAGGCTGTTCGTCTCTATCATCAGTCACATCTGTGTCATCTAGCTTTATAATGCACTGATATTCTTCGTTTCTATTTTGCACGTTAATCGCTTTTTGTCTCTGCACCAAGTGCTTTCTGCCTCTGTAGCACCAAGATCTTCTGAATCTACCATACTACGGTGATTTGTTCTGATATCTTCTGATTCTTTCTGGTTCCTGTATTATTCTACAGGTAAGTGTTGTATTACGTCATCATCGTCACCTCTATTTTCTCTAACAATACAAAATATCTTTAAATTCTCTGATCGTCATTGGTAGTCGTCCAACTGGTTTGCTCCGACCCGGCATATGCCACACAGTGCGCTATGAGGGCTCGGCCTATCGAACTCCAACTGACAAGGGTTCTGTTTTGTGCACGCCAAAGTGTGCACGGGGCAGTTGTCCTTGTCAAGCCCTCTTTTCCGCACCACTGACAAGGGGGAAAATCCCGATGAACTTTTCCGGCCAACACCTGGAACGAACCCGCAACTTAAAGACTATCGAGCCAGTGTCTTACTCACCTAGCTACCGTGGCTCACATCACCCTGGTCGGATAGCCGTGGCGATAGAGAGGCGGCTTCTCACCAATACAGCGAGGGTTCAATCCCATCTCTGGGCAAGAACTTTATCGTTGTAAGTGAGAGGGATATTCGGTCTCCCGTCCGATCAGGCAGGTTTCCCCCGAGTTCTTTGGTTTCTTCCTGCAGTAATGATCGAAATCATTCGCACGATCCGTGCCAAGGGCCAAATTGTAAAATGACGATATTATTATTATTATTATTATTATTATACTCAAATAATGACCAGATGCTTTAACTGCCATAACTAATAGCACCCTATCCACATATAGGCCTATGAATAATCTTTTATAAAATGATAAAATTGATTATTGCTTAACTTATTCCTATCTTCTTCTTGCACCATTTATTATAACTCGATAGAAAGATATGTTTACGTTGCTTCAATTGAGTCTACATAAAACCATTTTAACATTTTAACAATATATATTTTTACGTATGTATTTCTAAATCTTTCGACCACTCTTTTACCCGAAAATTAAACATTGTTTTAATCGGGAATGCGGACAAAATTATATTTTTAAAAAAAAAGGGCTTTAACTTACTGCTGTTCTTTTCATACTTGGTAATAATTAAAGGAGGCGGTATTTAAAAAATAGATTTTACATGTATATTATAGCACGGCATTGTAACCCCATATCACAAACAAAAACCTTCTGAATAACAAATATTGTTTTAATGTATTACATTTCAGGATATGTAGATCGGAAAGTTTCTCCTTCTCAAAGAATAGTTCTACCAGGTAATGTCTACACCAGTTAATTTGTATTAAGTTGGTTTCTTTACGCATCGACATATCGACCGGAAGTAGAGCTCACGTTATGAATATTGTGAAGCCGTTATAAAGTGTGATACACATGTAAATAGAAACAAAAGGCTCTCTCTACGCATGACTACATCAACCGGAAGGAGAGATTATCTCTGAATGATCAGTAGTAAGAATTTATCTCAGATACCACCGCACCACCCCATGTTTCAATTTGAATTTACCAATACACTAGACTGTTCTATCTTAAAACCTCTCAATGATCAAAAGTAAGAATTTATCTCAGATATCACCGCACCACCCTATGTTTCATTTTGAATTTACCAATACACTAGACTGTTCTAAGTGTATCTTTAAACCATTTCATATTTATATTTATAAAACACAATATTGTTACAGCGCAGTGATGTCCCCGCCAGACTGGGATGGCATATTCAACTGCGTCTCTTTGACCGTAAGGCGACCAGAAAATGTACGAGGTCGCAAAATCTTGTTATTAAAACAAACGCCTTGACAAACGCGATCATTTGCGACCTTGGAGACCACAGCACGATGTCTGGCGTTTGTACCACGTTTATGGCTATTTTGTCGCGCTCTGAGATCATATTCCGTCGTCATAGCAGCGCAGTAAGGACGCCACCCCCTGTCAAATGGGGGGCATAAGGTAGGGGTTTTAAAAATATGAGTAAATTGTTTAAATTTTATTTTACAGGTTGTGAAAATTCCTTTATGTGTCCCAACGATCTGATTTTCTTCATCTATCCAAACTGGAATAACTGCAACCAATTCTACGTTTGTGAGCAAGGAGAGATCATCGTAGACTCCTGCAGCAATTATGGATTTGCTTTCTTCAACCCGACAACCTTTGCTTGCGAGAACACCATTCAAGTAAACAATGCCTGCACAAGTCGCATTTAATAACAACATCGACACTTCTTATTTAAAACCCGCCTTCAAACCACTGAGAATTAAACCAAACTTTGCAGAACCGGATTAAGCTTACATGGAACCCTTGGCTGAAATTGGCACTAGAGTCCTGGCATTACCAGTTAAAGGGGGGGGGAATTCATGCCCTTGTATGTCACACTTTTACAAATGTAATTATTATATCTGTACCCGGCGGATCGTTAGATTTCTGTGGCATAATCACGATAAATAAAATCATTAAATAATAAATTATGTGCTTTATATAAATAAAATTAGAAGTAATTTGGAGACCCCTTTGATATTAGGGACCCGGGCAGCATCCATTTAATCAAGCCCTGATTGTTTGTGCCACTATTTTTTATAATCTAGAACCTAATCAAAAATGTAAATATTCCTCGTTTTATGCCAATAAATCGTTATCTAATTTAACACAGCTGTTTCTGAATAAATGTCACTTGGGATGGACAAAATTCGTGGACCTCCAGAAGGCATAACAATATCCCACAAAGTCGGCCCGGGGAGGGGCGGGGAGGGGCTGTACCAGTAAATAGATACAGTAAGAGAACATACTGGAAAGGTATGCTAGACTCTTCAATGACCTCGAATTTTGTCCATATCCAGTGCCAGTTTGGGCTTCTGCCAAAACATGTTACTGACAATTGAAGTGAAATCGAAAGGAATTACTTGCCTGACATAAACAGAGTTATCTCCCATTATACAACTAAGAATCCAAATAATAATATGTACTTACAATAGTCGCCCAGACATGACCGTGCTACGAAGACTTGTTGGCTTGACTTATGGTTTTATAAACTTTCACTCTTACCATCTTAAATGCCACAATATGCCCCATGTTTGGGTTACGGATTTAGTAGAGTAAGTTGTCCACTATACTATTGGGGAGAGTGGCATATTTAGGTAACTTATAATAAAAACCCTTAGGCCGTTAACATCATGGAACATATCTAAGAATTGCGGAAAAGCAGCAAAATTCTAGTGCTAGAGGGGATAACCTCCAGTGCTTCAGATTTCTTTACACAGTGCCCTGATCATTGAACCATGGTTTATGGAAACCTTTGGGCTTATTCATGGTTCTTGGAATGACCTAACCAATTACATCTTAGAGCCATTGAAACATCTGCATCTTCTAACATAATTAAGTCAAACGTGGAAGAGACTCGATGGCTGTAAAAGAAACCCGATGGGGGCAGCAACGACTACCAACTGATGGCTTTCAACTGGAGATGGAAACGTTGATCCAACCAGGATTGAATAACGGTCACTACCAAGGAGAACAGGAGCAGAACGGGTAGTTGTTATGGCAGGGTGTAGATACGCAGGCGTGCCACTTTTTTTTTACACATTTAACAATGAATTGGGTTAAACTTCCACTTTACTCAAACTGTGTCATTTCGGGACTAACACATGGTTCAGTTTTATTCAAATAGCAGGGAAAACATCCATGTGTAAGCGGTTTACCGTAAGACTTTATGTCTATTAACCCCCGATACATGGACCAGACGGTTGAGTTGAGTTGAAGGTCGGAACGTTCGCCAAAAAACGGTGCTCCATTACGACACGTGGGACAAACGCTGGTCATATTCTTGTCTCACGCTAGACTCAGAGGGCCTGCTTGATTTATCCATACCGGCGCATACCGGCTGACCATAGTTCGGCAATAATACCGGCGAGGTCACTTGATTTAGCCGGAAGACTACACAAGTTCAAGTGAATGCGCCGGTTTGTCGACAGCGGCAATCACCGGCGCAAGATGGTGAACATGTCAACGAGTTACAATTCACGTTATTTTTTGGGGTAATACTACTAATAATAAATTTCTGCTTATTTTGTGGTCACTTTCTTATAGCCATACTTTCATGAATACCGTTTTTTTATATTAAAACATGTCATGTAATCAATTCAATATTATAATATTATACCAAGCCAAATTTTTATCAGCCGGGTTACTTGATTTGCTCTGATACCGGCGTACGCCGAGTATAAACCGGCTCGCCTATCGTCGGATAAATCAAGCAGGCTCAGAGATGTGGGGTGGGGGAGATAAAAGGTACGAGAATTAACATTAAAGTCAATGTTGAAATTCTTTATCAGAGTTAGCTCCCTTTAAGTTATGTTGCCATGTAAAATAGTTACCGACATGAAAAGGAGTTTGACGCCCTGCTGTTGGGCTAATGAAGACGGGTACAAATAAAATCCACGTGTTGAGATGAAAGATGTTATGGTTGCTTAATCCAATTCCAATAGAATACACAACAGAGATAATCTATAAGTGGTCTCTGCCATCGCACACCGCCCCACTTAAAAACCCTTAGAAACAATTTAGCCATTACTTTCTGGGCTGCCAATCGAGCATCTCCCATAAGTTCGATCTGATTTAAACACAGATCCTATTTCGTTTCGTTTTTAAAGTTCAAATTCGTTGTCTTGGCTTTACTAGTACCTGGAAGAGTTGTTATATTACCACCGTTTTGGTTGTTTTCATTGTACTTGTCTTTACTGCAGTGGGAATGAATGAATGAAATGGGGTTTAACGTCCTACGCTTAAGTACTGCAGTAGGATCTCGAAGAGTTGTTATCATTGACAAGTTCTGGTTGTTTTGAGAGATTAGCCTATGAAACGATTTGTCACGGCTAGTGTTTGGCGTGATATGCCCGGAACTGTGGGTAACCCACTGACCACTAGAAACATCAATACTATTCGATTAATCAAATATCTGACGTCATAGGCTTAAAAGCCATTCGTATAAACTCTGACGCTACCTTCGACTACAACCTGTAAGATCTGCCTGTAAGGTAGGCCATCAGAAGTATAAAAAACGAAACGGAATATAGATCTGTATTTTAATAAGATTGTCAACAAAGGAACTGTGATGCGACACAGTCTTTGGAAATCATCGACGAGTTTAAGTTAGTATACAACAAGAGACTGGTGATGGGGATAAAGTTGTAAATTAATAAACCGATGATCATCTTCTCTCTTCAGGTTTCCGGACATACTCACGACCATTAGTGAAGATTGCACCAAGAACCATTCGACCAGGTAGGAAATGACATGAAATGGGGTTTAACGTCCCTGTTCCGTAAACGGGCATACTCCATGCAGTGCGCTATGGGGGAAGTTTTACCCGGATAGCGGCACTACGGCTAACTTTTATATCGAATTCCAACAGTCAATGAATCTTTTACGTGCAAGCCAATATGTACACGGAACTTAGGTTTTTCGTCCCACCCAAACGACTAAACAGATGTCCTTGCCAAGCCCCGTGTCCTGTATTACTGACACGTGGGAACCACGCCGGAAAATCTGGATGAACTTTCTCGGCCAATGCATGGATCGAACACCCGAAATCCAGGCTAGCGGGCCAGCGTCTTACCCATTTTTTTCACGTGATCTCCCCAACCGCTTTAAGAAATATCATAAACATTCATGTGTACATCTTGTTTGGGGAGTCGCGATTTGGTAGTCACGTGACCAGGGGAATTCCCCTCGAGGCGTCATCACGAATATTGATGACGCTTCGATTTAGGTGTTCTCTACACAGGGGAAGAACCGCATCCATTAGTTAAAGATTACCCAAACATGTTAACTAATGCCCCAATACCTCTCTTGTTGTAATTGAATAATATGTTCCAATCATTATTCTGGTCAACAATTTGTACTATTTTACAAGAGTGTTATTGTCCCTGTAACGTATAAATATATAAATACACGATGTTTGTTATTGCAGGTTGTGAGAGAGTTTTTCAATGTCCGACAGATCTTCAGTTCTTCATCTATCCTGATTGGAACAACTGTTCTAATTATAATACCTGTGTTCAAGGAACCATCTCCCCGGAATCCTGTTTATCTCTCGGTTATCCGTGGTATAATCCCTCAACCTTCGCCTGTGAACAGCAGATAGCATCAAACAATGTCTGCTTCTTCCGAGCATAAAGTAACAGACTTATATTGTATTGTATTTAATAGGTAAGCATTTGTTTCCATCCACCGGAGCCTGATGTGATGACGTCACATGTGAATTCTGGGTAAGAATAAGGGTTAGGGTAAGGGTTGTGGCCTGCAGATTTCGTCAGAGTCTCGAGATGTAGACATGGCTGGCCCTAACCCTAACCCTGGGCTAACCCTAACCCCTATTCTTACCAAGAATCCACATGTGACGTCATCACATCAGGCTCCGGTGGATGGAAACAAATGCTTACCTATTTAATACATTTAAACTGTATTATGTCATCACCATACAATTTAATTTATATTATGTGTATCAATTTTACCAGGTGTAGGATTTTAATGTTCTTGAGATGAATTTTAAGATTATAATTTTGTAATGGTATCTTCATGGCTGGGTGGGGGAATGGCAAGTGGTTTAACGCATGCGCATGGAATCATAAGGTCTGCCATTGTATCATGTGACGTGGTATGGAGTATCCATTGAGTTGTATTCGGATCCTCCCGTTTTCGCTCACTACCATATCTTAGTCCCGAAATGACCTAGTTCGTGGCGAGAGAGAGAGAGAAATGGGGTTTAACGTCCACTCAACACAACTAGGTCATTTCGGGACTAACACATGGTTTATTTTTTTTTATAATAATCCGCTTGCGCGCGTAGGGATCTTTAGCCGTGGAAGGAAACCGGAGTGCCCGGAGGAAACCCACGAGGTTGAGAAGGCGCCCCTATCGCCATGTCACATACGCTCACACCAGGGCTCGAAACCACAGCCGCAAGCCAAAGGTGACCGGCCAGCTAAAGATCGAAGCGCGAAACTCTAGACCATTTGGCCATCCCAATCCCTCTAGTTCGTGGCGAGTGGGCATTAAACTCTCTAATTTTACCATAAAATTTAAATTATATTGCATTACATTATTATCTAAGATCAGGCTATGTCTTGTTACTTATTCTAAAATACATGTTTAAAATAATTCATATTAGTATCACATAATTATAAGATATCTCTTTTATAAATATTATATCAAAATATATGTTAATTATTTTATAATTTTACTATACAATTTAAATATGTTATATTAATATCTGTTACTCATTGTCTAATTTACCATACAATTTGAATTAATTGTTGTTTTCAATATCACATCGTACCCCTTTCCTCGTTTTATAATTCTACCACTCAATTTGAACTTTGATTATATTAATATGCCAGATTATATTGAACTATGTTATTTTTATATCATAGATCTGTTATTTTAAAATACAGCATCAATTAATTTACTTGTCATTTATCGGATTTCACAGTGTAAATTAAATTACTTTAGAATCATATATCTGGCCCCGCAGTTATTTTACGATAGAATTTAATTTATATTAGTATCTAGGTATACGTATTTTATGATTTTACTATACACTGAAATTGCAATAGTATCTATATAATATGCTACTTATTTTATGATTTTCCCACACAATTTAAATTACATTAGTATCACAGAATTAAAGCACTGTATTATTTGTTTTATAATTTTACCATGAAATATAAATCTGCCCTTCGACATACAACCGTGTTGTTCAAAATAACTTATGTATAAAAAATGTGCTTCAAACCTCTCTCCGAACAATTGAACTACCCAAGCTGTAAAAATCTGGTTTCAGTCTAGAATTTGTCGTTACTCGCTACATTTACCATACATATCGAAACCGAAGAATATTCTTGGATAACCCTCTGTCAACCTTTTTCCGCCGTTTAAATCTGCAGTGCATTTAAGTGTCACACTGTTCCCTCAGCCGCTAGCAACCCGATCTACAAAACTAAGCAGTGTTTTTCTGACAGGGGCTCCCATATCGTTCTTGTAGATAGGGAATCTCTACTTTCCATAAAAATACTTTCTTGGGAATTTATCTTTAGTCACTCGAATCAAGCAAAATCCACGACCTCTTGTACACATTCGCTCAAGCATAAAACAACTTTCGACAGCTGGAATTCGATATAGGAGTAGACTGTAGCGCCGCTATCCTGGCAAACTGCCCCTAAAGGCACATTGGATGGCACCTGCTCAGTGGATTGGGCCCATAAGCAAACCTCATACAATAAATCTGTTGTTGTTGTCCAGTATATATTGCTACCAATCGAATACAACTCGACATCAATCGAATGGTGCCAATAGACTATATTCCAGCAGTCCAACACTACCGAGTATAAGATGAATTAAACAATATTTTATACAATATAATTACATATACCGAGGGTAGAGAATACAAGCAAATAAAGTAAACCGGTGTTGTACGAATCGATCATCTTTAACGAGAATTTCTGCTTTCCACAACGGTAGGTATTCAAGATATTCGTTCCAGCGTTCGTTTTCGTACCGATGCGAAAGGTTCCTATGATTAATTCCCGAAAAGGTTATACTGTAGATGGATGGACATTTATTTATATTTATGATAAAACTAACTTTAAAGTATATTAATTCCCTTACACTTACAGTTCCGGTCTATGACGTTTTTCTCCTCGTCGACACAAGTCGTAACTACAATGAGCTACAAACGGACAAAATTCAATTGTTTTATTCTTGGTTTTTCCCTTTGTCGACACATTTACTACCTATCTACATTCACCATTCAAGTTGACAAACCTTACAAATGTGATATATCATTTGATTTTATTAACTTTGTTTTATTTGGTTGTATTGCACGTTACAGAGCATTGTCCTTTTATAATTAAACCAACACCAGACATCCTTCAAGATAACAAACAGCAATACTGTATTAAAAAAACCGAACTAAAAAGATGTTATTGTTTTAATCCTATTTACAGCTTGCCTACTATGGTTTACAAACTAAGATCAGGCATGTATTAATAACACTTCTTAAAATCATAACACTAACTTTATTCATGTTTTATTTTAAATTTCTCTTCACAGCTCCAGGTCCTGTTAAAACTAAAAGAAGGTGCACTTAAAGATAAACATTCAGATAGATCGATCTCATCCTTGTAGATCACAAACAATATAAATTATTCAATTTAACGAGTTTTCTCATGTTTTTTTTATTGTCTAGATTGATGTGTTTTATGGTGATTAATGTTGGGATATTGGGTAAACTTAGAAGGTAAAAGAAGACAAATAAGCTAAAAACTAACTCATGATTGAGCACATGAAGACAAAATACAATTATCTTGACGCCAGTATCGGCTATTCTGTTGGAATATAGAGATGTTAAAATACAATTATCTTGACGCCAGTATCGGCTATTCTGTTAGAATATAGAGATGTTAAAAACAGTACAGATCAACAACACGGTCATTATTCACTAAAACTTAAAGATGTAAAAACCTTTTACTCAATATTAGAATTTTAAAACAAGAATAAGAATTCAGTATTGATTCTTTTTAATCAATAATAATGGTTATTTCTTGCCGTTAAATATGCGATTTTAATATCCAATTAAAAACCAAGCATTTAATGAGCTTTTTTTTAAAAAAAATAATAAAAAAAGAATACTCCATAAAACATTTCAGACGGAATTAAGAATTGTTGATTACCACACGACCTTATAATTATCCTAAATAAAGACCCAACTGTTGATGACTGGTTTATTTTTACTACTATTGCAGTTGTTCAAATTATTTTGGAATCGTATAAGAAAAGTGCCGGTTTTGTTAAATCTAAAAAAAACCGATGAGTCCCTCCCCAACTACCATACACCGCATGTTCCACTATTGTATCGATTCCTTCTCCACAACCGATTTCCTCGTACGTTTCGATGACTGGCAACCGTCGTTTAGCACATTATCAAATTCTTCCACCCACTCGGACTAAGATCTAATTTCAATTCATAGCAAACATTGGAGGCCCCGTCTTCGTTTGAATTACCGTTTATTTTATTCGTCATCCTTGTCTCTGTGAAATAACGTTTCGTCTCATTCCCAGGATTTGATTGTATCCCGTGATCGTTTTATTCAAATTGAAATAAATGTAGTTAGTGTGATAATGCAATTCATTTACTCCGTAGATACCTATAGTTTCACAATTGTGTGATAAAGCGTGCTTGTCATGTAATGTTACGTAGGCGGAACCGGTCTCGTATATCCAGTAATTGGTCAAGAGCATTGAGAATATAAATTCTAAAAGGTAGATGTCTCGTTTAATGGAATGATATACGTAAGTGAGATTTTCAAAGATGACCATATTTTTCTTGTGGAGAAAAGAAAAATTGTTTTAAAAACGGACTATAAATGATGCTCTCGGTATATCCATATGTCTCTAGCTTAAACACAAATAAAGCGTGTGGCCATCTTACCAATCTCTCTCTCTCTGTCTGTCTTTACGGTTATTCTTCTGTAACACGTTATTCTTCCAGGGCAGGAATTCTGGGATATTCTCATTTTACGTACATGTAAATCTAGACGAATTAAAAGCAAGATAAATGATGGGGAAAAAGACTTCATAAAAAAAACACTCGCAAGAAAAACCTCGAACTGCATCCCCCAGAATAACCCCAATCCATATTCTCTTATATATATATATATATACGAACTTTAATTGAAGGTAAATTACCCCAGCCGCAGGTAAACTACAGACATGATCGGAGATAATTGATATTGACATCGACTGACAGCTTTCCGGAGATGTAATACTAAACCGACAGTACAGGTGTCTATTTCTTTCACCTCACAGATTTCTATTATTGACTTGAATACAGGTGCCCAGGGTGACATATCCGTATCTCCACCATGTTTGATTTCGATAAATCATCTAAATAGACTGATATATTATTTAAAATGTAATTAAAAAAGGGTTATAAAATACTGGATCTAGATTGTACTTTAGTTAATTTCATATTGGATATCACTCATCCGCCGCGTGTATTCTCGTGTCTTCTTGTTTTGTCTGTAATGCACAGCTAAAGGCCCACGATCACCATTACATTAATAACAGATGTCATTTGAATAGAATCTAGACGTAATTAAACCCTAATGAATATGTTTCAGTTGTTATTCTCACCCCCATTTATCCATTTTTACTCGATTTTCACTATTTTGGGGTTTGACAGAATTTCGGAACGGTCAATCGAACATCGCAGATGATCGATGGTGTGTCAAAAAGGTTGTAATTCTGAATAGTCACTTGAAACACCGACGCTTATTGGTTAATATTGTAGCTGACGTCATAGGGTCACTCACATGACTGATGGCTGGCGCGACCTCCCATTGGTCGAGGCCATCGAAAGATTAAAACGAATCATACAGTTTTTTTGCACCGAAAGCGGCACTACGACCTAATATAATTTGAAATTTAAGGGTGCTCGCCAATGTGTATACAGGATCTCGGTTTTGGTATCACATCCGAACAACTACACATGGTCCCCTCCACCCTTGTTATGCACCACCATTGACAAGGACGAACCAAGCCGGACAATCCCGATAAACACCGGAATGGAACACGAGACCAAAAGGTGAGGGGGAGGGAGCTAGCGTCTTACTCACTGAGGCACCGTGCCCTCCCCCCGAGTTGTAAAAGCAAGTAGTATCGTCTATGATGTCATAGCCGTATTCTTGGGATTCTACCTTCATATCAAAAATCGACATTGATGAGCAATTGTCCAAAGAACACGAATGATAAGTTTTACCCCAAGAAGAACCAGCATGGTATTGGCTATACTGTACAATAAACAGTAAGGATTACAAAGGTTGTGTGGCACCCTGGAAATCTTGATTTTAAAACCTGATGTAATACATGTGTATTCGTCATAGATCCCATTAAAATATATGTTTTACTATGCAAGTGTCTATTATGCAAAATGCAGAAGTGTAATGTGCAAAATAAATATTATACTATAAGTGTATTCTGTATTTTAACACCGTGACATTTGTATTGTTGAACAATGGAAATTGCAAATTATAAAACTAAAATACGTATTTTGAACCACTGACATTTGCCGTTTGCACCGTGAATAATGAAATAATATTGGCAATGTTATCCTTCCATAGAATACAGTGTTGTTTCTAAAAATGTATTCTTATAAGACAATATTTAACTGAACCTTTTAACCAAATGAAATATAGACCCATGACTAGTATCTTGACTACAGTGTGTACTCTTATAGAATAATATTTAATTGAAACTATTGAACTTTCTTAACATTTAGAGCAATAATTAAAATATGTATTATATGAAACCTCTAAAAATAATAACTGTCAAAGTGATAGACGGATCTTGTATCTATAGATTCTATAGACAGTGTTATTACAAGAGAAGACAACTCAGTGGAAATTGTCTTCTAAGGTTATAAATCCAAATATAGTCTATTAATAGATTCTGACATTTATGTCTCGTCCATTAGTTTAACTAATGTTTTATAATGTTCTCTTATTAAAGTACATATAACTTCATAAATACCGCGACATATTTCTTGTTATTGACCCGTATACGCTTCCATATTTCCTGCTATTGACCCCTATATGCTTCTATAATTACATGCCATTGACCCCTATACGATTCCATAATTACATGCTATTGACCCCTATGCGATTCCATAATTACATGTTGTTGATCCTTATACGCTTCCATAATTACATGCTATTAATTTCGGCTTTATGATAGAATATTACTTTAAGTGCCAGGTCATAAAATTCCCATTATAGATTGTGTGGTGGTATATTCACCCAATCTAGACGGTGTTGCGAAACAGGGATGCCATGATGGTCATACGATTTGATCGCGCTGATATTGTTTATCCTCTCGATATAAATGGTACCTCACTGTTCAACATGGGACTAACATGATTCAATAATTCGCCTGCGCATCGTACTCTCTAGCTGTGTGGTGAATCAGGAGGACGGGGGGAGGGGGTCATGAGGTTGGACAGGCGACCCTACTCCTGGTCAAGTACAAGAATGGATGAATCGAAACCACGCCCTGACTCAATGACATACGATCTAACGTTAACGTGCACGCATGAAACCAATCTGTTCTTTTACGACTGGGATAATGAAGATGGGCATATGCAACACAGTATGCTATGATGGAAATTGTCCCGGGACATCGGAACTATGGCCTATCGAATTACAACCGCCATCGGATCTTTTACGTGCACGCCTATTTTGGCATATGACTTGTATTCTCAAACAATGACGCCCCTTCCTTTTCCACAGTAAAGAAGTGGGCTGCAGAGTTCCAGAATTTGACATTTAAATATTAAAATTGTTGAACAGAAAAAAACAGATTGTACAAAACACACAATTTCCAAGCGTAGGCCAACCATCTAAAGTAGAATAATGCTTTCTCTCGTTCTGTCTTTGGTTGTTTAATAACACCTACTAAACGGGAGAACAATTGATTTTACTTTTTTCCACTTTTTTTAAATTTGCAAAGTAAACATACTTCAGACGTCTTCATTTGTTGTCAATGTTCGCACAAAAGGGTAATTCAAAACATAAAAAGCGGAATATAACATATAAATCTTTGTCATTTACTCTAATCAGACGTGATACGTGTTATTGATGGAATGAAATGGGGTTTAACGTCGTCCTACTTTTATGCATTAACTGTACGTCATAAGGGATCTTGTACGTGCACTCCTACGTGTACACGATACCTTGGTTTCTTATCCCAACCAAACAACTAGAGCTGTCCCCCGTGACAAGGTGAAACCACGGCGGAAATCCCGAGGAAATTTCTCGGCCAATATCGGGAGCAAACTTGGGAGCAAGCGATTTACTTTTCGTTTCATCTGGAAGGTAACAAAATTAAAACAGTTAATTAATCTAGATTAGACGGTATCCGTACTACCTACTGAATACGCTCACAATATCACTCATTATCCATCAGGTCGTCGATACGATGATGGTTTTGTCTGAGAAATTCCTCAGAGTGTTTTCACTCCTGGCCTCTCCCATTGTCAGTGAGATTAAACATCCAGATCCCGCCGGAGTGCGCGTCTGAAAGGCTGGGTGAGGTTAGCTATACTGTCGAAAAACGAGCTACTCATTTATTAGGAATTAATAGTGTGTGATTAATATCATTAATGCAAAGCATTAATTGTAATTAATTGTGCTCATAGTTTTTTGTTATTATTGCTCACGGAATCAAAAACATATCATATAATTTACTATGTAAAAATTATGAGAAAGAGAAAGAGAGAGGGGAGAGATGGGGTTTAACGTCCACTCGATACAAACTATGTCATTTCGGGACTCACACATGTTTTTTAAATTTTATTTTAATAATTCGCTTGCGAGTAGGAGTTTTTAGCAGTGGAAACCAAAGTTCCATGAGGAAACCCACGAGGTTGAGAAGGCGCCCCTATCTCCATGTCACATACGCTCACGCCAGGGCTCGAAACCACAGCCGCAAGCCAGAGGTGTCCGGACAGCTAGAGGTCGAAGCGCGGCACTCTAGACCACTAGGCCATCCCAACCCCCTAGCAGTAGGAGGAAACCAGAAGACCCGAAACCATGCCAGGGTTAGGGTTAGGGTTAGAACGTGCGGCGATTCCACGCCTGTCCAACCTCGTGGGTTTTTCCCACTACTAAGGACCCCTATGCTGGTCCCGAAATGACCTAGTGTTTGTCGACCCCATCTCTCTCTATATAACTATCTCTCTTTAACTTATGTCGTTGTTTCCGTTTAGTTAAATAAGTTTTGAACCAGTAAAGGACCCCCCCCCCCCTCCAACCCCAACCCTGACTCCAGCCGTCTTTAACTTATGTGCCTAACCCTGCCAAAATACTGGCCTCATTATTGCTTGTCTCTGATTCCCAAGACCCGAAAGCCACTCGTGTGTGTAACTTCGTATGAATAATTCTGAAATTACCAATAAGTTTGACAGACTGGAGCCCTAGGGTCTGAAGATCTCTACTATTTTTTAATATGGTGATAGGCCTTTGCTCAATTGTGTTTAGAGAGAGAGAGCAATGGGGTTTAACGTTCACTCAACACAACTAGGTCATTTTGGGACTAACATATGGTTTAATTTTATTTTGCTTGCGCGTAGGGGACTTTAGCAGTGGGAGTAAACCTGAGTGCCCGGAGGAAACCCACGAGGTTGAGAAGGCGCCCCTATCTCAATGCCACATACGCTCACACCAGGGCTCGAAACCACAGCCACAAGCCAGAGGTGCAATTGTGTTTCAAACGCACCGTCAACTTTTTATAGTCATGGGAGTAGGGCATTGGGTAGTGGCCCATCAGTGGAATAACCTAGGGTCTCACTTCATCTAAAGTCGATCACAGTGAGTATGAAGATATTAAAACTGCTACATCTTATTTTTATTAACAATTCTTTAATTTACAAAACATCATGTTATAACATTATGATAATCAGCATGACATACAGAATATAAAATACTACACTATTACACAGAAGCTCGAGTTATCGTCCCATTTTACAATCTATGGAAACAAGTATATATCTAACCGGGGACATTAAATGAAATGGGGTAGAACATGCTGCTTTTTTACTAATGAAGATGGACATATGACATGCTGTTTCCAGTGGTGCTACGTCAGTATTATTATATTGCACAGCAATGTTTACACACAAGCTTGGGTTATCGTCCAATCCAAACGACTGGACGTTGTGCCTTGCCTGGCCCTCCGTCCTACTCCAGTTGTAACGGTTAATCAGACTGGAAAATTCAAAAAAAACATTTTTGGCCTATACTAGAATTATACCTTAAGCCAACACTAGGAAGTTGAATATGGGCTAATTTCTAAATAATATATGTTATATACGAATTTAATTAAGGAGCTTTAGAATATACCGGAAAACACCGGATAACAACTGGGGATTTCCGGTATATAGTAAGGCCGGATTTGAAGATAGACAAAAGAGACTTGCAATAGTCAAGTTAAGCTCTTGTATATTGCATTTTTAATCTAATTCTGCTAATTAAACAAGGTATGTTCAGGTTTATTTAAGAATAATTACATTCGTCTCAGTTTAACCCGACATCTGGTTCGACTTGGTAACTCATTTAGTTTTGTCTACTTACGTGCGCTGTAGTTAACGTAATAATAACACGTAAAATGAGAAGCGTGAAAAAACAAACAAAACGAAATTAAAAACATTTTCTATACACATGTAACAAATACGTGAAAGCTTTAACATCTGGTCGTTTCTGGACCATATAGATACGTTATCTCCATTTACTGCAGGCATGTAAACAGTAGCGTTCATTACACTCTCAAATCATATATAGCGACCTATACAGAAACCTTGACATTGAACGAACTGGATTATCACAGGTAGATATTTTAGCTGGATAGCACGAGACTTGGTATTAGCGATGATCGAGGAATCTGATAGGCTCTCCAGCTGTATGAACAACCAATCAAACTTAGTGCCAAATATTCAGGATATTACGTAAATGCCTCGGTATAATGCACGGAGTTAAAAGCCAGACCAAGACTTCTATTGAAGAGTGGTTCCACCGGGCTTAATTGGGTCATTTGTTTGACCCCCCTCAACGAATGAACAATCATAGACTATGTGAGTAGTTGCGCTCTCTTAGACTTTGCGACTGCTCTCATATGGAAACGGGAAAATAATTATAAAACCGAACCCGTGTCCAACATACTACACACCTCTTATAGCCCCCATCCACCTAACACTATAACTATTGGGTTTTAACGCTGCTCAAATATACCACACACCTAACTATAATTGTTGGGTTTTCTTGCTCCCTTGTAATCAAAGGGAAGAGATAATTATTGACCCCGAGATAATTCAAATGAAACGTTTTTGACGATCTAGCAAATATGCTTTAAAGCCCCAATACCACTCTTGTTGTAACTGAATAATATGTTCCAATCTTGATTTTGGTCAACAATTTGTACTATTTTACAATATTTCAATTAAAAAATGATACAAATTTTATCTTAACACACCTTATTTTAAAAATTGGAAAAATTCAACTACATGCTGTAACATGGTTTGAAAAGCCTTACGTAAGCACTTTCAAATGCAACTTGGATTAAAACATATTTTAGAACCCTCTGGACTAGTAAGATAGGTTGTAATGGATAATTTAAACAACGGGTAATTTACACAAACATCTTGTAGTTAGAATAAGGCTATTTTTTTCTGGACCTGTCAAGCCAGCAAGAGTGTTATTGTCCCTTTAATCAGAGTGGCTTTTAATTGAAATACGTTACACCATTAGTACCATCTGATCAATAAACTGTCAAATCGTGATAGCGGTATCTTGAAGCTCTAATTTCAGGAATTGAATACAAGGTCACTGTGTTAGCGGGTCAATGTTTTATAATGTAAATCACTGATCGGTTTTATTTTAACCCCCGTTAAATTACAGAAACTTCTCAGTCTGGTATCGTAATGTTCTACAAGGTTAATTAGTAGTCGTTGATCAATAATCTGGCAAATTGTTATAGCGGTATCTTAAAGTTCTACTTTTAGGAATTAGATACAAGGTCAGTGTGTTAGCGGGTCACTGTTTCATGATGTAAGCCAATGATCGGTTCCATTTAGACCATCGTTAATTTACAGATACGTTTAAGATTGGAGCCACTACATGTACAGTTAAACGATACTTCACTAAGTCTGGAGCCACTATAGTTAACGATACTTCACGAGGGGAAGCATTCGGGCGTCCTATCACCGTCTTTCGTCTAATAATTGATATCTTAAATAGTAGAATCACGAACCGAACATCAAATATTGAACGACACGACACACTTCCCTTACAAATATCAACACATACTGTAACACTAGTATATTAGATATTGGTACAATCATTCAATAAACTGCAGGGGGGGGGGTATAACGTGCGCACCGTATCATAAGGTCTGTCATTGAGACAATTGGCGGGGTTTCGATTAACCGGTTGTCCGTGACAAGGATTAGAGTCACCTGTCCAACCTCCGGTTTCCTCCCACTGCGAAAGACCTCTACAGCGAATTGTTGAAATAAAATTAAACCATATCTTATTCCCAAAATGACCTGGTTTGTGTGAAGTTGACGTTAAACGCCATTTCTTTCTCTCTCGCATTAAACTACAACATTTCAACAAGACGTTTGGTATTTGATACCGATTTGTGAAATCTTGTTGAAACGTTGCAGGTTTCAGAGATAGAGGGGGTGGGGTTTAACGCCCACTTAGCGAAAACCAGGTCATTTCTGAACTAACATATGTTTTAGGGGGAAAGTGGAGAGTCAGGAGGGCCCAGTGAAAACCTTTGATGTAGGACATACGACGCTTTTCCTCGCGGAATCGAAACCACGCCTCTTGACTCAAGAGACAGACCTTGCGGTTGTACGTGGACGCGTTAAAACACTTCTCCCCGCACCTCCACTTGCAGTGTATATCATGACGTGATTGTATCCATGTATAATCGACTCTCCATAATCAACCAATACATATAATAACGGACGTTTCATTTTATGGAGGGGGATCCTCGCCAAAACTCTCAATTTGTGAAAATACATTTGTCGATTTGTGAAAGTACATTTGTTAATTTGTCAAAATACAAAGTACATTTGTCGATTTGTGAAAGTACATTTGTCGATTTGTGAAAGTACATTTGTTAATTTGTCAAAATGCAAAATACATTTGTCGAACCTACAAAGTACAAATTTTGAAATAACACAGCTTAACTTTATAGTTTCAAGAGATGTAATTTCAACATTTGCAGTTTCAACATTTGTAGTTTCAACAGTTGTATTAACGACACTTGCATTAACGAGCCTTGCATTAGCAAGCCATGCATTAGCGATCTATGACCATATTTGGGTTGATGTATGGTATGGAAGCCTATTGCGGCCATTTCAGAATCTCGACTTCTCGCCGCGGGCATAAATTCGCCTGTGGCCCAGATTTGACAGTCTAAAACATTCACGTGGTCGTGTTTTGTATACGCCAACATGGGAATGTGGTCGTATATTGCCCTCGACCCCGTCCGTCCGCCCGTCTGTCAATCAGTCCATCCGTCGTCCGCAATTTCTTGTGAACACTCTACAGACTACATTTATCATTTGATTGTTTTTAAATTGAAATATGATGCTTATATTAGTGAGACGAAGAAGCCTTTTATATTTCAATAACTTCCGTTAATTTCTTCTGGAGTTATGGCCATTGTTTCACATTGTTGCATCTTGTGGACGCTCCGTATGCAATGTGGGGGGTTGGGAGGACCTAGTGGTCTAGAGTGCCGCGCTTCGACCTCTAGCTGACCGGTAACCCCTGGCTTGCGGCTGTGGTTTCGAGCCCTAATGTGAGCGTATTTGACATGGAAATAGGGGAGCCTTCTCATCCTCGTGGGTTTCCCACGGACACTCCGGTTTCCTCCCACTGATAAAGACCCCTACGCGCAAGGGAATTATTTAAATAAAATTAAACCATATTATTATGTTAGTCCCAAAATGAACTAGTTGTGTTGAGTGGACGTTAAACCCCATTTCTCAGTCTCTCGTATGAAATGTATATGCATCATTTAAATTAGTAAAACAAAGACTCCTATTGAATTTCAGCAACTTCCGTTATAGATATCAGCGTGATGGGCGAACATACATACATACATAAGCTACATACAAAAACACACCTAAAGGTAAAGGGTCTTTAACAGTAGGAGGAAACTGAAGGACCAAGAGAATGGACAGTCGATCTATCCCTTGTCACGCACAAGCGGCGAATCGATACCGCGCCAGTTGATTCAATGACAGTCCTTATGATCAATTGCGAACGCGTTAACCATTCTTCTCCAACCGAGCTAACGAAAGCTAATAATGTACGTCATGCAGTGTGCTACGAGGGCCTACTCTTATTTCGAATTCCCACGGTAAAGGGTTCTTGTACGTGGACGTCAATGTATGCGAAAAAGAGAAAGAAAGAGAGAGAGAGAGAGAGAGTGGTTCACCCCCTCGGTTGGACAGACGACCCTAATCATTGTCACGTTCAAGCGGCGAATCGAAACCAATGTTTACACGGGGCCCCGTAATTTTGTCCCATCTGCACGACTACACGTTATCCGTTGCCAGACCCTCCGTCCTCCATCTACACAACGGAAAAGGGAAGATATCTCAAGATAAATTCCGATGCAGTTCGATGAAGCTAGAGAGCAAACGTCCTACTCACTGAGCCACCGCAGCCTCCACTTCATTTCGATTCCGGACAAGGAACCTAGTATTTTGTATCTATAACATACGAACGGCTATGGGTTGTCCCTTGCCAGGCCTTCCGCCCTATACCACTGACAAGCAGTTGACATCGTTAATTTTAATCCCATTTGATCGACTATGCGTTGTCCCTTGTCAGACTCCCCAAACGAAAGTACTGACAAGACCACGCATCAAAATATCCGATAAACGTTGTTGAAGTTGGAGAGCAAAGAAAGATTTGATTGAAGACTTAAAATCGATTACAGAATACAACACTATCTTTGCCAGAAGAGATTAAAATTATTTTGGACTATTTAATTGTCGATATTCTGAAATGGCCGCAATAGGCTTCCATACCATACAATACCCCAAATATGGTCATAGTTCGCTAATGCATGGCTTGCTAATGCAAGGCTCGTTAATGCAAGTGTCGTTAATACAATTGTTGAAACAACAAATGCTGATACTGCAAATGTTGAAATTACATCTCTTGAAAATACAAATGTTGAAATTACATATCTTGAAACTAAAAAGTTAAGCTGTGTTATTTCAAAATTTGTACTTTGTAGGTTCGACAAATGTATTTTGCATTTTGACAAATTAACAAATGTACTTTCACAAATCGACAAATGTACTTTCACAAATCGACAAATGTACTTTGCATTTTGACAAATTAACAAATGTACTTTCACAAATCGACAAATGTATTTTCACAAATTGAGAGTTTTAGCGAGGATCCCCCTCCATATCATTTAACAGATCATAGAAAAATTAAAGCTGGATCACGCGTGATTATCGATATAGAAAATAATGGCCATATAAAAATTACAATTCAGCTTATGTCCTTTCGTAGGGACGAGTCTATGGCAAAGTGTCTCGGGTGTTGGTGCGTATTCAAAATAAAACTGCTAACAGATCTTATAAACGAAGACAGATCGGTATGTTTTTTTATACTTTTCATGGCCTACACTACATCATACTCCGCGCAGTGTTCCGTCTGATTAGAACCGGTTTCTCGCACCATTTCTTCAGGAATATGACACTACATGGAGATTTGACCGCTTGTAGTGATAGGTCGCGTCAGACATTTGACTAACCAATTTGCATTTATGTTCCTAGTGAGTATCCACAATTCCGTGCAAAACACGCCTAAAGCTCACCTCAACAGACCGTTTCTT
The DNA here is from genome assembly GCA_917208275.1 of Patella pellucida. Taxonomy (NCBI): domain Eukaryota; kingdom Metazoa; phylum Mollusca; class Gastropoda; family Patellidae; genus Patella; species Patella pellucida. The sequence goes on from OU795037.1 coordinate 5,513,591, forward strand.
TGGCTTATATTTTCCCATAACCATGAACACGCCAATAATAACAACTCTTCCAGATCATAGTGCAGTAAATACAAGTAAAGCGAAATTTTGAAAGATAAAAACGAAACGAAAAAGGCTCTGTACGTTCGGTTACGTTTCGGCACGATTAACATGATTTCTACAATTGCCTTTAAGATCTGGTAGGATCACCACGATTACTCAAAGATTAAAACTACGACTTCAGCGATAGGCATTTTCAGTTTATTGGAGAGAACTTATATAGGCCTTTGCCTGTTGTTCAATCCATTTCAGTTTATTGAATAAATATTGTTCAAACTAATTGTGATCGTCAAAGTAGGAACCGATCAATCATAACACCCAACGAAGTACACATCCCACAGTTCGACCATTCCGTTTATCACACATCTGATGTACTGCCCGTCATATCCGTTCCATCTGTCAGCACACATTTCCCAGTGGCAAGCTTCGGGCGGTTTCCACAAGCGTGAGATGTTCCGCTGAAAAACAAAAATGAAATCACGTTAACAAATGAAAAAATACCCAGGCCGGGTAGCACGATTTACCAACATCTACCCAAATCCACCGGAATCTACCCAAAACCACCCAAATCTACCCAAATCCACCATTATTTTAACTTATAAGACAATAATGTATATCGATATTTGCCACAAATTGTTATTTAATTTACAGTCGTGACGTTTTGGTGTAAAAATGCCCCTCAAAATGCGATTTTTAAGCAAGTTTGGAAGTAGTAACCAAGGGACATAACTCGTGTATTGCACGAAAACGCTTGTTTAGAAATTGCATTTTGAGGAATATTTTTGAAACGATAACCTTACGATTTTCAATTAAAAATGCAAATTTGGCATATAGAACAGTATATTATCAAATATAGATATAAATTATTTTGATGTTAGTTGATATAATGGTGGATTGGGTAGATTTGGGTTGATTAGGTTGTTTGGGTTGTTTGGGTCGTGCTACTGCCCAGACTTGTGATTACAAATTAGACAAACTAAAATACAAAATCTGCTGTTCGTTTTTTTAAGTTTAAACACTGAATTTGTCAGTCACCTAATACTAATCTCGGTTTGTAATCTGTTACTAAGGTCTCAGTGGATGACGATAGTCATATACCACATTTTGTGCTGTGAGTGCAAAAATGGCTGTTCAACAATTCAGTTTTTAAGACCCCGGGGAAAAGGACCGGATTAGACAGGGGGTTTGGATGGCCAAATGTATCATAAGGTCTGACATTCGAGTCAACTAGCGTAGTTTCAATATATATTCCTCTTGTACGTGACACTCGGGAATCGAAACCACGCCACTTAACTCAATGGCAGGCGTTGCTTTAAACAATACGGCCATCAAACCACTCGGGTCAAGGCAGAAGTTCCTACATTATAAAAAAATCTTTGGGCATGCAATCGAAGAGTTTATCTTAAACATCACCACCCATCTACACGTCGCAACCTACATTATAAATAACCCGTGCCAAGTTGGTTTTATATCAAGTAGAATGAAGTAGAATCGAGTAAATGTGTTGTTGTTATTCGTTTCTGTTTTTATCTGAACGTCATTCCAACGAGTTGATATAATTAGTAAACTAGACGAGACATAAAACAGGCTGTTCGTTTTATATTAAATAGAATCGAATAGATGTGTTGTTGTTATTCGTTTGTTTTTATCTGATAGGCATTCCAGTAAGTTGGTCTAATTGGTACACTTGGCGACAAATAAATCAGGCTTTCTAGGACAAGAGGCTGAGGCATCAACCACCTTGGGATTGCCATCATCCTGTACAGGTCATGTCCGACAGCTCAGCCAGATATGATTTGATTTGCCGCTGAATCTTAATAAAAATGTAGATGAAGGAGGCACCATTAACTCCAGACGGCTATTATTCCTCGGTGATAATTGGTCTTGTAGCCATTAGCATAAATGACCGCTCATTGTGAAAATTACTTAAATTTATATACCCGCTGGCTAATCGCTGTGGTGACAGATAAGGCAGATTACTGATGCAAATACTCCTCATACTGACCGTTCTTCTATTAGAGTTTCATCACACTCAAAACATTGTGTTACTGAATACTTATCATACTGACCGTACTTATGTTAGAGTTTCATCACACTCAAGACACCGTGTCAACACCCCACCTCGTTATTTCATTGACTAGATTAAGTTAAATGATTGGGTTTATAGTGAATAGTAATGTGCATGATTAGATTTAGCTGCCGAAGGCTGCTTCACCCAAAATACGAGTGTTTACGGAACTATATTCATCTGTTTCTGAGATTGCACGACAAAACTGAAATGGAATGGCTTTATTTGAAAATGAAATGGGGTTTAACCACCCACCGAAGGCGGCTTGACCCAAAATACAAGTATTTACAATTGGTTTTTCGAGATTAAACGGCAATATAGTAAAACTGAGACCGAATGGCTCTATTTCATTCTTTGCTCTATATCAGTAAACTTTGTGAAATATTGAACTCTTATAAATGCCATTATTATAACTATTCTTTATTATACAGACCACGATAATTGGCGACATGGTAGCCATTCTTGTAACACTGTAAGTCTATAACAGAAGATCGGGCACACATTTATCACACATCTACATAATTACAGCAACAATACATCAACTAGACTATACATAACCTATTACTACGACAGGAACACATCTAGCCATATTGAATCTACATTTCCGCCCCTCTGCCAAGGCAGCGACTGAACTCGGGTGAGTCCATACACTCCTCCAAGCCTTTCTCCTTCTGGCTTCTCTCTCCTAACTGTCAGTGAACCCCCTCACATGGTCAAATCGGCAATTGTCTCTTTTATCTCGTCACGGCATGCCTACTGACCAGTGCATAATCCTCTGAAATCATGTGCATCTTGTACACATATCATGTACGGATCCAATCGGTTTAAAACGGGGTCATTTCGTTGCCAGGATTGAACGGGATTGAATCGATCTGAATGATATTCCTTTCGGAGATTTAAATTGCAATATTTGTTAATGATATTTAAGACACACGAGGCTAACCAACACGACCAAAGAAAACTAGTAAAAATATACTATATTACAGATAACACACACTGAAACAATGACACCGCGTGCACAACAACATTCTCAAGCTGAAATTCAAAATGCGCAATACAAGAAAGCCCCGAAATTCAAAATGCCCGATATAAAAAAGCTGAATCCAAAAAGCTCAGAATAGGAAAACATGCGCACTATTAAAAAAAGCCCTAGAATCGAAAATGCATGAAATAAATTGCCGAAATAAAAAAAAGAGCTCAGAATAAAAAAAAATAAGGTGAAATTGAAAATGCACATAGAAAAAAAAATACGCAATGCAAACAAAAGCTGAACTCATAAATGCGCTATACAAATAGCTATAGTTCTGATTTTAGAAGTGCAATTGGTATCTGGATTAATGAGGTATGTGAACTTATCATATGACACATGGCATTATGTACTATGGCTATATGGTTAGTAAATTAACGCCTATGTGGCAGTAGTCCCGAAATGACCTAGTTGTGTTGGGTGGACGTTAAACCCTATTTCACTCTATCTCTCTCTCCTATGTCGCAGGAGTGCAGTAAGTATAAATGCGACTCTACAAGAATATACTATGGTTCTATGGTTGGTGAATTAACGCCTACGTAGGCAGGAGTGCAGTAATTATAGGTGCGACTCTACAAGAATACTCTATATGGTTCCATACATCGGCGAGAGTGCAGTAAGTATAGATGCGACTCTACAAGAATACACTATATGGTTTCATACTCGGGCGAGAGTGCAGTAAGTATAGATATGGTTCTTAGTAAACAGGAGTGCAGTGAGTATATAAGCGGTTCTAGAAGAATAAACTATGGCTATATGGATTATGGTTAGGGTATAAGCAGTACTCACTCTACGCCTACGTCTTTATAGTGAAACAAATCAAACCGCTCTGTAAGGAATAAAAAGCTTGTATTAAAATGCTTGCGATTAAAATTAAACCTATATTTACCTTTTAGAGGGGAAAGGTTCCAATTCATCTGCAAATAAAGAGAATTTGAAATAAAAAAACAAAAACAAAATACAAACCTGTAATATAATTAACATCTTAACGATAAAAAATAATACTATCCAATATAAATCTATCCAATATAAATCTATCCAATATAAATATTTAATATAAAAATATCCAATATAAAAATATCTAATAAAAATATCCAATATAAAAATATCTAATAAAAATATCCAATATAAAAATATCTAATAAAATATTTAATATAAAAAATTTAATATAAAAATATCCAATATAGAATATCCAATATAAAAAATCCAATATAAAAATATCCAATATAAAAATATCCAATGTAAAAATATCCAATATAAAATATCCAATATAAAAATATTTACTATAAAAATATTTACTATAAAAATATTTACTATAAAAATATTTACTATAAAAATATTTACTATAAAAATATTTACTATAAAAATATTTACTATAAAAATATTTACTATAAAAATATTTACTATAAAAATATTTACTATAAAAATATCCAATATAAAATATCCAATATAAAAATATTTACTATAAAAATATCCAATATAAAAATATCCAATATAAAAATATCCAATATAAATATATCCAATATAAAACTATTCAATATAATACTATCTAATATAAAAATATCCCATATAAAAAAAACCATAAAATCAAACCATATTATTTGTAAGCGACGTTTTACCAACTCCACCAAGAAGATATCATAACACTATCAATATGGAAATAATCTAAATCTGAATGAAATCGGATTTAGAGTCCTAAATTTCTCCACGAATTAGGATAATGAAGACAGGCATTCACCGTGAAGTGTGCTATGGGAGAAATTTTGCTTGGATAACAACGTTACCGCATCGAATTCCAAAAGTGATACTTTACGTGCTTGCCAACGTGTGCATGGTACACAGGTGTTTTGTTTCAATTGTACTCAATTTACAATGTACATGTCTCAGTTGTACTTGTGTTGAGTGGACGTTAAACCCCATCTCTCTCTCCCACACGCACACTCTCTTTCAGTTGTACACTAACTGACAAAGTGCACATGGTACAGAGGTGTTTTATTCAGGCGTACTCTACTGACAACGAGGAATACGCTGGAGACATACTAATATAAAGCTGCACCAATAGAAACAAGAAACAATCGTATGTTAAACTTCATTGTCTCGTTGGTGTTACAGATAGGAAACCGGAGTACCCGGAGGAAAACACAGACGTTACTGTAAAATATCCACAGTATCCACTATGATGCACCGAAGACGACCCGACCCATTTAATGACGAGCTGGTGAATTAATTAACCAACGACCTGAATAATAATTTTTTTTAGTTATTTTATGGATTGTCTGTAAGCTTTTTATAAGTTGAAGAGCGTTCGACTGATCGGTTAAGTCCTTATAATGAAATTAATGTCAGGTTAAGTCTAAGAAAGGCACGATTTTCGGATATATTACGTTGGATTTATTCAGCTCGGGACTCTAATTTGGTTTACCCTGGACGAATACTAAGCCGTTAATCAATTGGTGTCCGATCTGCTACGATGGATTCGTCATTCAACACGGTATTTGTAACGTTACATGAGTTCATTACAATGTAAATCTACACACGTGCCTCAAAGGGCGGTCATGTTTATTTTTGCTGCGGGATTACATCGGGGGGTCACAGATCACTAATTATTTCCCCATTGATTTTAAAGTTAATTCTCGTCTCTTAGACCGGCTATACCGTTTTCCCAAATTTTGGTTGGGTAGGACACTTTCTGCCACAAATGGAGCATCATGTGTCAAACTCTTGCCCAAAAGCATGTATGAGATTCACCGTGATTGAGAAGCACCAACTGGAAGTAAACATGCAATTTCTGGCCATGCACTTCAACGTAACGAATCTTACAACTCTTGTATCCTTCCGCCTCAAAATCATAAATATTTACCAAAACTGGGCAGAAAATGTATATTCAAACCCTTTTCTTCGCCACTACACAAAAAAAATCAACTAAAAAAACGCCATCCAAAGGGGGAAAAGGAAAGGAAGAGAAAGACTAAAAATAACCCTCGCCCTTGTTGCTCGGGGGGACATCCGGGTTCCTCACTTTGACCCAGAGACAAGACGTCACAGTATGCAATGGAAGCACCAACGTTTAAGATAATGTCTTCCGGGGTCAAGGTCATAGTCTCCATTTTCTAGGACTCAGTTGGGTAATAATGAAAGGTTATCTAAATGGTGTATATCATATTATGCAATATGCAAACAAGCTTTATAACCGATTCGTGGAGGAATAGGAAGCCATGTTGGCTAGGTAGGTAAGACGCTGGCTCGCTAGACTAGAGGTCGCGAGTTAAATTCGCGCCGCTTCCTGGAAAATCTTCCGACATAGCACGTTGTATGCCGAATGCCCGTCTTCATTAGCCCAGTCGGGGAGGTAGTTATGAATATTCGGTGACGTGCCGAGATCTGGTAAACCCCATGACTACTTAGAACAGGTGAGAAGGCTAGCGTTTGCATCACAGTTAAATTGCCCCCCTCCCCACTACCGTGAAATGGAAACCCAGAACATTCCCACACCGGTACACCCCTGTGAAAAACATAAAAAATAAGATGCACAATATGAGCAAAGTACGATTTCATGTTTTCAACATTCATAATCTTATATAAATTTAATTGAAATTTTAACTAATCTTATTTAATTTTAATGGGAGTTTCAACAGATCCTTCCGGAGAAGTCTGAGAACCCATGGTCTTGTTGAAACATTATAATGGAGATAGTGTCATCTCCTGTAGTGTTTAGTAATGTCTATGTTGGCATTACGTTTGCGTTTAAAATACAAATTGAATTTGTACGTGATACTGGTTGTAAAAGACAGGTTTCAGTCAATGATTGACATCTTCAGAATCGTTATATGAGGTTAAACATCTGCATCTACTCGACACAGCTAAAACCTCGAAGGGGTTAGATGGCCAAATGGTTAGCAGGTGCCCGCTGTATCATAAGGTCTGTCAATGAGCGAACTAACCTGGTTTCGATTCCTCAGTTGTACGTGACAAGGAGTAGGGTCGCATGTCCAACTCGGTGGGCTTTCTCCGGGTTCTCCGTATTTCTCCCACTGCTAAAGAACCCTACTCACAAGCTAATTATTGAAATAAAATTGAACTTTAATTTGTCCCGAAATGACATAGTTTGTGTTGAGTGGACGTTAAACCCCATTTCTCTCTCTCTCTCTTTCTCTCTCTCTCTCTCTCTTCTACACCATAAGCTGTCAAAGTGAGTGAACGATAACGCAATAATCCATTTTGTAAAACTATTCATTTCTTCGTAACAAGACTATCCATTACCCAATCATTTAAGGTTTCTGTTAATTAACCCTTAAAATCTAAGTAGTAAAGGCGAGACTCACTACATTAGACCTGTCACTACAAATTAAATTATGCCCCCACTCGCGCTCCATACACGGCTGGGCACCATTAAGTTTATTAAAGATGAGTTCCCAGATAAACATTTATCGGGTGGTTATTTCCAATGACAGTATAGCTATTTTGGTATATATGGATAGAAACATCCAATCTTACGAGAAAAATACTGAATCCCCTGAAAAACACCAATGGGACAAGCACTTTGCAAAAATGTCAGGGAATCCCAAATTGACAACCCGACCATGCGTGACGTCAAGGGATGCGCGCTGGTTGTATGCGGTTATTGTAAGAGGGAGCGCTCAATGTAACAGTCCAGGTATGTATGCAGCGATACATCGTCTTTTATATATTCAACAAATTTTCCCTCAGGTTGCTTCCCTTCCGTGACGTTCAATCACGTCACAAACACGGACTCTTGAAAAAGTTTTTTAACAGCTTTTGGTGTTTCCTGTGGTCAGCAGGGTTTTTGAGCGATTTAGGGCAAACTTGTGATTGATTAATTAGTTTGAGTATGTTTTTAGTTGCTTGTTACTACATCCAATTGATTATATTATTCCCTTCATCGTTGTATATAAGAACTCTAAATAAATACATTTTAAATCAAATCACCTGGTTGGTACACGGGAATGTATCTTTAAATAACAATGGTTATGAATATGTATTTTATGACTACATGCAAATACAAGCAAATATCATTGTATACAGCCATTAAATGAATGCATTGAATAACCATAGCTGTATTCAATGGCCATTGAATAACCCTAAAGCTGTATTGAATGACTTGGACAGGGACTGCGTTTTTCAGAATGCCGTCATTTCCAGAATGCCGTCAAACTGTAATGACGTCGCAACTAGGCAGCTATTACACGTCTATGGTATGTAGCAGGAACAAGTCGTTAATTATAAACACATCTCAGATTACGGCTTGCCTGCGATAACAGTTTGGTGGAAGCGACGGGGGTTAAATAAAGCTATTTCAGCTACAGATCTCAGACGAAATATGACCTGAACAGTTGTTAATTTGATTTCGAATTATGATTTTTTATAGTCGCATCTGTCATTAACAGATATGTCAAATGTCATCCAAGAATACCAGGGGATGTGTATAGCTGGAGGAATCGTCCCAGTTGTGCCGACATATTAGTACATACATGTAGGCCTACTTAGTCAGAGATGATACATCGTTAACAGCTGGTGTACAACTAGCAAGGTTTCGAATCCACGGTTGAACATGGCAAAGAGTAAGGTTGCCTGTCCAACCTTGTGGGTTTTCTCCGGGTCCTCTGGTTTCTTCCCACTGCTAAAGTTCCCCTACGCGCAAGCAAATTATTAAAATAAAATAAAACAATATGTTATTCCCAAAATGACCCAGTTTGTGTCGAGTGGACGTTAAACCCCGCATCTCTCGCTCTCCCAGCTGTTGTAAGCTGAGGAGGGAGGGGGGGGGGTGAGAGAGACCGAAGGACATTTTATTTTGTTGGGTTTTAATTAGGCTTATGAATGAAATAGAGTTTAAAGTTCCAATTGCAAATTTTCAAGTTATTTTTTTTTTAATCTATTCAAATAAAGCCTTAAAATAGATTGTATCCATAAACAGTCCTTCCTTGTTTTAGACTAATCCTATTAATCCTATAATTCACTATTGCCAGCTGATAAATTGGCAAAAATATAATTTTCAACTTCAAATTCCAACGTTGGAAAATGGCCGTCCATATTGTCAATAGAGAAACAAGGGACGTAATTGTGTTGTTATTTCCTGTGTCATAGATTTTTGAGGGTGAAAAATAATGCTCATGATCGTATAATAGTGAGTTGATAACCTATTGAGCAAAAGATATAGAAATAATTATGTTTTGATTTTCTTAGAAAATTTGAAATTCTCGCTTTCACACCCTTCTCTTCTGGGCTAATGCAGAGCTATGTAATGAAATTCAACCTTCTGGGAATACGTACTACGTATGGGAAGGCAGCTCTTTAGGTTTCGTCGGATATTCCAGGATGTGTTTCATCTATTTTCATCATAATTGGCATGCAATCAGAATATCCATATGGAATAGTTTGTCATTGGTGTGTGGAATTGGAAAGATCCTAGTTATTTGGAGTTATAACCGTGCTTTTAGGCGTCTAGTTATAAAATAAATTACAAAAACTCTGGTTTAATCATGGTAATCCAATTTGTGCTAATTAAAAGGGTGTCGTTAATTCCGGGACATGAAAAGCAATTCCAATTATTGCCGTCAATAAACATCTATAATAAAAAATTTTAATGTCTACTTGGTTTAAGGACTTTGTAGTATAACGCATCAGTTCTATGGAATTTTCTACCACTTTCCATTCAAAAATGTGAAACACTGTCTATCTTTAAGTCAAGTGTGAAAACCTGGCTGTCTAAGCACTATAATTAACTCATGTGAACGCTTTCATGCGCCTAGAGCATCCCAAAGTGGAATGAATTAGTGCGCAATATTAAATTTCGTTATTAGTATCATTATTATTACTTACGGCTACCGTAATGACTCCCTTCTGTACGTCGCCGCCTTCGTCGGAAGCAACAGAAAAACGCTGTCTGAAATTCTTTTCTAAACTTTCCTGAAATGACAGTGAAATATATTAACCATTTGCCATATACGGTCTTGGTATATGGTTTAAATTGGAAATGAACAAATGACCCTTCTGATAAAGATCTTAGATTCTTATTACTCATGTCAAATTTCTAAGCAGGTCTCCCCCAACCTTCTTGTGCATAGGTGCAATGATCCGAACTGGGTTAATGCAGACGGACATACCCCATACAGTGTGCTATGTATACACGGGACCTCGGCTTATCGTCCAATCCGAACGACTAGTCAGTGCGTTCTTGTCAGACCCTCCTTCTTGCTTCTCTGACAAGGGAGAACCCTGCCTGTGAATAGGAAATCTGTTGCATTTTTGGTCTAGAATCGAAGAATTTTCTCATTCTACATGTGAATATTCGTGATTTTAAGGGCAGAAGTAGCAGGAAGTAAACGGTAATGAATTATGGTATAATGACGTCACTATATATTTCATTTGCCCAGGCCTATAATGGTGAACCCCCAATTTTCATTAATATTGTAATCAGATGATTATTGAAGTGGTGATACAGAATCTGATTATCGGAATGTTCAACAAATGATACAAGGCAAACTCAAATGTAGAGAGGGAGTAAGTGGTCTGAAACCATTAAGTAAGTGATCGGAAATGATTTATTTCCTACACTTCAATTATATTGATCCCCATCTGACCTCGCCACGAGCTTTTAATGGAATAAGAAATTTGTAACTGCATTAGGAATTGCGGGGGCAACCATGTGTGTAATTGGCCTGTAGAAATGTGTAATTGGCCTTTTATCTCAAGGCCATGTCTATAAAAACTCACTACATCCTATATATTTGTTAATTTGCTTGAATTAAAGTCCCATCACTACATCCTATATATTTGTTAATATGCTTGAATTAAAGTCCCATTATCTGAATGGAAATTGCTGACCCTACATTTACAGATTGTACAATATTTACAACATCCCTTATATCTACTTGACAGTTTGTCGGGGTTAAGGTAGAATTAAACCCCGATCGAGCGGATGAATATGTTTGGACCTTATAATTATTTATGGGTTCAAAATATTTACAACTTGGAATACACAGTTTTCCTAACATTTTCTTGTTTTAGATATATTAATATTAAAACTGCTGGAAATGGGTGGACAAAGTTGGCAGATTTGTTTGTAATAATTGCCAGTATGAAAGCGCCATTACCATAATATTTTAGGACATTTTTACTCAATTGAATTTTTAGATAATCTATTGGTCAGGGTTTAGAGGAATGAGATGGTGTTCGAAGTCTCAGTTTTGTGCACTAAATGAAGTCAACGTGCACTTGGAAAGTGACAAATGATAACATTGGATGACACACGGAAGACATACAGACAGAGAGAATCAGAGCGGGAGGGGAGGGGGAGGTAAATGGGGTTCAACGTCCGCTCGACAAGTGACAGCGTATGGTTGTTCGGAAGGGACGAAAAAACGAAATCGTGTGTACGTATTGGCGTGCACGTAAAATACTCTTTGGCAGTCAGTTGAAAATTGAAAGAAGAGTGTAAACCCGTCTTTATTAGAACAAAAGGACGTTAAACCTCATTTGATCTCGAAATGACGGAATTGTAGTGCTGGTGAGACATCAAACAATATACCTTTCCTCTCCGTTAAAGTTCGTTGGGCTTTCAAGGTAAAGTAGACAAAAACGCTCACTTTACCAAGGACATAGAATTAAAGGACCTTTCATAATGATTTTCTTCTATTTTAAGTTTTAAGGTTCTGGAGGATAGACCTAATCGATATTTAAACTCGATTTCTTCCGTTTCCCTTAAACTTAATGATACAACTTGATACCAGTCATAAAAATAATATATATCGTTAAAATTCATAATAAATCCTAAAATTATATATAACATTAAGTGAATAATATATCATAAAATTATATATAACGTTAAAATTAATGATAAATCATAAAATTATATATAACGTTAAAATTGAAGTTAATAAAACAAAATCATACCACTCATAAAATTATATATAACGTTAAAATTGAAGTTAATAAAATAAAATCATACCACTCATAAAATTATATATAACGTTAAAATTGAAATTAATAAAATAAAATAATACCACTCATAAAATTATATATAACGTTAGAATTATTAATAAATCATAAAATTGACGTTAAAATTGATAATAAATCATAAAATTAATTATAAAACAAAATCATACCACTCATAAAATTATATATAGTGTTAACATTATCAATAAATCATAAAATTATATATAACGTTAAAATTGATAATAAATCATAAAATAAAATAAAAACCAAGTACGAACAATCCAAATCAAAAGACAGAATTCGAAGTCCTAAAAACGTTATAGGCAAAATAGTGTATTCAAGCAAAATAGTGTAATCAGCAAATGGACTGCTCCTCGTGTACAAAAATACACGACAAGCAGTGGTAACAGGTGTCCGGAAGAGTAAGCTTACCCTGCCTGGCGCCACACCCGCCATAGCTGCATCCAATCTATTAGGCGAAATGTCAGTCAAATAGCGTGATTGGCCAATGAACTATAGTATGCAAAATGCACGTGATGAACTGTCTTAACGATGTTGTAGACATTAACAGGGTGATAGTAACAGTATACGTGTCAATTAAAAATATCTAGAATAATAGCCGAGAGAGACACGTTATATTTACCAATCAAATCAATATGACGGCCATAAAACTTTTTAAAGGCCTTAATAAGTTTAGTGCGCAAGTATCCTTGTAGTAGAAGCTTAGATGACAAATGCCTCGATCTACTTAAAAAATCAGAATAAAAGGAACAAGCTCTCGTGTAACGAATTAGCTGAGACACAAACACTCCATAAGCTGGTGATATTGGAATGTTACTACTGATAAATGGAAAGTTAACAATCGGAAAGTCAAAGTCATCCCGTTTATCGTACAATTTAACACTCATTTTATGGCAATTGTCATATTCGAGACGCAGATCCAAGTAGGAAGCGTAATTGTCACTGTCAGTGGTATTTTTAATTTCGAGCTCATCAGGATATATGAAGTCTACATAATCACTAAATTTAGGATTATTAAGGGCTAAAACATCATCAATATATCGATAAGTGAAATTAAAAAGTCTGACTGATCGTTTGTTTGTTTTTACGAGCATCTGTATGTACTCGGCTTCGTACGAATAGAGAAACAGATCAGCAAGCAAAGGTGCACAGTTGGTGCCCATCGGGATGCCAACCACTTGCTGATATATTTCCCCTCCAAATTCAACAAAGATGTTATCAATTAAAAAATCCAACATCTGAATTATCTTGATGGCTGTGTATTTGTTTTTTGAATCACTGTGATACTTAACGAAATATGTAGAATTATAATTTACAACTAAATATTGATAACGAGTAGTACCCGATTTAGACGAAAAGACACTGTGAATAATGTCTTTCAATCGGGCTTTTAATTTACTATGGGGAATTTTAGTGTACAAAGTAGAAAAGTCAAACGTTTGAATAGATGAGACTGAAGCAAGGGATCTAGATTGCAGACCATCAAGTAATTCTTTGGAATTTTTTAATATCCACATTTGATTTATACCACTTCGAGAGTATACTTTGTCACAGTATTTTTGAATACCCTCTTTAACAGCTGTTAGTATAGATGTCAATACCTTTGAAAGTGGTTTTGTGGAACAACGGGATGAACCTGCTATAAAACGTTGCTTGTAAGGATTTTTATGTAATTTAGGTATCCAATACAACAAGGGCAAATCTGTATAGGTATTTCCACATGGAGTACCAAATGAAGTAAGTACAGATTTGTGATTGGATATAATTTCATCCTTACTAAAAGTAGATCGTTTATATGTAGCACTGTCGATTGGTTTCCCGAAATTAAGTTCTTTGAACAGACAGTCAAAATAATGTCGTTTACAAATAAACACTATGTTATTGGACGCTTTGTCAGCTGGCACAATGACATAATTGTCATGCAAGGCATTCAGATTTTCAACAATGCTAACATCATTGAAAATAAACTTAGGCCTAGTGTCAACTGACAAACGTTGCATGTATATTCTTCGTTTAAGTAAACGACTGATAGACTTAGTCCAATCAGAGAGAGTATCCGAGATAACATCTTCCCTCTTAGCCCATGATCTAGCGTAGTCCTCTACGGCATCCATAATAAGTTTGAAATTTTGATCCCATGAAAATGGTTGCGGTTCCCGGTATTTGGGTCCTTTGGACAAAATTTCACGTAGCTTATTATTCTGGACTATGTTCAAATCACCAGTGACCACAGGTCCAGCTGGGGGGTAAAGGAAGTACGACGTAGAACAAGAACATGGTAGAGGGTTATTGTATAAGTCTTGTGCATTGATGTCAGATAATGCGTTTCTGTAGTTAAATATTTTGGATGCAATAGGTTTAGTATAAGTATAAGAAATCCTAGGAACAGTAACAGTTTTGAAGTAAGGAGGGATGTGTGCTGTGACTTGCTTATGGTGTAGTATTTGGCTTTATAACGTTAAAATTGGCGTTAAAATTGGCGTTAAAACTGATAATAAATCATAAAATATTCTATAACGTTGAAATTAATAATAAATCATAAAACGTTGAAATTAATAATAAATCATTAAATTATATATAACGTTAAAATTATTAATACATACCACTCATAAAATTATATATAACAGGATTAATAGAACTATTGAGATATATCAACAAATGTGCTGTGTATCCGATTCCTGAAACTTTCTTCTGGGGTATTCGGTTTATGAGGTCCATATTCGTCATTCTGAAACGAAATGAAATGAGGTTTAACGTCCTACTGTGCTGAGGGAAATATTGTTAACTGGCAAGTGTTCTTTTACGAGCACGCTAATGTGTGTAAGAGTGTGAAAACCATACCATTTCGGGACTAACAAATGGTTCAATTTCTTTTCAATGATTCGCTTGTGTGTAGGGGTCTTAAGCAGTGGGAGGACACCAGAGGACCTGAAGAAAACCCACGAGGTAGGACAGGCGAACCTAATCCTTGTAACGTACAACCGAGGAATCGAAACCATGGGGTTTGCGTCCCTATCGGTAGTCTTCATTTTAAAACAGGATTACTACGGTGTGGCCGCGGTCACTGTCGGTTCTACTCGTGTTATTGCCAGGGTTTACCACTGCGATATCCCCATGGTTGAAACAAGTTTACTAACTAAGGGATCAAATATCAAGACGGGGTGACGAAAGGTGAAGCAACAACTCTACGTCTCAAGCGGGGAAATGAAATAGGGTTTAACGTCCTACTGTTCTGCTGCAACTGGCCTAATGAAGACGGGCATACACCATACAGTGTGCTATACGTTAATAATTGAGCCCTGACAGCGGCGCTGTGGCCTGCTGTTATATCGAATTCCAACTGTCAAGGGTTCTTTTGCATGCACATCTATGTGTACACAGGTCTCGATTTTACGTCCCACCCGAATAACTCTACGTTTCCCCTTGCTAGACCCTCTCCGGGCTAGCGAACATATGCCTTATTACTCGCTTAGTCACCACGACTCCCACACTATCTGGACTCAATGCCAGACCCGCCCCTCCCCAACATCCACCTCTACAAGAAACACGATACGGATGATAAGATATGACGACCCCCTCCCTCAAGACACACCCACCTGTTACAAGAAAAACGATACGGATGATAAGATATGACGACCCCACCCCAAAGACACACCCACCTGTACGGGTAGAACGATATCCATGATAATATATGATGCCCCCACCCCCACCACAAACACAACCACGCGAGACAAAGGATATAGATGTGGTAATTACCATCTATCCCTCGGAGATATAAGTTTAATATCAAGTTGAAAATACATGTAGGTAGCATTTCTCTTCACTTCACGATTTATGAAATCACACACGTGTGACAAACAGACGGAAATCGTACTACTAATATAATCTCCAATGTTGAAGAACTTATAGCACCCCCAGTCAATCCAAACTATGCCATTTTCGGAACAATTTTGTGTCAATTTTGTGTCATTTTTCCAATTTTTTATTTTTTGCCATTGCAGGAAACCGAAGACCTAGTTAAACGAATTAACTAATAAACGGACGGAAATCGTGCGATACATTCGGCCACCCAACCTCTCGCCAAAGTACTCGCTCCAAGCGAAGAGAAAAGATAGTAAGCTGGCACTGCCAGGCAGAATACGCCCACATTTTCGAGAGATGGATAGAGGACAAGCAATACCGAAAGTGATTTTTCCTAAAATCAAAGGCCATATATCGAAAAGAATCAAGATCTTTAGGTTATTAACATGCATTTCAATTTTCATTAACATCGAATTACAGTTGTGACCTCTACAGGGCCCACAACTTTAATATGCTATATTTTTACACTGTTGTTCGCGTACAATTATGGTCGATATTCTAGAAATTCGAACTCAACCTTCCATAGGGTGTAATGGTGATAATAATCGTGACCTCCAGAGGGACCATAGGGGATTTTTCAGACAATCAGGGGCCACAATTTAGTTATGATCCGATATGCTCAAATATCGAAAGGAACCAAGATCTTTGGGTTATAACCATGCATAAAATTGTGACCTTTACAGGGTTCACAACCTTGATATACCATTTTTTAACAGTATTCGCGTACACATGGCGGCCATTTTTTATGGCAATTTGTTCCGATTTTCCCGAAATTCGAACTCAACCTTCCTTAGTGTGTAACGGTGATATAATCAAGCGGTTTTTCAAATGGGATAATAGTTGTGACCTCCAAAGGGACCACAAGCTAAACAAAGGCGATTTTGCGTATAATCAGGGGCCATAATTCAGGAAGTCACGATCCGATATGCGCAAATATCGAAAGGAACCAAGATCTTTGGGTTATAACCATGCATTTCAAGTTTCATCAAAATCGAATTAAAATTGTGACCTCTACAGGGTCCACAACTTTGATATACCATTTTTTAACAGTATTCGAGTACAAACGGCGGACATATTGTAAGGCAATTTGTTCAGATTTTCCCGAAATTCGAACTTAACCTTCCTTGGGGTGTAACGGTGATATAATCGAACTGTTTTTCAAATCGGATAATAATTGTCAACCCCAGAGGGACCACAAGCTAAAATAGGTGATTTTTCGGACAATCAGGGGCCATAATTCAGGAAATTACGTTCTGATAGGCGCAAATATCGTTGGGTTATAAACATGCACGTCAAGTTTCATCAAAATCGGCTCAAAATTGTGACCTTTATAGGGTCCACAAGCTAAAAACGTGATTTTTCGTACAATCAGGGGCCATAATCCATGAAATTTCGATCCGATACATGCCAATATCGAAAGCAGCCGAGATCTTTTGGTAAAAAAGCTACATTTCAAGTTTCGTCAAAATCGGACAAGAATTGTGACCTGTAGAGGGTCCACAAACAATTGTGGACGGACGGACGGACAGGGGCGACGACATAATACGTCCACATGAAAATGTGGGCGTATAAAAAGGGTTCTACGTCCAGCCAATCCAAACTATGCCATTTTCGGAACAATTTGGTTTCATGTTTTAAAGGGTCTTAGTCGTTGCAAGAAACCGAAGACTCGGCAAAAACCCGGTGCGTTTTTGGAAGAACCCTCGGACTTTCCTTTCAGGTTTTTCCTCGTCAGCAGAGCAAGTTGGGGAGCAATAAAAAGTGTCTAGTTGTTCGTATAATTCGAAAAAAACGAGACCTCGTATATACCATTTGCAACACGTCAAACTTTCTAAGAAATAAATTTGACCGGTTAACTTTTCCCAAAATTTTCGTGAGGTTGGACTCTTTCTTAGAAATAATTTGTGCGTGAATTAATAGTGATTTGAGTTCATACAGTTGTCTGTGTGTTGACTAATGTCTACCTCGGAGAGAGAGAGAGCGAGAGAGACAGAGAGACAGAGAGAGAGGAAGAGTGAGAAAGAGAGTCGGGGAGTCTACGTACCGTTAGAGTGTGTGTGAGAGAGAGAGGGAGGGAGAGAGAGAGAAACAGAGAAAGAGAGAGAGAGAGAGAGGTGGGGAGAGAGAGACAGATCGAGAGACTGAGAGAGAGTGAGGGTCTACGTACCTGAGAGAGAGAGAGAGTCTGAGAGTCTTCGTACCTGAGAAAGAGAGATAGAGAGAGATAGAGAGAGGGGGAGATAGAGAGAAAGAGTCTACGTACCTGAGAATATTCCAGATATAAACTGGTAAATAACACAATACAGAGAGAGAGAGAGATAGAGAGAAAGAGTGTACGTACCTGAGAATATTCCAGATATAAACTGGTAAATAACACAATACAAACACGATGACCACAACAATCAACATCTTAGCTGCTCGTCTTCTTGATCGTAGTTGATATGATACCTTCTTATCTTGTATACCCTCTGAAATAATCAGTTACCATGGTTATAATAACTCAATATACCGTGGGACATAAACAACTTATCCTGCTTATCCCGCATACCCTCTGAAATAATCAGTTACCATGGTTATAATAACACAATATACCCGCTGAAATAAACAACTTATCCTGCATACCCTCTGAAATATTCAGTTGTCATGGTTATAATAACACAATATACCCTCTGAAATATTCAGTTGTCATGGTTATATTAATACAATATACCCTGGGCACAAAATAATTCAATAAACAACTGGTCCTACACACCCTGCCTACCCTCTGGATTATGAAAACACTAAAATAATCAAACGCCCGCGACCGGCCCTCGGATCAATTCGCTTGATTTGGTGGGTTTGTGTTTTGTAATTAAGAGGGAGAGAGAGAGAGGGGTGGGGTTTAACGTACATTCAACACAATTAGGTCACTTCGGGACTAACACATGGTTTAATTTTACATACGGTTCTAATTTTATTTCAATAATTCGCCTGCGCGCAGGGGTCTTTAGCCATGGGAGGAAACCAGAGTGCCCGGAGGAAACCCACGAGGTTGAGAAGGCGCCCCTATCTCCATGTCACATACGATCACACTAGGGCTCGAAACCACAGACGCGAGCCAGAGGTGGCCGGCCAACTAGCGGTCGCTGCATGACACTCTAGACCACTAGGCCATCCCTACCCCCGCAAACTCTGTATATAGTTCTTCTTGTCCGCGGGTTTGTCCTGTCGGATTTAGTTTGCGTGCATCGCGGTCTTCATGTACTTACTATTCAGGGTATGTTGTGTAGGAAGAATAAGTACGGATAAGCGTCGAATTGTGTCCGTTCTTTAAGACTTCCGAGAATTGTTTATACCCAGGGGTCATTTTCTATAATTATACTAATTATCCATCTTGCATTTTATAATACCACAGGGTGATTATAGCGACAGGTGTTCAGGCGTGAGATTGAGTGTGGCTGACAAAAAGCGGAAATTTTACAAAATCCCGGAAACAAGGTCATGTTGGTCTGACAAAGACTTCTCTGTTCTTCAGGAAATGAGTTTTCGCAGGAAGAAGCAAATGTCGTAAAACTCTTCCTGGTTTAAAGATATTTGGTAAATTGAAATTGTGTTGCTGTGTTTCAGAGCAGCTGTATGTGGACGCTGGGCGGGCTCTGTACATGCAATATGTAAAAGAAACGAGCATGTTGAGCAGGTGTCCGTATTACAAGGCCCCCGGATCCATTCACTTGATTTGATAATTGTTTACTTTTTGCAATGTCTATTTTCTGTCTTGTCCACAGGTTTATCTTGTAGATTTTTAGTTTTTGTTATGCGTGTAGTGCAGTCCTCCTGCATTTACTATTATAGCACGCTTCATTCGTTACCAGGTTGAACACCTCGACCTGCCGTCTCGAAGTTTCAACCTGTTAACTCATGAGGGCCGTGCTATATAACTTTATTTGTGATTAATTTGTGATTGACTGATTACCTGTCAGTGCCTTGCCTTTTTTAATACTGGACCACAAACACGAAGCTATAGATAAATAAGCAAACGTCATCACAATCACTGGAATCACATAAAACACTACTAGATAGATTATTTCCTTGAACAGCGTCGTCTGTTCGTACCCAGACGGTCTACACGTTGTTAACAAGATGGTCAGATTATCAGGAACCATGGCGTCCGGTACGGTGGAGAAGATGATGAGAGATGGTACAGAAAACACATTAGCTGCTATCCATATGGCGATAAGTGTTATTATCACGTGACGTCGAGTTTCTTTAAAGGATAGAGGATGACAGATGGCGAACCATCTCTCTATTGATATAGCTGTTAATGTTAATACAGATACTATCACTGATATATTCTGAAAAATAATTAAAAAAAACAAATAAAGATTAGAAATTGAAATAACTAGTTTTCATGTAGGAGAAGTTGTAAATCCAACAGACATTATCTTTATACATCCTGTGCCGATTCTCAGGAAGAATGGCATTGTGCATCCGACGGAAATTTGTCCGCATAACCTGGTTTGCGCGTCCTCACCTTTGATTCGGGTCTGCCCTCAGTTTCCACCCACTCATACCCCCCCCCCCTCCCAATAAGTTTTAAAAATAAATAAATGTTGAAATGTTTCGGTAATCAATACCTTCTATGGTGATTAAATCTTACATTCCAATCAGACTGCATAGTCTGGTTTTCAAAAGTTTCTGAGAGAGCCCCCTCCCCCCTCTTGGGACTGGCGCCGCCTCTATAACAAGGGCAATGTGGTACGATAGTTTGTAGGACAGATAGTTGCATCTTTATTGGTATTCTACTTCCGGTTCGTGAATCGCAAGACAATCATGGTCCATTGTGAGCCTCATACATGCCACATATTGCTTCATCTCTGGTAGACAGCGTTCAACACAACGAACGATACAGACAAAATGAATTAACATTAAAGTCAATGGGGAAATCAACTGTTATCTGTGACCAAATGTGTAAAAGTCTCGACCATTAAAGCCAATGGGAAATCTATGGTGAGAAGAAGCCTACACGACGTCTAGTGGTGATCATTCGGCGTACAATTATTGTTTTGTGTTCGACCAAAACGAATATCAGTCGGTGTCCATGTTGAATGTCCATGTTAAATTGCTTCGGGATCATGATTTAACTATTCCGGATCTTCCCGCGCATTAGAAACGTTAAACAAATAAATAATTAATAACCATTGATGAAACTCGACAATAATGTCCTTTCCAAAATAACTTCTGGCATCTTCAGACGACAGTAAGGTTTCCGTTCATCAATTATGAATGGTGGGTGATATTCCTGATGTCCGTGGGCAACCGTGATCAAGTACATAAACAGGACTTTAAGTACAACAATTATATACAAATTTGTTATGAACAAAAACACTCAGGCATAACAGGTGCTAGGGATTCTACTCAACAAGTTTCTAGTAACGCTAGACAAGGGGGAGATATTAGTGGGGGTAATGTCCTACTGTGCTGGGTGAAATATTACTGACTGGCAAGAGTTCATTTACGAGAACGCTAATGAGTGTGTGTGAGTGAAGAGAGAGGGTGGGGGGAGAAAGAGAGAGAGAGAGAGAGATTGTCAATTTTATTTCAACATTTCTCTTGCTCGAAGGGTTCTTCTATGGTCAGGGGAAAACAGTCAGGCGCGGAGAAAACCAGCGAGGTTAGACAAACCTTATGATCTAAATCGCACTCCTTAAACCATTCGGCCAACACCAACAAGACATTAAACCAAAGCAATTTGTAACATGGACGCTAAATCCTCCTTTGTTCTTTTCGTTGAATAAGCAGATTGGTTTCTCTCTAGTAGATTGGTTTCTCTCTAGTAGATTGGTTTCTCTCTAGTAGATTGGTTTCTCTCTAGTATATTGGTTTCTCTCTAGTATATTGGTTTCTCTCTAGTATATTGGTTTCTCTCTAGTAGATTGGTTTCTCTCTAGTTCTCTCTAGTAGATTGGTTTCTCTCTAGTATATTGGTTTCTCTCTAGCAGATTGGTTTCTCTCTAGTAGATTGGTTTCTCTCTAGTAGATTGGTTTCTCTCTAGTATATTGGTTTCTCTCTAGCAGATTGGTTTCTCTCTAGCAGATTGGTTTCTCTCTAGTAGATTGGTTTCTCTCTAGTAGATTGGTTTCTCTCTAGTAGATTGGTTTCTCTCTAGTAGATTGGTTTCTCTCTAGTAGATTGGTTTCTCTCTAGTAGATTGGTTTCTCTCTAGTAGATTGGTTTCTCTCTAGTAGATTGGTTTCTCTCTAGTAGATTGGTTTCTCTCTAGTAGATTGGTTTCTCTCTAGTAGATTGGTTTCTCTCTATTAAAGTAGATTGGGTGGAGCTTAACCGTGCAATAACTAGACATGTCCAATGTTATTGCACTGTTTTGCTTGTTTGCCCTAGTTTTAGTAGAAATCACATACAGAAGTGGGTGGGTTTTCTGTGCAATAACAACAAGCATGTTGAGTACAAGTCGTTTAACCTATTAACTCACGAAAGCCGTGCTATTAATATAACATAAATCATGTTTGTGTTACATGACCAAAGACATTAAACGACATTTGTTTCATAAATTCTTCATTTCGTAAGAGTTTTATTTCTGAAGGACAAGACACAATATTTCCGTCGCTTCCGTTACTCAATGGATGTACATGGTGACAAACCAGTGATGAAGATGATGATTTGGATGGATCGCATAAAAAAAAAAACAAGTACGAACAATCCAAACCATTAGACAAAATTCGAAGTCCTAAAAAACGGTATAGGCAAAATAGTGTAATCTAGCATAGTAGTGTAATCAGCATATGGAGTAGCATGCTGTGAATTAAATGTTTCAACTCGAAAAGAGATATTTATCAGAATAATGTTTATTTTCGAACTCATGACATTTCCTGGTAACAGAAGAATAAAAACGAGAAGATTTTGTTATTTTATTTTAAGCCAAATTGATTTAGTGTCGTTTTAGAAAATGGAAACCCCAAACACAATCGGCAATACTATATACCGGAAAACACCGGGAAACAACCGGAAAACACAATTTTAAACTAAATACCGGAAAACACCGGAAACACACTATATACCGGAAAAGACACTTAATACCGAAAAACATCCTAAATAGGTAACGCGGGGGTTTAGGGTTAGGGTTAGGTTTAGGTTTTTCCGGGGTTTTAGAGGACCCGCGATGAATTGGGGTTAGGGTTAGGGTTAGGTTTTCCAGTGTTTCCAAGAAGATCAGGGTGTTTTCTTGTATTTAGTGTGTTTTCCGGTATTTATTTTTTTTTCGTTGTTTTCCGGTATTTAGTATAAAATGGTGTTTTCCGGTATGTAATATTGCCCAACACAATCATTATCTTGGGTTTAAAAATTGTATTCCAGTAGTTGTAAAAAGTGATCAAAAACATTTGAACGTTTTTTGTTATAATAATTTAAAGTTCACAATGAAATTTAGGTTAATTATCAGAAAATCATTGGAATTTGTTTGACCCATGCTAACGTTAGGTATACAAAACATCTACATTTAAATTCATGAATTAAAGTTATCAAAAATCATTGAAATTCAAAAGGTCTAGAAGCTTAAAGGGTCGATCCTGCTAATGTTTGTGAGAATAAAACTCTTTAATTTTGTGTTAAAATCCATTAAGATCCCCTACCTTAAGGGCGTGCAACCAACTCAATATATGAGATACGTTTTTAAACAACTTAAACCCACAGTCTTCATCTTGAAATGGAGTCCGGTGTCCCAAACTGTATTATGCGGTGATTTTATAAAACCAGACTTTTATTTTATAAAAATAATGTGTCGGTGAAATAAACCTTTTGTTATCAAGTACATCATATGGACAATTTACCGTGTAGACCCATAAAGGAACGGGAAGCAATTTTCGGGTCACCCAACGAAAGAATTGGCTCGAAATCTTAAAAGAATTATGTGTCCGGATACGCTGTTTTAACGCTCATGTCCAAACGACTCAAATTTTGAGTCAAGGCATATACACCATTCTTCTATATTTTGGCATTTAAATTTCATGCAGACGCGGACTTTTATTTTTGAGGCTTTTTTCTATTCGGGACAGTCCCTTTAAACCCATTGTATTAGTCTACTGTCAATCGAAACAATAATAAACAGGCATGAACACGGTGTATCAACATTAAATCAATCAGATGATAAATATCATCTCTAAAGCATCCACAAGATTTTTCAAAGTGATGTAAGGGCCATAACTCTGACAGTAATTATCAGACATCGTTGGAAATCAACGGGCTTTCTTCGCCTTGTGACCCGAAACACTGTGCAAGCGGATATTAACATTAACCTCTAGCGCGTCCATAGGCAATGTGGACGCCGGACCGACGATCGACCGGACGGGGCGACAAAAATATACGACCACGTTTCTATGTGAACGTATAACACTGATTATATTGAAACTTTCAGTCAAAGTTATCAGTCTTCGCAAAATAGTCGCGATTGCCATAAACATGTTTGTTTGCGATGATGAACAAATTCTCCATTATCCATTAATGTAAATCATAAAAAAAAAAAATTAAACAATATTTTATTCAGATATGGAAAAGGATTGAGGAACAGGTACAGCCTATATGACCTCTCTCCTAAATAAAAGAATTAATATGAATATGTAAAATAAATAAGTGAAGTAAATACTAAACTAATAAAATGAATACTTAATCTACAACATTAAATTGAATGGCGAACCTGTTTAAATCCACTGAAAACCACAACCACCCGATGTTCTATCGGGTTTGCATGTCAATAATTTCCCGATTAATCATTTGTATAATATTTCAAGTGAAAAGGGAGACCTAGAGCTGTACTAGGAAGTAATTTGTCTTCTTGAATCCTCTTCATTAGCCCAATTCGGAGCAGAACAGTAGGACGTTAAACCCCATTTTATTTCATATTTTTATGAATCCTCCCTTAATTATCCTATTTTCGTTCACAATATATTTCTAACATTTCAATTTGTAGATCCCACGCTAATGATCCTATATTTGTTCGGAATGAATCTATAACGTTTTTAGCAGATAGAAATGTCTTATTACATCGGTCATCGGTAAAAAAGAAATGCGACATATTCATTGTTAAATTCTGAATGGTTTCTAATATTGTTAGTTTTTAGAGGTATTTCAGTTCTACATCGACCAATGAACTTTTTATGAAAAAATCAAAGTTTTTCTGTCGTTCTGTTTTTGTTAATTAAATCTGTGAAACGCCTTCAAGTGCAACACATTCATTGCTAAATCTAGAATGGTTTCAATGTTGTTAGTTACATAAACTCCGCTAATGGATCGGATGGGACCGGAAAACGAGGTCCGGTGTAGACGTTGCCATGCACGTAAAAGAATCCATTGACGTAAGACAAATATATATATACCTTTTCTGATCAAATAATAGTTTGTGGTTAAAGTATACCATGTAAGAGTTAAATCTGTCTTTTTTAAAGCTGCCCATCACAAGTTTAATAAATATTTTACAATCCCATTATCATCTGGCTAAGTGAGTAAGACGCTAAATCGCTAGGCTGGAGGTCGGGTGTTCGATTCCTGCATTGGCCGAGAAAGTTCATCCAGATTTTTCTGCGTGGTTTCACCGTATCAGTCATGCAGGACGGAGGGCCTGACGTTGGCATGCACGTAAAAGATCCCTCGACTGTTTGAATTCGATATAAGAGTAGGCCGTAGCGTATGCCCGTCTTCATTAACCCAGTTTACAAGCAGAACAGTAGGACGTTAAAATCGTTTCATTTCATTTCCAATATCGTCTCTCTAACTTTCGGGTGACTGCGATACCTAATGGATTTAAACACCGTGGCGTTTAATAATTTAATTAATATTAAACTAGATAATCAAGACTTTGTATATTAACGTAACAATAATACTAGACCATCTAAATGAAAACGGCTTCATTTTTTCAGAGAGAGAGAGAGAGAGAGAGAGAGAGAGAGAGAGAGAGAGAGAGAGAGAGGGAGGGAAATTGGGTTTGACTCAACACAACTAGGTCATTTCGGGACTAACCTATGGTTTAATTTTATTTCATAATTCGCTTGCGCGTAGGGGTCTTTAGCAGTGGGAGGAAACCGGAGTGCCCGGAGGAAACCCACGAGGTTGCGAAGGCGCCCCTATCTCCATGCCACATATTCTCACACAACATATGCGGGGCATGCCACATATGCGGGGCACTCTAGACCACTAGGCCATCCCAACCCCCTACATCTCTTCAAAACATCAAACATTCATAACTTCGGTCAAACTAAAGTAATTGGACTGAAATTATCAATGTATTCCTTTTTTATTATATACCTTAAATACCGCATCTTCAACAATATGACAAAAAGAAATAATTATTTCTATCATTAAACACATCATTTTTTGTATAATTCATGCTTTGAAATCGCTTCCTCTTACATTAGCTTTAATAGAAGTTAAATAAATGATAATAAAACATTTTATTTAGTTGTATAATTAATGCTTTGAAATCGCTTCCTCGTGCATCACCCAAATAACGTATTTAATAGAAGCTAAATATAAATGATAAAAAAAACATTTGATGAAATGATCACTAGGGGGTATTTGATGATATGATCCCTAGGGGTTGTTTGATGATATGACCCCTAGGGGTTGTTTGATGATATGACCCCTAGGGGTTGTTTGATGTAATCATCGTCCCATGTCGTGTTTTTCTATCAATTATATAAAAAGAGAGGCGTATAAAATGATGATCTCAGATGACTAATTATGTATACACTGTAGTCTTATGATCTATTATAATTATACGTATTAAACAATAAAGATAGTTTTACAAGCCTGATACAATAAAGATAGTTTTACAGCCCATTACAGACTACAATAAAATTAAACCATATGTTAGTCCCGAAATGACCTAGGTGTGTTGAGTGGACTTTAAACCCCATTTCTCTCTCTCTATCTTGCTCTCTTTCTCTCTGGCTCTCTCTCTCTCTCTTTTCTCTCTCTCTCTCTCATTATTAACTACAGACTATTCTACTTATCCTCTTTGGTATAAAACCCAAATCATTCCTACCTCAATCCATATCATCCCTACCTAAATCCATATCATTCCTACCTAAATCCATATCATCCCTACCTAAATCCATATCATCACTTCAAACATTGTAAATCTATACCATACATTATGAGAGAGGGGTGGGGGCGCCATGCCATCTTATGTATGGTTTTTACTGGATTGCAATTCGATTTAATGCTCAACGCTTTTTTAATCCAAAGTTTTGTTATCGTACCGACTTTAGTATTGATGATCCAGCCTAGGCCTAAAATTCAAATATCTCGGTTCAGGGAAGAGCAATGTGTTTGCAAATGGCAGCATATCGCCTTTATTTTTTTTTTTAAAACAATATTTTATTCAGGTTGTCTGGATTGGATTGGGGAACAGACTAAGCCTATGTTACACCCCTGTGGTTGCAAATGTCAGCATATCCCCTTTACATTATCTTGTTTTTAATTATTATAGTGAGAACTGTGCTCTTTTTACCTTAAACTCTATAATGCCTCTTTAATTCTCCTAATCATAACTGAAAATAATGATACCAATTGATATGATTATATAGAACCTTGGGATATTGTTCCTCGTGGAGAATCATGGGTCACCACGAACCTTATAATGACAGTTACAAAATCTCTACTTTCAGTTGGACATTGTTTATAGTAACATGAGTTTAACAAACACAGGCTTAACACTGGTCATTTTATATATGAATGGATGAAACACAAGCTTAACACTGGTCATTTTATATATCCATGGATAAAACATATTGACAGATGTTGACTGGTCATTCCTATTAAACTGATCAAATATGTCAGTATATTTCATAGTTCTGTCATTATCTCTGTCATTGAAAATCAAAACCATCCGATGTTATAGAGAGTTGATTATGGACTTTCCATGTGAATAAATGTCTACGAAATAATTTATATAAAACTTGAGGCCATATGAAATAGACAGATTTAGCTCCTGATGTGTATTTAAATTAGCTATCAAAAGTTCTTGTTCAAAAGATATAGAAACTTTATGGCGTATGAGGTTGACTCCTTAAAATGGATTTCGAGGTTCGATGTTGGGTTGAGGACAGAGCGGGGATACAATCTGAATAATATTACCAGGCTGCGAAACATAGATGTCTGTCAACTGATTTATGATAATATATTTAGAGTGGGGTTTTAATTTTGTGGGCGATGATTGGAAAAAGAAATCTGAATCACGTTACCTGAAGGAATTCAACAATTTTGCACATGGCGTCTCCTAGAAACCAGGTTTCCCAAAATGTCTGAGCAAACGTTGGCGGCAAACAAATAACTATGACCAAAAGATCGGCGACTGCCAGATTCACGAGAAAGAAGTTGGTTATCGTTCTTAGTTGAACATTTCTCCAGACGGCAAAACACACGAGGGAATTCCCCGTCACACCGAATATAAACACAATAATAAACAAGACACAGAAAACCCATTCGTGTGGTTCCGGTTCCAGATGTTTGTTAATACTCCAGATTAGGTGTTCGTCAGAATAATAACATTGTTCGCCTTCTGCGTATTTACACTGGCGTATTTCCGTTATATTGGTCAGTGTTGATACGTTGTCGGAACTGTTGATGACATTGTACGTCGCCATTTTGGTTGTTGGTTTTTTCCCGCCTTTTTTTAACCAACCAACTACCATAATCTGAAATGAAACGAAATTTAAATGAAATGGAGTTTAACGTCTTTCTCGGCTGCACCGACCGGGCTAACGAAGACGTGCATACACCAGAAAGTGTGATATTATAGTTCAACACGGGGAGTGAACCAGTGACCCGCTGTGTAGCGTGCAAGTTTCTAGAACACTAAGCCAAAACGACTTCATTATCTGAAATGACGGAAAGGTCCTTTTGTTATGCACCGACTGTGTAAATGAAGACGAGCGCTACGGTTTACTCATATCAAATTCCAACTGTCAAGGATTCCTTTCGGCGTAGCTCGCCAATATGTATACGGACCAATATGTACGGCGGGTTTTGTACCACCCGAACTACTAGACCATTCGTCATGCACCACTGACAAAGGAAAACAGCCGGTAAAATCACGAAGACCTTTCTCGTCGAACCCGCGAACTCCTGGCCCCGAGTTCACAAAACCATTCTCAGATTTAAGTTAAAAATTTACACAATTTTATTTCAATAATTCGCTTGCGCGTAGGGGTCTTTAACAGTGGGAGGAAACGGTAGGACCTTGAGAAAATCCATGAGGTAAGACATGCGACCCTACTCCTTGCCACCTACAATTGACTCAATGACAGGCTTTATGATACAGCAGACACGTGCTAACCAATCACCACCCCACCCCCGAGCTGCTATTGATCTTATATAACACGTTTAGTCTTTAAAGGGACAATAACACTCTTGCTGGCTTGACAGGTCCAGAAAAAAAATTAGTCTTATTCTAACTACAAGATGTTTAAGTGTCCTACCTATTGTGTAAATTATCCATTACAACCTATCTAACTTGTCTAGAGGGTTCGAAAATATGTTTAAATCCAAGTTGCATTTGAAAGTGCTTAGGTAAGAGTTGTCAAACCATGTTACGGAATATAGTTGAAAGTTTCCAATTTTTAAAATTAGGTGTGTTAAAATGAAATTTGTATCAGTTTTTAATTGAAATATTGTAAAATAGTACAATTTGTTGACCAGAATAAAGATTGGAACATATTATTCAGTTACAACAAGAGTGGTATTGGGGCTTTAAAGTATGGTCAAAACATTTAAGTCACGTACGGAAGCTCAAATACGAACTAATTTTGTTTTTTTCGATTTCCTATTTCTATTTTTAATTTTTAATTTTGTAAAATAATTTTTAATTTTGTAAAATAATTTTTAATTTTGTGAAATAATTTTTAATTTTAAACTTATAATTTTTAATTTCAAACTTATAATTTTTAATTTTAAACTTATAATTTTTAATTTTAAATTTATAATTTTATATATTGTATTTTAATTTCTAGTTTGTAAAATAATTATAATTTTGTAAATTAATTTTTAATTTTAAACTTATAATTTCATATTTTGTATTTTAATTTCTATTTTGTAAAATAATTTATAATTTTGTTTTTCTCGAGCATTATGGCACGATCGTAGTAAACTGTCCTCAGCCACCTGGCATTATACCGTTACGTGAAACAATGTAACAATCATTGAACTTGCACTGATTTGAACTGACGTCAGCGACCTGTCGGCCATAACCTTCATAATTGACGGCTCGGGTTTAACTTAAATTATCACAAGCGAATTTCAAAGCTAATCTAATGATTCGATACAATTTCTTATTGCCGACTTCATTTAGATGACAACGATCGTCACCAAAAATTTGATGTGGGCTATTAAAAATGCGTCTGTGTCGCCAAAAAAAATATACGTACACACTTAACCTGAGCTAATTGAAGACGGGCACACGCCATACAGTGTGCTATGAGGGAAATGTTGCCCGGGCAGCGGCGCTACGGCCAACTCTTATATCGAATTCCAACTGCCAAGGGATCTTTTACGTGCACTCCCATGTGTACACGGGACCTCGGTTTTTCGTCCCATCCGAACGACTAGGCAGCTGTCCTTATCAGGCCCTCAGGGGAAATCACGTCGGAAAATCGAGATGAACTTTCTCGGTCAATGCAGGGATCGAACACTCGACCTTCAGGCTAGCGAACCAGCGCCTTATCCACTTAGCCACCGTGATTCCCCATATAAAAGTCAAAATTGCGTTCACTACATTTCTCCGATGTAAATATGATTGATAAGTGTCTCCGCTCTCCGTCTGAGAGAGAGAGCGAGAGAGAGAGAGTGGGGAGGGGTTAACGTCCACTCGACACACACATAGGTCATTTTGGGGCTAACATATGGTTTGATTTTATTTCAATAATTCGCTTGCGCGCAGGGGTATTTAGCAGTGGGAGGAAACCAGAGGACCCGGAGAAAACTCTACTCCTTGTTACATACAACCGGGGATTCGAAACCACGCCAGTCGACAGAGTGGCAGGCTTTATGATACGGCACAAACGTGCTAACCATGTACAAGTGAATCTTGTCTTGTACTCGGTGCCGTTATGTCTTTAGTGCACTGATTGGCATCTTTGTATTAATAATTTCTTTCATATTTTGTATGAAAGGTTTTTGCTAATATTAGGTGATAATTTAAGAATGATGTGATGTGCTATCTTTGGTTTCTTGAAATTTTGATTATTTAGTGCATATTTTAATATAAAAACTAGGTACCATCCATTTACATTGTGTCTGCAAGCTGGTTGGAAGAGCCCATTTTAACACATACATGTACAATATAGACCACCCTATACATAATCGTGCTGTCAACGTAGGTCAAAGGTGATGAAAACTAATGTAGCGTTCCCGGAATGTAAAGAAAACATAAATGTAAGATAGGGTGTGTGTATAAGATTTTTTTACAAAATGAAATATTAAACTACAAAATTATTGTACAAAATAGAAAATAAAAAAAAAAAAAAATTAAAATTATTTTTACAAAATTAAAATTATTTTTACAAAATTAAAATTATTTTTACAAAATTAAAATTATTTTTACAAAATTAAAATTATTTTTACAAAATTAAAATTATTTTTACAAAATTAAAATTATTTTTACAAAATTAAAATTATTTTTACAAAATTAAAATTATTTTTACAAAATTAAAATTATTTTTACAAAATTAAAATTATTTTTACAAAATTAAAATTATCTTTACAAAATTAAAATTATCTTTACAAAATTAAAATTATTTTTACAAAATTAAAATTATTTTTACAAAATTAAAATTATTTTTACAAAATTAAAATTATCTTTACAAAATTAAAATTATCTTTACAAAATTAAAATTATTTTTACAAAATTAAAATTATTTTTACAAAATTAAAATTATTTTTACAAAATTAAAATTATTTTTACAAAATTAAAATTATTTTTACAAAAGAAAATAAAAAAAACAAAATTAAAAATTATTTTATAAAATAGAAAATAAAAAAACAAAATTAGTTCGTATTTGAGCTTCCGTAGTCACGGGATTATATCTTTTATTTTTATTAATTCAGTCAGACAGACAGGATTAGCCCGGAAACGGAAATTGAAAAAAAGACAATGTTCTATTCAGGGCAGGATAATCCTCGCTTAATAAGATGTTGACTCGCTTAGTAGGAGATTGACTCCAAATCCCGTTGGTACTATCGATCCCGGCGTCGGCCTATAACCCTCTTCGTGATTTATCGACGTGGTTCCTCCTTGTCTGTGGGGATGGGCGTAACTTCTGACAAGAGCCATAGTATAGTCGTTTGAATGGGAACCCTTGACATTTGGCATTCGATATAAGTGTGGGCTATAGCGTCGCTGTCCTGACATAATTCACCCATTAACATGATTGACCATATTCGGCCTCGATATCTAGGGGTTGGAGTAAATGACATACTGTCTTTCGTTCAAACGGTTCAAATGCTTATGACCGAAATTCCCTGAAATGATACCTCGTAGTGCTAGACACACTACATTTAAATTGTGTGACTTGTAATATAATTGTCATTTAAACACTTAGCAAATTAGAATTTCCAATTTTCAAAGCAGACTAGTGAGAAGTTATTATCATTATTATAACAGAGAGAGACATGGGTGTGTATTTATATGAGTGTGTAGTGGAGACGTTACGTCAGAAGTTAGTATCATTAGATAAGCACAGAGAGAGTGGTAGGTGTGTATTTATATGGGTGTGTGGCGGAGACGTCACGTCAGAAGTTATCATCATTAGATTAACATTAATAATGTATTGCAGGATTTCGGCTAGCCAACAAACCTTTGTTACGATTTGGTATTACTATTAAACCCGACCTATACCGCTACGACTACACACAAGCAGACAAGACTTGGGTAGTTGTAAAAAAGAAAATCGGGCCGCTTCTTTACTTCTTTACTTCACTTGCCTGCGACGGTACACAGGCCCGACTCTCACAGATTATGCGTCGTGAGTTACATGACTAAATTCTACCCTCTGATTGGCTAAACATCAGTAAGACAATTGATTGTGTCGTGTAAGTGTCCAGACAAACACGATAAGTTACGACTGCAACCAGCTGCATCCGACTACGATTGAACATGTTCAATCGGACTGATAGGAAATCGATTGAATCGTGGTCGTGGACCTGTCCACACTGCGCTGATTATCGGAGAGAAGACGTTGCGTTTGGTAGAGTCTTGGCAAGTCCTGGCGGTATGGGCCGGGCTTTAGGAAGAGAGATACTGGTTGGTGGTATGTATGTATGTATGTGTGTCTGTGTTTCGCCTGTAACCTCATTGAGATTTGGGTGTCATTTATCGGACAATTTTCCTTTTGCTCAGATTTTATAGTATCAAAGGAAAGTATTCCTCCTACACCACTTTTAATCTTGATTTGTTTTGACTGAGTTAATAAAATTATCTTATAATGTTATAAAACAATCTTCACCTGTCACGATTACATGGATAAGGTGAGAGATCACATACTAACTGATAAGAAATAAGATAAAGACAAACTATAAAAACAAAGAAAATTTAGAAAGTTTAATTACTGAAACTCCTGTACGACCGAAGCAACGTATCCACTCAGAAAAATGTTCAAAGTAATCATCGCATGTGCTGTTCTAGCCTTGGTGGCTGTAAGTATGCAATTCTACTTAAAGGAGCTAAATCGCTAACATTTGGGGCCTAGAAATTCACAAAAGTGGGTCGCAACGCATATTATACTGTAATATGAATGTATATAAACTGATTAACAATCAATGGTTTCCGTTTATACTCCTATTTCAAATCAGTTATGTTCCGCTAAATAAGCCACAATCCCAATCGAATGATTTTTTTAGCGTCTAGTTTTTCCAGTCTACTGTCTTCGTTTGGTTTGGTGCAATGTGTCCAGCCTCGTTCATTACAACTGGGGCTGAGGCGCATTATGGTACACGATTCGTGTACCAATTTTAAAAAAATATTTTATCTTAAATATCGGATATCAGAAGCTCATCTTTTCCCGGTAAGTTTAAATCCTCAATGTTGATTTAAATTGACCAATAATTCGTGTTTTCGATGTCGAAGATTTTGGAAGATTTTGAGTTACGGATATATTAGGACATTGATTATATAATGGGCCTTGACACATTAGGATATTGGGTATACCATGGGGCTTGAAACTATTAAAGCATGTCTTAATTCATTTTAAGGGATTCGAAAATAAAATTGACTTTGTCGACTGAAAACTTGAAGGTTACGTTTTTAATTTGTTTGGTGCAGAACAGAGGGACAATGGGTAGTTCTGAATGGACAAAACACCAAGGTCCCTCGAACAAATTGGTGTGGACGTAAAAGAACCGTTGGCAGTTTTGATTAGATATAAACATAGATCATAGAATATCTGTCCGGGTGGAATTTCCTTCACAGCAGACTGTATGGCGTATACCCGTCTTCATAAGCCATATAGGAGCAAAACAGCAGGATATTAATCCACATTTCATTTCATTAAATAAAATGATTTCTAATAAATATAAACAGCAATGTACAGAGTCTGTAATGATATTATACCTGGGGGGTACACAAGGTGGCCGTGACGAATATGATGATAAGGACATTTACAGCTAGAGAGAGAGAGAGAGAGAGAGAGAGAGAGAGAGAGGGGGTGAAAGGGAGATAGAGGGAGAGATAGAGAGAGGGGGGAGAAATGGGGTTTTAAATTCACTCGATACAAACTAGGTCTTTTGGGGACTTACATATGGTTTAATTTTATTTTAATAATTCGCTTGCGCGTAGGGGGTCTTTAGTAGTGGGAAGAAACCGGTTACAGCTATAGAAAATTCCTTTGCGAATTTGTTCTATCGTTTTAAGAGGATTTGATGGATTTTGCTTCTTCGACAAACGAATAGACACATTATTTCTAGTTTTCGTTATTAAAATACGGATTCGTATATTAACATACTCTTACTTAACATATTTTTCTGTTTTTTTAATTTCAGGCTCAAGACCATACCAAGCACCCCCATACCCAGCACCCCCATTCTACACATGCGCCACACCATACCCAGCACGCGCATACCCAGCATCCTCATTCTACGCATGCGCCAATTATCCACGGTAACTTCCACTTTATCCACGATGCTACAGATGTAAGTATAGATATATATTGTTTTACGATAATCAATATTCACACAGGACCACATCAATAGTCACACAGGACCACATCAATATTCACACAGGACCACATCAATAGTCACACAGGACCACATCAATAGTCACACAGGACCACATCAATAGTCACACAGGACCACATCAATTATATTGCGATCTAGCATTACCGAAAAAATTTCTTCTTTTCGCAATATAAATTTCTTTCCTAGTATGAGAAATATCTCGAAATCATTTGACAACCCTGAAAGTAATGCCCCCGTCAGACCGGGGTGGCGTTCTTGCCGCGCTTCTGCAACCGTACTGTGATTAAAAAAAATGAACAAGGTGGCCGGCAAACGTGAACACGACGCGCGAAAATGTCCCAAAAAATTACAAACTTGAAAAAAGTCGCATTTCACAGCTCTCCAGTTCAAATCGCAGAACCTTGGCGTTTGTTTTAAAAATGCTCAAAGTAGACGCCGTGACTCGGCGATAATTGGCGACCATGGTGACTACAGCACGATCTTAAGCCTGGGGCAGACGGTCAACATTTCGTCGCTTGTTGCTGCAATAGGCAACTACTGGCAACTCCGAGCAACTGGCAACTCGAGGTCTCCCGTGTGCGCTGACTGGCAACGAGAAGCAATGTTTAACCGAATGTGTACTGAATGCCGATATCACGTGATCATTTAAAATGGCGCCGTGCATCATCCGAAAGTATCACATGACAGTAGAGCGCTCGCTGATTGGGTAGTTAACCAGTTGCTTGTTGCCTGTTGTCGGCTACCGCCGCAGACGAGCAATTTTGAGGCAACAGATGAACGATTTCTCGGCGACGAGCGATTTTTTGTGGTCGAATATCATACATGTTTGATATTTGGCAGCAAGAAGCAACTCTGAGCAACAGCAGGCAACTATTGTTGCCCGTTGGCGCAGACGAGCGATTTTTTCTTTCAACGACCAGCGATTTTACCGTTGCCCGAGAGTTGCTCGAAAAGGTTGCCCGTCTGCGCCTGGCTTTAACTCACTCTAAAACTATTTTCCATCACTGTAGCAGCGAAGTAAGGACGCCACTTCGGTCTGACGGGGGTTTGACAGTTGAGTCATATTAATGGTTAACTGTCCAACGTGAAAGGGGTGATATCTGTCCGGACGGCTATGTTACACAATTGAGAAAATATCATTTTAGACCATCGATTCGTGCAATCCATTAACCGTATTATGACTCTGGTCTGACGCCACCAACCCGTCATTACTTACGACCCCTGGCTTGAGTTGTGATGCAGCCAACTGCATAATTTCATATCATTTGTCTGGTAGTGCAATCTGTATTAAAGGGACAGTCCCGTATTATACAGAGGCTCAAAAATAAAAGTCTGAGAATGTATGAAAATAAAACGCCAAAATATAGGGGAATAGTGTATATACCTTGTCTCAAAATTTCAACTCAAAATATTGAGTCGTTTGGACGTGAACGCCAAAACTGCTTATCCGGATACGTAACCCTTTTAAGATTTCGGGTCATTTTTTTTCATTTGGTGACCTGATAATCGATTTACGTTTCTTGAGAGGTCTATGCAGTGAATGACCCATGTACTGTACTTGATAACAAAAGGTAAATTTTACCTACATATTATTTTTATAGAAAAAAGTCTGGTTTTATCCAGATACTGTATGATACAAAGGTCTCCATTTCCAGATGCAGACTGTCAGGTTTAAGTTATTTACAAGTGTATCACAAAAATCGTGTTAGTTGATTGGCCTTAGATAATGGGTTTTACATGATTTTAACACAAAATTAAGCAGTTTTATCCCCCAAAAAGTTATCGGGATTGGCCCTTTAAAGACTTGACCTGAAACCCTTTGTTTATAAGCAGAAACTAAAAGTAGATAGGACAGTCGGAGGCTAGACTAGGGCGTCCAGTACTTAACTCCAGGCCACGCAAATTAAGACCGGGGCCCGAGTTCACAAAACATTCTCATGACTCAAGTTGAGAATTTACTCAAAATTTTTCGTATTTTTTTTAACTTAAATATAGAACTTTATAAGACGTTTGTTATTTTTATGTACCAAATACATCAATAAGAAACTATATGCAAAGTTTAGTGTTCCTGGATCACAGTTATTTCTCATAAAGAGCCATTGAAAGTTGAGTAAATTCTTAACTTAAGTCTGAGAATGCTTTGTGAAGTCAGGTCCCGACAACGGCCACGTAATGTAAGTTAGTTCTTGGTGTCTTTAACATTACGATGGTTGTACATAATAAGTTAGAAGAAGAATACAAGCATTATAAGATGTGAAACTATCATCTGAGCCTGAATGAAGCAATACTGTAACCGCTACGTTTCCAATTAATACATTTTTTAAAAATTTATAATTTATTATATTTCAGAACAAAATGCTCCTCAAAACCGAAACCGATTGTTATGTATTCGACTTGGACGCTGCTCAGCAGACCGCAATTACGACCCCAACAGGTCTTAGAGCTACAGAGGTGAGAGAGAGAGAGAGAGAGAGAGAGAAGAGAAGAGAGAGAGAGGGAGAGAGAGAGAGAGAAAGAGAGAGAGGGAGAGATGGAAATGGGGCTAAACGTCCACAGCTAGGTCATTTCGGGACTAGAAAGATAAATGGGGTGTAACGTCCACTCGACAAAAACTAGATCGTAGGGGTCTTTAGCAGTAGGAGGAAACCGGGGGACCCGGAGAAAACCCACGAGGTTGGACAGGCGACCCTACTCCTTGCCACGTACAACCGGGGATTTATTCTGAGTGAAGTAATCAACGTTTGAAGTTTTGACAAAGGTGGTCCATAAGTTGTTGGGGGGTTTGGATGGCCTAGTTGGCTAGAGTGCCGCGCTTCGACCTCTAGCTGACCGGCCAACTCTGGCTTACGGCTGAGGTTTCGAGCCCTGGTGTGAGCGTATGTGGCATGGAGATATTGGGCGCCTTCTCAACCTCGTGGGTTTCCTCCGGGCACTACGGTTCCCTTCCACTGCTAAAGACCCCTACGCGCAAGCGAATTATTGAAAAAATTAAAACAATGTGTTAGTCCCGAAATGACCTAGTTGTGTTGAGTGGACGTTAAACCCCATTTTTACCCCTCCTTCATCATCCTCGATTCACCATTTTTTGAAAATTGAATTATTCAAAACCGACCGTGTTTCAATCCGTTTGAATCTATACCATCCAACGGTCTAGGCTTTTAGGTTTTTTCATGTGAATAAAGGTCTAAATGATAATTTATGAAGCCAAATGGAAGACCCACAATAGGGATTAAAAATAGCTCTTAAAAATTAATCATTAATACCACATTTCTACGCACATCCTACTATATTTTTATGATGTAAATTTATATTACTAAAATACAAAAATAATATTCTTTATCTTTTAGCTGGTTTTAGTTGGAATGATCAGCACTGGTAAACAAACACCAATGAAAGCTGCGGACCTTCCTCATTTCGTCGCTACACATTGTGGTAAACACATGGTCGTTGGTGTAATGTAATCTAATAATAAACATGGGTTTGAAACAACAGTTGCATTGTTTAGTGTGTGTGTGGTGGAGGGGGGAGGGGGGGTGCACCTAAAATAAACTACATCATTAGTTCATTAGGGTGGTTGTGGTGCGCCAGGCAGGGTAAGCTTACTCTTCCGAGCACCTGTTACCTTTGTGTGTCGTGTATTTTGTACACGATGAAAAGTCCATATGTCGAATGCATTATTTTGCCTAAACCGTTTTTGTAGGACTTAGAATTTTGTCTAATGATTTGGATTGTCTGTACTTGGTTTTATTTTATTTATTAGCAGTTAGACGAAGGGTCTGAGTGAAACGGGTCCTACTCCTTGTCATGTACATGTTTAAAATCGAAACATACTACATGACGCAATGTCAGACCTTATGATATAAAACACAGGAATCAGACCTCTTGACCAACCATCCCCTCCCTGTTTTTGTATTAACAAGACATAGTTTCAACGGTCCCAATGCGCCATGCGCCATTCGCCATCTTAGTCCATGAATAATACACCAGGATCAAGCTAGACTTATGACGCCAAGACGGTTCGTTCGCTACTAGGGTTTCACGTCCACTTCCACCTAGGGTGATATCGTAAATGAAATGAAATGTGGTTTTATGGCACATGAGCCATATTGCGCCAAACATAAATGATTTATGCAAGACAAATGAATATCACACAGATTGCACTCAATCAAAATGTGCTTCACTGTCAAAGGAACATGACAGTGTTCACATTCCGGTTGAGGCTCTCGCTTCAAGATGAAAATGTGTGTTAAAAATGAATGACCAATGCGAGAGCGACACAAAACAACCTCATCCCTCCTGTTGGTTCTATAGGAGTTGGGCCAATCTCCTAAGAGAGGCTTAATGTGGTGAAGCTTGTTTATGCCTGCAAGATCCCAAGACCGTTGCCAGCGGCCATAAATAAATTGATTTATACAAGTTTTAAAATCTGTATATGGTATTAAAATGTTTGATAGGGGAAGATCCAGAGCAGCTTTGGCAGCAAAATCTGATAGATCATTCCCCTTTATATCGACGTGACTGGGGAGCCAGCAGAAGACAACGTCTTTACTGCTAAGCTCATAAGATAGTAGCAGACGATAGACATCTGCCACTAATGGGTGTTCAAGCTGTTTATTGTTAATTGCTTGAAGCGAGGACAAAGAATCAGTAAAGATGATATGCTTTAATGATGAAGAGGACTGTATGAACTCCAAGGCTTGGAGAATGGCCTTGAGCTCAGCTGTAAATATTGAAGCAGCAGGTGGAAGACATACAGAAACGATAAGACGGTGACTACTCCAAATTAAATACAACTCCACTGGACGACTTGTAGATCTTAAATTCGATTGTTTCGTTTTAAATAAGACATGTATCTCACTAACATCACAACTGGACGCTGTATCTCAAAATAATTGATAATTACTATCCTGGGATGACGTAGGAATGACACGTATCAGTACCACTGGACACTGTATCTCAGATTGAAGTAGGACCACTGGACAATGTATCTCAAAAGGTTGATAATTACTGTCCCTGAATGAAGTAGGGCCACTGGAGTCTGAATCTTTAAAAGCACGGTTCCGCCTGAAAATGAATGAGATGAAAACAAATGCTCCCCGCTGTTCCATGTTCACCGTAGGCTAGACTGATCGCTTATTGACGACCCTGAGTGTCACCCTTTACAGCATGGATAAACGGAATTACAATTTTTAATCAGTTCTTAAGGCCACTTCTTGAAACCGAGTGCCAAAGACTAATGGAAATAGTTATACGTTAAATCAATAAAATGTAACAACCTATCTTCAACGTTAACAGAACACAGTTTTTATGGGAATCAATCACTGGTTTATTCACAAAGCACGACGTTTCGACAAGTATCCTCTTATCGTTATCAAGCACAATACCCAATCTTCAACGTATTGGATATTATTAAGCACAGGTCGAGGGTTTGGGAAAATCAATCTGATGTAATCAAAATGGACAGATGAGTGAACTAAAATGATATTTACATGACCAATTACCAATTGAAACGATGCCCTTTCCCCAACCTCTTGAGACAGAAACACACTAACAGATTGATTTATTAGAGCAAACCCTTAGCAAATGTCTTACAGGATGAGTAGTGTAGGCTACTTGTTTCTGTCAGTTTCAGCCTGGTCGAGAAAAACCTACGCTACTGGTCAGTTTGTCAGTTTCAGTCGCTACTTTCCAGTTCGCTGGATGAATCCTAGATGAATAGGAAATAAAGTGAAACGAGGTTTAACTCCTGCTGTTCGGCAACGATTTGGCTAATGAAGACGTTATACATGCATATTTTAAGATTTATTCATACTAGACCATGTGAGTGAGAGATTGATAGAGAGAGCGAGAGAGAGAGAGCGAGAGAGAGAGAGATAGAGAGAGAGGGGAGAGAGATAGAGAGAGGGAGAGAGAGAGATGGGGTTTAACGTCCACTCGACACAGACTAGGTCATTTTGGGACTAACCTATGGTTTAATTTTATTTCAATAATTCGCTTGCGCGTAGAGTGGGAGGAATACGGAGGACCCGGAGAAAACCCACGAGGTTTGACAGGCGACCCTACTCCTTGCCACGTACAACCGGGGATTTGTAACCATGCCAGTTTACTCAATGCCAGGCTTTATGATACAGCGAGCACGCGCTAACCATTCAGCCATCCAACCCCCACTAGACCGTGTAATCGAGTCTTTGCTACATACAATCAAGACGTTTGTCCCGGGGCTACAAGCTTAACACACTGCGTATCCATCTGGGATATGACGTCATATTTCCATGATGGCTACAATGGCGCCCCTTTTTCTTCCTGGTTCATATAGTCCGGTCCGGTGTTAAATTAACCATACACGTGAGCTCAGTTGGTTTAACCGAACTGTTGATCAGGTAGAATAATGTATGACATTTTTTAATGTCAATGTCACATGGATTTTTCAGCGTCAGTCACAATTCATCTAACGCATGAGTGATGAACCGGAAGTCGAACACAGGGGAGGTAATTTACATCTAGACACCAAAGAAGTTTAATTCCAAACAACATGGAAATAAAAACGTAATAAAGATAGCGTGGGTGTTATTTATTGTTTTGTTTTTGTAGCTAGTCTAATAGATTCTCTTTAGTTTAGTTTACGTTATTGTTTTATCCTAATTGGAAACTGGGGAGGTATATGGTGGAGCTATTAGTTGTTCACAGAGAGATAGAGATAGAGAGAGAGGGGGAGGGGAGAGAGATGGGGTTTCACGTCCACTTGGCACTGACTAAGTCATATCGGAACTAACATCTCATTGCTGTTATCAATGATTTTCGGACCTTTTCTGAACAGATTTGTATTCTATACGTTTCTTTCGTGTTTTGGCCTTCCATGACCTTTGACCTCGATTATCTCGGAAACGCCACTTCACCTGGCTTATTACCTATTAGATTCGGATTCCTCACGAAAAATGTCTCTAGAAAAGTTAACTCAGATTTTGCCCCCTATGACCCCCCCCCCCTATGACCCCCCCCCCTTCCCTCTGGTCTATTGAGAATAGTGACACTATTTCTGCATCGACTTTATATTATCTACTTTTTAACTATTATAGTGGCAGCTCTTTATCTAATCTCTCTCCAATAAAGTATCTTTACTTGGATGTTTATTTACAGACAATGAAAACACAGATCGATTGTTCCCGGTCCCATTGCGAAAACAAAGGAAGGCAAAGTATCAATTAATATTTCACAAAAGAGAGTCCCTTGAACGTTGTTTATCAAATAAAAGAGACGGGGTATCCTCATGGGGGACATCAATAAATAAAGATATGACGTAAATTTGATTTATATGAATTGATAAGCATGTAAGATTGTGTGTAGATTTATGACTGTTGGTTTTTGTATTCCTGACTTCAAGTGGTAAACAGCAGGTTAATCCCCTTGGGTTTTATCATGTCGACGTTTATTACTATATCATATTTCACAAACCTCACAAATCAGCAGCTTATTTAAGAATTTTGATCAGAGCCCCAAATATAGGTTGCCAGGCAACGCAGCAAACAATCGACAGCTTAGTCGTCGGTGCAGAACAAAAGGGCTGCCACTCTATATATCGGTTAGGTGCTGACTCCCTAGCCTTGAGGTAGGGTGTTCGGTCCCTGCATTGGCTAACTCAAGCTTTGTCATTTTCGGTTGCACATAGTGACGATTTTCAAAACTTGAAGTTGGCGAGCCGTTAAAAATTACATTTCAGTCATCACAAATATTTATAAAATATGGTTTCCGTCGTCGGCCCTGGGAACCCCCACTCCCTGTTCCACCGTCACTCCCCCCCACCTCCGATCACAGTCTCACGGATACGTTATATTACCCAGCCGAGGGAGGATCTTAAAGAGCACATAAGACGACAAATAAGCCTGGTCAAGGTACATATTTAGTGGGAAAAAATTCCTACCCAAGCGATTATTATTTCATATGAACAAGTAGGGTGAGTAGCCTTCCAGAAAAATTTTAAGTGATTTATCATAGCCATTAACGGGTTTTAGGGCGATTTTGGAGATCCAAACAAAAAAGCCCCCTTAAAATTTCCCCAAGGCCGACGATCAACGGGGGAAAATTTTTCTGGAAGGCTACTCACCCTACTTGTTCATATGAAATAATAATCGCTTGGGTAGGAATTTTTGCCCACCAAAGCGATATTTGAGGATAGCTCGACCAGACTAAAATTGAAACTTGGCGTAGTGATAGACAGTAGTTATAATATGCACACAACGGAAGTTAACATCAATCTAATTAAAATTAAATCAGCTATCTTCGCCTAAAGTCGCAAAAATAGACCTCCCGTAAAAACGACTTTGCCAATTATCGAAAACACTCTTAATCCCCTCAGACGCCAGTGACGTCACAGTGACCGAATGCATATTTGGAATATTTATTTCTTAATTACCTATATATAGTCGATGTGTGTATTCATTAACGCCTGACTGATTCCTTAATCCCCTAATTAAATAAAACAACTGACTACGGAATAATATATATAAGTTATATTATAATCCCTTAATAGATATAAGTTCTAATCCCTCAATAGATATAAGTTATATTCTAATCCCTCAATAGATATAAGTTATAATCCCTCAATAGATATAAGTTATATTCTAATCCTTCAATAGATATAAGTTATATTATAATCTCTTAATAGATATAAGTTATAATCCCTCAATAGATATAAGTTATATTATAATCCCTCAATAGATATAAGTTATATTCTAATCCCTCAATAGATATAAGTTATATTCTAATCCCTCAATAGATATAAGTTATATTATAATCCCTCAATAGATATAAGTTATAATCCCTCAATAGATATAAGTTATATTCTAATCCCTCAATAGATATAAGTTATATTCTAATCCCTCAATAGATAGAAGTTATATTCTAATCCCTCAATATCTACAAGTTATATTATAGTCACTCAATATCTACAAGTTATATTATGATCCCTCAATAGATATAAGTTATATTATAATACCTCAATATCAGAACAGAACAGAACTTTATTTACAATTCAAATCAAATACAAGACATATGAGCGATAGGTTACAAAATGGAGGCTTTTAATTTC
This sequence comes from Patella pellucida, assembly GCA_917208275.1. Classification (NCBI taxonomy): domain Eukaryota; kingdom Metazoa; phylum Mollusca; class Gastropoda; family Patellidae; genus Patella; species Patella pellucida. The sequence goes on from OU795037.1 coordinate 5,557,860, forward strand.
TTAGTCAAAGGATATAAATTTGTTAATATTCTCTTTAAAAACATACATAATTTTAGAATTTTTGAAAGGTTTTATATAAATTTAAAAGTATTCGGTCTTGTATAATACTATCTGTATTTATAGTTTTCACGTTCTTTAATAAAACAGTTACAAATAAATATGTAGTGATACTCATCGCCGACTGTATTTACTTCACGTTAAAATAATCGACTTGTATGTTTACAAGACTGAATTGCATTTATGTTTCATCAGTTGACTATCAATTTAAAACTTACCTAATTAAAGACAATCCACGATTTTACCTCGTATATTAAAGTATTCCTTATTCAATCTTCACGACAACTTCTCTAAGTAAATCGCATCACTTGAAAAGTTACGACATGGCTTTGAATAAAATCGATGTACGTCCTAGGATGTACTTCAAATCTACAGCGATACTTTTACCAAACACCAACGCCTCTACAAAAAGCACGCCGACATTCAATTAACAAGGCGGTTCCACGAAAACAGATATATTGCTGCCTTTCTTAACATAACAAGACAGAATAAATATGACATGCATGATGAAAATAAATAGCTGCTATGGTGGCTGCTGTGGTTCCCTATACTAAAAAAATGCCATACCATACTTTTACAAGTTTTGGATTTAAAAACCTAAATGGAAAGGTGACTTCGCTGAGTGGAAATGAAAAACTGATCATTTCGATAATAGATTTACGACAAAACATAACTACAAGCCCCCGATGGAATCCATTACAATCAACAATAAAGTCGAGAAAGTAGGATCTGGGGTGTATGGGATGGCCTAGTGGTCTAGAGTGCCGCTCTTCGACCTCTAGGTGGCCGGCCAACTCTGGCTTGCGGCTGTGGTTTCGAGCCCTGGTGTGAGCGTATGTGGCAAGGAGATAGGGGCGCCTTCTCAACCTAGTGGGTTTCCTCCGGGCACCCCGGTTTCCTCCCACTGCTAAAGATCCCTACGCGCAAGCGAATTATTGAAATGTTAGTCCCGAAATGACCTAGTTGTGTTAAGTGGACGTGAAACCCAATTTCTCTCTGTCTCTCTCCAATAATCTTGAGAATGTTAAAACAATTAAAGATAATTTATTGTTTGTTATCGTTTAAGTTGAAACTCAGTAAATTTGTTTCTGCCGTGGTTTCGGTTCCCAAGTTGAACGTGACACTAAGTAGAATAGCCTTTCAAACCTCGTATTTTTTTTAATGTGGGCGTATAAAAATGGTTGCTATAACTGCAATGTGATCTTTACTAAAATGCCAACAGTCCCTGCACTAATAGTTAGTGCAAGGGGACTGCGCCACATATGATTTACATAAAGGACAAATATAACGACAAGACATCATACTCCGAAACAGCAAACAAAACAAACAAAAAAACAATTCAAAAAAGAGTGAATGGATCCGGGGGCTAGCCGTTAACCACCTTATCTTATAAAATGATCCGCGGACAAAGGTTATTTTCTATAAAAGAGATATGCGATAATCTACTAAATAGAATTACCTGCTATCATCAATATCAGTATAAATATCTTTTAGCACCACCAACTAACATCATAACACAGAGACAGTACATCATAAGGCAATATAGTTTGTTATTGTTACTATGAGGTAGTGCACCAATACAAGTTGTTTCAATACAACTAACACGAAGGAGTCAGGGCATCATGTTGCTGTCACCAACACGCAATGTAACTATCAGTCTTGATCTATCATTCAAATATGTTTTAAAGGTTTGTTTAGATCAGATATATCGTAAACAGATTTTATCAATACCAACACAGTTTAAGGTCTGTGACTAATGAGAGAATCTTCCCTGATGACATGAAAGGGCATATGACATCAATTGGTTAGTATCGTACATGATGGAATTAAAGGGCATATGACATCAATTGGTAAGTATCGTACGTGATGGCATTAAAGGGCAAACGACATCAATTGGTAAGTATCGTACGTGATGGCATTAAAGGGCATATGACATCAATTGGTAGGTATCGTGCATGAAATGGCATTAAAGGGCATATGACATCATTTAATCTTATATTGTATACCTACACTCATCTTCCAACAAGTAACGCAATCCTTTAGACCAGGAACCTACTTGGTACGTCCAAGAACAACAATAACAAAATGGGTTGCCCAATGGGACCAGTTCCTGCTCCAAAAGACGACGACGTCATCGCAACCATCCACCCCTAACCCACAAAGGCCCAAACATGTCATAATCATCTTATAACATGTATCACAATCATTTTGTCCGGGAACTGAATTGGGGCGTCGCTCCCATGAATAACATTAACAAAATGGGTTACTCTAGGGGACCAGTTCCTGCTCAATGAATTTTTACTATCGTAGCGAAAAGGAATAAAATGCGGTTTGACGTCATACTGTAAAAGAAGACGGGCATACGCAAAACACTGTGCCATGAGCGACATTTTACCCGGGCATCCCCTCACCCTCACCCCAAGGGGTCAAGGAGTAGGAAAATCGAAAACTGACATTTTGGAATAGCTTGGTCCTATTTAGCTTAATACAACAATAAAAATAAATTGTAGCATACTAATTCTACGGGAGCCGTTTCGGTGACATCAAAATTGTTAGTTAAACATAATTTGAAAATCTATTGAAACCTTTTCTCAGATTATTTGTCTTTTTAATCCGGTCTGTTATAAAGGGATACAGAGACTGCCTTCGCCACAGGAACATATTCATCACTAACTGCATAACGTAGAGCATGTCCGTTGGGACATCTCAAATACATTTCTGATTAACGATTATTGTTTGAATTTAACGAGTAAATATAATATTAGTTGTGAACACGTGAAGTATATTCCCAATAGGTGGTTGATATGTGTGGTAGAATATCAATTAACAATAATGGACAAGGACTCACTTGATTTGATAATTGTTTAGTTTTTGCATTGTCTATTTTCTGTCTTGTCCGCAGGTTTATCTTTCAAAAAAATTATTTTTTTGTTTTTGTTTTTGTTTTTTTTTTGTTTTGCGTGTAGTGCAGTCCTCCTGCATTTACTAATATAGTGTGAGAATATATAGAGTAATGGAGATTGAATCTTTACGGTAAAAAATAGGCAACATAATCAATAAATACAAAGTTGCGTAGTTCCGATATGCGGTTACATAAGGATAGGGGAAGTAGGGTCGCTTGAAACATCGGAAAAATAGGAAATATAAAATAAAATTCCCCTACTGAGGAAGTGTTAAAAGTCTGTGTGGGTCCCCCTCGTCAGGAAAAAAGTTTAGGTGTCCCTCTCTTATGAGGCGATGTATAGATTGGCATGTACGTAAAAGTAGATTTAACAGTTTGAATTCGAAATAAGAGTAGGTCCTGACTCCACTGTCCGGGCAAAATGTAATAACATATGATTCAATTGTGTCTCAATAAGTCTCATTTTAGAGGTGGAAGGAAACCGGAGAACCCGTAGAAAACCCGCGAGATTGGACAAGCGAGCCTAATACTAGTCATGTATACGCCTACAAGCGGGGGATCGAAACCCCTTCACTTGACTCAATGACATAACCTGTTATATAACACACACACGTTAACAATTCGGCCACGGGTTAATTTTTAACATAAGTCTGAAAATGATTGATAAACTCGGGTCCCGTGGACACAGTTCTATAAAATGAAATAAAACCAAGTACGAACAATCCAAACCATTATACAAAATTCCTAAAAAAAAACGGTATAGGCAAAATAGTGTAATCTGGCAAAATAGTGTAATCAGCATATAGACTGTTCGTCGTGTACAAAATACACGACAAACAGTAGTAACAGGTGTCCGGAAGAGTAAGGTTACCCTGCTGGCATGCCACACCCGCCATAGCTGCATACAAACTATTAGACAATATCTGGTAAAAAAGCGTGATTGGCCCATGGACTATCAATTCCGAAAACAAATGGTATAGGCAAAATAGTGTAATCAGGTAAAATAGTGTAATTAGCATATGGACTGTTCACCGTGATTATTAATAAGCTACGTTTTGGACAGAGTGCTATGATCTTTATAAAGCAATCCTCTCTCTGTCTCTCCCTCTCTGTCTGTCTCTCTCTCCCTGTCGATACGTCGCTTTATATTAAAACAATCAGTGTATTCTATACTCTATAGACTTTTACTCAGTGACATACAGTCATAGTATCTCGAGAGAGTTGGGCTTCATCTATTGGTAGCATATATTTTTTGACAAACTGCATAATTGGCTTCATTAAATAAAAAACCGAAGACGATGTGTGAGGTCCTAAATAATGTGTGTTCTAATTTTACAGTTGGCACAGATTTACACATAGCAATTGAATCTCCCAGCTGTAGTAGTCGAATTTAACAACTACTACTACTACTACTACTACTACTACGACCACTACTACTACCACTACTACCATTGCTTGTCTAAGTATCTGTCTATCTAATTACTACCTCGAATAGTGGGTAAAATACCATATAATGCTACAAGAAGCAAACTCATTGGGAATAGGGTAAAAAACCTACTTGATTAACTGTCGTTCATCCCTTCTGACCTTGACTATAAAACCTGGAATATAGCTGGCGGTGAAAAAGATTCGAAAACATTGTTCGTAGATTTGAACATTTGGCTCTAAACCTGTCGGGATGGAATTCACTTTCTTTATCAGTAACGGGCAACTACAGGCAATTTCCCGTTGCAAAAAAAAAATAGTTAAGTCGACGAATGCATTTGTTGGAGGCCTCCAGGCTGGTAATGCGTACCACAATGTATTTACAGGAACTATTATTTCCGTCCGTTGTTTCTTACTTAACAACGACAGTCAGAGACGCCCTGGTAGGTCCGAGTTCTAAAATCTCACAAAGTCAGTCAACTAAACTCCAGGGGCCGGTTGCTCAAAGCTCCGTTATCTTTTAACGATTCGTTTATTTTAATGGAGAGAAAGATTGTTGCTGGAAATAGAGGCCCCGAACATTCTGTGGTGCAAATTTTTCCTACAGATTTATGCTAATATCAAAAATAAAGTATTCTATAGTGTTTTCTGTAGTAAATTTAATGGGAAGTTAACAAACAACACGTTACCAAGATACGTCTGTTAGAGTTTAACGGATCGTTAAAATAACTTAGTTTTGAGTAACCGACCCCTGTTCGAGATGTGAATGGAATGAAGTTTAACCTCCGTCTGGGATAATAATGATCACTGTGTTATACGGGAAATTTTGCCAGTGTAGCTGCACTGTGGTCCTAGTCTTATTTAGAATTACAAATACCATGTTCACGCCGGCTCCGTCGTTCTATGTGTCCATTTAGCTGTTGCGTCAACATAATTCTATAACATTAAAAGGACAATAATAACCATAAGTAATTATCAGAAATGCATTGTTTTTCTAAAGTATGGCTCCACGTTAGCTTTGATTTTTTTTTATCTTTTTTACTGATGCGCTAAAGTTAGCTTTAATTGTTGGATTTGTTTTATCTGTTTACTACTGCGCGCTAAAGTTAGCTTTATTTGTTTTCTTAAAGGGCTAATCCCGATATTTGTGATGTGAATAAAACTGCTAAATTTTGTGTTAAAATCCCTTAAAATATTCAAGTCAAGGGCCGAGCAACTACTTCAGTATTTATGATACGTTTTCAAACGACTTAAATCCGTCAGTCGTCATCTGGAGACCCGTGGCCAAGGGTGTATTTTGGGGTATCTGTATTAAACCAAACATTTTTTTATAAAAATAATGTGTAGTTGAAATTTGCCTTTCTCTATCAAGTACGGCACATTGGTTATTCACTGCATAATCCTCTTAAGTAACGGTAGTCGGTTATAAGGCCACCCAACGAGACAATTGACCCGAAATCTTAAAAGGGTTACGTGTCCGGATAAGCAGTTTTGGCGTTCACGTCCAAACGACTCAATATTTTGAGTTGAAATTTTGAGACAAGGTAAATACACCATTTCCCTATATTTTGGCGTTTTATTTTCATACTTCTCCGACTATTATTTTTGAGCCCCTGTTTAATTCGGGATTGTCCCTTTAAACAGTAACATTGACTTCATGTGTGTCTGTAACACCTAGTTTATTCGCTCTTCTTGTTTTTGGGAGTAACATTATTTTTCGTTACTGTCACACAATGGTAAGTACAGTTTATGTCAACTTCCAAGTAGAGATGGTATCACCATTTTGGAGGGTTGGATGGCATTGAGTCAACTGGTGTGGTCTCCTTTCCCCGGTTGTGCGTGACAAGGAGGAGGGTTGCTTGTCCAGCCCGCGGGTTTCCTCTCTGGATGCTCCGTTTTCCGTCAATTTCTAAAGACCCCTATGCGCGAGCGAATGATTGAAATACAATTTTACCATGTTTGTCCCAAAATAACCAAGTTTGTGTCGATTGGACGTTACACCTCATTTTCTCCCCCCCCCTCTCTCTCTCTCTCTCTCTCTCTCTCTTATCAAGCAATCATTGTCGAGACGTCGCTTTATATTAAAACAATCAGTGCATTCTATACTCTATAGACTTTTACTCAGTGACATACAGTCATAGCATCTCGAGAGAGTTGGACTTCATCTATTTTTCGCAGACGATAATTATTAGTTAGATAAGGATATCATAAATCAATTTTATGCCCGGAAAAAAAATCATTTCAATAAATGGAAATATCCCACTTCGTGACAACAACAGAAATTGATATTGAAGCATGGTCGATAAACATACCATGTTTCAATATCAATTTAGATAGTGATTAGTGTCATCTAGATAATATGTAATTATAGATCTTAAAGGAGCTAAGTCCGTAACTCAATATCGTCCAAAATCTTCGACAATAAAAACACGAATTATTTGTCAATTTAAAATAACATTGATGTTGTTATCTAACCGGGAGAAGATGGGCTTCTGATATCCAATATTCAAGACAAAATGCAAAGAATTACCGTTTGTACACGAACCGTGTACCATAATGCATTTCAGGTCCATTTTTGAACGAGGGACGTGAAGATGGAGGCTAGTTGGTGACGCATATTCTTATATAACATGTACGCTTGAATAACCAGGCGCTTAAGATTTACTTTCGATTAAGATATCGGGCGTATTTCACCGAACATAATTGGTTTGAAAATACATTTAAGATCGAATGATTAAATGCAAACCAGTTTATATAGATTCACATTACATTATTATAGCGTTGTGAACCATTTGTGTCAATTTCTAGGGCCTAAATATTAGAGATTTAGCTTCTTTATCACGGCATCTGTCTTATAAATCCTGATTGGTTTAACCTCAATTTCCCATCATTTCATTGTTTTGATAAAGGATTAGGAGGTTACTAGACTGTGGGTGTAGGACTTTAGTCTGTTCTAATTAATTAGTATCACCGGTGTAAACTTCTCATTCTAATTATTGCTACTAGGGGTTACTAGACTGTGGGTGTAGGACTTTAGTCTGTTCTAATTAATTAGTATCACTACTGGTGTAAATTTCTCACTCTAATTATTGCTTCTATGGGTTACTAGACTGTGGGTGTAGGACTTTAGTCTGTTCTAATTGATTAGTATCACTGGTGTAAACTTCTTACTAAGATGTTCTCACCCTGGGATGATACTATTCCCATTCCATAAAGAATTATAATGTATAAAATAATCCGTGTTGATACGTCCCTTAATATTAAGAAAGAGAGAGAAATGGGGTTTATAAAATTGAACCATATGTAAGTCCCGAAATGACCTAGTTTGTGTCGATTGAACGTTATAGCCCATCTCTCTCTCTCTCGGTCTCTCTCTCTCTCTTTATCTCTCTCTCTACCCCCCTCTCTCTTTCTCTCTCTCTCTCTCCCTCTCTCTCTGTCTATCTATGTGTTAATCTGATATTATCGTTTCCGATGTTCTCCGACTAGTTGGCTGATCCAAACGACGACCGTTCATCATTCCTGACAGTTCATGCGTTTTATCTCATTAAAGAAGTAAAAACAAGACAATGGCCGCCACTAGGAAGAGAATAAGGACGTGTGACTTGAAATATGGAATCGTGTGTCCAATCATCAGACGAGAATTCTAATTAAAACTAAAGAAACCAGGACGGTAGTACGCACAGCAGTTTGGACAACTGGATTTCCTGAGAGAAAGGTTTACGCTACAGGAATATCAAATGGTACCAATACGACGACATGCTTCCTGGTACACTGTCAAGATAAATAAGATCCTAGAGTAATGAAGCATATATTTAGCTACGTACATGTTTTTTTTAAATGGTTTAACTTCCTTATTGGACTATTCCACTCGGACACTAATAGTAAGTGCAGGAGGACCGCACTGCACGCAAAACAAAAATATACAAGATAAAACTGCGGACAAAACAGAAAATAGACATTGCAAAAAAAAAAAACAATTCTCAAATCAAGACTATGATAATTTTCAACATATTCAATTTCCATTATCAATGTTTAACTAGTATAACGAGAACTCTACAAGCCACCATTTACTTCAATGTTAATTCTGGCCTCTTTGCCCACCGCCAACTTTTCCCCAAATTTTCGTTGGACAGACAAAGGAATAAATGTCAATGTCTTTGCACTAAAATTTGTAGTTAATTGCTTGAGGTGAGGACAGAGAATCAGTAAAGATGATATGGTTTGAAGATGTGGAGGATTGGATGAACTCCGTGGCCTGAAGAATGGCCTGGAGCTCAGCTGTAAGTATTGAAGCAGCAGGTGGAAGGCACTTAGAAATGGTCTCAGATGGCGTCACGGTAGCCGAAGCTACCCGAGCTAGTATCTCTCTTTTATGCTGAGTAAGAACAAAATCGATCTTTGGGGGAGATATAGCCCACGGTGGAGCCCTAAAGGAAGGAGTATTCGCAATACTGTCAAGGCTGATACCAGCCTCAGACAAAAGGGGTTGTATGCGAATACCGAATGATGGAATTACTATAGCCTTCACAAGATACAAATGCTCATGAAAAGGTATAAATATGGTGTTAAATGAAATATGATTCGGTAAAGATGCTATTTTCGTAGCATACTGCAAGGCCAGTTTATCACGTCTATTGTGCAATGAGGGCTCGTGTGCCTCGACGTATAAACTTTCCACTGGAGATGTACGGAATGCTCCTAAACTGATTCTAAGTCCCTGGTTGTGTATGGTGTCGAGCTCTTTGGGATAAGAGTCGCGGGCAGACCCATACACAATACACCCATAATCGAGTTAAGATCTAATTAAAGCTCGATATAGTTTGAGCAAGACCTTACGGTCTTCTCCCCAGTCAGTATTTGAAAGGACTCTCAAAATGTTGAGGGCTTTCAGACATTTCTTTTTTAGGTTTTTAATGTGGGGATAAATAATAATTTCTTATCAAATATCAGCCCCAGAAATTTGGTTTCATCCACAACTGGAAGGCGGTTGCCATCCAAATAAAGTTCTGGATCTGGATGCAAATCTCGTTTCTGACAGAAATGCATGCAGACAGTCTTGGATTTCTAAAATCGAAATCCATTAGTTTTATCACCCATAAGTAGCAGACATGTATGGTCTGCTACTATCAAACGAGTTCGTCAGCAAGGACACTATCCTTTGCTATCCTTTATAATGATATAAAAAGGAATGATCAACCGCGCATGGAAAAATCATCAATGACACAATGGTGAAAAACATTAGTCAAAATTTAAGTCTATCGCCAAAGGCTTCATGGGAAAAGAGTGTCTTCAGTCTGGATTTGAAGATATCGTTTTTGTCCAAAGCTCTAAGCTCCGGGGGGAGCCGGTTCCACAAATAAGGACCAGCAACCATGAAAGAGCGGTCTCCAAAGGATACGAGAACCGGATGGTGGCACAAATAGGAGACGGCTCTCAGATGACCGGAGAACTCGAGCTGGCTTATAACTGGTTACGAGGTCTGTGAGATATTGAGGAGCCTGGTTGTTGATGCATTTAAATACAAGTAAGAGGATCTTGTATCGTATTCTGTTGTCGGGGTAATAACTTGGTCATCAATGCAGAATTCAGGAAGAGGCATGCGAAAGGATGCACGTCTGTGGGATATAATGAGTACCTCAGTTTTATCACTGTTTAACTTCAGATAGTGGGTTGACATCCAGTCCTTAATGTCGGTCACACAGGCTTCAAGTCTAGAGATAGATTCAAGTGCAGATTGCTGATCAGTTGGTTTAAAGGCAAGATACAGTTGAGTGGCATCTGTATAGAGATGAAAGGACAGGTTATGTGATCTAACAATGTCACCAAGCGGAGAAGTGTAGATGATGAAAAGGATAGGCCCAAGCACAGAGCCCTGTGTCACTCCATGGAGCAGATCTCTGGAGTCGGAGGAATGATCACCGATGATGACACGTTGGCTCTTGCCAGTGAGATATGACTTAATCCACTCCAGGGCAAATTCCCCAAGACCAACTCTTTTTTCAAGAATCGAGAACAGCATACCGTGATCGATGGTGTCAAATGCTGCTGACAAGTCGAGCAGCGCTGTCCCCGTGCTGTGGAATGAGCGATAGGCTGACTGCAAGGGTTTCAGACAAGAATGTGCTGCCATGTGTTGTTTAAGTCTTTCTGCAACGACACGTTCAATCAATTTGGACAAGAAGGAGAGATTAGAAACCGGTCGGTAATTCTTTAAGATATCTGGGTCAAGGGATGGTTTCTTTAAAAGGGGGGTAATTATAGCTTCCTTTAGAGATGCAGGTAAGTGGCCTTCTGACAACGACATATTAATGATAGAAGTCATAGTGGGCACTAGTGATTTAGAACAGCTTTTCAGGAGCCAGGTAGGCATAGCATCCAAAGAGCACGATTTGTTGGGACATCGCTGAAGGAGTTTATTAACCTCATCTTCACTGACAGCATTGAAAGTGACAAGTTGAAGGAACTCCGTTACTTCACTGGGACCTTCTGCAATACAAGCTTGTGATGTCAGAGTTAGTCGAATATGAAGGATCTTGTCCAAGAAATAGTCGGAAAACACTGTGCACAGGGCAGATCCTGAAGGAGTTGATGGCAGAGCCTTGCACTTTTTCCTGAAAAGTAGCTTGTTTGCAACGTTGAAAACTTCTTTCTGGCCTTAAGGTTATTGAGAATGTTTCCAAAGTGTTCATGCTTAGCAATCTCCACGATCTCGTTCACGTGGTTCCGTTGTGCACTATGAATATGTCTATCTATGGTAAGTCCTGTCCTCTTCATCTGTTTCTCTAGACAGCGTCGTTTTCGCTTGGCGTGGCAGATGTCATCGCTGTACCAGTCCTCGTTGTCGTGAACGGTAATAGTGCATGTTCGTTCTGGGGCATGGTCGTTAACAACAGTCTCCACACACTCGTTGTACACTTGCGGGGTTTCACACACAGTCAGACCTTCACATGTGGGGAGTTTAGACACCAAGTCAGATTCAAGCTGATCAACCTTCACGTCTTTCCACTTCCTATAGGTTATAGTCTTACGTTGTCGCCTAGGTGACTTGATATCAATGTTGAATAGAACAGCGAAATGATCAGAATGGATTGAATGGTCAAAATTGATGTTACTAACATTCAGCTCGTCTTCTCGAGTGATGACTAGGTCGAGTGTGCGACCACCGGTGTGTGTAGGTTTTGTGATGTGTTGAACAAGGTTATGGGATGTCAGTAATCCACAAAACTTCACAGCATCTCTATTGACCGACTGATCAACATGGTAATTAAAGTCTCCAACAATCAAGACTTTACCTGGAAGGGTTGTAATACGGTCTAATAGTAGCGCGAGTTCATCCTGAGTGGTGGTCTGTAAATTGTTAGTAAATTGACAACTTCTGATTCCGACATAAATCTCGGCGAGAGGAGTTCAAATGTACAGGTCTTGTTAAAGGTGTTAACAATGCTGCATTTGAAATTGTCTCTGTGGATAACAGCTATACACGTATCTACAACTTTTCATTCAACCAGTGTTTCACCTTTCAATCAGAGCTTAGACGAGGTGCAGCCAGCACGGGCGCTTCACTCATGTAGTTTTGTTAACTATTATAGTGCGAACTGCCAGCTCTTTATCTAATCCCCCATATTGTATCTTTAAATAATTGGGAGTAATTACAACACGTTAATGGAATAACAATTTCTATTGTTTATAACACGCGACGTTTCAACAAGATTTCACAAGTCGTTATTAAAGATGGGTTTCCAGCAAAGTATTTATCGGCTGGTTATTTCCAATAAAAGTATGTCAAATTTGGCATTTATGAAAAGTATAGACACCCAATCTTACTAGAAAAATACTAGATTACGCGAAAAAACGCCCATGGGGCAAGGACTGGGCAATGTTGTCAGGGAATCACTAACTGTCAACCCAACAGGATTTGCTGGCTTATTGTCTGCTAGCTTAGGTCAGGGAGCAGTTGTTATTTCTTGCTCAAATGGTTAGGCGGTTTTGGAAACATTGCATGTTTATCAACGTACAAAATACTCTGCAATTTAAAGGTGTAAAAAGAAGTTGACAGAAATAATTAAGAATTTATTTAGGCCTCAATAATATGGTAATATAAAGTAAGTAATGATTGATACATTTTGAAATATGGACCCTCCCACAATGAAGTTAAGTTGGCAGACATTGCGTTTAACAACAGCTTACTTACAGCTATAGGTATCCCCGGCGAAAACAGAGTTTTGAACGGGAATTGAAGCAAATTTTGATAGATTGGTTACTTTCAATATGTGTTTAGTCCAAATATATCGTCAAATCACGACGTTTGTACCCGGCAATGCATCTTTAAGTCCAATCCCGTGGGGTTTCACTTGGTCCTTCGGTTTCAAAACACAGCTAAAGACTCAACTCCAAATCTCGACAGTTCCGGTAGCCTACATCTAGACTCGGATGTATGACGAATTCCGCCATTATGGAACTATTATAAAGGACCCGGATAAAAAAATGGCTGCCCCCATGGAGATCTAAAACAATCTAAAAAAATGGCTGCCATTTTGGGACTTTTTTTGTAAAAGCGGCACGTTTTCCTGTTAAAGTAAATCGGTAGTCGACTAGTCGCATCGCAAATGTATGGTCGTAGGTGCATATCAATTACTGTCCTTCATCCGAGTCTAGATGTAGCGTTACGGAGGGTACCGGAATCTGTCGAGATTTGCCGAATGCTAAAGACTCCTAACGCATACGAGTGGATAAATGACACATGTGGTGGACGTTAAACCCAAAATCATATTAAAAAACAGGAAGCAGCTTCGGTTCTCCTATATCTTGTCTGCAATATCACTTTAGTGGAAGCAGACGTTAAACACCAAACAGAAGAAGACGTTAAACCCCGTTGCTTCCTACGCTAAAAGAACATGGTCCCCAACCCCAAACCAATTAATTCTGTTGTCAATTATTTTACACACGAAAGGTGTTAATAAGTATTCTTATGAGTTATAAACAGTGAATAACAGCCCGTATTAACACCATTCGAGTTATGAATAAAGCAAACTGTTTATACTAATTACCGTCAATCACGATCATAGAATGTGATAAGATATCAGACAGGTCAAAAGTTTCAAAGCCTGATGGCGACAATAGAAAGGCTGATGAAAACAAATCGAGATTATCCTCACCTTAATCATGATCTGATCTGAAGTAGCATGGACAGTGGACACCAATATATATATATATAACTATATTTTGTTGATAGCAGACAATAGGGCGATTGTTGGGAATATAACTTTAAAAATTATTTGAAACATATCAGTAATAAAATAACTATCTAGAATGGACGCATTTACTTTATTTTACGTATATTATCTACTTCTAATGGAATCGTCTATGTACTTTTACATATATATAACTATATTTTGTTTGGAATATGATTCCGATATCTTGAGGGTTGTGCCTAGACGTGGATAGATACAAAGCTCCCATTCTTTTATTTTTGTCATTGCTCAAACAAAAGACTCGGTAATGATTCCGTGAAAAGAATGTGAAAATCAATGACAGAGAAATTGATTTGTAATAAAATCGTATCTATCTGAAAATGTAAGTAAGTTCCAGAGGCTAATCTGTTTTGCAAGGATGATAACACTATCTGCGACGACAGACAACAGGCTTGATGATGCGCGGGGTTGGGGATGGCCTAGTGGTCTAGAGTGCCGCGCTTCGACCTCTAGCTGGCCGACAACCTCTGGCTTGCGGCTGTGGTTTCGAGCACTGCTAAAGACCCCTAAACGCAAGCGATTTATTGAAATAACATGAAACCATATGTTAGTCCCGAAATGACCTAGTTGTGTTAAGTGGACGTTAAACCCCATTTCTCTTTCTCTCTCCCTCTCTTTCTCTCTCCTCCTCTCTCTCTCTCCATCATGATGTAAATAGTATTTGTGTTATTAAATATATCTATATTTTATCCCCTTCTTCCGCTCAAAACTGCTAAAATAATAAAAGGAGTGGGGGGGGGGGGGGTCGAATGGTTTAACTGAATTCTGATTCGTGTTTTTATTTTTCCAATATTATGGAAAGTATTGAGTTAGAGATGTTACTCCTTTAAATGTACATGTAGGTTTTAATAAGTTTAGTGCGCAAGTATCCTTGTCGTTGAAGCTTAAATGACAAATGCCTCGATCTACTTAAAAAATCAGAATTAAAGGAACAGGCTCTCGCGTAACGAATTAGCTGAGACACAAACACTCCATAAGCTGTGATTTTGGAATGTTACTACCAATAAATGGAAAGTAAACAATCGGAAAGTCAAAGTCATCCCATTCATCGTACAATTTAATACTCAGTTTATGGCAATTGTCAAAATCGAGACGCAGATCCAAGTAGGAAGCATAATTGTCACTTACAGGGGTATTTTTAATTTTGAGCTCATCAGGATATATGAATTCTACATAATCACAAAATTTAGGATTATGAAGGGATAAAACGTCATCGATATATCAACAAGTGAAACTAAAAAGTCTGACCGATCGTTTATTAGTTTTAATGAGCATCTGTATGTACTCGGCCTCGTATGAATAGAGAAACAGATCAGCAAGCAAAGGTGCACAGTTGGTGCTGATTGGGATGCCAACTAATTGCTGATATAGTTCCATTCCAAATTCAACAAAGATGTTATCAATTTAAAAATCCAACATTTGAATTATCTTGATGGCCGTGTATTTGTTTTTTGATACTTTAAATAGATGAGACTGAAGCAAGGGATCTAGATTGCAAACCATCAAGTAATTCTTTGGAATTTTTTAATGTCAACATTTGATTTATACCCCTTCGAGAGTATACTTTGTCACAGTATTTTTGAATACCCTATTTTACAGCCGCTAGTATAGATGTCAATACCTTTGAAAGTGTTTTTTTGGAACAACGGGATGAACCTACTATAAAAACGTTGCTTGTAGTTTTTTTTATGTAATTCAGGTATCCAATAAAATAAAAACCAAGTACGAACAATCCAAATCATAATTCAGAATTCGAAGTCCTAAAAACGTTATAGGCAAAATAGTGTATTCAAGCAAAATAGTGTAATCAGCAAATGGACTGCTCCTCGTGTACAAAAATACACGACAAGCAGTGGTAACAGGTGTCCGGAAGAGTAAGCTTACCCTGCCTGGCGCCACACCCGCCATAGCTGCACCCAATACAACAAGGGGAAATCTGTATAGGTATTTCAACATGGAGTACCAAATGAAGTGAGTACAGATTTGTGATTGGATTTCTCATAAACAGTGATTTAAAAGTTGAGTAAATTCTTGACTTAAGTCTGGGCATGATTTGTGAATTCAGGGCCTAATCAATAAGAGTCAGGCATTTCAATTCATCTTAGAATGTAATATATTTGTTGATATCTTCAAAGAGTTATTGTATATACTTTACAACAGCTGTCATGTTAACACAAGTTAAAATTTTATGGATAAACCATTACTGAGTTTGATAGTAAGCGACGTTTCGACGAGGATACCAAGGGCCTCTGACCAACTTATACATTGATTGTAAATACTTTATTTCTATTTCAGTACTTATACGATTTTCACAGTCTAATTTCACATTGCACATATCTTGACTCTCCGCACTTATCCAGTTTACATCCGGCAAATATATTTCCCATTTATACTATATTTACGGTTTATTCTTCCATGTTTAACTCTAATAATAAGTTTTACCCTTTAGCACTTCCCGCTTATTGATCCCCATACTTTTGTTTCTTTTTCAGTGCCTACTTAGTTCTAACAGTCTAACTATACATTTTCCATATCTTCTTTTTCAGTACTTAACCATTTTTTTCCAGCGGGGGATATGTTTCACAATTCTCTATTTACAATTTATTTAATCAATATATTTACGGCTTTCCCTCATTTTCTTTCAGGCTAATAACACGTTTTTTAATATATCTTTCATGATTTTCTGTTCATTGATAAACAATAATATAAAGAGAAGTGTGTGTATATATATGAGTGACCAGGAGTGATCACTGATGCAGGTGTAAAGAAATATAATAATAATTTGAAATTAAAAACTGAGTTTATGAAATATTTTAATTCAATGATCAGAAAATGATGACAGATTTATTAAAAAACGTGTTATTAAGATGTATTAACACTATTAATGGAAAATCAAGTAACCTGAGCTATAGATAAACAATAATATATAGCTCAGGTTACTTGATTTTCCATTAATAATGTTAATACACTGATCTTTTTATATAATAGCATTCACCACCTTTTAATCCCCGTAAGAGATATCAGATGTGTAGGTTTATTTCATGATTGCCCGCTAATCAAAGGTGTTAAATAAGCTTTCGTTGGATTTGATTACATGTATTATCTTTGTTGCATTATTATCTTTGTTGCATATTTTGTATATATTTGCCAACATTCATATTTTTTGTATCATTTGCTTGATAAAGACGTGAGTATCCTCGTCGAAACGTCGCTTAGTATCAAACTCAGTAATTGTGTATCCTTAAAACTGTACCTTGTGTTATTATGTTCAATTACTAAATGCCAATCACAGAAGAGCTGTAATGTTGTTAGGGTTAGGCTATCTAATCCAACTCCCTCTCATGACACGATATTTATACGGGAACATCTCACTGTGCCCCCTGCTATTGTTCTCATGGGGGGATTAATCAAGCAAGGGGATTATCAAATACAATGGTGTTAAAGGTATAGTCTATAAGGTATAGGTATAACTACTAGCATTAAACTAATTAACAACTTTATTCACAAGTCGTTTAGCAAAATCGCCAATGGGTGCTATTGGGTTTCGTGTTTTTTACTCTGTACTTTATGCCCCAAATTAACTAAGTTTTGACCGCCTTGAGAATTAGGAATAAACCGTACGTGAACTTGGGCCATTTTAAAAGATATAATGTATTTGGGGTGACACCTATCCTTATATAATGATAGTGAGTTTCTAATCATAAATTTGATTGATTTATGATTACTATCTGAATAGAAGGTAGGTGAATAATATTTAAGATACTCGTTAACCGATGACACGTGAACTTTACTTATATATTTTAATCATTACAATAATTAAATCTCAACTAGATGAACAGTACTTATAAGGATACAGTCTATAATCCTTTGTTTACTTAAGTTTTTACACCACTAGCCCATAATAACGGTTGATTAGGGGGCACAGTGAGATTAAACCATTTATACATTACAGACGATAGACTATCTTATCTAGTTCCCACTCATGATACGACATTTATACATTACAGACGATAGACTATCTTATCTAACTCCCACTCATGATACGATATTTATACATTACAGACGATAGACTATCTTATCTAATTCCCACTCATCATACGATATTTATACATTACAGACGATAGACTATCTCATCTAGTTCCCACTCATGATACGACATTTATACATTACAGGCTATAGACTATCTCACCCAATTCCCACTCATCATACGATATTTACACATTACAGACTATAGACTATCTTATCTAACTCCGATTCATCATACAATATTAATACATTACAGGCTATAGAATAACTCACCCAACTCCCACTCATGATACGATATTAATACATTACAGGCTATAGAATAACTCACCCAATTCCAACTCATGATACGATATTTATACATTACAGGCTATAGAATAACTCACCCAACTCCCACTCATCATACAATATTTATACATTACCGACTATAGACTATCTTATCTAATTCCTACTCATGATACGATATTTATACATTACTGGCTATAGAATAACTCATCTAATTCCCACTCATCATACAATATTTATACATTACCGACTATAGACTATCTTATCTAATTCCCACTCATGATACGATATTTATACATTACAGGCTATAGACTATCTTATCTAATTCCCACTCATCATACGATATTTATACATTACAGGCTATAGACTATCTCATCTAATTCCCACTCATCATACGATATTTACACATTACAGACGATAGACTATCTCATCTAATTCCAACTCATCATACAATATTTATACATTACCGACTATAGACTATCTTATCTAATTCCTACTCATGATACGACATTTATACATTACAGGCTATAGAATAACTCACCTAATTCCAACTCATCATACGATATTTATACATTACTGGCTATAGACTATCTTATCTTATTCCCTCTCATGGCACTACATTTATAGCCTCATCTAACCCCCACTCATGTTACGATATTTATACTTCGTAATGTTATGAAATCCAATTTTTGTTTGGCATCATCATAGTAATACGACTGATTTTCCTTCAATTTATATACAGGTAATTACTTGTATGTTAGGATATTTTGACCTTGGAATTAGACTTTATAAATTAGGATTAATCTCTACCCGTCAGGTATATATATATACTAGTGTTCGTCATGTTTATATATTAGTATTACAACTGTTTATTATTACAGAATAAGATACATAGAGAATCTCCTATGAGTGTTTTTTGATATCAAAAAATATCAACACAAGTTGATAAAGTAAAAAAAAACGAGGCTCTGCCGATATTTTTTGGTATCAAAAAACACGAGTTGGAGGTTTTATTTATCACCCAATCCTTTCTTACATGCACAAATAAATAAATATAATTCTTTGGTATAGATTTCACTTTTATAGAACCTAATTACATTACAGCGTAGTGATACATCATTTTTTGAAAGCAGTTTAGCTATTGTATAGTCCTATATACTGACCCAGTTTTTTCCTTCAAGGTCAATTAAATAAAAGCAGTTTCCTTTTTTTTTTATAAAAAAGTCACTCTTTACTTAAACAAAGTGGTTTGTTTAAAATAAAAGAAAGTAGTTCCTTTTTGATTGACCAATCAAATTTATGTAAAGCGATATCACCACTGTGTATATATCACAGTAGATTATGTAATTTATCACACAAGCGATATCTACTGTCAAATGTATTATTGGGTGACTGATAAACTAGGTTTAATATATAACAGATAGAACTCATCACGTCCAACACGTTCACTGGTTTAATATATAACAGTTGCTAGAACTTACCTCACTATCTATTCAGGAAGACAAAACACCGGTTTTATATATACCATATGAACGTACTCAGCACACTCCTTGTATATCTTACAGAGTCACGGTGGTTAAGTGAATAAGACGCTGGTTCATTAGCCTGGAGATCGCGGGTTCGCTCACGATGATGACCGAGATAGTTCATCAGGATTATCCGGAATGGTTTTCCATTGTCAGTAGCGCAGAACGAAAGGCCTTGACGAGGGCAGCTGTATGGTTGTTCGGAGGTTCATATGTGTCCCCGTTGGCGTGCATGTAAAGCAGTGGTTCCCAACCTTTTTTGTGAGAGAGTACCACTAGGAGGTCTCGTTCATTCTCTACGTACAACCTGGTTCCAAGGAAGCTCAATTCGATCAAATATCAATTTATTTGTATAATTTAACAAGTAGCGCACGTACTGAGAAAATAATGGGTCAACATTTCTGTGAAGTAAAAAATAACTAAAAATCGTTCATGACCCCGGAAGTACTCGCGTACAACCGGGAAGGCTCTCGGCTTGGGATGGCCTATTGGTCTAGAGTGCCGCGCTTTGACCTCTAGCTGGCCGGTCACCTCTGGCTTGCGGCTGTGGTTTCGAGCCCTGTTATTGGCGTATGTGATATGTAGATAAGGGCGCCTTCTCAACCTCGTGGGTTTCCTCTGGGCACTCCGGTTTCTTCCCAAGCGCATTATTGAAAAAATAAATCGTATACCATACGTTAGTCCCAAAATGACTTAGTTTGTGTTGAGTGGACGTTAGTCTCCATCTCTCTCTCTCTCTCTCTCTCTCGCTCTCTCTCTCTCTCGCGCGCGCGCGTACCACAGGTTGGGAACCACAGATGTAAAGGAACCCTTATCAGCTGCAATTCAATGAACAGTAGGCTGAGTTGGTTCCGACAAAAAAATAGGCTTCAACATTCAACTCTCGTATATTCTGTTCAAGCTCCAGTTTACTAAATGTCATGGGGCTTGATAACGATAAGAGGGTACTTGACGAAACGTCATGCTTTTACAATAAAACCAGTGATTGTTTCCCATAAAAAAAATTGTGTTCTGTTTATGACAAATAACAAAGCTTTAAAAAACACTTTTATTTTTATTTGATCGTTTTAGACTATTCTCTTTAAGACAGACAGGGAACGTTTTTTTAAATATCTTGTTTATTATCTTGTTTATGCTCCTTGTTCTATTTGTAGCCTTGTAGATAAAATCCTGTAGGTCTTTACGCCTACAAATCTCCCTTTCTTTATCATAAACATACTTATTTCATTCAAGTTATTTTTATATTTAATTATTAGAACAATTCGTCTGCCTGATTATGAGCCCACCTCGAGGTATTTTATAACAAGTGTGACGTTCTTAAATCTCCGTCCTTCATTTCAAAAATCTCCGTCCTTCATTACAATATTGATTAAAACATTTATAAAAGTATTGGGCCGACATGTCGATTGGTAGAGCACGTCTGAACCAATCAAATTTGTCATTTTCTAGAGTTGTCTACCGATGAACGACCTGGATTCTCAATAATATCCAATCTGGACAGCAACAATTCCACTAACTATTCAATCTGGACAGCAACAATGTCAAAAATATCCAATCTGTACAGCAACAATGTCACTAACTATCCAATCTGTACAGCAACAATGTCACTAACTATCCAATCTGTACAGCAACAATGTCACTAACTATCCAATCTGAACAGCAACAATGTCACTAACTATCCAATCTGGACAGCAACAACGTCACTAACTATCCAATCTGGACAGCAACAACGTACTAACTATCCAATCTGGACAGCAACAACGTCACTAACTCTCGAAACTGGACAGCAACAATGTCAAAAATATCCAATCTGGACAGCAGCAATGTCACTAGGTATCCAATAGTCACGAACATTCCATTCCGACATGATTCAAGTTGTCGCCATCTGTTATTGAATTGTACTGTGTATAAAAACAATTAGGTTTGTGTTTTTAACGGAATGCAAATTATGCTTGTAGAATTTTCTAGTATTTACGGCGACTAACCCCGCTGTGCTTCAAGTTAAAACCATATTTATGGTTCCGATTTCTTTTATACGTAACTTACGCTTTCTATCCACACGGAGGTTGTACTATTATACCAAACAAAACATTGGAAAAATACCCCAAAAAACTCCGAAAAAACACAGATAAAACTTTTATGATACTAATTCCTCGACAACTACAAATTACAATATACCGCATGCAAAACTTGAAAAATACCTTTAAGTACCAGAAAACAAACATCGATAAAACTTTTATGATACTGCTTGCTGAACAAATTCAAAAAGCCCTCATTATCTAAAAATCCGTAAACAGCACTTATTACCCACAAAATCCTACGTCACATATAAAAATCGTTAGGTCGGACTAGAGAGAGAGAAAAAGAGAGAAATGGGGTTTAACGTCCACTCAACACAACTAAATCACTTCGGGACTAACATATGGTTTAACTTTATTTCAATAATTCGCTTGTGCGTAGGGGGTTTAGCAGTGGGAGAAAACCTGGATGCCCCTATTTCCATGCAACATACGCTCACACAAGGGCTTAAAGCAACAGCCGCAAGCCAGAGGTGGCTTGCCAGCTAGAGGTCGAAGCGAGGCGCTCTAGACCACTTGGCCATCCCAACCCCCCTTAGATTGGTCTAGGTCGTGCATAAATATTTTGGAGAACTGTAGGTCGCGCATGACATTTAAGAATTTCAAGAGTTTTTCTTAATTTTGGGTAATTAGTATCAACAAAGTATTTTCGGTATATTTTCTTTTTTCGAAGCTATTTGAACAATATTTTAATTCCTACTTAGAAAAAAAATTAAGATTATTTCGAGTATTTTTAGAATGGTTAGCCAGTGCGCGCTGTATCAAGAGATCTGTCACTGAGTCAACTGGCATGGTTTCGATTCCCGTGACAAGGAGTGTTGTCGCCTGTTTAACCTCGTGGGCTTTCTCTAGATCCTCCGGTTCCCTCACGCCACTAAACACACCTACGCGCAAGCGAATTATTGAAATTAAATTAAACCGTATGTTAGTCCCGAAATAATGGATTTTAACGTCCTTTTGTTCTTCTCCTAACCAGACTAATGAAAACGGGCATACGTCATACAATGTGCTAACGGGAAAATTTTGCCCGGACAGTGGCATTACAGCCTACTCTTATACGGGATATTTTACGTGTACGGATGTTTTTTTTCTGGGATCGAGGACCCGACCTCCAGGCTAACGAGCCAGCGTCTTACCCACTTAGCTACCGTGACCCTCCAGGAGCTTTAAAGAGTCAGGGTCAGCGTATCAAATCTTACAAAGAAACTGTAATTTATCATGATGGAGAAGAATTTACGTTGTATATCGCAACCACAGTATTTAGGGGCTGGGTTGGTGTATTGTGGGAACACCTGATAACTCATCCCAAAGACATCTCATCCGAAGAAAACTCATCCCAATATAAGACAGCTCATCCCCAGTAAGAAGGCAACGCATCCCAAAATATTAGCTATACTGAAACTCATACATATAGATAAGGATAAAATGCCATATTCTGACGAATTGGGACATTTTGTATAATAAAGACTCCCAAGAAGTGTCTGGTAGCTTAATGAGTTAGGATTAGGTAATCAATGCTTTACGAGATATTCAGAACAACATTATTGTATTGGTGATTTATATAATAATAATCACGTATAAAGAATTCATTCTAGTTTTAATTAGCTTGAGTTATTTCAACAATTGTTTCGAGGAAATCACGGTTCATAAAATATAGAATTTACAAGAAATCATTCTATCTTTTATTAGCTAGAGTTGTTTCAACGATTGTTTTGAGGTAATCACGGTTCATAAATATAGTATTTACATGATAATCTGTGTTCTAAAACACTAAGTTTATCATCAATATCGTCCTTACCTGCTTCAATTACAATTAGCATCAATACATGTAAGATAGGCCTTTATCTATTTCACAATTATCATGAATACAGGTAAGTTGGATCTATATATATTTCACAATTAGCATGAATTCAGGTAAGGTGGGCCCTTATCGATTTCATATAAACAGACAGGTGATGCATGTACCGTGTCTAGTTAGGAAACAATATTTCATTTCTCTTGACTCTCTCATTTATTGAATAATAACAACTCCGAACCATTCATTAGTGCTATGCACGATCGCCATTGATAATATATCGTCGATACGTAATGACTTACAACTCCTTTTAACATCCAAGTATTCGATTTTAATCGATTGTTTCGTGTTTCGAAATTATTTTATGTCTTAACTTGCGGTTGACTGGCATAGCACGTCACAGATATAGCCATAAAGGGAACATACTACAATTCCTAAGCCGGAAGTGGTAGTCCATCGCCTCCAGGCCTATGTTACTCCTGGATCCGAGCTAACCATATACACTACATTTCAGCCACGGGAAGGACCTAGTGTGGGCACTAAACCTGATCCCTGATCAGACAGACAGACAGACAGACAGACAAATGACAGTCATAAATATTAGTCAGGCCCGGCGGAGTGGACCCTCGTCTATACGGACCTACGATGGAAGCCCCCCCCCTCCAATCAAGAATTGCTTTCGCCAGCCCTGTTGGTACAGATTTGAAAATATGTTCCTAAATGGAGTTTATTGTCGTCATACAAAATACACACGTTTCGAGGATACCAAAGTTTCTAGGATACCAAATAATTATTCTATTATTCTAGCTACTGTGTTTTGTTGTATTGTTTCGGAATTCTTATATCTAGAATGCCTGTTGTTTCTTGCAATATTATGTATCATTGTCACACAAATAACAGACGTTTCTGGGTGATCGAACAATTATACATTTGCCGTTTATTGTGGTTTTGTGTGTGTGTGTGTGTGTGTGTGCGGGCGGGGGAGGGTACTGTTAAAGATGCATTATTCCAGAGCTAAATGTTCCCGTTATTAGACAAGAAAATACCATAATTACTAAACTTGAACGGTTCGGCCATATAGTGATTTAATCTAAAACAGTAATGTGGTTAAGATGATAAATAGTCCATGAAGACATCTTTCAAAAGTACAGACAGTGATAACTTGGCTCAGAATGAAATAATTTAAATGCAATTGTCCATAATATTCATTTTGCACAATCTGTTTTGTAATTATTGCATCAGGTACAGCCAGATTTTGTTGTAAAAAAACAGAATTAAATTTATCTACCGATTGCCATCATAGCTAAAAGGTGTGTCATTTCATGTCTGATTTGGTTGTCTTTCAAATATGCAATATTCGCACAGTTTGAACTTATGACGTAAGACATTTGATTAATCTAAGCAATCAGCGTTGATGTTTCTAATGGGTTATCCACATTTCCATACAACTTACGCAAAACTTGTAAAAGTCCGTTTCATTGGCTAATCCCTCACATTATCAAGAACGCAGATTGGATTCCAACGGTGCAGATCATCACGTGATATTTCCGATGATGACATAGTATGATGTATTCAATCCATTCTTCGTTTAGACAGCGAGATTGACAGTCAGTTGTCGTGGGTTATCCACACCTTGTCCTTCGTCATAGTCGACTTGTCCCTCCACCTACATTTTTTTAACTCAGATTTATAAAAATATTGTTCCACAATACTTAAAAAAAAAATTTGAACTATAAAAAACGAATCAAAACAGGTTCTATGTTTTAATAAGATTGAACAAACCTTGCTACCAGGAAAACAAGTCGGAAATAACAGCAAATATGATATGTTTATTTTTGGAAAACAAGTGCGTGCGTGCAGTTTGAAATATTATCTTGTATATAACGGGGTCATTATTGGTTGACATGAAAGCGTTTATTAAGATGATTGAATGGAAGCTAGAAGAATCTAATTAATACCTGTCGAGAAATAAATTAGGCTAATATTAAATGCATTAAGAAAATAGCCAAGAATTCACCTCAGTCTGTTAAAGTAAATATTGTTGAGTGGAGCCCAGTAATTGAATACATATGTTGAAAAGAGCAAAGTGTGTGGTATACTAACAGTATCTTCCAGTTAGTAAGGTTTCTAAGGAATGAGATTTTAAAGTCTGGGTTTTTTTTAGGGTAAAAAACAACACTTTGGTTTGTGCATTTGGCTGTGTGGCATTATTACATTGACCATGGAGAAAAAATTTAGTTCAAAAAGAGAGAGAGCGCGCGCGCGAGAGAGAGAGAGAGAGAGGGCGCGAGAGAGAGAGGGAGTAATTGGAGGAATGATAATATCCTCTCATTTAGAGCGCTAGACAGAGGGCGACACAAAGAGGAGGGAGAGAGAGAGAGAGAAAGAAAGACAGAGAGAGAGAGAGAGGGTGAAACGTTCACTGGATGCAAACTGGGTCATTGTGGTACAACCTTTGATACCATTTTAAGGAAACTTGAGGACCTAGGGATAAACCTAGGAAATTGGGAACGCGAGACATATTACCAGTTAAATCCGGACAGGAGAGAAAAAATGAAATTTAACGTCCACTGGTCATAAACTAGGTAATTTCACCCGGGGAGGAAACCTGCAGAAAACCCACGACATTAGGCAGGCGAACCCACGATATTAAGCAGGTGAATCCACTCCGTGTTACATACAAACCTGTAGTCGACACCACGCCACTTGACTCAAGGACAAACCTTCCGATAACACGGTAGACAACTAGGCCCGAAGTTGTATAATTCAAGGGGTTTGGACGGCCTAGTGGTCTAGATTGCCGCGCTTCGATCTCTAGCTGACCGGCCACCTCTGGCTTGCGGCTGTGGCATCGAGCCCTGGTGTGAGCGTATGTGGCATGGAGATAGGGGCGTCTTCTCAACCTGGTGGGTTTCCTTCGGGCACTCCGGTTTCCTCCCACTGCAAACGAATTATGAAATACAAATTAAACCATATGTTAGTCCCGATTGACCTAGTTGTGCTGAGTGGACGTTAAACTCCATTTTCCTCTCTATATATATATATAATTCAAATCTAAGCGGATGTAGCATTTTTAATAATTTGTTTTTATTTATTTCCATCTTTTTTGTAAACGGTTTTTAAACTTTCATAGCCATAATTACACATTTTTTTTTTCATCATTTGATCTAATCTATTTAGCGAATAGAAAACTGATAGGAAATGGAACGTCCAGGTAAAAAATTCTCCTCTTTTCTTCATTCTGACAAACATTAATTCATATAAGCTAGCTGTCTGCACTCTATAGGCGTCTTCAGATAACAATAATGTATATATGACGAGTTTCCGGTATATGACGGATGTGTCAAACTATGGGGGTCATTAGTCAACGACTCTGATGATGTTAATTGTTATATAAACACTAACTCGCTTTGACAAGGCTTGGATGTCAATCTCATCCTTGCAACAATTATACGCTTTGGGAGGAATGATTCGTTAATTAATACCCAGGAATACACGCGGTGATTGTTCAGATAGTAAAGGGACAATCCCGAATTCAACAGGGGCTCAAACATAAAAGTCTGAGAATATATGAAAATAAAACGCCAAAATATAGGGGAACGGTGTATTTACCTTCTCAAAATAATTTCAACTCGAAATATTGAGTCGTTTGGACGTGAACGCCAAAACTGCTGATCCGGACACGTAATCCTTTTAAGATTTTGGGTCGTTGGGTGACCTTAAACCGATTACGGTTACTTGAGAGAGTTATGCAGTGAATAACCCATGTGTCGTACTTGATAGAGAAAGGCAAATTTCAACTACACATTATTTTTATAAAGAAATGTTTGGTTTAATCCAGATACCACAAAATACACATTGGGTCACCGGTCTGAAATTCCAGATGAAGACTGACGGATTTAAGTAGTTTGAAAACGTATCATAAATACTTAAGTAGTTGCTCGGCCCTTGACTCGAATATTTTAAGGGATTTAACACAAAATTAAGCAGTCTTATTTCTAAAACAAATATCAGGATTAGACCTATGAAAATGTAAAGCTACAAAATGCAAGGTGACATTTAGCGCTACAGACGCCAGTCCAGTGCTTCTTAACCTGTTTTTGCCAACAGCACACCTTGGAGCGCACGAAAACATAGTGGCACACCAGGCTAAATATGTATGAAAAATATTTGAATTTTTCAAAATCAAAACATGGTACGCCATAAAGCATACAACCGTAGACCCAGACTATTTATTGACACATAGATTGGCTCAAACACAGCTATGATCCTACCAATAGACACCAGTACACGCCCGTGAATACTCATTGGGATCACGTAACTTTTCGCGCTTTCTTAATTTGTCGTTCAACATGTCTCGGCACACCTGTTAGAGAATCACTGCTCTACTCTTGGAACCTAAGGGGACTGGGTGGCCAAATGGTTAAAGCGTGCCTTCTTCTTCTTTTTGGTGTTTAACGTCTGCTTCCACTTAAGTGATATCGCAGACAAGACATAGGAGAGCCGAAGCTGCTTCCTGTTTTTGAGAATATGATTTTGCAATCTTTCCATTTTTGGCCTTAGGCCATGGATTTGGTTTAGTGGGAATTTCTACCCTTTATTTAATAAAAAACATATCGTTTGGTAGATGGTCTCTTCTGCTTCTGGATTGGTAGATGTCATCTTTGTGGGATTAGTTTTTAGGTGCTAGGCCTGTCTACTCGTGATTTGTATAGCGCCAAATCCATCCAAAAGATGCCGAGCTCGTCTAATCATGACTCCCTCTTACTCCACTATCCCGCCAGTTATGCAGATGTTATATTGTTATTTTTGTTAGTACCAGGGATTAAGGTCAATTTTTAGCACATCTGATCCATGGTTTGACACAAGTTAAGCATTATGATTATGATTAGAGTGTTGTAAACCCCATTGAACCATTGAAACCACGTGACTTTTCGCCATTTGCGAGGGGATCAAAAACCGGGTAAAGCATCAAATCGGCTGTTTTAATATGTAACTCGTGCGAAAAACCGATGCCTAAATTTCGGGAAATCGGCATCTTTTCAGTCAAACTAACCCAGCCAATCAGGAGCTACTACTGCGGGGGGGGGGGGGGTCCGAACCTCTTTCAGACTGATTAATGGCCGGTAACCAACTCAACTAGGTCATTTCGAGACGAACATATGGTTTAATTTTATTTCAATAAGTCGCTTGGGCGTAGTGGTCTTTATAGCAATGGGAGGAAACCGGAAGAGCTAGAGAAGCCCCACGAGGTTTGAGTCTCAAATTGTATCAATGAAATAAATGACCGGAGATGAAAATCTAATCGGGTTGAATTATCTAATGAAGCCGGACGTACGCCATACAATCCGCTATGACGGATATTTTCCCGGACAGCGACACCACGGACCGACTGTCAAGGTTAGGTTTACGTGCACGCTCCATCAAATCAGAAACACATTCTACGAAACTTTTAAAGCTGGACTTTGGGCCATTATTCAGGCTTTGGAATCTTTGTCCTCACTGCCAGAAATAAATAACAAACAGCTTGATCACCAATTAGTAGCAGACATTATCGTCACCTCTTATCGTACAAGTTCATCTGCAATGCCATTGTCCATTGCTGGCTCCCCAGTCACGTGGATATAAAAAGAATAGATTGCCAGAAATGATAGAATTTGTAATTTATGCAATTCAAATAACTTTGAAGATGAATATCATTTTATATTCTGCTGTCCATTATATACAGATTTAAGAGAACAACTTATTATAGAAATCACCCTTCACTCCAAAAATTCATAGATAACATTTCTTCAACATCACCAGTTATTTTAAACTCATTAATAAAATATATACATTTATCATTTATTAAACGTCAGTCTATTCAAGAAGATATTTTTCCCTAGAATTGTACATTCTTTTCTAACTTTTTGTACTATTTGTATCATTAACACCTTCACATTACATATTTATTGTATTTGCAATAAGTTATGAAACTTTCATCAATACATGAATTGCCAATTTGGAAAACAATGTGCATTGTGGGAGAGAGGGGGAAAAACTTACGAGGAGCGACCATTGCGCCGATTTTACGTTAATTTTAGTGATGGGTTATATTTCATATGATGTGATAGAGACACAGATAGTTGATGCACTAAAATTAACGTAAAATCGGCGTTTTTCGAAATTTGATCAGAGAAATCCCATGCAAAGCAATGGTCGCTCCTCGGAAAATTTTCCCTTTCTCTCCCACAATGCATATTGTTTTCCAAATTGGCAATTCATGTATACAAATTACTTACTTACTTAGATCAAGCAGAATTTTTACCGATCTTTCCTTGTCTGATTTTGTATTTACAAACAGGGATTAATGAATTTGTTTACGGTCGCTGAAAATGGGCTTGGAATCTCACAGCCTATCTTGGAGGATTAGCCAACCTCATATAGATGACACGGGAAGGGTGAAGTTTTTTTTGTGTCGCCCTCGGATAGGTCATACCTTTTAACCCAAGTTTTCATCTTGAAGCGAGAACTTCAACTCGACCATGTTAACCGTCATATCTCTAAAACACATCTCGATTAAATGCCAATCATCTCAAGTATATTAGATCTAAATGTTACCATTGTCTGTCAGTACGTCAATTAGGAGTTATTCCACGAGAAATCCATGCAATATCATGCAGAAGGTGAGAAGGTGGGGGTCGGCTAATTGAGTTCATATTCACAGGGTTTTGTCGACCCATCGAACTCCTCATCCAAAATCGCCGATTTTCAGAAATCGATCGTTTCTGCGATACAGCCCGATTACGTTTTTTGGATGATTTTCGTCATTTTCAGGTCAAATTGTTACCATTTTTGTCACATTGCTACAGCCGTTAATCAACCATTGGCGAACTCGGTTTTAGTTTGTGATTATAGTCTGGAGCAGGGTTTGGAATAAAAATGAAATCATTTTATTTGCAGCTTGACCAGTTCTAGCAACATAAAAAATAAATTTTTTGTCAGCTAACTTGCAACCACATGAAAATTTGTGTCGACAGTTACCCAAAACTTAGCCCCCCCCCCCATTTTTCGGATTGTTTTGCAACTTCTTAACTCCTCATACTCATTTGGTTTTCAATATTTTCGAATGTGATATGGTTTCCGCGATAGAGCAACATGCAAACAGCAAATTGTATTCTTGATGACTTTTAAATTGAAGGTCGCATAAAGAATATTCATGGAAATTAGTGTGTGTGGGGGGGGGGGGGCATAATTTTCGACTTTTATCTGCTCTATCTCATTTATATTTTAAAGTTTTGGATTGAAGTTTTGCATGTGCCATGTACAGAAAATTGTTCAAATAATAATTATTGTGACATTGTAATTGGTTTTTATATGCCCACGTTTTCATGTGTACGTAACATGCCGTCGCCCCTGTCCGTCTGTCCATCCATCCACAATTATTTGTGGACTCTCTACAGGTCACAATTCTTATCCGATTTTGCCGACACTGGAAATATAGGTTTATCTCATCTGCTTTTAATGTTGGCATGTATCGGATCGAAACTCCATGGATTATGTCCCCTGATTGTCCGAAATATCATGTTTCTAGCTTGTGGACCCTATAGAGGTCACGATTTTGAACCGATTTTGATGAAACTTGACATGCATGTTTAGTTTATAACCAAAAGATCTTGGTTCCTCTTTCGATTTTTACGCATATCTGATCGTAATTTCTTCAATTATTGCCCCTGATTATACGAAAAATCGCCCATTTTAGCTTGTGGTCCCTCTGAAGGCCATAGTTATTATCCGATTTTAAAATATATCACCGTAACACCGTAGTAAAGGTTGAGTTTGAATTTAGTGAAAGTAGAACCAAAACAAATTGGACGCCGCTTGTACGCGAATAGGGTAAAAAATATGGTACATCAAGGTTGTGGACCCTGTAGAGGTCACAATTTTAATCCGATTTTAGTGAAACTTGAAATGCATGAATATCACCCACAGATCTGGATTCCTTTCGATATTTGCGCATATCAAAGTGTAACTTAATGAATTATAGCCTTTGATTGTAGGAAAAATTACTTTCTGTTTTGCTTGTTCTCTATCCATCTCTCGAAAAAGTGGGCATATCCAGTCTGGCAGCCGCCGGCCTATATTTCGGAAATCTGTTACTAGTGTTTAATGTTTTAAAAAGCGGCGTAATTTTCCTTAATATTTTTCCGGTTGTTGGAAATACCATGGTGAAGAGTTGTTTAAACTAAATAACTGTAAAATCCGGGGGGGGGGGGGGCTAAGTTTCTGTATCTATTCCGGTTTCTGAGCTATGGAACTTACTTACGGGTTCCTGCAAATACTATAAGGGTGTATAGTAGAGGTGTTCTTTTCGGGACCTTTTTGTGTGGACTGAGTGAAAATGGAACATTGAAAGGTGCCAAAAAAAGAGATATAAGGTGCCATCAAACAAAATTACCTGATCCAACTGTGAGTAACGTAAACCATGTTTCGAATACTTCGATCTTTACTAAGTTTTGTCGACACACCGTGGAATGCTCTGCCTATGGATTTTCAATGTAAAGGATGTCTTCACCTCAGTCCTAAGTGATAACGTTGGGATGAACAAATCACTTTTCTATCTTAAGAGAGGTGATTTAAAATCAAAAATCCCGCCTATCAGAGCAATCAATTTCCATTCTGTTTTAACATCATTTGTAGCGACAGAAACGGGTGCAAGATTGGCGGCGATCTCTTTCCTTCATTCTTTGAACCTAATGTACTACCAGGTCGACCAAACCCTGTGAATATGAAGTCAATCGGCCGACCCCCACCTTCTCACCTTCTGAATGGCTTTCTCGTGGAATGCCCCTATTGCACAACCAGAGGTATACATGTATATATAATAATAAAGTGCTTACAATTTTAAAGGAGACAGAGCTTTATATAATAAATTTTAAATTATATATATTATCATGTTATTTTGTTTCATTTACAATTTTAATATTTATATAAATATTTGTTTTTTCTTCATTAAATAGTCTGTGCTATTTTGATAGTACTCGGGCGTTTTTTTTGAGACTCCGTTCAAATCTGGGATAGTCCCTTATAAGATATTTTGGCGCTACTTTATATAAAAGTTGTGAATTTTGCTAATATTTTTTTTTTCACGACCAAACTGTTTTTTTGTGAATGGCGACTAACAGGCATCATATGTTATGGTTGATCATATTATTATGCTACTGTATTTGGGAGCCACGGTGAGTAAGTAAATAGGATGTTTGTTCGCTAACCTGGAGAAGGGGGGGGGGGGTGGAGTGAACAGGTCGATCCTTGACGAACTGGGAGCCACGCCACTGATATCGATGATGTTATACATTGTACTAGAAGATATAGCTTAGCTTCATTGACTAGCGGTCTTATATGTAATCGCCAACTCGGGGGGGGGGGATATATGCAAGCTCAATACGAACTTAAACCAGCATTAATCAGTGATAATTCGTTGTCTATACACCTGTCTCTGATATTGTTACTTTTCACCAGATGAGTCAAGAAATAGATCAGCATGTAAAGGAGGAAATTTGGTTTCCAATGGAATAAAAATTACATGTTGATAGATGTTGATTCATAGACTCTTCTAGTTTATCTTCCGGGGAGAGACAGAGGGGGGGAGGGGGGCTAAGAAATATTGATATTGCCACAGTGACATTTTAGGTTTTTTATATTTTATGTTACGTGGACGGGTGGATAAAACACATTTTATGCCGTACTAGAGGGTCGTCGTTTGGATCGGAAGAACAATTGAGTGTCCAACACTAACTATAAAATACTTCGAGAATTTTGTTAAGTAGTTATTCTGCTGCCATTTAATGGAATTTAGAAAGTTTATTTAGTCTTTGTGCGTAAGCCAAATATTGAACGGAATAGAACCGCATTACTAAACAATATACTAAATTTTGGATATGTCGGCCATTTAGGACAGAGATCTATTCTCGAAGCATGAAGCAGATGGATCGCCGTGTGTATAGTGATACTTGCGTACACGTGAAGTATTCTATACAGCTCCAACAAATGTGTGTGTGTGTGTGTGTCTCTCTCTCTCTCTCTCTCTCTTTCTGTCTCTCTCTCTCTTTAAAATAATTATAAGTAGCATATACTGCCTTTTGGCGGGCCTTTTGGCGGGAGTTGCCTAGCTTTTTTAAGTTACTTTTTTTTATGACAATATATAAAACAATGATGGTAGATAAAAGAACAGTCTGTTGTAGTGAGTTTTTATTGTTTATTATAGTGACCAATATAAAACAATGTTGGTAGATAAATACATCAACAGTCTGTTGTACTGTATTATTGTCAACAAGATCAGCTTATAAAACAATGGTGGTAGATAAATCAACAATCTGTTGTTCTGGTATATTATTATAGATTATAGATCAACATATTGATTCACCACGTGAACATTCCATTAATCCTGAAATTATTCTTCTGTTTTTATTCCCGAGTTAAGATACTTACTAATACAACGAGATAATAATTACCTCACAGAGTTTAATTCGCTGATCTGTGGTCAATAAATTAATTCGCTGATTTGTGGTCAATAAAAAGCTGAAACGATCCTCGGCCTCCAGGGTTTTGTATATTCCCAAACCAAAATATGAAACCCTTGCTGACATATCAACTGGTGTAGCGAAATCGAAACCCTGGAATAAACTACCACGTATTCTAACAGGGTGTCTCTCTTTGGAAAGTTTCAAGACATGTGTAAAAACTTATCTCTTTCACAAAATATTCAGTACATAACAATTCGTTTATGTGTTTATTTAATTTAAATAGTGTATATGTGTGCATAATTATTCGTGCACACCGCCGTTGAATACATTAGAGATGTAATAATGAGCGTCATATTATATTTAATAAACATTAAACATAATCGGACGGAAAGAAAAATCGACAGTTGACAGTCTCGGTTACTATTATTGGTCGTTTATACCGTACAGTCAACTTATAAGAACCATTTATACAGAGTGCGAACGCATTTGACTAATAACTAACTATTGAATAAAATCGCCTATACTAATTAAACGACAACTCGAACGCGACCGAAAGTTTAATCGCTGGGAAAACTGTAAAGAATGGCCAAAAGAGCAAATTGTTGGGAACAGTTTACAAGAACGATTTACTCTAACCATTTTTATTATAGCTTGGACACATGAGTCAAAATTTTACGGCAAATTTTATCACCCACTGTGTCTGGACCTACGACATTCGGCCGTGCTTAGATCAAAATCACAACGTTATACATTTCGATTTAAGGATACTTTCCCGGAAAAATATTTATCGGGTGGTTATTTAAAATAAAAGTATGCCAAATTTGGTATATATGGAAAGTATAGACACCCAATCTTACTAGAAAAATACTGGATTATCCGAAATACGCCCATGGGGCAAGCACTGGGCAAAATGTCAGGGTATCACTAACTTCAACCCCACTGTTATCTGCCAGTTTATTGTGTGCCGTCTTAAGCGAGGGAGTGGTTGCTATTTCGTGATCAAAAGGTTCGGCGATTTTGGTAACATTGAGGGTTGTCAACGTACAAAATACTCTGCAATTAAATGGCGGAAAAATGAATTGACAGAAATAATTAAGAATTTACTAAGGCCTCAATATGTATGGTAAATGTACAGTTAGTATTAAAAAATACATTCTGAAAAATGGACCCTGCCACGATGAAGCTAAGTTAACAGACATTGCGTCTAAAACCAGTTTACTTATAGCTATATGTATCTCCAGCGAATACAAAATTTTGAGAGGAAATTGAAGCAAATTTTGGATAGATTGGTTACTTTGATTATTTTTTCAGTCCAAGTGTATTATTAAATCACAAAGTTTGTACTAGGGAATGTACCTTTAAATGCCATGCCAATATGATAAAGGAAAAATTGGAGGGGTGATTTTCCCCGTGTCGAATTTTGGATTAGAGGCGTGCGCGCCGGAAGAAGTAAAATCGCCTGCCTAATCCCGTGAGTTTTCTCTCCGTCTCCTGTCCCCCACCCCCGTTCAAGATTCCTACATTTATACGAATTATTGAAATAAAAATGTATCATGCGTTAGTCTCAAATAGACCTAGTTTGTGTTGATTGAACGTTACACTCTCTCTCTCTCTCTCGGTGTCTCTCTGTCCTTCGCTCTCTCTCTCTCGGTGTCGCTCCGTCTCTCTCTCTCTCTCTCTCGATGTCTCTCTGTCCTTCTCTCTCTCTCGGTGTCGCTTCGTCTCTCTCTGTCTTTCTCTCTCTCGGTGTCTCTGTCTTTCTCTCTCTCTCAGTGTCTCTGTCTCTCTCTCTCTCTCACACGCACCCCCCATCCCCATCGAGCGACCGGTACATAGACATGTTAAATATTATTATCTTAATATCTCACTTACCTGTACATAGACATATTAAATATTGTTAAAATTAACCAAACGCCTTGCTATGATATTTATCTTAACAGATAATGGTGGGATGTAGCAGAGCGACCTAGACATAGACATATTAAATATTGTTATCTTAATATCTCACTTACCTGTACAACAACAAGTTAATAATTATAACGCATCTGCTAACAACCACTTCACAAAGGTATCAATCAATAAATCGTCAATGATATTTACAAAATGTCCACAGAAGAAACACAAAGTTGATAACAATATCCGTTCCGTTAAAAGCCTACACAATAGAAAATCAATTCACATAAAAAGATCGTCTAGAACTTAATTAACGATGTTTTAACACCTTGTTTAGTAAACTAACAACTAAATATCATAAACTTGAGAAGATAAAGTTTGAACTATTGGTACGTTGAGACAGAATGTAACATCTCTCTCTCTCTCTCTCTACTAACTGATAACTAACAACTACTGTGTGTATAGAGTGGGTGGGTGTGATTATATTATACCAATAATTATCTCTAAACCAATGTGGTACCACCTTTACAAACTACAGGCATACATTAATTCGTATACATAAAATAGATATGTATATATGTAGTTCATTGGGATATCATATTAACTAGTATTTCAGCTAGTCTCGGTCACCCTGAATGACATCGCGCCTGGTACGTTCGTGCATTTTTTATGCGCGAACTCTTACTTTTTCTATTACTGGCACGCGCACGGGCACTATTTTTTTTGTTTTACATGTACCAAAATCTGGGATTTCGCGCGTAGGTACTTTTGAGGTATTAGGTCTGTTAAGCATACCACTTGCCACTGTACCGGTGTATCGCTAATTTTAAACCGAATGTTTGAAGACCGTTCATATTAATTACGCACAGAATTTTCAGTACAGTGTTGATCATTGCTCAAATTGTTGCTAAGGAAACCAACGGGATTATTTTCTCAACAGTGTATGAACTTATTCATAGCGATAATATCCTTACACCGAGAGAAAGTATCTAGTCTCGGTGAATAGAACCATGGTTGTCTGGTAGAAAATTACTTTTGTATTTTTTGGAACGGTAAACAGTGTTTTTAGAAGCAAACTAACCTGCCGCACATGACGAAGTCATTATACTAATAATAAAAAGGCGAGGACTCTTTTTGCAGCGGAGGCTTATCACTGAGTAATAGGTCAAGGTTAAAACATACAGTACGCGTATCGCGGAGGTTTGATGAAACACGATATTACCGTGTTTTTTATCGTGGAATTCCGTAAATTACCAAGTGAATATCGAATGTCATGATACGACTGACAGAGCAGCCCGGAGTCGAACAATCGCCGCCCGAGCTGTCTTCGTCAGCTAGTTTCAAAATGGCGTACAACCAGTGCAAGTGGGAAAAGACGACAATAAAATCAGAAATATCACTCCTGTCTAACAAATCATAAAGCTGCGGTGTTACGGTGGCGGCATAGTATTTCACCGTAACACCACAGCCACTCTAACCATTCATAATACATCTAACTATCACTCCCTACACATTTCCCCGTCGTCTACTTTCCCAAACGTCAACAACACATCTCATACATCCATTTCGCTGATTAACCCTTGTACCACATCTACTGGATCATATTAACTATAGTATTCCAGCTAGTCTCGGCCACCCTGAATCATATTAACTATAGTATTCCAGCTAGTCTCGGTCACCCTGAATCATATTAACTAGTATTTCAGCTAGTCTCGGTCACCCTGAATCATATTAACTAGTATTCCAGTGTGTCGATCTATTAACAGAAGGAGGAGTCAGAAACGTCTGTTAGAATCTTCGTTAATCTTTATTCACCAGTATTATATACGTTGATCACATGACTATACAGTAAGAAGAAGAATGAAACAAGATTGTTATCTCCTTATTATATTGGTCAGTTTATCCCACACCTACACCTTTGCCCTATTTAGTATTATTAACTTTGATCATCACCTTTCTCGGTACAAAGACAGATTGTAGGAGTTTTATGATTAGACTTTTATTAACTTATGTAAGAATTTTATATAAATTATTAATTGGACATTTTGTAACTTGCCAAGACCATACTCTAGATTTGCAACGGATTTAAACACCATTTGCGGTTAATGATTTAATTAAAAATGAATAATGGAGACTTTATTTAATATCGTAACAAAGCTAGCAATGGAAATCAAGACCAAGAATGAAGCAAATGAAATGAAATGGGGTGTGTCGCCCTACTGTTCTGCTCCGACTAGGCTAATGAAGACGGGTCCAGAATGAAATAGGATGTATCGCCCTACTGTCCTGCTCCGACTGGGCTTATGAAGACGGATCCCAGGACACCCCTCTAAATGCCAAACAGGGAGTTTTTATCTTCTAAATAAAATGGTTTTGCTTATTTCAAAAAACTTCATTCTGGGCCCGTCTTCATTAGCCAAGTCGGAGCAGAACAGTAGGGCGACACACCCCTCTAAATGCCAAACAGGGAGTGTTTATCGACATTGTAACATGCTATTTAAATTACGACTTTAAAAGAAATTATTAAAACAGAGGAGTGTTATTGTCCAATACACAGTGTCTTATTGACCAATCAAAACGCGACGTTCACTCGTAAGCATGTTACAATGTATATTTTTTAACTATGATGTCGAGAACGCTCATCTTTTTATCTGAAGTTTGCAAAAATGTATCTTTAATAAATCTGTTTTGTGCCGTTTGTCTAATGGTTTGGATTGTTCGTTTTATTTTATTTATACCTTTTGATAATAGAATGAGTAGTTCGATCGATCATATTTTAAGTTCTAGGATTACCATCGGCGTCGCCAATTTGAAAATTGGAAGCCGTTTGTCTTTCAAGTTGATTCGACGTAATTTCAAGAACTTCTTTCTAAAATCGTTCAACATGGTGGCAATTAAAAACAGTTTCAATGACATTCTCTAGACAACAATTCCAACCCTCTTTTAAATTAAATTTTAACACCGTAAATATTCAGGAATCGATACACCACAAACATCTTGGTCTTATTTTACAAAGTAATTGTCAGTGAGACAACCATATTGAAATGTAAAACGCTCTATTGACTGTTCCATGGTTTAAAATATCGCATTTCTCGTAAGAAATTATCTACAATGTATTCATCTTATTTGAGTATGCTGACGTCGTTTGGGACAACTGGAACAAATTCGAGTCCTTTAAATTAGAAAAACTCCATTCAAATGCACTGAGAATGATAACAGGTCTTGTTCGCGGCACTTACTATGAAATCTGGATATTACCCACTATCAGAGTGAGAGAGAAATTAGGTTTAACGTCAACTCAACACAACTAGGTCATTTCGGGACTAACATATGGTTTTAATTTATTTCAATAATTCGCTTGCACGTAGCGGTCTTTAGCAGTGGGAGGAAACCGGAGTGCTTGGTGGAAACCCACGACGTTGAGAAGGTGCCCCTATCTCAATGCCACATACGCTCACACTAGGGCTCGAAACCACAGTCGCAAGCCAGAGGTGGCAGGCCAGCTAGAGGTCGAAGCGCGGCACTCTAGACCACAAGGCCATCACATCCACCCACCTCCTTACCCACTATCAACAAGACGTATAAGGCACAAGCTCATTCTTACGTATAAAATCGTCAATAAAATGGTTCCCCCCTTTTTAAGCCTATACTAGTGCCACCTAAAATTCTTACCCTGTTCGTAATAACATTGAACTGAAACATATTGCTGCTAATTATTATAAAAACTCCTTTTTACCTTCAACTGTTGAGCTTTGGAACAGTCTTTCCCATGATATTCAAAACGCATCGACTATACAAAATTTCAAAATTAAATTAAGCTCGACTGACCATAAAATACCAGAATCTTATTACCATGGTGAACGTAACTTTCAGATTATTCATTCCATACTTCGTAACTGTAAAAGTGCTCTTAATTTAATATGAAAGAAATGCCTCAACATTTCAGGCCTAAAGAACGAGCAACAATAGGCAGGTTTCAGGCCTAAAGAACATCAAGCAATAGGCAGATTTCAATCTTTACATAGAAGTTCTTGTAGATTTTATTTTTGACAAATGTGCGTTAGGTTTAATTTGT
Source organism: Patella pellucida (assembly GCA_917208275.1). NCBI lineage: Eukaryota > Metazoa > Mollusca > Gastropoda > Patellidae > Patella > Patella pellucida. Next base: position 5,597,678 of record OU795037.1, read on the forward strand.
TGTTGTACTTTTTCCTCTTTTAACGCAATGAGTGAATGAATAATATGAATGAATGAAATGAGGTTTAACGTCCTACTATTATACAACTAACCTTGGCTAATGGAGGACGGGCATACGCCATACAGTGTTCTACGGAGGAAATTTTGCCCGGGCAGCAACGCTACGGCCTACTCTTATATCGAAATCCAACTGCCAATGGATCTTTTACGTGCACTCTATTGTGTACATGGGACCTCGGTTTTTCGTCCCATCCGAATGACTAGGCAGCTGGCCTTGTCAGGCTCTCCTTCTGCATCACTGACAAGGGGAAATCACGTCGGAAAATCGAGATGAACTTTCTCGGCCAATGCAGGGATCGAATGAAACTGGGCATGTTAGTACCCACTATCCACACAAAACTCTCGTTATCCACCGAAGGTCATCGGTCCCGCGATTTACTACATGATGAAATATGGCGTCTGTCAGAAACGTTCCTGGCGTTATAAATAGTTAACGAGTTTTAGTCGATGTAGCGGAAAATGTCATCAATTACTACCCCTCGGATTGGTTTGTAATTGTCTGTTTTGTGTGTTTACAACAAATTAAATGTATTACCGTACCGTTACGCCTCTCCACCTCGCATTATAAAGATCAGCAGATACAATTAGCGTGTATATTCTAAAATTAGCACCATGACATGCGCAGTTCATATTTATGACCCTTTAACCTTGTAATCATTCGCGAAAGAGTTCGCTGTGTATTTGTAAATACTTTATTATTTTATTATAAGTATAACCCCATTTTCCATTAATTATACACATATATATCTGAAGACGCCTATAGAAGGCATAAAGCTAGCTTATATGACTTAATGTATGTCGGAATGAAGTAAAGTGGATAATTTTTTACCTGGACGTATTTTTTAAAAAACTTTATGTATATATGTATATATTATCATTTAAATGGTTTCCACAGTGAGTATTGTTGATCATTGTTTATAGAAACCAAGAATCTTGGTGCGTAGTTAATGTAAATGAGTAGTTAGCGGAGGTAAGCTAGGACTGCAAGGGAACTCTAGGAGATTGGCTTGCACCTTTTACAACTGCGCATCTATTGACGGACTTCAGTCATGTTCGATTTCGATCCGTGTGTTCACCGAGAAAGTTCATCGGAATTTTCCGGCGAGGTCCCCCCCCCTTGTCTGTGATGCAAGACAGAGGACCTGACAAGGGGTCACGTATAGTCGTTCGGGTGGGACGAGAAATAGCTTCCATGTGCATTGGCGTGCAGATAAGGATCTCTTGACAGTTGGAATTCGATATAAGAGTGGGCAGTAGTGCCGCTGCCCGGGTAAAAGTTTGCTCATATACACTGTATGACGTATGCCCGTTATTCATTAGCCCAGTCGAAAGAGAACAGTAGGACTTTAAACTCCATTTTATTTCATTGTGAAAGCAATGAACTAGTGTATTACAACTGATGTAGTTTGTCGATATGTAAAAACAGCAACCCATTGTTAATAGATCTGATCAACTTAAACAATCGTCTTATACCTTGACATTCAAGTAAAACACTTGTATATCTTGACAGATGATGTGAATCTCAGTAAAACTTCTTCAGATTTAATCCTGAGATTTAATCTTTTTTATACTCTTATATTACCTAACAGCACTCAATGTTGTCACTATTAATCAACACAGTCGTACAAACAGGCAGTCAATGTTTCTCGAGGCTTTTTTACCGCAAGCACTTCGCTTTTCCCAATTTCGAATAACGTGAATAACGTTGGTGGACGAAAGTTGGCGATATCTCACAACTGGAATTCGAATAACGTTGGTGGACGAAAGTGGGCGATACCTCACAACTGGAATTCGAATAACGTTGGTGGACGAAAGTGGGCGATACCTCACAACTGGAATTCGAATTACGATGGCGGATGAAAGTGGGCGATACCTCACAACTGGAATTCGAATTACGATGGCGAATGAAAGTGGGCGATACCTCACAACTGAAATTCGAATAACGTTGGTGGACGAAGTGGGCGATAAGTCACAACTGGAATTCGAATTACGATGGCGGATGAAAGTGGGCGATACCTCACAACTGGAATTCGAATTACGTTGGCGGATGAAAGTGGGCGATACCCCACAACTGGAACTCGGATTACGAGTATGTTTATCCGAAGGGCTTTAAACACCATTTAATTTGTTGAACCATAGTCAAGCGGACTTGGGTATTGGTTTCTCGGATAGTATAAGGCCCCAAAATTACCTTAACAGTTTCTAACGTTGTTTCCCTTGTATTAGACGCAGCCGGAGATCTTCGCGTGGTCCGAATAGGACCCAAGCCTAAGTCCCGTACTGTTGCTGTGCACGTAATGTAGTCCATGGCAGTTGGAATTGGCAGACGAGCAGGTAGCAGCTCTGTGTCAAATAACACAACGTATTATAGCGTAGGACAAAAAGTAGAACAATAAACCTCATCCTATTCCATTTGGTTTTTAGTAAACGCCTTCGTCATGCATTATTAAAACATTAACGTTGTATAATATCTGGCCTCAGGTCAACATGATGCTATAAATTTCTATTAAAGTAGAAAAACTTACACCAGAGACAAATAAAAGTAATGGTTCATTACGCCATCAAAAATTCGAGCCCTGGTGTGAGCGTATGTGACATTATGGGCGCCTTATCAACCTCGTGGGTTTCCTTCGGGCACTGCGGTTTCCTGCCACTGCTAAAGACCCCTACGCTCAAGTGAATTACTGAAATAAAATTAAAACCATATGTTAGTCCCGAAATGACCTAGTTGTATTGAGTGAACGTTAAACCCCATCTCTCTCTCTCTCTCTCTCTCTCTCTCTCTCTCTCTCTCTCCCCCATCATTAGTAGCACGGTAAATATGTATTAAACAGAAAAATAGACACACCGCCAACAGCATTGTGAGTTCATTTCATCATGGGAGTCCATGTAATATCCTTCACATAATCATGTTTAATAATATTTAATTTGATAAACATTTTCTTGTCAGTTCCTGCTGCCAAGGGAATCTAGCTTGCCAATACCAGGTAGACCTATATGTGTTCTCAACGATACGGTTTTCATGTATCATGTGGCTTTATGTGGTTTTATGTAAAGCAAGTTTGTAGGTGTTTTTTGATTTGGTGGTAAAGTCTTTAGTAGATAAGCTTGAAAACATAAATTAATTCCAACACTAGTCAATAATGGTCTACATCACAGAGTGCATTAAACTTTTGTGTGTGAATTGGAGAAAGTATTACAATCATCTAGCAACACCCTGTCACGAGTAATGGAAACTTATGTCCGTTCGGGGGGGGGGGGTGTTTAGTGTGTGTGCGTTGTATCATAAGGTCTGTCATTGAGTCAACTGTCGTGGTTTAGATCCCCTAGTTGAACGTGACAAAATTTAGTGTCGCCTGATCAACCTCGTATTTTCTTCCGGTTTCCTCCCACTACTAAAGACCCCTGAGCGCAAGCGTATTATTGAAAAAAAAATTAAACCATAAGTTAGTCCAGAAACGACCTAGTTTGTGTCCATTGGACGCTCAACCCCACCCCATCCCCTCTCTCTCTCTCTTTCTCTCTCTCTGCACATACACTATATCCCTTCCGTGGAACCTACAAACCTATTTCTCGCATGACAATCTAGCAGTTGTCAGAAATAAGACAACGTATACTGTGAAATGAACAATCATGTTAGCTTGTGACAAATTGAACATTAAAAGATACGACTCATTGATATTACCTACCGACTAGTGTACTCGCCAGGCAGGTGTTAAGGCTGTATTCCACACACTAATTTACCTGACGGCTGGTTTACACGGCAGGTGTACCTGTCTTTAATCACATTTCATGCATGGAAATGAAATGCAATGAGTTTTGACATTAAATTTACATTTTCGCAACACACTAAAAACATATTCAAACTAATTAATTTATCAAATTCGTTATGTATTCTGTCTTCTCCGTAGGTCTGTCTTGTAGATTTTGTTTTCCATGTATTGTAGTGCGGTTCTCCTACCCTTACTATTAACTACAAATGAAATATTTTCTTATACTGAAATTTACTGTTGCGGGATGGTGCTTCCGTAGCTGAATTTTGTTCGTGCGTCAATCTAATAATACCACGACTCATTGAAAGCGTGTTTTATTGACCTGCACTATTTCCAGGACAGCTATGCTCACCTTCTCCGTCAGCCTTGTCAGCTTTGTTTTCCGTCAAATGTTTTAATAATATAAATGAAATAAAAAGCGTTTAACGCCCTACTATTCTTCTCCTAAACTGGGCTAATGAAGACGGATTTTATAATCAGACTATAACCAACCGAAATTATTGATACGCTGATCAGATTTCAGCGTAAAAAGGTTTAGTCTGGAGGCTCGGTGCGGGGGGGGGGGGGGATCCATCAAATGGGCACAAAACCAGACCCAACTTTTCTAGAGTACAATTTTGCGTAGAATACGATGCAGAGTGGTAATGAGTTCGCCGTTGGGGCGTTTTCAAGATATTTGGGGTGAAAGTTCAAATGAGGTCATTTGCACTGAAAGTGGATGTCCAGCCATTCTTGTATCATGAAAATATTCTGAAGATAATCGTAAGTAACTTGCTACATTAACCTTTAGTCTTTGTTGCATGACAGAAACAAAACACTACGAAAACTGTTTCAAAAATGACCACTCGGCATCGTATTCTACGCACAATTTTTCCTCTAGAAATGTTGGTTTTGTGCCCATTTGATGGACCGCCCCCCCCCCCCCCGCACTGAGCCTCCGGTCTAGTTGAAAACTTTCATAGGACGTTGGCATACATATTACAAAACCTTTTATGATACAAAAACAGCCTAGTAGCGATGATAATAACGCCAAATCATACGACATTCTAAAAAAACTTTAAACGTGATCTGATATATTCTCTCTATTAATTAGTGCGGTCCTCCTGCACTTACTATTAGAATATAGTTGTTAGATGTAAACAAGTCTTAATCAGCTCGAATGGTGCCATATGAATGAATGAATGAAATGGAGTTTAACGTCCTACTATTATATGCACCTAACCTGGGCTAATGAACACAGGCATACGCCATACAGTGTGCTATGAGAAAAATTCTGCCAGGGCAGTGGCGCTACGGTTTTTCGTCCTATCTGAACGACTAGGAAGCTATCCTTGTCAGGCCCTCCTTCTGCATCACTGCAAGGACAAATAATGCCGAAAATGGTGTACATATACAGCACATTGGGCAAATTTAAAAGCGAAGATCAAAAATATACAAAAATAAACCGTCTTTTCAGTGGTAAAGCCATCGCAACAATCACAATATGTAGACGTATTATCTTTTTAATATCGCGATATTCTTCGCTCTATTGACCCCTATACGCTTCCATATTTGATAGGGAGAGGGGAAAATGGGGTTTAACGTCCCCGGAGGAAACCCACGATGTTGATGGGCGCCCCTATCTTCATGCCACATACGCTAACACCAGGGCTCGAATCAACAGCTGCAAGCAAGAGGTCGAAGCGCTGCACTCTAGCCCACTAGGCCATCCCAACCACCCATATTTGATAGGTAAAATCATCGTTACGATCGCTACATTATTTTATTAAGATCACGATGTCTTTGGCTCTATTGAAATCTATAGGCGTCCATGACCCAATAGGGCTTGTTAGTCACCACGCATCGACTGGTGCCGCGACGTCAATCACCAACTCCCTTAAATGAGTCGAGAATTACAGAACCATTGTGTTAAATCAAGAGATGATTCGCCTACTGATAGAAATTATTGGTATCGACGACCCGTGTTGATTATTTATTATTAGTCTACTAGTGGTTTTAATAATTTGATTTTACGGCATCAATAAAGACTCGCACCATCGATAATAGTACGATGGGTCTATGTCAATGGTAATAATGAACGTTTATCTATACGCGCGTTTCTGTTTCTAAAATTGGGAAGGGAGATGGGAGAGGGCGGTGGGGAAGTGGCGGGGAGTTAAAGCACAAGATGGTACGGTGGATCTATTAACATGGTAAAATCATTGACGATATGATAATGACCGTATATGGGATCTGTAATATTTATTAAAGCGTGCTTTTATATTTCTGAAATGGGGAGAGGGGGAGGGGGCAATTGAACCACCATATTGTTGTTAAATGTAGAACATATCATGAGAGTAGATTGTGTAGATCATAAAAATATAGAAATAAATGTAGATATTGGGGATTTCTTGAATGATGGTATACAATACTGAATATAATTACAAGTGATATGGGGTGTTCTAGAAATATTCTGGGAAGTATAGTCACCCAATTTTACTAAAAATTATCCGAAAAACACCCATGGGACAAGCACTAAGTAAACATGTCGGGTTATCACAAACTGGCAACCCGACTGTTGTCTGTCAGCTTATTGTGTGCTAGTTTGACTGAAGGGGTGTTTTTATTTCTAGATTAAATCGTTAGCCGGTTTAGGGAACACTGAGGGGTGTCAACACTGTCAACGTGAGAGAGAGAGGGAGAGAGAGAGATGGGGTTTAACGTCCACTCAACACAACTAGGTCGTTTCGGGACTAACATATGGTTTAACTTTATTTCAATAATTCGCTTGCGCGTAGGGGTCTTTAGCTGTGGGAGGAAGTACAAAAGACTTTGCAATAAAACGGCATCTACTAAATGAAGATCTGACTGGTTGTATTGGAATGTGGCTTCAGAGGTCATACGAGCGGTTTTTGACCCTATGACATTTTTGCTACTGTATCTGTGTATCGCTAATTATAAACCGAATGTGTGAAGAAAGTTGATACATATCAGTCAAAAATTGTTCGGTACAAACTGAGTTGATTCACGCTCAATTTGATAATAAACAAACCATGGGTTCAACAGTGTGACCGAGGATTTATTGACTTTGTTTGAACTTACGCATAGCTATATCCATACACCGAGAGAAATTATCTAGTCTCGGTGAAAAGAACCATGGTCATCTGGTAGAAAATTACTTTTGTAATTTTGGGTACGAAAAACAGTGTGTTTAATTTGTATAGTTACGTAACCCTGTCTGGATTATCGCCCTTACCTATTGTTATTATTTTATGAATTTATAAATACACTTACATTGTACGCTTTCTTCTGCATTCCTGTTTTGCATTGCTTGTATGGGGAATTTAGTATTATGTTTTGTGCAATTATACAACTTAAAAATTCTGATTGGTTGTTTAAACTTATAGCTTTTAGCATTATTCAATCTTGATTATCGCCCTTTTTCTTAAGATATTCTAGAAGCGTCTAACTTTGACGTCATTGGTAACAGAACGACGTATTTACGTCACACCATTCAGTTTGCCTCCTTATGCAGTCTACATTTTCTTTGCTTCTTTGTATTCGGTTGTTTGTGCGTTTTTCTTGTTACGGGTGAAATATGTTCCCTCAATGCATTCACTACATATCTTTTTAATTGAATATTTTATTTAAACACTTCTTTAATGTTTTTAGACTACCTTTTTTATACATTTCACCGATGTGGTTACTTGTATAGTAAGAATTTTACTACTTTATGCTTACATTCGTATTGCTTGTAGCGTATGGCAGACCATGACTCATGCTGAAATCACATAATGTTTTTTCTGATCATTTTCAATTTTGAGTGAAGTCTGTGTTACTTCAGACCCGGGACTGTACAGCGCAGTTGACGCTTACGGCTAGCCCCCGGATCTATTCACTCTTTTTTGAATTGGTTTTTCGTTTGTTTTGTTTGTTGTTTCGGAGTATGATGTCTTGTCTTTATATTTGTCCTTTATGTAACCATATGTGGCGCAGCCCCCCTGCACTAACTATTTAGAAGCAAACTAACCTGCCGCACATGAGGAAGTCATTATACTAATAATAAAAGGCGAGACCTCTTTTTGAGGCGCAGGCTTACACTGAGAAATAGGTCAGGGTCAAAACGTACGTTTGCCTTATAAGAAAGACGTAAAACGTATTTCGATAAAAAAAAATTAAAATTCGGATTATAACTCTAGATAAGGTGTGTTAATTAACAAGGTGAGTTTATTTTCGCTAGGGGTGAAAAACTCTGGGACGGTAGTTTTCTGTACCGGGTATGTTAATTAACCGACGGGTTAAAAACGAATTATCCGGTTAAAAACGAATGACCCGCTGTGTATTGTTTAATTGGTGTGTTTTCTCGATATCTGAACCAAACGGCATAATCCAGTAGACATGGTACAAGGGTTAATCAGCGAAGTGGATGTATGAGATGTGTTGTTGACGTTTGGGAAAGTAGACGAGGGTAAATTTGTAGGGAGTGATAGTTAGATGTATAATAAATGGTTAGAGTGGCTGTGGTGTTACGGTGAAATACTATGCCGCCACCGTAACACCACAGCTTTATAATTTGTTAGACAGGAGTGATGTAATAAGTCCGACAATAATAAATAACATATTTCTGATTTGATTGTCGTCTTTTCCCACTTGCACTGGTTGTACGCCATTTTGAAACTAGCTGACGAAGACAGGTCGGGCGGCGATTGTTCGACTCCGGGCTGCTCTGTCGGTATCTGACAAACGCATTTAGTTCGCGTACAACTTTTAAAAACCGAATGCCAGTATGGTATTTCTCACAGAATTGGTTATCGCAAAAACAGAGTAAACTGAAAGCGAGTAATCTCGACTTAAAACTATAGTCTGTAGCCTACTTACTAAACTCGTCACTAGGCTTCCTATACATATAATATTCCATTTACATGCCATTCCCGTGCAGATTTGTTTGAATAACAGAAATGTCCCGTGTATCAAAGATCAAAGAATAAAACCGCACGTGTTCTTTTTAGTGGTTTAGACTACATGATGCAAGAAACAATGCAGTGTTCACCTTACAATAAATCCACGACGATATTTCCTGTTATTTTGAGTTGTTTAGTTCCATTTCGTGTACGGGAGGGATTCGGTGCAACGGTTAGAGAGTAGGATTTGTGACATAACGGTTGCAGGTTCGAGACCCGAATTGTTCGCCGAGTTCTTGTGTCCTTGAATAAGACACTTCATCCCTGCATTCCAGTCTACCAGCTGTAAATGGGTACCGGTAGGATGGTGTATGTATTACACAAAAAACTGTTGCGCTCCTTGAAACTTCAAGTTGTAGCTGCATATATTTGGAGCTCTTTCAAAGAGTTGTAAAGGGAGGTAATCAGGCTTACCTGTATCCTAGAGACCGGGATAGTAATTCTGTCGTGCTATGAGCACGCTTTGTGGATTTGGCGCTATATAAATTGACATATTATTATTATTATTATTATTTATATCCAGAAATATTAATTTTGATTGTTTTATTATTATCCATAAACACACAAAATGAACAACCAGATCTTTAATAGTTATAAAAATAATTAATCTATAAAGCTCATCAAAGAGTGTCGAATAAACTGTCTTAACAGAAAGATTAAGTATTGTAAGTTGTTAAAGGGGTCGTGGGGCTAGTTAAAGGGCCAATAACACTCTTGTTGGCTTGAGAGGTCCTTAAAAAAATAGCCTTATTCTAACTACTAGATGTTTAAGTGTCCTACCTGTTGTGTAAAGTATCCATTACAACCTATCTTACCTGTCCAGGGGGTTCGAAAATATGTTTAAATCCAAGTTGCATTTGAAAGTGCTTACGTAAGGCTTTTCAAACCACGTTACGGCATGTAGTTGAATTTTTCCAATTTTTAAAATTAGATGGGTTAGGGTGAAATTTGTATCATTTATTAATTGGAATATTGTAAAATAGTACAATTTGTTGACCAGAATAAAGATTGGGACAAATTATTCAGTTAAAACAAGAGTGGTATTGGGGCTTTAAGGAACGAGTTTGTGCACAGTGTAATGAAATGTAACTTTGTTTTCTTTATTTTGACATTCTGCTAATTGTGAAACCATTTGAATTATAAATACAAGTTATTAAATGAATTGGAGCTGCATGTAAAATACATCTACATCTCTGACATACTGACAATTAACTAAAAAGGTCCTATTGTCTACACGACTATTACACGGTATTAGTTTCCTTTGATGTCACGTGTTACTTCTCATTATGGAACCTTTAGTGTCGAAATGAAAACGTCAGCAGGTTATTATGGACTGGAACATGCATTCAGCAAGTTCTATAAACTTGTTGACGGTTAATTATGATTTTGTCTGATTACACCAGGAGACAAATTCTTTTAATTCATTTGTGATTTAAACCAGAAAAACATTTTAATTGAGGTGTGATTTACCGATATTAGATGTCAAGTGTGACTTATTTGTCATTATGTGAATTCCTTTGTGATTTAAACCAGAAAAGATATATCAGTATGTGAATTATTATTTAGATGGATAAAACTACGCCCCCCGATAAGACTTGTACGCATTAATTTATCGATTGGTATTGTCAAGCTTGTCGAGACATGCATGTCAACGTGCATCTCACAATTTCTATGAGCTTGTAAAAAGATTGCGTGTCGTGTAAATATTTATTTTGTTTTTGTCTAGGTCATTTTCAAATAAATTCATCAGCATATTATTCGTGTTCAATAAATATATAACTTTTATGAGTAAGGACGATTCCCAAAGAACCATAGGCGTAAGTGCAACTAATGAATAATCGTTTGGTTGAGCCTTTTACTAACCACGTGTTTCATGTTAAAAAAAAAATTTCGTCCGTGTCTTGAATTGACCTATTTCTAATAAATTACCCCATTTGGATCGTTGCCATTTCTTATATTTTCCACAAAAAAATTTGCCTTGTACGCACTAATTTATCGCTAGACATGTACTTAACGGCAAATAAGCGATCAGAGTATCAGAGGCATGAATTAAAATAAACACCGAGTCACACCGTGTTTCCAACACCGAGGGATAACTATCATGTCACTCGATATTCACTCGGTAATTCACGGAATTCCACGATAAAAAACAAGGTAATATCGTGTTTCGTCAAAGCTCCGCGATGCGCGCACTGTATGTTTTAACCTTGACCTATTACTCAGTGATAAGCCTCCGCCGCAAAAAGAGTTCTCGCCTTTTATTTTTAGTATAATGACTTCCTCATGTGCGGCAGGTTAGTTTGCTTCTAAAAACACTGTTTTCCGTTCCAAAAAATACCAAAGTAATTTTCTACCAGGCAACCATGGTTCTATTCACGGAGACTAGATAATTTCTCTCGGTGTAAGGATATTTTCGCTATGGATAAGTTCATACACTGTTGAGAAAATAATCCCATTGGTTTGCTTAGTAAAAATGGAGCTTGAATCAACTCTGTTTGTACTGAAAAAATTTTGAGTGATGTATATGAAGTATTTTCACGCATTCGGTTTATAAAATTAGCGATACACAGGTACAGTGGCAAATGTTCTACTTCACAGACTAATACCTCAAAAGTACCTCCGCGCGAAATCCCAGATTTTGGTACATGTAAAATAAAAAGAAGTAGTGCCCGTGCGCGTGCCAGTAATAGAAAAACTAAGAGTTCACGCGAGGTCATCAAGGACCGACAGTCTTTATCTTACGCGTGAGTGTTAAATGGACTTTGTATCAGGACATTTCTTTATATATGTGGAAGTTACACGGGTCGTTTCTTCTATGCGTCTTTTGTATTTGTTGATGATCTTCAAGGATGACAACGCAAGATGTCACAGGGCCAGGATCGTTACAGGTTACCTCCAACAGAACATCACCACGTTACCTTGGCCAGCACGAGTCCCGACCCCCCCCCCCCCCCCATGCTTGGACAGAGGTTGCGTCAACGTCAACAACGTCCTGCTAATGTCCAAGAACTTGCTGCTGCGTTGCAACAGGAATGGGACAACCTGGACCAAAATGACCTTAGACGTCTCATTAGGAGTATGCCACGACGGATCAATGCTTGTTTGGCAAACAGAGGAGGATTTACCCGTTACTGACTTTGTTGTGATGCTGTGGTAACTTTGCTGTTTGACCCCGGGTATCATTTTACCCTTATAATGGTCAGTCTGTGCCTTACTTAGTCTAACGATCATTTGAAATAAATCGATGAATGTGTACTTCATTTCATTTTGCCATTTGTTTCTTCGTCAGTTCTATTAGGTGACTTTAATAAGACTTAAAAATCAAATATCCCCTACTTTTTTTTCATAGTATATTATTCGACATGGTTATATGGAGGATATTACACAGACTGCCAGGATGAAATCAACTCGTGATGCTGGTGATGGTTTGTCTTACTTTCTTTTTAATACATATATACCGGGCTTTTGATGCCGGGGACACGCGGTGGCTAAGTTATATTAGTATGACCCTGGCTCGTAGCATTTGCCGAGAAAGTTCATCGAGATTTTCCGACGTGGTTTCCGCTAGTGGTTCGGATGTGACTTAAAACAGGTGCCGTTGGCGTGGTGTATAAGAGAGAGATAGAGAGAGAGTAAGTGAGAGATAGAGAGAGGGAGAGAGTAGGCTATTCCGGGAATAAAGCATGGTTCATTTTTTTTTTCAATAATTCGTTTGTGCGTAGGGGTCTTCCGCAGTTCGAGGAAACCAGAGAACCAGGAGAAAACCCGAGAATTTGGTCAAGTGACCGTACTCCTTGTCACGTACAACCACGCCAGTTGACCAATTGACAGGCCTTATGATACACCGCGTACGCGCTAACAATTCGGACATTCACCCGCCGACATGAATGTAACTAACAGTGACGATAATAGTTTCGAGGCTAGTACAAGGCTATTACTAGTTCTTCTACTGCTTTCCAACTTTAAGTTGGTGCAGGAAGGAGGGTATGTCTAGAACAGCTGTCTAGGTACCGAGGTACCGTGTACAAATTGAAGTGCACATAAAAGAACATTGGGCAGTTGGAATTCGATATGAGAGTAGGCCGTAGATTCGCTGTCCGGGCAAAATGTCCCTCATACCCCAGGTATGTCCGTCTTCATTATACCAGTTCGAGCAGAAAAGTAGGACGTTAAACCTAATTTCATTTCAATTCACTTACTGGTCTTCTAATACTTGATCCAATTTTTACAGCTTTTTAATAAAAAATAAAACGGTTAATCATCAGTTTTCCGGAAGAATGTCAGAAACCAATAAGACAGAGACTATGGCGTACGGAAATGGTTCAATTGGCTTCTTTAAACAGGTTATTCCATGTTATGCTCATGGGAGTATACCTGCGAGGATATTTATACAAAAACGCAATAAATACTGTCAAGAAATGTCAAATGACATTTAACATTTTAAGCAAACAACAAAATACTTTCTTTTTTGATAAATCTTGAATTTGGTTTCCCATCTAGAATTACCCACGGGAGAGGATATCGGCAAACAAATGTATATAAAATTGCAACAATATTAATCGAAAAATGTCGAATTGTGAATTATACTTCGGGGGATAAATGGATCAATAATTACACAATTGCGACGCACGCGTTTAAAACTGAAATAATTTTCATGGACTTGTCTGTTAGAAGTACAGCATAGTAAGTAAGGAGATCCGGTGTCGCCAGGATTAGAGATTATTGTTAAGATTGTCAGTTTAAGATTACTTTTAACTTTTACCTGTGTCTTGTAAATTATCGTTTCATTTGTGTGAAGTCTGTATCATTACAGACCCGGGATTATACAGCGCAGAGTCAACTCCCCCCCCCCAACCGGATACATTCGCTTAAGTTGATATTTGTGGTTTATATCTAGCAATCGCTATGTTTTTTTGTCTTGTCCACGGATTTGGCTTGTAGGTTTTGCTTTGCATGTGGTGCACTCCTCCTGCACTCACTATTAACTATAAATAACATTATCTTATGTTGACATTTACTGTTGTGGGATGGTGCTTCCGTAGGTTTATCTTGTAGATTTTGTTTTGCATGAAGTGTTGCCCTCCTGCACTTACTATTAACTATAAATAACATTATCTTATTTTGACATTAACTGTTGTGGGATAGAGCTTCCGTAGGTTTATCTCGTAGATGTTGTTTTGCATAAAGTGGTGCCCTCCTGCACTTACTATTAACTATAAATAACATTATCTTATTTTGACATTAACTGTTGTGGGATGGTGCTTCCATGGGTTTGTCTGGTAGTTTTTGTTTTGCACTTAGTGTGGTGCGGTATTTGTATGTTAGCATTTACTGTTGCGGGATTGTGCTTCCGTAACTGAATTGTGTTCGTGCTTCATTCTAAAAGTGCGACCCAGTTGATACAGGTTTCGTTGACCTGTACTACTTCAAGACAGCTTCTTACCTTCTCGATCCATTGAAACCACAAAATAACAAGAATTGACAAGAATTGACTTCACACAAATATTATGTGACTATTATGACAGCAATCATTGTGACAATGATGTATTGATATAGAACAAGTTGACATAAATATGGAAACTTAAATTGCTTCCGTTAAAACTAATATGTTCGATATAAATGAAATGGAATGGGTTTAACGTCCTACTGTTTTGCTTCTAAACTGGGCTAATGAAGACGGGCATACGACAGTGTGTTATGGGGAAAAATTGTGCCAGGGCCAGGGCAGCGGCGCTACGGCCTACTCTTATATTGAATTACAACTGTCAAGGGATCTTTTACGTGCACGCCAATCCTAATGACTAGACACCGCCGCCCTGCATCACTGACAAGAGGAGACCGCGCCGGAAAATCTGGATAAATTTTCTCGGCCAATGCAGGTATCGAACACCCGACCTCCGAGCTAACAAGCCAGCGTCTTAGCCACTTAGCCACCGTGACCCCTCCCTCTTTGACGTAATACTAAATGATATCAAAGAGGTAAATAAATGAGAAGGGACACTTTGTATGTTGCTAATTTTACTGATAACGGCCCCTATTCAGTGACTGATTATACAGGAGAAATATTCAGTCTTACTTGGTTTTTATTTTATTTCATTCCGCTCTAATTACCGCCCACTTAACCTTTTTTTATACAATTTTCATATTTCTCAAAAAACAGTTTCCTATTGTTCTCGACGGATCTAAGATACAATTGTTTACAGGGTTCTGTTAATTAAATTAAACGACATCGAAAGGGATGAAAAAAAACAGACAGCATCCGAGTTGGAATAAACATGATTATAAATAGATAGATAGAGAATAATGGGGTTTAACGTCCAATCAACACAACTAGGTCATTTCGGGACTAATATTCGCTTGCGCGCAGGGGTCTTTAGCAGTGGGAGGAAACCGGAGTGCTCGGAGAAAACCCACGATGTTGAAACATGCGAGTTGGAATAAACTTGATTATAGTAATGCAGAGAATACAATTCTATGGTACATAATTATTGTTCATTACTGTGTAACATTTCACATAATACAATTTTATATATTCATTTATTTTTTTATTCAACTTATTATCATCATTAAAGATGTCTAATGTAAAAGCGGGTCTTCTTGATGGATTCAAATATTATATAAATTATTATTTAGACCTTTATTTATTTGCTCAACCCCTAAAACACCTTTTTATATCAATATGCCCGTTGAAGGCCTTATAGGTGGATCCACATCTTATATAAATTATTATTTAGACGTGTACTTACTTGCCAAACCCATAATCAACTAGGGAGGTTTGGATGGCCTAGTGGTCTACAGTGCCGCGCTTCGACCTCTAGCTGGCCGGCCACCTCTGGCTTGCGGCTGTGGTGTGGGCGTATGTGGCATGGAGATAGGGGCACCTTCTCAACCTCGTGGGCTTCCTCCGGGCACTCCGGTTTCCTCCCACTGCTAAAGACCCCTACGCGCAAGTGAAATATTGAAATAAAATTAAACCATACGTTAGTCAAGTGGAAGTTAAACACCATTGCTCTCTTATATAGAATTCCAACTGCCAAGGGCTCCTTTAATGTATACACGAGTCTTCGGTTTTACGAGTTACATCCGGACGGGAATATCCAGTTGAACGTTCTCAGCCAATATTAGAACCAAACGCCGGAGCGCTACTTGGCCTTTCAGTTTTAAATGTGGATATTTTAGGGGTTTTCATGATAAAACTAAATTAGTGTTTACAGATTTAAACCTATACCTTTTGCTCCGTCATCACTCCATCTATATTTAGTTGCTAACGGTTAGTTTAATGCACTTCAATTATGGAAGATTACAGAATTGATTTATGCCTTATGGCTTGTCAACAGCCCCTTCTATATTTAGCAAGACCTTTGATATCTACCTGCCAATCTAATAAAATAATGAAAGATGATGAACACAATCCTTGCATAATACTTTAATGACTCAAGCGAAGGGAATTAAAAATAATTGTATCTTCGAGTTTTGTCAGTCAATTCAGTTAGGATACTGTTCATAATTTAATATATCTAACGATACCGAGTTTACCATATCTAACCATACATGAAGTGGGATTATACAAATACAAGACAGGCGTATTGATACATTAACAGAACACAGATTTTATGGGAATCTATCACTGGTTTATGCACAAAGCACGACGTTTCGACAAGTATCCTCTTATCGTTATCAAGCACAATGACCTTCGGTTAACTTAGGACAAATATATAGGAGCTGCATGGTGAAGCCATTTACAGAGATCAAATAACAAAACAATAAGGGTAAAAGATTAAACAAAACAATGAAGCAGAAAAAAAACCAGAAAACAAAACAAGTTGAAAAGCTTATTGATTAAGGAGTCCAAACAACTTAACTGACTGTGAAGCTCTTGAAAGGGAGCCGCCAACATAATGATACACTCAACGAGTTTCTTAAAGAGGTCGTGGAATTATCTTCTAAATCAAATCTACACTAGTTAAACATTTAGCAAGAATCTTTGAACGGATTAATTCTATATCTATTGTGTTTGCAGTATTTTACGGTCCGTCGACTCCTGTAACTGTCATCTCACTGGAGCCTTCTTGAAGACATATAACAGAGGACCCTGAACATGACTTCTCCATATATGCAGCTAATAACGAATCGGAACTATATTTACTTATCCTAGGCGGGGGGGGGGGGGTGGACGGCCGAATGGTTAGCACGTGCGCACTGTATCATTATGCCTTTCATTGAGTCAACTGACGGAGTTTCGAATCCCCGGCTTTACGTGACAAGGAGTAAGGTCGTCTGTCCAACCTCGTGGGGTTTCTCCTGGTCCTCCAGTTTCCTCCCACGTAAAACCCCATTTCTCTCTTTTTCTAATTGTCTGTTTCGTCTGAACACAGTTTACTGGATAAAATATGTTCGGAAAGTTCAGTTTGTTCTATCTTTTTAAAATTTCTGTATTTGATTACTTTTTGAGTTGAACCTGATTTCTCAAGCGAGAATGATAAGCTGAAATGCACAGCACTATGATCACTGAGAAGGGGGTTAATGACTGTTAAATTGAGCAGGTCGACGTCGTCTTTTCTCGTAAAGATAAGATCTAGGGTATGGCCATGGGTATGGGTAGGTGAATGGACGTGTTGTTGAAGACCGAAAGTTTCCATTGTTTCTATAAATTTTGCTGCGTCTTTGTCATTACAATCGTCTATGTGAAAATTGAAGTCTCCTGAAATCAAAAGTTTACCATTTTTGAGAGCCAGTATTTCAAAATAGTCTGAGAGATCTTTAAGAACATCTGAAGATTTTACTTTCCTGGTTTTACTTGAAGGTGGGCGATATATTATAACCAGACGGTAGATAGAGTCTGCTGATAGGATTGTAAATTCTATATGTTCAAATGATTTGAATATTTGAGTTGGCTTGACAGACAAGCTAAGATTATTTTTGAACAAAACTCCAACACCCCCACCCCTTCCTGATCTGGGTTTATGTTCAATTGAGTAGCCTAATGATTTGAGTTCACTCTCTATAGGGCCACAAGTAGATGTTTTAAGCCAGGTTTCTGTCAATAAAGCTAGATCACAGTTTTTATCAGACAGATACTCAGTTAAAGATGAACACTTTTCTTCAATTGACCTAATATTGAACAGACACAAATTTAATGTGTTGTTATCCTTATTTGAGAACATTTTCTTCTTAAAACTTTTTCCTCCTCTTCTACATCTCCTTGAACTTTTGGTAATGCATATTCCCATGGACCTCAAGGATTTTAAGAGATTTTTTTCAATTCGTTTTTGTTTTGAATCAAGTGATATAAGTTGTTGTATTGTATACTTCACCATTTCTAGTTGAAGGTTTAACTCGTGAGTGATAATCCAGTTAACAGAACTCAGAAGTGAAAATTGAAATACAATGATAGAATCCTCCTAATTTTCATAATTATCCATATATTTTGCATGCAGCCTTCACATATATATCCCTGAAAGTTCACTTAACCACCAGACACAAATTCAACTTTAAAAAACCACTTTGAATAGATAAACTTTGAAAAATTTGTCAGAGCTCTTCCTAGCTGCAACCATGCGCAAGGGAGATAACTGTCATATGGTCGATCATTGTTGTTGGACCTCCGTCATATGCGTGAAAAGTCCATGTTGGTCCAGTACAGGAGGAGGAACTGTTTATAGACACGTAATTCAGTCGCGTAAGTAAACTTTGAATAATATTGGATCTTTGATTTGGAATAAATTCACAGCGAGGGCCACTGATTTTAGCGTTAAAATCCCCAAGGAAGAACACGTCACCCTTGGGCGAGTAAGCATCATATAACATTTCAAGTTCATGAACGGCATCTACAAATTTGGCAATACTGTGAGAGGATGATGGTAGATAGACTCCGAATATATATAATGTTGGGTTGCTGCCAATGTTAATTTCGACTCCGATGACGTCATTGTTATCTAGAGTAATCTCGGAAACATTGTCAGCGAACTTTTTATGGACGAGAAAGGCAAGTCCACCCCTGTGGACTGCGCGATATTGTGTATTTGTCGATTCATGATGGGGATAGCATTTACAGAATGTAATATAATCCTTATGAATATCAGAGAGAATAAACTGTGAATGTTCACTTAACCAATGTTCAGTAAGACAACAAACATGAATTTCATTAGAGTCAAGACACTCTACTAAGTATGGTATCGCTGAATAAAAACCCCTACAGTTCCATGTCATCAGATTCAAGAATGCTCTGACTTCGATTCAATAAATTTCTTCCATGAAATCCATGGTTTAACAATAATACCTTTTGGCCAAGTGTCGGGATTCTGCACAATATCATTGACATCTTCAGTGACATTAATATGAGCTGCAGCGAATCGTCTATTAGGGTTATTGAAAAATTTGAGAAATGTATATTTCACATTTATATCACTTAAGTATGTCTTGAGACCTTCTTCTGTGGAATCTTTTGTAATTCTTCCTATGTAAAATCTCGAAGTCCTAGTCCGTTGCTTTCCCATAAATACGGGCTTGGGCTTTTGAACACTAGCACATTGATTAGATGATATCACAGTTTGAATTTGGAATGGACCTACTGTTTCATCGGAATCCCGAACTCGATTATCTGTACAGTCGACAGCTTTTGGTTTAGTAATATCAGAATATAATGGAGTCTTTCTTGGTGTAATAGTCGTTTTACCCGTGCTAGGCCAAATAATTGGTTCTTTGTGTCTGTTATAGTTCGTTTCCAAGATTACAATTTTGTCACTTAAAATAGATACAGCATTTTGTAGATGAGCAATAGATTGGGATGATATATTCGAGGTTTGCATGAATTTGTCCATCTTAGCAGATAATTCTTGGAGTTTTTCCTCGGATGTTGCGAGAGGGATCTTCTCGATTTTAGATAGTCGTAAATTGGAGTATGTGACGTCGGCTTTAGTTGATTTCATCGCTGATGAACACGCACCAAGTTCATGTTGAACTTGAGCAAGGCCGTTACTCAGCTCAAGACTAGAATCACACACATTGATAACAATGTTCTTGAGATCATCTACGTCAGTTTTAATATTGTCGAGCTGGGACCTGAATTCCGCTAACTCTAAACTAAGGTGATTATTGTCACTTTTAAGATCGCTTACTTTATTTCGAAGGCAGTCAATCTCTTGTGTGTGTTCACCGCGTAGAGAGATTAAATCACTGTCAACTCTAACGATGTATTCCTTTAGATCTAGTAGTATAGTATTGTTCACTGGTTCACACTGAGTTGAGTACCGTTCACTTTCAACAACATGGGTTGAAGAAATCGACCTAGATTTAGTGTTTAGTGTAAATATTTCAGATAATTCTATACCGAATTCACCCAAACAGGCCCTTTGTAGATTAAAGCAGTCTCTAGCTAGCTTAATTTGTACTGAATCAGTTACTTTACCGACAGTCTTTCTTCTCTCTTTCAGCACAAAATCACAATAAGGGAAATTATCAATTTTCTTTGCTCTGTTAAACAATTCATTACGTATGAATTTCAATTCTGTTGTATCCTTATTAGTACTGTTCATCTAGTTGAGATTTAATTATTGTAATGATTAAAATATATAAGTTAAGTTCACGTGTCATCGGTTAACGGGTATCTTAAATATTATTCATCTACCTTCTATTCAGACAGTAATCATAAATCAAACAAATATATGATCAGAAACTCACTATCATTATATTATAAGGATAGTTGTCACCCCCAATTACATTATATCTTTTAAAATGGCTCTAGTTCGCGTACGGTTTATTCCTAATTCTCAAGGCGCTCAAACTTTAGTTAATTTGGGGTATAAGTACAGAGTAAAAAACACGAAACCCAATAGCACCCATTAGCCATGTTGCAAAACGACTTGTCCCGCAACGATCAACACATCAAAAAGGGTGGTAGGAAGCTACGGTCAGAACCACGCCCATCAATCCGAAGAGAATGTTATTAGAGTTTATTTCCTCAATAAACGCCAAATTTTAACATACTTGTCAGCAAATTTCTTCAATTTATAACGAATGTTTATCTGGTGAGTTTCTCTTTTTTAACTTCACGAATAACTATGTAACATTATTATTAAAATATTTAGTATTGTATGTTTGATCTTAGTCATTCTTTTTACTTTTAACTGTGTTCATTTATCTAGATTTCATTTTTATCATTTGAATTTATTGTGTATTTGTTGGTTTTTATTTTCCAGATTTCCGACGCGAAGCTGACGATATAATTAAACATGTTCCGACATACTATAGCCTACATGCATCGTTGTACAGGGCCAGATCCAAAAATCTACCCCGACTTCCAAGTCAGCGCTCAGATATTTGTTGTTACTTTTATTTTATTTTAAGTTGTTAATTAGTTTAATGCTAGTAGTTTTTAAAAATAGACTATACCTTTAACACCATTGTATTCGATAATCCCCTTGTTTGATTAATCCCCCCATGAGAACAATAGCAGGGGGCACAGTGAGATGTTCCCATATACAGACGGGGGTTCCAGATACATTATACAAGGGCTTTATCTGATTATTGCAAGTCTTAATTTAGGCTTCAGATGTTATAGAAATTATAAATTAGATCTTTGTTTAAACAACAAGCCCTAAATCAACTCTGTAGACCCATGGATGGCTCAGCTACAGTTTGGATTTAAATAGGATTTCACTGATTGATTTAATCAAATATGGCGCACCGTGATGGAATTATTAAATGTCATGTTTGCGCTACCAGTTAGATCGAGGCTAAATGATAGAGTGTACTTAGCGAGGCCGCTGTAGAGCGATTCTGCAAGCCATTGAAAACTTGACTTGATAATCGAGATTATGTAGGTGGAGCTAACGCCAAATGTCAATCAAATGATCGGCGAAGGTGAAGACACAAAAGACTGCCATTTCTAGTCAAATATTACAACGAAGATAACTTTGTTTAGAATAAAGTAATTTAACTTAACTTTTCAATATATTTTTCTTTCATCATCTAGTTTTGAACTGTTATAGCAAGAACGACCAACTCTGTATAAAAATCTCCTATAATGTATCTTTAATTGAAAAAATGTTTTATAACTAAGGCGTGGGTTAATTAAAAATTAATGTTTCTTAATCTTATAATCATAGAAATATTGTGGAGAGGGATAGAGAGAGAGAGAGAGAGGGTGAGAGAGAGAGCGGACGAGAGAGAGAGAGGGGGAGAGATGAGAGAGAGAGAGAGAGAAATGGTGTTTAACGTCCACTCAACATAACTAGAACATTTCGGGACTAACATAGAATAAAGTAATTTAACTTAAATTTTCAATATATTTTTCTTTCATCATCTAGTTTTGAACTGTTATAGCAAGAACGACCAACTCTGTATAAAAATCTCCTATAATGTATCTTTAATTGAAAAAATGTTTTATAACTAAGGCGTGGGTTAATTAAAAATTGTTTTAGAATAATTAGCCTAATTATTGGGCTGCTCATATCAAGACTCGGATTCATCACAAAATGTTTCTTAATCTTATAATCATAGAAATATTGTGGAGAGGGATAGAGAGAGAGAGAGAGGGGGGTGAGAGAGAGAGCGGGCGAGGGAGAGAGAGGGGGAGAGATAGAGATGAGAGAGAGAGAGAAATGGTGTTTAACGTCCACTCAACACAACTAGAACATTTCGGGACTAACATATGTTTTGTTTGGGGTTTTTTCATTTCAATAATTCGCTTGCGCGTAGGGGTCTTTAACAGTGGGAGGAAACCGGAGTGCCCGGAGGAAACACACGAGGTTAAGAAGGGTCCACTATCTCCATGCCACATACGCTCACACCAGGGCTCGACACTACAGCCGGTGGCCGACCAGCTAGAGGTCGAAGCGCGGTACTCTAGACCACTAGGCCATCCCAACCCCCCGAAATATTGTAGTAATAAAACGTTAACCATAAAATCATTCGAATTGAAAAGCTAATCAATTGGTTTCGCATGGCGCGCACGTCAAAGAGCCTTTCACAGTTGGAATGCGACAAAGAGTTCGGGTAAAATGTTCCTTGATGTACAGGGGCTTGGATGGTCTAATGGTTAGCGGGTGCGCGTTGTATCATAAGGTCTGTCATTGAGTTAACTGGTGTGGTGTCTGGAGAATGTCCGTCTTCATCATAACGGTTAGTGTAGAAAAACGTAGGACGTTAAACACCAGTCCAATTCCTCCATATTGCAGTACAGAACATAAACTGTGAATAAATATATTTCACATAGAACGCCATCTTGCTTCCGTCTATCAACGCCATCTTGTTTTTCATCTGTAGACTCCAACAAATCTAATGTCGAGTCGCGTTAAATTTAATCCTGTTTGAAATTGGTTCAATTTAATCAATGACAAATTTTCTAGACAGTTTTAAAAATCGTATTACCATACCTAATAGCATCAGTGTAATTCATACAAATTGAAATTCCCACGGGGTTAAACAATACAATAAGATTAATTGAAATTGAAATTCATAGTCTGAAAGCTGAAATGAAATGAGGTTTAATGTCCTACTGATCCGCTCCAAAGGGGCGAATTAAAACGGGTATTTGTCATACAGTGTGCTCGTACGTAACTAACGTGACGAAATTCATGGTAGCTGGCTTTTTTTCGCACGTATCCAGTGAATGGCCATTTTGGTCAGTAATCCCAGCCAGAACTTTAAGTTTTAAATTTTTGTTCAGAACTGAAATAAATTAACTATCTGCTAATTAGCAGAATTTATTGTGTATATGTGAAATTGACCGGACCGAAGCACAAAATAGTGCCAATAGTGCGGCCCCCGCGTGTGTCAAATGTTCGTTTAAACTTGCTAATTCTGGTGTAAGAGTGAGTGGCCAGACGATTCGGAATCGACTGCATAGGGGTCGCCTTCGCGCCCGACGTCCTCGCGTGATCCCTTGTTTGAGAGATCATCACATTCAGGCAAGACGTCGTTGGTGTAGGGATCGTCAACACTGGGATAATCGACGCTGGAGCAATGTGATGTTTTCAGATGAGTCAAGGTTCACTGTTGATTTTTTGGACAGACGTAGGAGGGTGGTTCTGTTATGGTGTGTGTAGGCATCACTGTTGCTGGAAGAACGGCTTTACATGTTGTTGCAGTGCGTGTTACAGGCCAGTACTACCGGGACAACATCTTGGCAGTCCATGTTGTGTCGTTCGCACGACGTCATGGCCGCCGTTTCATCTTCCAGGATGACAACGCAAGATTTCACAGGGTCAGGATTGTTACAGGTTACCTCCAACAACAAAACATCACCACATTACCTTGGCCAGCACGAGTCCCGACCTCTCCCCCGTCGAGCATGTCTGGGACATGCTTGGACAGAGGTTACGTCAACGTCAACAACGTCCTACCAATGTCCAAGAACTTGCTGTTGCGTTGCAACAGGAATGGGACAACCTGGACCAAAATGACCCTAGACGTCTTATTAGGAGTATGCCACGACGGATCAATGCTTGTTTGGCAAACAGAGGAGGATTTACCCGTTACTGACTTTGTTGTGATGCTGTGGTAACTTTGCTGTTTGACCCCGAGTCTCATTTTACCCTTATAATGGTCAGCCTGTGCCTTACTTAGTCTAACGATCATTTGAAATAAATCGATGAATGTGTACTTCATTTCATTTTGCCATTTGTTTCTTCGTCAGTTCTATTAGGTGACTTTAATAAGACTTAAAAATCAAATATCCCCTACTTTTTTTGAATAGTATATTATTCGACATGGTTATCTGAAGGATATTACACAGACTGCCAGGATGAAATCAACTCGTGATGCTGGTGGTGGTTTGTCTAACTTTCTTTTTAATACATATATACCGGGCTTTTGATGCCGGGGACACGGCTAAGTTAGTATGACCCTGGCTCGTAGCATTGGCCGAGTAAGTTCATCGAGATTTTCCGACGTGGTTTCCCCTAGTGGTTCGGATGTGACTTAAAACAAAGGTGCCGTTTGCGTGGTGTATACGAGAGAGAGGAAGAGAGAGAGAGAGGGAGAGTAAGTGAGAGATAGAGAGAGGGAGAGAGTAGGCTATTCCGGGAATAAAGCATGGTTCATTTTTTTTTCAATAATTCGCTTGTGCGTAGGGGTCTTCCGCAGTAAGAGGAAACCGGAGGACCAGGAGAAAACCCGAGAATTTGGTCAAGTGACCGTACTCCTTGTCACGTACAACCACGCCAGTTGACCAATTGACAGGCCTTATGATACACCGCGTACGCGCTAACAATTCGGACATTCGCCAGCCGACATGAATGTAACTAACAGTGACGATAATAGTTTCGAGGCTGGTACAAGGCTATTACTAGTTCTTCTACTGCTTTCCAACTTTAAGGGGGAATTAAGCGAGTAAGCGAGTAAGGTTCGCATCGGACTTTCCCGTCGTGGTTCCCCCCTTGTCAGTGGTGCAGGAAGGAGGTACCGAGGTACCGTGTACAAATTGAAGTGCACATAAAAGAACATTGGGCAGTTGGAATTCGATATGAGAGTAGGCCGTAGATTCGCTGTCCGGGCAAGATGTCCCTCATAGCCCACGTATGTCCGTCTTCATTATCCCAGTTGGAGCAGAAAAGTAGGACGTTAAACCTAATTTCATTTCAATTCACTTACTGGTCTTCTAATACTTGATCCAATTTTTAGAGCTTTTTAATAAAAAATAAAACGGTTAATCATCAGTTTTCGGAGGAATGTCAGAAACCAATCAGACAGAGACTATGGCGTACGGAAATAGTTCAATTGGCTACTTTAAACAGGTTATTCCATGTCATGCTCATGGGAGTATACCTGTGAGGATATTTATACAAAATCGCAATAAATACTGTCAAGAAATGTCAAATGACATTTAACATTTTAAGCAAACAACAAAATACTTTCTTTTTTGATAAATCTTGAATTTGGTTTCCCATCTAGAATTACCCACGGGAGAGGATATCGGCAAACAAATGTATATAAAATTGCAACAATATTAATCGAAAAATGTCAAATTGTGAATTATACTTCGAGGGTTTATCGGAAGCGGGGATAAATGGAAAAATAATTACACAATTGCGACGCACGCGTTTAAAACTGAAATAATTTTCATGGACTTGTCTGTTAGAAGTACAGCATAGTAAGTAAGGAGATCCGGTGTCGCCAGGATTAGAGATTATTGTTAAGATTGTCAGTTTAAGATTACTTTTAACTTTTACCTGTGTCTTGTAAATTATCGTTTCATTTGTGTGAAGTCTGTATCATTACAGACCCGGGATATTCAGCGCAGAGTCAACTCCCCCCCCCCCAACCGGATACATTCGCTTAAGTTGATATTTGTGTTTTATATCTAGCAATCGCTATGTTTTTTGTTTGTCCACGGATTTGGCTTGTAGGTTTTGCTTTGCATGTGGTGCGTACCTCCTACACTTACTATATTAACTATAAATAACATTATCTTATGTTGACATTAACTGTTGTGGGATGGAGCTTCCGTAGGTTTATCTCGTAGATTTTGTTTTTCATAAAGTGTTGCCCTCCTGCACTTACTATTAACTATAAATAACATTATCTTATGTTGACATTTACTGTTGCGGGATGGTGCTTCCATGGGTTTGTCTGGTAGTTTTTGTTTTGCACTTAGTGTGGTGCGGTATTTGTATGTTAGCATTTACTGTTGTGGGATGGAGCTTCCGTAGGTTTATCTCGTAGATTTTGTTTTCCATAAAGTGTTGCCCTCCTGCACTTACTATTAACTATAAATAACATTATCTTATGTTGACATTTAATTACTGTTGCGGGATGGTGCTTCCATGGGTTTGTCTGGTAGTTTTTGTTTTGCACTTAGTGTGGTGCGGTATTTGTATGTTAGCATTTACTGTTGCGGGATTGTGCTTCCGTAACTGAATTGTGTTCGTGCTTCATTCTAAAAGTGCGACCCAGTTTATACAGGTTTCGTTGACCTGTACTACTTCAAGACAGCTTCTTACCTTCTCGATCCATTGAAACCACAAAATAACAAGAATTGACAAGAATTGACTTCACACAAATATTATGTGACTATTATGACAGCAATCATTGTGACAATGAGGTATTGATATAGAACAAGTTGAAATAAATATGGAAACTTAAATTGCTTCCGTTAAAACTAATATCTTCGATATAAATGAAATGGAATGGGTTTAACGTCCTACTGTTTTGCTTCTAAACTGGGCTAATGAAGACGGACATACGACAGTGTGTTATGGGGAAAAATTGTGCCAGGGCCAGGTCAGCGGCGCTACGGCCTACTCTTATATTGAATTACAACTGCCAGGGGATCTTTTAGGTGCACGCCAATCCTAATGACTAGACACCTCCGCCCTGCATCACTGACAAGAGGAGACCGCGCCGGAAAATCTGGATAAATTTTCTCGGCCAATGCAGGTATCGAACACCCGACCTCCGAGCTAGCAAGCCAGCGTCTTAGCCACTTAGCCACCGTGACCCCTCAGTCTTTGGTATAAAACTAAATGATATCAAAGAGGTAAATAAATGAGAAGGGATACTTTGTATGTTGCTTATTTAACTGATACCCCTATTCAGTGACTGATTATACAGAAGAAATATTCAGTCTTACTTGGTTTTTATTTTATTTCATTCCGCTCTAATTACCGCCCACTTAATTTTTTTTATACAATTTTCATATTTCTCGAAAAACAGTTTCCTATTGTTCTCGACGGATCTAAGATACAATTGTTTACAGGGTTCTGTTAATTAAATTAAACGACATCGAAAGGGATAAAAAAAACAGACAGCATCCGAGTTGGAATAAACATGATTATAAATAGATAGAGAATAATGGGGTTTAACGCCCACTCAACACAACTAGTAATATATGGTTCAATTTTATTTCAATAATTCGCTTGCGCGTAGGGGTCTTTAGCAGTGGGAGGAAACCGGAGTGCTCAGAGAAAACCCACGATGTTGAAACATGCGAGTTGGAATAAACTTGATTATAGAAATGCAGAGAATACAATTCTATGGTACATAATTATTGTTCATTACTGAGTAACATTTCACATAATACAATTTTATATATTCATTTATTGTTTTATTCAACTTATTATCATCATTAAAGATGTCTAATGTAAAAGCGGGTCTTCTTGATTGATTCAAATATTATATAAACTATTATTTAGACCTTTATTTATTTGCTCAACCCCTAAAACATCTTTTGATATCAATATGTCCGTTGAAGGCCTTATAGGTGGATCCACATCTTATATAAATTATTTTTTAGACGTTTACTTACTTGCCAAACCCATAATCAACTAGGGAGGTTTGGATGTCCTAGTGGTCTAGAATGCCGCGCTTCGACCTCTAGCTGGCCGGCCACCTCTGGCTTGCGGCTGTGGTGTGGGCGTATGTGGCATGGAGATAGGGGCATCTTCCCAACCTCGTGGGCTTCCTCCGGGCACTCCGGTTTCCTCCCACTGCTAAAGACCCCTACGCGCAAGTGAAATATTGAAATAAAATTAAACCATACGTTAGTCAAGTGGAAGTTAAACACCATTGCTCTCTTATATAGAATTCCAACTGCCAAGGGCTCCTTTAATGTATACACGAGTCTTCGGTTTTACGAGTTACATCCGGCAGGGAATATCCAGTTGAACGTTCTCAGCCAATATTAGAACCAAACGCCGGAGCGCTACTTGGCTTTTAAGTTTTAAATGTGGATATTTTAGGGGTTTTCATGATAAAACTAAATTAGTGTTTACAGATTTAAACCTTTACCTTTTGCTCCGTCATCACTCCATCTATATTTAGTTGCTAGCGGTTAGTTTAATGCACTTCAATTATGGAAGATTACAGAATTGATTTATGCCTTATGGCTTGTCAACAGCCCCTTCTATATTTAGCAAGACCTTTGATATCTACCTGCCAATCTAATTAAATAATGAAAGATGATGAACACAATCCTGGTATAATACTTTAATGACTCAAGCGAATGGAATTTTAAATAATTGTATCTTCTAGTTTTGTCAGTCAGTTCAGTGAGGATACTAGTTTTATCAGTAAATCCAGTTAGGATACTGTTCATAATTTAACATATCTAACGATACCGAGTTTACCATATCTAACCATACATGAAGTGGGATTATACAAATACAAGACAGGCGTATTGATACATTAACAGAACACAGATTTTATGGGAATCAATCACTGGTTTATGCACAAAGCACGACGTTTCGACAAGTATCCTCTTATCGTTATCAAGCACAATGACCTTCGGTTAACTTAGGACAAATATATAGGAGTTGCATGGTGAAGCCATTTACAGAGATTAAATAACAAAACAATAAGGGTAAAAGATTAAACAAAACAATGAAGCAGAAAAAAACCCCAGAAAACAAAACAAGTTGAAAAGCTTATGATGAAGCAGTCCAAACAACTTAAAGGACCTAAGTCCGTAACTCAAAATCGTCCAAAATCGTCGACATCGAAAACACGAATTATTGGTCAATTTAAATCAACATTGGTGTTGTGATCTTACCTGGAAATGGTAGGCCTCTGATATCCAATATTTAAATTTTAAAAAATATTTTACAGTTGGTACACGAATCGTGTACCATAGTGTGTTTCAGCGTCACTTATAACAAGTGACCAGAACGAACGAGGCTAGACATATTCCACAAGTCCTGTTAAACGACGAGGCCATATCGTATCTGAGGGCATGCGCGGTAGACTGGAATAACCAGACACTAAAGAATCCTTTTCGGTTGAGACTAATGCCGTATTTCGCTGGAAATATCTGATATGAAATTAGACCCAAAACGGAAACAATTTAATGTAAATCAGTTTATATACAATCAGATTATATTATTATATGCCTTGCGACCCATTAGGGTCAATTTCTAGGTCCCAAATGTTAGCGATTTAGCTCCTTTAACTGACTGTGAAGCTCTTGAAAGGGAGCCGCCAACATAATGATACACTCAACGAGTTTCTTAAAGAGGTCGTGGAATTATCTTCTAAATCAAATCTACACTAGTTAAATATTTTGCAAGAATCGTTGGACGGATTAATTCTATATCTATTGTGTTTGCAGTATTTTACGGTCCGTCGACTCCTGTAACTGTCATCTCACTGGAGCCTTCTTGTAGAGGACCCTGAACATGACTTCTCCATATATGCAGCTAATAACGAATCGGAACTATATTTACTTATCCTAGGCGGGGGGGGGGGGGTGGACGGCCGAATGGTTAGCACGTGCGCACTGTATCATAATGCCTTTCATTGAGTCGACTGACGTGGTTTCGAATCTCCGGCTTTACGTGACAAGGAGTAAGGTCGTCTGTCCAACCTCCCGGGGTTTCTCCTGGTCCTCCAGTTTCCTCCCACGTAAAACCCCATTTCTCTCTCGCTCTCACTTATCATAGACTCCTAGACACTTTGTTAATATCATAATAACCAACAAGATATCAGAGTCTATTTGATTATCAAATCGGTTTGACTTAAACTAACTACCATGACGATGATCTGTATATGAGTTTGTGTGGCCTCCCGTGGTATTATCAATTGAATCCCTGCTGGGATTTGTTAGGGACTCGCGTGGTATTAGCAACTGAATCCCAGCTTGGGTTTGTGGGGGACTCGCGTGGTATTATCAACTGAATCCCTACTGGGATTTGTTAGGGACTCGCATGGTATTATCAACTGAATCCCAGCTGGGGTTTGTTAGGGACTCGCGTGGTATTATCAATTGAATCCCAGCTGGGGTTTGTTAGGGTCTCGCGTGGTATTATCAACTGAATCCCAGCTGGGATTTGTTAGGGACTCGCGTGGTATTATTAATTGAATCCCAGCTGGGATTTGTTAGGGACTTGCGTGGTATTATCAACTGAATCCCAGCTGGTGTTTGTGAGTTACTCGCGTGATACTAGTTTTCGATTAAACTGATCACAGTCGAGCGTATATTTTGGTGTCTTCATCGGTGGAAAAAAATTGGGGGACCCGGAGAATACGCTAGGTTAGGCAGGCCGCCCCACTCCTTGTCAAGTGTGGTTTTCAAATCATGCCACGTGGCTTAATGACAGACCCCATGAACTAAAGTGCCAGCGTTTTACCATTTATACTTGGTCCAGAAATCATGACTGCTTATGACGCCAACCATAAAATCTAACAGCTTTTAAAGTTACATTTACTATACTGTACAGCGCAGTGGACGCTTACGGCTAGCCCCCGGATCCATTCACTCTTTTTTGAATTGTTTTTTTGTTTGTCTTGTTTGCTGTTTCTGAGTATGATGTCTTGTCGTTATATTTGTCCTTTATGTAAATCATATGTGGCGCAGTCACCCTGCACTAACTAATATATTGATGATCGCGGGATAAAATCATTACAAATTGATCTCGTTGGAAATAAAAGAAGTTGATCTAAAGGAACTTCCATCCAGGATAATCAGGGGTAATTACATTTATGGAAAAAAGTTTTATATTTCCAATTCATGTCTCCGAAAAAATAACATGAAATTCAACGTCCTAGATATGTTTTTGTGATTACAGCAGACTGATAATTACCCGAGTTCTTTTGTACTACAAAAACAACATGGTTTATCTGATCCGCCATCATTAAAACAGACTGATAATTACCCGAGTTCTTTTGTATTTACATTAACCCTGTAATAAACTGATCTGATTTATAAAAACCAAGATGGTTTATCTGATCCGCCAATCTTTACTGACGATGTTTTATATGATTGTTATCAAGCACGACCATTAAAGGACACAAAGACTGCGTTTCCTCTCTTCTTTTTTTGATTCGACTAACAATTGGGTCTAATATCTTTTACATAAATCTACGTTTTACAATTTCACGTATTGTATCTTATTTATATGAAACAAAACCCCAACAAATTCATGAAAGAATGCAGCATAAAACAGGAAAAAAAGAAAATTTCGGTTCCTGTTAATTTTGATTTCGTTTCAATAAACGCCCACTTAAATCAAATTTAAACACTGTTTTCAAAGTTTCATATCTTTTGTGACGGATCTAAGATAAAATCAGAAGAGGTGGTAATTAAGACCAATCTACCGGATGATATCTCCAATTGTTGCAGTGTATGCTGTGAACAAAAGCGTTCCAAATAAGAATCCCTGGGGAACACCAAAATCAAGAAACTTTAGGCATTGATTGACATGCGTCAATAACACCCAGATAGGACTCAAACCACCTCACCTTATGTTTTCTAAATTACTCGGGTTCATGGTGTAGTGTATGACTGTATTGATATTTATTATGTGTGGTCTGATTCCATACAGAGTTATGTTACTTTAATTGTTATTTTCTTACTCTCTAGTTATAGAGTTACATTCGATAGAGAAGTATTAAAAGAGCATGGTTTTCATAACATGTGTTTTTTGTATTTACTTTAATCTGTACGCATCACCTTAAATGGGAATCATAGAACATTACACATGGAACTAAAAAAACTGATTTGTGTTTTCTGAATTACTCGGGTTCAGCTGATTTAATTGTATTATACATCATTTATACTGAAACGGAAATTCTGCCTCGTTCTCATTTCTTACAGATCTCGTGATGGAACCGATTAAATGTTAAACCCGATTTCCCGTTTTTGCCAGATTGCGGCTCTACTGCCTACTCTTATATCGAACTCCATCTGTCAAGGGATCTTTTACCTGCCCACCTATGTAATGATATCTTGGTATCATCTAATTAATATCAATACAGTCATACACTACACCATGAACCCGAGTAATTTAGAAAACATAAATTAGTTTTTAGGTCTATGAACATAAGTAATTCGGAAATCATAAACAGGTTATGACATCAATGTAAGAATACGTCTATCGTAAATGTGGATATCAGCAATATATACGAGTTCTGATCTTTGGTTAAAACACCGGAAGATAAAGGGCTACTTTTCTATTGGGCTGCATATATAAAGGGTTTAATCTCACTGTGCCCCCTAATCAACTGGTGTTATAGACTAGTGGTGTAGAAACTTAAATAAACAAAGGATTATAGACTGTATCCTTATTAGTACTGTTCATCTAGTTGAGATTTAATTATTGTAATGATTAAAATATATAAGTTAAGTTCACGTGTCATCGGTTAACGGGTATCTTAAATATTATTCATCTACCTTCTATTCAGACAGTAATCATAAATCAAACAAATATATGATCAGAAACTCACTATCATTATATTATAAGGATAGTTGTCACCCCCAATTACATTATATCTTTTAAAATGGCTCAAGTTCGCGTACGGTTTATTCCTAATTGAAAACTTGACTTGATAATCGAGATGATGTAGGTGGAGCTAACGCCAAATGTCAATCAAATGATCGGCGAAGGTGAAGACACAAAAGACTGCCATTTCTAGTCAAATATTACAACGAAGATAACTTTGTTTAGAATAAAGTAATTTAACTTAAATTTCCAATATATTTTTCTTTCATCATCTAGTTTTGAACTGTTATAGCAAGAACGACCAACTCTGTATAAAAATCTCCTATAATGTATCTTTAATTGAAAAAATGTTTTATAACTAAGGCGTGGGTTAATTAAAAATTGTTTTAGAATAATTAGCCTAATTATAGGGCTGCTTATATCAAGACACGGATTCATCACAAAATGTTTCTTAATCTTATAATCAGAGAAATATTGTGGAAAGGGACAGAGAGAGAGAGAGAGAGAGAGAGAGGGGGGGTGAGAGATAGAGCGGGCGAGAGAGAGAGAGGGGGAGAGAGAGATGAGAGAGAGAGAGAGAGAAATGGTGTTTAACGTCCACTCAACACAACTAGAACATTTCGGGACTAACATATGTTTTGTTTGGGTTTTTTTCATTTCAATAATTGGCTTGCGCGTAGGGGTCTTTAGCAGTGGGAGGAAACCGGAGTGCCCGGAGGAAACACACGAGGTTAAGAAGGGTCCCCTATCTCCATGCCACATACGCTCACACCAGGGCTCGAAACTACAGCCGGTGGCCGACAAGCTAGAGGTCGAAGCGCGGTACTCTAGACCACTAGGCCATCCCAACCCCCCCGAAATATTGTAGTAATAAAACGTTAACCATAAAATCATTCGAATTGAAAAGCTAATCAATTGGTTTCGCATGGCGCGCACGTCAAAGAGCCTTTCACAGTTGGAATGCGACAAAGAGTTCGGGTAAAATGTTCCTTGATGTACAGGGGCTTGGATGGTCTAATGGTTAGCGGGTGCGCGTTGTATCATAAGGTCTGTCATTGAGTTAACTGGTGTGGTGTCTGGAGAATGTCCGTCTTCATCATAACGGTTAGTGTAGAAAAACGTAGGACGTTAAACACCAGTTCAATTCCTCCATATTGCAGTACAGAACATAAACTGTGAATAAATATATTTCACATAGAACGCCATCTTGCTTCCGTCTATCAACGCCATCTTGTTTTTCATATGTAGACTCCAACAAATCTAATGTCGAGTCGCGTTAAATTTAATCCTGTTTGAAATTGGTTCAATTTAATCAATGACAAATTTTCTAGACAGTTTTAAAAATCGTATTACCATACCTAATAGCATCAGTGTAATTCATACAAATTAAAATTCCCACGGGGTTAAACAATACAATAAAATTAATTGAAATTGAAATTCATAGTCTGAAAGCTGAAATGAAATGAGGTTTAATGTCCTACTGATCCGCTCCGACGGGGCGAATTAAAACGGGTATTTGTCATACAGTGTGCTCGTACGTAACTAACGTGACGAAATTCATGGTAGCTGGCTTTTTTTCGCACGTATCCAGTGAATGGCCATTTTGGTCAGTAATCCGAGCCAGAACTTTAAGTTTTAAATTTTTGTTCAGAACTGAAATAAATTAACTATCTGCTAATTAGCAGAATTTATTGTGTATATGTGGAAATTGACCGGACCGAAGCACAAAATAGTGCCAATAGTGCGGCCCAGCGTGTGTCAAATGTTCGTTTAAACTTGCTAATTCTGTAAAAATCCCATTTTCTTCCGGGGAATTATTATTCAATCTCGAGTTGTGTATATGTTATTGCACATACAACCCTGATACGACGCAGGTTTTCTGTTCGTCGATGTCATTGTTCTTTCGTTTGTTTGTTTACAAACTGACTTCTGTGCGTTGACCTCGCGACCTGTGACGTTTATATAACGGCATGTGAATATCATGGCTGTTCATTGTGTCAGAGTCACTTCTCTGCGGGTAGGGTGAGTCTGTCATTCAGATTGACAGTGTGTTATGAGGGAAATTATGCCTCGTCAGTAGCTTTACTCTTATAGCGATTTCCTATAAATGTAATCACGGGACCTCGGGGTCTCGTTTTATCCGAAAAACTATACGTTGTCCATTGTCAGGCCATCGGTCCTGCATCACAGACAAGGCGAAACACAGCCTAAAAATCCAGATGAACTTTCTCTGTCAACACCGGGTGCGAACCCGCGACCTCCAGACTACCGAGGCAGCGTCTCAAACACTGCGCCGAGGTGACTGCCTGGTGGGGATCACGGTGAAAAAGTGGATAAGGCGCTGGTTCGCTAGCCTAGAGGTCGGGTGTTCGATCCCTGCATTGGCCGAGAAAGTTCATCTCAATTTTCCAGCGTGATTCCCCCTTGTCAGTGGTGCAGAAGGAGGGCCCGACAAGGACAGCTGCCTAGTCGTTCGGATGGGACGAAAGACCGAGGTCCCGTTTACACGTCATTCGAGTGCTCGTAAAAGATCCCTCGGCAGTTGGAATTCGATATATAAGTAGGCCCTCGGGCCGCTGCACGGGCAAAATTTCCCTCATGGTACACTGTATGGCGTATGCCCGTTTTCCATTAGCCCAGGTTAGTTGCATAGTAGTAGGACGTTAAACCCTATTTCATTCATATCATTCATGACTGCCTGGTTTTACCAATTCGGTAAACACCCCACTACAGTTATCGATGAAGCGTCACAGAGCTCGCCAACAAAGTCAGAAATACCACAGAAGTACCATAGCGGTAGAATAACCGACAAAATAAAATGAAATAAAATTGGGTTTAACGTCCTACTGTTCTGCTCCTAAACTGGGCTAATGAAGACGGCCATACGCCATACAGTGTGCTATGGGGGAAATTTTGCCCGGAAAGCGGCCCTACGGCCTACTCTTACATCGAATTCCAACTGCCATTAGATCTTTTACGTGTACGTCAATGTGTACACGGGGCCTCGGTTTTTTGTCCCACCCGAACGACTAGATAGTTGTCAGGCCCTCAGTTCTGCATCACTGACAAAAGGAAACTTTCTCGGCCGATGCAAGGATCGAACACCCGACATCCAGGCTAGAGAGCCAGTGTCTCGCCCACTTAGCCACGTGATCCCCAAAATAATCGATAAGAAAAATTGTAAAACAAAAGAACTCAAAGTAACAGAAATAGCAAACGGGTCATTTAATCGGAAGTAACACCGGGATCTAGAAACCATGAAAACCTGTAGCGGGGTGTTCACGGATGGTAAAGATAACTGCCCGATTTTGCAGGGATCTACAACCACTCAGGAGACGAAAATTAATTCGGAAATAAAGCGGTGAATAACACGACTCATTTCTTTGAAAAAATAAGATAAAATAACAATAACCCATAATACACGTATATTTGATTTAATTATAAAAAGAATTACCACCGAGGAGACGAAAGCGGACAATAGCACGACCGATTTAATATTTCACGTAAATTTGATTTAATAAACACAAAACATTGATTATACACAATGCTGTTTTATAAAAAAAAAACGGAATTTAAAATAATTAAAAGTATATTCGACACATTGGTCGTAATTAAATACAGAAAAAATAACAATTTGTATCTTAATAGAGAAAAATAACCGATGTTATCAGCTTCAATTGGCGAACAAATAGAATTACTGATATTACACTCCGAATATAATTTGATTAGGATTGTTGTGTGGTTTTACTTTAATGTTTGCTGTAATGTTTTATGGTTTTTACGGTTTATTTTTGTAGCAAAACACAATTGATCAGCTGACATTTTCAAAACAAATCCTTCGTAATTGGACGTCCTTTGAAAGGCTGTTCTTCAGAATTGAATAACTTCCGTTAACAATGACTGACTGAATGGCATTATATTAAATTATATTTAAAGTGAATCACGTTAACCGAATTACTGGACAGTGGTGGACAGAAAAAGTGTCCCGGGTCTTCCAGACAGATTTCTCCTTGCCGTTTCTGCAGAACGGAGCACCTTAAAACCCCAATACCACTCTTGTTGTAACTTGATAATATGTTCCAATCTTTATTCTGGTCAACAATTTGTACTATTTTACAATATTTCAATTAAAAAATTATACAAATTTCATCTTAACACACCTAATTTTAAAAATTGGAAAAATTCAACTACATGCCGTAACATGGTTTGAAAAGCCTTACGTAAGCACTTTCAAATGCAACTTGGATTTAAACATATTTTCGAATCCTCTGGACAAGTAAGATAGGTTTTAATGGATTATTTACACAACAGGTAGGACACTTATTAAACATCTTGTAGTTAGAATAAGGCTAAAAAAAATTCTGAACCTGCCAAGCCAGCAAAAGTGTTATTGTCCCTTTAAAAGACAATTCATCAAGTCGTTCTGATTTTTCTTTCAAGATGCCCAAACAGATGAAATAAAAATGTCCGTCGTTTTTGTCCCCGAAATATACCTTTACTTGACAGCATATTGTATCAAATGTACCTTAATAAGGTGGGCGAATGGTTAGTGTGTGCGCATTGTATCATAAGGTCTGTAATTAAGCCAACTGGCTTGGTTTTGATTTCTCGGTTGTACGTAACTAGAAGTATGGTCTCCTGTCCAACCTCGTAGGTTTTCTCTGTGTCATACGGTTTCCTCCCACAGTTAACGACCCGAATGCGCAAACGAATAATTGAAAAAAATTTGAATCATATCGATTCGACGTTCAACACCATCTCTCTATATCTCTCCCTCATGTCGTACCTTCAAATAGATCTACAAATCTCTGGTTATCTTTGTTGTAACTTCAAACACATTTCGTTATATTTACATCTTTTTATACCAATTCTCATTTTTTATACCATCCAAAAAAGGACTATCAAGAACGTTAACTCCAGATATTTACTTGCATATTTTGGTAGAAACATCAAGACCCCCATTGTTATCTAGAAATAAGTTGATTTATAAATTACGAAATGACTAAATTATTGTGTCTAGATATTCACCGTGTGCTATGTGTATACTTACATAACTTACACCTTGTTTTGCAGAGATAAGAATTTATATTTAGTCACGGAATGTATCTAATGTCAAGTTAATTACAGGTTAGTTTTAGTATATTATGCACCAGGGAGGTAAAAGATAGAGAGAGATAGGGGGGAGAGGAAACGAGAGAGAGAGAGAGTATATCATGCACTAGGGAGGTAAGAGAGAGAGAGAGAGAGGGGGAGGGGGAAGGGAGAGTATATCATGCACCAGGGAGGTAAGAGAGAGGGAGAGAGAGAGAGAGAGGGGGTGGAGGGGAAGAGAGAGTATATCATGCACCAGGGAGGTAAGAGAGAGAGAGAGGGGTGGAGAGAGAGAGAGTATATCATGCACCAGGGAGGTAAGAGAGAGAGAGAGAGTGAGAGGGGGGGGGTGGAGGGGAAGAGAGAGTATATCATGCACCAGGGAGGTAAGATAGACAGAGAGAGGGGAGTGGAGAGAGAGAGTATATCATGC
The DNA here is from genome assembly GCA_917208275.1 of Patella pellucida. Classification (NCBI taxonomy): domain Eukaryota; kingdom Metazoa; phylum Mollusca; class Gastropoda; family Patellidae; genus Patella; species Patella pellucida. The sequence continues at coordinate 5,636,126 of OU795037.1, forward strand.
ACCAGGGAGGTAAGAGAGAGAGAGTGAGAGAGAGGGGGGGAGGGGAAGAGAGAGAGAGGGAGAGAGAGAGTATATCATGCACCAGGGAGGTAAGAGAGAGAGAGTGAGAGAGAGAGGGGGGAGGGGAAGAGAGAGAGAGAGGGAGAGAGAGAGTGAGAGAGAGGGGGGGAGAGGGGAAGGGAGAGTATATCATGCACCAGGGAGGTAAGAGAGAGAGAGTGAGAGAGAGAGGGGGGAGGGGAAGAGAGAGAGAGAGTGAGAGAGAGAGGGGGGGAGGGGAAGGGAGAGTATATCATGCACTAGGGAGGCAGGAGAGAGGAGATAGGAGTAGATAGAGAGAGTATATCATGCACCATGGAAGAAAGAGAGAGAGAGGGGGGAGATAGATAGATAAATGGGGTTTAACGTCTACTCGACACAAACGAGGCCATTTCGGGACTAACACATGGGTCTATTTTGGGGGAAGCAGTGGAAGGAAACCGGAGGACCCAGGGAAAACCCACGAGGCTTGACATGTGATACTACTCCTTGTCACGTACAACAGGGGAATAGAAACTGGTTTGGCTATAGTACATGTGAACGCAACTACCAATCGTTTTTAAATCCGTTGAAAATGAGGAGCATTCATTGGGCTAGAGAGTTTTGGTTGGGATCTTGCCATGATAATAAAAAACTATCGTTATATACCGATCTGATTAAAACACAAATCCAATTTCGTTTCGTTTTTATAATTAGATTGATCAGTATTTAATTTCTTAAAAAATCATTAACTACCAATCGTTTTTAAATCCGTTGAAATAAAGAGCATACAATGAGCTAGAGCGTTTTGATTAGGATCGTACCATGTTAATAAACGCTACCAATATACGTTAGAGAGCTGAATATAGTTTTATTGTAGATCAACAAATGATAGGCGTAACACTATCGTAGTGATAACAAATAACAGTAAATAGTTCCAGTAGTATGTATTGCTGTTGTATTCATGTTGAATTGTTTAATAAGTTAGATTTAATAAGATCGTGCCATGCTAAAAGTTTATATAGAGGTGAAAGTCAAAATCATGCATTGTCAAAACAAGCATAGTTCATTAAGTTCTATGTACCTAAATGATTTTACTGTGTTAGATAGGGAGTTAAAGAGAGTTTTGATCGAGCGGAGAGATGGGGTGGGGGAGTGTATACGGGTATGTGTAGGAAAGTATGCCGTGAATAAAACTATACAACTTCATTCATTCGTAAATAGATAATAACTGCATCAAAAATCGATATTTTCATATTTGAATTCTGAACTCTATACAGTAAAAAAGAAAAAGGGTTTTTGTTGACTGAAAAAACTCATACAAATAATACAGGCTGTATATACTGATAAGATTTAATTAATGTTTAAATCAAATTAAAACTGTTCAATTTTAACACTACATAAAATAAAAATAAAAAGAGTTATGACCTTTTTTTAAGTCGAATTCAAAAACTCATACAAATAATACAGGCTGTTAATATTTAATTAATGTTTAAGCCAAACACAAAATTGACAATTTGAAGAATTTCTGCATTTATTTAGTTAATCAAACGAGTTTTGTTTTTCATTCTTCCGTAGACTCGGGATCTTATCGAATTACTTACCAACAAGTGTGAATTTTATCAAATTTAATTCTCTTCCTATTCTGTTGTCAATTTAATATTCATGCTCATTTGACAATTCGTTCTTGTAGAGGAGAATGTCTGATTCAATTTATTATAAATTGTTGACGGGAGCCGCGGTGGTTCAAAGCTGTCTCGCTGGCTTGTGGTCGCCTTGCGCACTGTCGTTTTCTCTTGTCAGGGGAGGGGGCACGGTGGCTAAGTTGGTAAGAACCTGGCTAGCCTTGAGGTCGGGTGTTGAATCCCTGCTTTGGCAGAGAAAGTTGATACAGATTCCCCCTTGTCAGTGATGCAGGACGGAGGGCCTGTCTTCATTAGCCCAGTCGGAGCAGAACAGTGGGACGTTAAAAATCATTTCATTTTATTTCAAATTCATTACGAAATTGTTGAAGTGAGCCGCGGAAGCTCTATGAGTAAAGCGCTGTCTTGATGGCTCGGATACGCCCCATGTGTTAAACGGGAGAAAGATCCGTGAGATTTTCCGGCGTAGGTGCAAAACGGAGGTCGTCACAACGATCTGAGTCTAAACTGTAAAAATATATCCATTTTTTTATGTAGCCGAATTCTGTAGTTTAACACTATTAATTGATGATTTTTGGGGGGAAATTGTGTAAAAATGTGAATTTTTTCTTCAAATTACGTGTTTTACGTATTTCTCTGGAATATTCAGTATTAAAAATGATATTTCCGTCAAATTTAGGGATAAAATGTGTTATTCCCTTCTATACACTCAATTCTATTATTTTACGGTATAAACTGTGGAATGATCAGAAAGTTCCGTAAAATTGTGGATATTTTTTTTCTCCATTCTATAATGGACTTAATTCTGTTATTTTACGGGATAAACGGTCTAATGACCAGGAAATTACGGACTATTTCTGTTTGCAAATTCAACGATAATAGTTAGTGCAGGGGGACCGCGCCACATATGATTTACATAAAGGACAAATATAACGACAAGACATCATACTCCGAAACAACAAACAAACAAATAAACAATTGAAAATGACCAGGAAAAACATTATGTGATGTCAGCATGATTCATGGTCTGCCATATGCTACAAGAAATACAAATGCAAGCATACTTTGGGGAAAATTCCGACTATACAAGTAACCACATCGGTGAAATGTATAATAAAAAAAGATAGTCTAAACCATTAAAGAAGTGTTTAAATATTCAATAAAATAGATGTATAGTGAATGTATTGAGGGAACATATTCCACCCGTAACAAGAAAAACGCAGAAACAAAACCGAATATATAGAAGCCTGCCTCAGAAGGCAGCTGATACATATCTAATCATTCCTAATACTATCATTTTATAGTATTCATTTCAATTTATTAACCATAATATGAAGAATCGTATTTTGTAAAGTTTGGTATATTAATTGTCATGTATATCGAATTTTCATTATTTATAAGATCTACAAAGTGTACTGTCATTCAATATATGGTAATCAGATTGTAAGTATTTTCATAAATGTGTAAAAATATGTTTAAACACTCCGTGAGTATGTGTTATATTATCTAGTATAACCAATTGGCCGGTGTGAGCCGGTTTGTCTCTATGGCAGAGTTAACGAGTCGTGCGGGGTCTAGCCGTTTGGAGGTCCCATGTACACATGTTGTCGTGCGTAGTATAAGAACTCTGGGCAGTTGGAATTCGAAAAAAGAACCAACTAGCACATAGAACGACTGTATAGACATTATGTCCCCCGTACCACACTGTATAGAGCTCAAACAGAAAAGTAGGACGTTAAACCTTATTTCTATTTCATTATAAATTGTCGAGGCTGGTGTGTGTCTATCTATATGTATATTAATGTCAGGGTGTATCTACAATCCATCGTATTAATGTCAGGGTGTATCTACAATCCATCGTATTAATGTCAGGGTGTATCTACAATCCATCGTATTAATGTCAGGGTGTATCTACAATCCATCGTATTAATGTCAGGGTGTATCTACAATCCATCGTATTAATGTCAGGGTGTATCTACAATCCATCGTATTAATGTCAGGGTGTATCTACAATCCATCGTATTAATGAATTTAGTTACTGACATTACATGTGATTATCTGATATTAATTAACTGTATGTAACATCATTATATATTATTCTTACAATTAATCAAATCTTGTCTCCCCCTCTCTCTCTCTCTCTCTCTCTCTCTGTCTCGCTCTGTCTGTCTCTCTCTCTCTCTCTCTCTCTCTGTCTCTCTCTCTGTCTCTCTCTCTGTCTCTCTCTCCAATATCATATCTTTATATATCTATCATTCTTACAATTAATCAAATCTAATATTTCTCTCTATATATATAATATATATATATCTATCATCCCGATAAACTTTTCGGCTAACGACTGAATCCGACAAGGGACCTTCAGGTTAGCGAACCAACTATTTACCCAATAAGCCACCGCGGTTCTTTAAAGTTACAATTTCATATTTTTTAAGTTATATTCATAAAATGTATTATAAAAAAGCCTAAAAATAGATGGTATCTTTAAACAGTCCTACCTATTTTTAAAATAATATAATTCACTATATATATTGCCAGTTCTACCTTGTTAAAGAATAGTCCTATTAATTCACTATTGCCAGTTTCGAAATTGGCAAAAATATCATTTTCAACTTCAAATTCAAACGTTTAATCATAGCTATTCCATGGGGGGGGGGGGAAGAAAACAAGGGAGGTAATTGTGTTATTATTTCCGGTGTCAATGAATTTTAAGTGTGGAAATTAATGTCTATGATCGTATAATAGTGAGTTGACAACCTATTGAGCAAACGACATAGAAATAATTATGTTTTGGCTTTCTTAGAAAATATGAAATCCTCCCTGATGTCCCCCGAGATTACCAAGATTCATTAGTTCCATGGTCCATCCGCAGCTGATTTAGATCATATTGGTTTTCCAACATGCTGACAAATGTGAGATGTAAATATATAAATTCCCTTGGTCTGTTTTCATAACAGATGAGATAAATTAAATTAACTAGTCTTCAATGATGGTTATAGTCTATATTAATTTAATAATACAAGTTGTTTCGAACCAATTTACAGTACGAATTTCTGCTTGATAATTCATATAGATTGATACTTATTTATAGATATACTTGTATCTGTAGAACACATCAACAGCACCTATACCATCGTCTGATCACTGTCGTCTCTCTTTCGGTAAACCTCGGCAGATTCCAGTACCCTACATCAGGCCGCGGCTGTGTGACGAAGTCCACCACTGGAACAACTTACAAGTTCCCGTATGACCATCGGCGTTGATGGTGACGACGCATTTGAAAAATGTTTTATCAGACAAAGATTTCAAAGTCTGAAACTATTTATCGGGTTTTCTTTATTCTACCCACTCTTCAAATGAAGCAATTGTAAGAACTTCTTTGTAAAAGCGGCAAGTTTTCCTTATAAGTAAACCAGTGCCTCGTCGCAATTGTATAAGTTAGGTACATATCACTTAACCTCATACAACCGAGGCTAGTTGTAGGGTATCGGAATCTGCCAAGGTTTGCCGAGTGTGTGACCACTTGGTCGACAATCGGCCATTAGAGAGAGAGAGAGAGAGAGACGGGGTTTAACGTCCACTCAACACAACTAGGTCATTTCGGGACTAACATATGGTTTAATTTTATTTTAAAAGTTCGCTTGCACAAAGGGGTCTTTAGCAGTGGGAGGAAACCGGAGTGCCCGAAGGAAACCAACGAGGTTGAGAAGGCGCCCCTACCCTATCTCCATGCCACATACGATCACATCAGGGCTAGAAACCACAGCCGCAAGCCAGAGGTGGCCGGCCAGCTAGAGGTCGAAGCGCGGCACTCTAGACCACTAGGCCATCCCAACCCCCTCGGCCATTAGAAAACCACAAACATCACACTAGAATCTAGAAAATAATCTGCTTGCTAATCACAGTCAAGTAGAAGATTGCCACCAACTGAAATAATATGTTTGTATCGAACGTGTGTTTGCCTTAGAGTGGATTTATCTGCCTCATTAGGTTTTGTGTTTGTCTTAGTAAAACAAAACGTATAATTCCGTCACTGACTTATTTTGGTGTGATCAAAAACATTAAAGATTTATAGAAGTACAACATAGGTTACGTTTTAGAGAATCCACATCGAAGATTTATTGTCCTTCCATCAAATTATATCCTAATGAGGGTGACATTTACATTCAACGCAACCAAATTATTAATACTTTATACGGGCATCAATTTCTATCATTTTATATTAAAGATACATTATGTAAGATTTACATAAAGAGCCGACCGTTCTTGCTGTAATAGTTATATTAAAGATGCATTATGTAAGATTTAGATAAAGAGCCGATCGTTCTTGCTATAATAGTGCAATTACTCTATGATTTGTGTTGCTTTGGGGGGGGGGGTCACGGTGGTTAAGTGGGTAAGACGCTGTCCGGCAAACTTTCCCTCATAGCACACTGTATGACGCATATAAATTTAACAAGTCATTGTATACGATTGACTAGGAAGCGAGTGTCACGTCATCGGAGCCATCTTGTATTTACATAAATGACGTCATATCTAAAAATCCAAGCCACATCAAAGAAAAGGCATATCATGTACATACAAAACAACCAGATGAGTTCATTAATGTATCTTTAAAAGTTTGACAATCTTCTATCTGTTTATGTGTATCTAAAACAACAATATTCAACATGACAATAAATGGTGTTACTTTGATGTTAGATCATCTGGAAGTAATGACTCGCAGTAAATGGTGTTACTTTGATGTTATATCATCTGGAAGTAATGACTCGCAGTAAATGGATTGAACACGTCCGAATAAATATTGGTTTAGATGTCACCTTTCAGTGGTTTTAGCTTTCCGCTATTTTGATGTTATTTTGAAATAATTACCCGAAAACAAACCATTAACTTTTTTCGTGTTGTTAATATGCGGAACCTTTTTAATTTTGAATTAGTAAATAAAAGCATGTGGAAATGAAATTGGGTTTAATGTACTGCTATTTCCTCACCTATCAGAGTATTACTGTTTTCATTACAGTATTTCATCGTATCGAACTGACAAGGGGGTGGGGTGGTAAATATGCTTTGTTAATATGCTTTATCGAACTGACAAGGGGGGTGGGGTGGTAAATATGTTTTGTTAATATGCAGAAGTTAAAATTGTAAATTCTGATTATACGAACAGGTAAATAAATGGCCTTTGAAATAAAATATGGCAGGTTACTCATAGAGCAGGATGTTACAGATGTAATCGAAGATGTTACCAGGACAACCCAGGTATATAACAGTAGTCGTTGACCCCTAAGGTTCACCTGTAGTGCAGGAGATGTGAATCTACCCAGGGCGATACAGGATCAACCCAGGGCGATACAGGATCAACCCAGGACGATACAGGATCAACCCAGGACGATACAGGATCAACACAGGACGATACAGGATCAACCCAGGACGATACAGGATCAACCCAGGACGATACAAGATCAACCCAGGACGATACAAGATCAACCCATGATGATACAGGATCAACCCAGGATGATACAGGATCAACCCAGGACGATACAGGATCAACCCAGGACGATACAGGATCAACCCAGGACGATACAAGATCAACCCAGGACGATACAAGATCAACCCATGATGATACAGGATCAACCCAGGACGATACAAGATCAACCCTGGACGATACAGGATCAACCCAGGACGATACAGGATCAACCCAGGACGATACAAGATCAACCCAGGACGATACAGGATCAACCCTGGACGATACAAGATCAACCCTGGACGATACAAGATCAACCCAGGACGATACAGGATCAATCCAGGACGATACAGGATCAACCCGGGATGTTACAAGATCAACCCAGGACGATACAGGATCAACCCAGGACGATACAGGATCAACCCAGGACGATACCAGATCAACCCAGGACGATACAGGATCAACCCAGGACGATACAGGATCAACCCAGGACGATACAGGATTAACCCAGGACGATACAGGATCAACACAGGACGATACAGGATCAACCCAGAACGATACAGGATCAACCCAGGACGATACAGGATCAACCCAGGACGATACAGGATCAACGCAGGACGATACAGGATCAACCCAGGACGATACAGGATCAACGCAGGACGATACAGGATCAACCCAGGACGATACAGGATCAACCCAGGACGATACAGGATCAACCCTGGACGATACAGGATCAACCCAGGATGATACAGGATCAACCCAGGACGATACAGGATCAACCCAGGATGTTCAAGGATCAACCCAGTCGTTGACCTCTGACCTCTAATCATATCTACCCGGCCATTACAGTAGATCTAAACAGGCAAGGTGGACTGACAGTATTGATGCTTGATTTGCATTTTTCCGATTTCACATGGCTTAATTCTCGCTGATATGTTTGATTATTTAAAGAAAGCCATATCATAGTTAGATAATCTCCCGACTTGGATTCAGTCGGCTTTTACACATTTTGGTTTACGGCAAACACCGATGGCGGCGTTTTGTTACAAAGGCAGCAGTAAAGATCGATGTTCTGCTCCTATTGGGCTAATGAAGGCGAGAATACACCATGCACTGTGATACGAGGGTCATTTTTTCGGACTACCCGTATATCGAATCCCGACTACCAAGGGATCCTCTACGTGCGCACCAATGTGTATACAGGGCCTCGGTTTTTCGGCCCATCCAATCAATTACGTTGTCCCTTGCCAGAAACCTGTTCCACGACACGACGAGAGGAAATCACGCCGGAAACATCACTTTGAAACTTTTCGGCTAAAACTGAATCGAGCACCGGGCGTCCAGTTTGTCGACCCAGCGTCTTACGCACTGATACACGGCGGCTCTCTACATCATTATTGATATCCCCCCGAGATTATTAAGGTTCATTAATTTCATGGTCAATCCGTAGCTGGTTTGGATCATATTGCTTTTTAGACATGCTGACAAATGTGAGATATAAATATATAAATTCCCTTGTTGACTAGGTTGGTCTGTTTTCATAACAGACGAGATAAATTGAATTAAATATTCTTCAATGATGGTTATAGTCTATATTAATTGAATAATAGAGTTGTTTCGTACCAACTCATTGTATACAGATCATTGAAATACGTTTAAAGCATGTCTATAAATAAGATTAACGGTATTGTTGTAAGAATAATGTTAATTCAATTATATCAGAAGTTATAAAAGATTATTTAAATGGGCGGGAGAGAGGGGGAGAGAGAGAGATGGGGTTTAACGGCCACTCGAGAAAAACTAGGTCACTTCGGAACTAATATATGGTTTAATTTTATTTCGATAATGGCGTATGGGTCTTGAGTTGTGGGAGGAAACCGGGGGACCCGGAGAAAACCCACGAAGATGAGACAGGCGAAAGGGTATCATAACTGAATCACGAGAGAAAACTCATTACTATAAAAACGTTTTTATGACAGTAATATCAAAAGTTAAATGTTCGAATCAACTAGAAACACGAATAAATGATAGAATAGATAGATCGAAGTGAAAAATAACTTTCTGTAATACTGTAGTTGATTAGCAATACACCAGATTACTGAAACCCTTGGGGGGTCACGGTGGCCTAGAAAGTTCATTCAGATCTTCAGACGTGTTCCCACTTGTCAGTAATGCAGGACTGAGAGCTGACATGTAAAGCTATTTAGTTGATCGGATTGGGAGATACACCGAGGTCCCGCGTACACATTGGCGTGCACGTAAAAGATCCCTTGACAGTTGGAATTCGATATAAGAGTAGGCCGTAGTGCCGCCGTCCCGGCACAATTTCCCTCATAGCACACTGTATGGCGTTTGCCCGTCTTCATTAGCCCATTTCGGAGCGGAACAGTAGGACGTTAAACCCCATCTTATTTCACCGAAACTGTTGAGATGATCTGATGGATTCCGTCTAGAATATTTATCTATTCGAACTAAATCGTGTCGGGGATTGATTAATAATGTATATTAGGATGAAAACAAAACCCAACACATTTTTTAAAACTCCCTTTCTCAGATATATTTTTTTTTTTTTAGTTTTTCTGTTCCGTCCCAGTTCAGTAGAATTATCTCCCCCTGGGAAGAAATCCAGACATAACTTTTCTCTTTAAGAAATCATGCACTTTGTGGCACAGATATTGTTTTTGGACAGCGATGTGGGCATGCAATAGAAATGAAAATGGTGGGATATGGTCTATAGCAGTATATGTCTACACCGACTTGGTTACGTAAGACTGGCGTAAAGTAAAACGAAATTTGGAACTATAAAAAAAGAAACGAAATAGAATCTGTGTTTTAATTAGATTGCCGGGGTGACTTCCTTAAAATAATTCCTAGTATTTGTTAGTGCTGATTTCCAGACAAAAAATTAGCCTCGTAGACATCGTTAACAAAATGACGTCTAGTCTAATAGGGAAGTGGGTCGTCGCTGAAACTCGCTTTGTATTTGGGTTGATTGCAGCGTGCCCGTGTTTAAATCTAGTGTTTGTCAGTGCTTTTTTTAATAGTTAGTGCAGGGGGACTGCGCGACATACGATTTACATAAAGGACAAATATAACGACAAGACATCATACTCCGAAACAGCAAACAAAACAAACGAAAATACAATTAAAAAAAGAGTCAATGGATAAGCAATCATTGATACTCGCATAGGGATATTTGGTCGTCGCTGAAACTCGAGCTATTAAAACCAAAATTCTTTGTCTCAAATCTCAATTTTATACACGTGTACACTGCCTACCTTTGAATATTAGATAATATTTTTTCATTGCTGTGAAGAAAGTCCGTGACCTACTTATTTATCAAAAAGAGAACATGACAGATTTATATCCAGTTTGTTGAAACATAATAACTTGACCGTTCAAAAGATGATATAAAAATTCCACCTGCACGACGATTATCGAATGTTAAAAATGTAGCTATTTTAGATAGCCTCGTTTATCACGCCAAGAGTTTAACTGCCATATCAGGGGCGGATCCAGGATTTTTTGCAGGGGGGGGGGGGGTAGTTGGATAACTGCTTAACTAATTGCCATAGGCGCTAAACATTGTAATGGGGGTATGGGGGCCCTACCCCAGAAAAATTTGGTAATTTATATTCAATTTAGTGCATTCTGACATATTTCCGGAAGCTAAATTTCAAGACTATAGGTCTAAAAATCGCCAATAAAATCGCATAAAATATGTCCATAAAATCTTGATGGGGAATGCTCCCTTCACATACCATATTATGTTCTTAACATTTTACAATATGAAGAGCAAAAACCAATAATCGAACTTACCCTCCTGGCGACATTATGTGTTTTATTCCAAACTTGGTGCCTTACTTGATGTGCAAGACAAAGGAGAAACGAAAGGAAGGGAATTCGACAATTAGGCTAGTTGAATAAATCGATTGATGATGAATTTAGGTTATTGTTAATCTCTTATTACCCGATTTTAAACACACCAGGTGTTACGTCTCATGCAGCAATTGTTTTGAATGCGCGTATAAAAAAAGTCTATGACGACCTGTCGAAAGTATTTTACCTGCACTTGATTGCTGTAGTGTGGGCCTATTTGACTATTTGTTTTTGTCCATAATGGAATGAAAGTCATGACCCAACTTAATGTATACAAACTCGCAATTGTAGGGTCAGATTCAGGCTTTTAAATTTAAGTTTCTCGGCCCCTTCATATTGTCAAGTCTGGGCGGACGTGAATTTTTTCTCATAAAAAGTGTTCAATTTTTAAAAAAATATATTTGTGGCTGAGCAGGGGGGGGGGGGGAGGTCACACCCCCCCTCTGGATCCGCGCCTGCCATATTCTCCTATTCTCCTCTGTACTAGATAGGGGGTTGGGGTGGCCTAGTGGTCCAGAGTGTTGCGCTTTGACCGCCAGCTAGCCGGTCACCTCTGGCATGGAGATAGGGGCCCCTTCTCAACCTCGTAGGTTTCCTCCCACTGCTAAAGACTCCTACGCGCAAGCGAATTATTGAAATAAAATTAAAACCCGAAATGACCTAGTTGTGTTGAATGGAAGTTAAACCCCATTACTCTATCTCTCTCTCTCTGTACTAGATAGTTGAGTGTAAGACTTTTCGCGCGTTTTGACGTAATAGAGCCGCGTTTGTCACCAGGCAATTCACGGTCACTCATTTAGTATTAATAAACCTTTCTTCTATAGTTTCTTTAGATTTTCTATTTTCATCTGGTATTTTCATGGATTGATTTGATATACATGTTTTGAAAATCACACTTTTAATTCTCCTTGATTAGAAAAAAAAAATGCGCTACCTTTTACATTTCGAAATATACAAATTATCACATATGCCGTTTGGACTTAACAATGCACCTTTCATCTTTTATGTCGAATTATATACACACAGAGACAGAAATGGGGTTTAACGTCTACTCGACACAGACTTGGTCACACTTTGGGACTGAGCGATGTTAATGTCATGACGTTATTCCCCAAGTTTCGTCGTCGTAAACGCAGTCACGGACATCGTCGCTACACATCACCTAAGCTCAGCACTATATCATTGGATTCCCTTTTAGAAATTATCCAGGAACCACTAGGGCCACATCATATCCGTACTAAATTATATTCTATTCCACTTACGATTTTGAAATTACTAAAAGCTGAATGTTTGGATTCAAATTGTACTGACCCTGCATCCACTGAATACAGGGTTGTATCAATTATTCTTGACATTGCCCACCGCCGTCTGGACATTGCAACTGAGTCTGATGCGTCACACACCACAAATAGTTCATTTCTAAAATTGAAATTTGCTAATAAAGGCATTGATGCTATCGGATTAAGCCAAATACTACACCATAAGCAAGTCACAGCACACATCCCTCCTTACTTCAAAACTGTTACTGTTCCTAGGATTTCCTATACTTATGCTAAACCTATTGCATCCAAAATATTTAACTACAGAAACGCATTATCTGACATCAATGCACAAGACATATACAATAACCCTCTACCATGTTCTTGTTCTACGTCGTCCTTCCTTTACCCGCCAGCTGGACATGTGGTCACTGGTGATTTGAACATAGTCCAGAATAATAAGCTACGTGAAATTTTGTCCAAAGGACCCAAATACCGGGAACCGCAACCATTTTCATGGGATCAAAATTTCAAACTTATTATGGATGCTGTAGAGGACTACGCTAGATCATGGGCTAAGAGGGAAGAAGTTATCTCGGATACTCTCTCTGATTGGACTAAGTCTATCAGTCGTTTACTTAAACGAAGAATATACATGCAACGTTTGTCAGTTGACACTAGGCCTAAGTCTATTTTCAATGATGTTAGCATTGTTGAAAATCTGAATGCCTTGCATGACAATTATGTCATTGTGCCTGCTGACAAAGCGTCCAATAACATAGTGTTTATTTGTAAACGACATTATTTTGACTGTCTGTTCAAAGAACTTAATTTCGGGAAACCAATCGACAGTGCTACATATAAACGATCTACTTTTAGTAAGGATGAAATTATATCCAATCACAAATCTGTACTTACTTCATTTGGTACTCCATGTGGAAATACCTATACAGATTTGCCCTTGTTGTATTGGATACCTAAATTACATAAAAATCCTTACAAGCAGCGTTTTATAGCAGGTTCGTCCCGTTGTTCCACAAAACCACTTTCAAAGGTATTGACATCTATAATAACAGCTGTTAAAGAGGGTATTCAAAAATACTGTGACAAAGTATACTCTCGAAGTGGTATAAATCAAATGTGGATATTAAAAAATTCCAAAGAATTACTTGATGGTCTGCAATCTAGATCCCTTGCTCCAGTCTCATCTATTCAAACGTTTGACTTTTCTACTTTGTACACTAAAATTCCCCATAGTAAATTAAAAGCCCGATTGAAAGACATTATTCACAGTGTCTTTTCGTCTAAATCGGGTACTGCTCGTTATCAATATTTAGTTGTAAATTATAATTCTACATATTTCGTTAAGTATCACAGTGATTCAAAAAACAAATACACAGCCATCAAGATAATTCAGATGTTGGATTTTTTAATTGATAACATCTTTGTTGAATTTGGAGGGGACATATATCAGCAAGTGGTTGGCATCCCGATGGGCACCAACTGTGCACCTTTGCTTGCTGATCTGTTTCTCTATTCGTACGAAGCCGAGTACATACAGATGCTCGTAAAAACAAACAAACGATCAGTCAGACTTTTTAATTTCACTTATCGATATATTGATGATGTTTTAGCCCTTAATAATCCTAAATTTAGTGATTATGTAGACTTCATATATCCTGATGAGCTCGAAATTAAAAATACCACTGACAGTGACAATTACGCTTCCTACTTGGATCTGCGTCTCGAATATGAAAATTGCCATAAACTGAGTGTTAAATTGTACGATAAACGGGATGACTTTGACTTTCCGATTGTTAACTTTCCATTTATCAGTAGTAACATTCCAATATCACCAGCTTATGGAGTGTTTGTGTCTCAGCTAATTCGTTACACGAGAGCTTGTTCCTTTTATTCTGATTTTTTAAGTAGATCGAGGCATTTGTCATCTAAGCTTCTACTACAAGGATACTTGCGCACTAAACTTATTAAGGCCTTTAAAAAGTTTTATGGCCGTCATATTGATTTGATTGGTAAATATAACGTGTCTCTCTCGGCTATTATTCTAGATATTTTTAATTGACACGTATACTGTTACTATCACCCTGTTAATGTCTACAACATCGTTAAGACAGTTCATCACGTGCATTTTGCATACTATAGTTCATTGGCCAATCACGCTATTTGACTGACATTTCGCCTAATAGATTGGATGCAGCTATGGCGGGTGTGGCGCCAGGCAGGGTAAGCTTACTCTTCCGGACACCTGTTACCACTGCTTGTCGTGTATTTTTGTACACGAGGAGCAGTCCATTTGCTGATTACACTATTTTGCTTGAATACACTATTTTGCCTATAACGTTTTTAGGACTTCGAATTCTGTCTTTTGATTTGGATTGTTCGTACTTGGTTTTTATTTTATTTCAATTTGTATTTCAATAATTCGCTTGCGCGTAGTGGTCTCTAGCAGTGGGAGAAAACATGTGCCGTTTGGACTTAACAATGTTACGGGTAATAGGGTCACACGATGTTTAAGGGATAATTGGTGGCTTGTTTAACCGACTATCTTTTCCATTAATTGCATTTTTGTTTCACTTATGATTTGCGGTTTTACCATATCTCAGACGACATACATGCTATTTTGGTTTTGTGCATATATGTATTCAGGTAGATATTTCGTTCAGCGCCCCCCGGCCCCCGGTTTTTTTTCGAGGCCCGGGTTGTAATCGGTGCCGGGTTGTATTTTTTCAGACCCGAATTAATGCTTCAAAATCTCCTATAGGAGTGACATTTTGGACAATTGAAACAAACAGACAGGGTATGTATTGCAAAAACGATGGCTCAACTCTCTGTGCGTGACATGAGACAATTCTACTTCCTGTGCAGGGATCATCAATTAATTTATATTTTGACAGGGAGTATTCAGTTTTTACGTTACACCCGGGTTATATTAGAGACACGGGTTCTATTCGAGACCCGGGTTGTATTTATCTCAACAACCCCTTAACCGCGGGCTCTATTCGAGGCCCGGGTTGTTATCGACGCCGGGGCTGTATTCGAGGAAATACGGTACTTCTATTTTTACGGTAGATAAATATATAAATAAATAATAAATACCTCCAGGTACAACAAAATCGTCATAGTTATGTTAATAACCTAGCTGCCTGCCCTCTCCAGGCGTCTCCAGATGTTATAATGTATAAACATAATTACATATTAGCCAACATATATATATATAAACGTATAATAATAGATTTCCATGGCAATGGATTATAAATGAAACCAGGTACAATGCAACAACAGGCTATAAAGTTTATAACAACAGTTTACATAGTCTCCCTATATAATGATATATACAATTCATGTTGGTGAAATAAAACTAAAACAATTGTGCGAACGTTTGTTTTCAAAACCGACGTTGCAGTCCATTGACGAACACACTATTTTCCTTGAATTTGAATACACTGTTTTGCCTATAACGTTTTTTGGACTTAGAATTCTGTCTTTTGGTTTTATTTTATTTATTAACTTCAGTCATTTATTGAAACGGGCTGTTAGTATATGCATGTATATTAATTTGCTTTGGTACTTTGAAATATTATTAAAAAGAAAATGCAAATTCCATTTCGCTGCTGTTTTGTTCAGTTGATACAAATTTCACATCGCATTTAATTCCACAATGACCGTAACTCGAACTCCGCTGTAATATTAATCTACAATAATCATAATATCACGAACTCATTTATTTAGGATCAATTTGACATCCCTACATATGTATATTTGATATGATTATACATCGCTGGTGATACCTGGGCTATAGTATAGCTTCCTGATCACCTGTATGTCAAGTATTAAAGTTGTTACCTGGGCTATATTATAGATTCCGGATTATTTATTAATAGGTTCCGGATTATTTATTATTTGTAATAAATGGTATAATGAGCCTTGATATAAGCATAACAATAGTTTGTCATTCATCACAATTTTGTCATAAGCCTTCATAAAAACCGATTGATACAGTGGAAAAATTCATAAATTGTTTAATCAGATTAACCAGATTCCCATTCTTTAGTTATATAGAGGTGAAACAAATTCCAGTATCTATGACATGCTATTAATTTTATCTTTATGATTAAATACTGCTTAATGTGTTAGATCATAAATAAAATAAAACCCAAGTACGAACAATCAAACAATTAGACAAAAAACTCGATATAGGCAAAATAGTGTAATCAGGCAAATAGTGTAATCAGGCAAATAGTGTAGTCAGGCAAATAGTGTAATCAGGTAAAATTGTGTAATAAACATATGGACTGTTCACCATGTTCAAAATACACGACAAACAAATATCCGCCCCATGTATATGGTGTAGCGGTACATAGATGTCATGATTGCCATACGATATTATCGCGCTGAAAACGATATTTTTTATCCTCTCATTACAAATGGTATCTCTATGTTCAACAAGGAGTAACGTCGATGTAGAATATGCGTAGAAAGAGAGAGAGAGAGAACGAAAGAGAGAGAGGGGGTCGGGCCATTTCGGAACTTAGGCATGGTTGAATTTAATTTTATTAATTCGGGAGTACCCAGAGAAAACCCACAGTGATGGGCACGTACAGAGGGGAATCGACATCTCGTTAATTGACTCCTGAACACGCGTTTCAACCCCTCGCCCTCCTTATTTACTGTACGACTTGCAGTTCGGGCAATTCCATTTATTAATTTCCACAAAACAGGGAGACGGGGAGAACGATTTTGTTTTCTTAATTGCTGTAATATGTGTAAATGTCTATTCATTAAAAATAATACTATCTCATTACAAAATGACTTCAATAGGGATTAATTAAAGGAGCTAAAAATCGCTAATATTTTGGACCTAGTAACGCATATAATAATGTATTATAATGTGTATAAACTGATTTACATTCATTCTTTTTACAATAATTTCTAATTAGTTTTGTTCGGCGAAATAGGCCAGGAGTCTCAATCGATTGGCAACCTAGCGTCTGGTTATTCCATTCTACACCGATAGTATTTATTTAGTAATAGTATGCTCTAAAGAAAAGAATATGAGGTCGTCGTTTGACATGACGCTTGGAATATGTCATGCCTGGTTTTTCGAGTCCCTGGAACGGATTATGGTATACGATTATTGTAAAATGTTTATTTTGTCTTAAATATTGGATATAAAAAGCCCATCTTTTCCCGGTAAGATCACAACATCGATGTTGATTTAGACTGGTAAATAGTTCGTGTTTTTAATGTCGGAGATTTTGGGTGATATTGAGTTAGCTACCTTTAGTTCAGACAGAAATACACTGCCAACAACAAATGTAGGTTAAAATACAGATCCATGTTTCGTTTCGATTTTTATAATTTCGATGGCCTACATCACATGGACTTCCGTACGTGACTAACGTGACGAAAAGTAAATGGCGGCTGGCTTTTTTTTTCGCACGTATACAGTGAATGGCCATTTTGAGCAGTAATCCCAGCCAGAATTTGGCTATTTTTTAAAATTGCGTTAAAGTTTCAAATTTTTGTTTAGAACTGAAATAAATCAACTATTGGACAATACCCATGCTAAAAACATTAGCAGAATTCATTGTGTATATGTGAAATAGACCCGACCGAAGCACAAAATAGTGCCAATAGTGCGGCCCCCGCCTGTGTCAAATGTCCGTTTTAACTTGCTTATTCTGTTAAAATCCCATTTTCTTCCGGGGATTTATTATTCAATCTCGAGTTGTGTCCGTGATATTGTACAAAAAACCCTGATACGACGCAGACTTTCTGTTTGTCGAAGTCATTTTACTTTTGTTTGCTGGTTTACAAACTGAATTCTGAGCGTTGACCTTGCGATCTGTCACGTTTAGATAACGTCATGTTGATATCATGGCTATTCACTGTGTCAGAGTCACTTCTCTGCAGGTAGGGTGAGTCTGTCGTTCAGACTGATGGAGATCTAACCGGCTGTATTGTAAGGTCTCCGCAAAGGTCGTACGGGCGGCTTTTGTCCGTAAACGTCATATTGATTAATTATTCATTGATGGCATTTTTAGTGGTCTACCCACAGTTTCGTGCATCGCACGCCATGCACTCGCTGCAACATACCGTTTTATCGGCTAATCCCACACATAAGCCCAAATGCGGGTTTTGTAACAACACTTCAGGAATCTAGTGTCGTAAAGACAAATAAAAGGAAATTTTGAATTATAAAACACGAAACGAAATGGGATCTGTGTTTAAATCAGATTGATCCATGCTCTCCTTGATAGCATTGTTCTGAAGTTACAACTAGATACATAAAGAAACTTTGATAACCTAAAACATATCTTATTAATAATTTCTACATCATTTCAAGCCAGATAAAAGATTCGTGATAAGCAGATTTACTTAATTAATGAGGTGGATAAATTCATCGAAGGGAAGGAGATTGCTTACAGAATTGTAAAACAGTTACAATTGAAATACAATTTACACTTGAAATAAATCTCGCTGTTCGTGCTAATGGACAATAAATCATTATGTAATTTTTACAGAACACAAAAAAAGGGCTATTCAGCTTCTATATTTTATGATTATGAAAGTCAGATCCCAAAAGACCTTCTACATCCTTGTCACGATTACACCATTGCTTTACCAGTTACGATTTGATGATGAAACTTATCGGGGCGCATGAGAAATATCCATGCATGTTATATTTTTAGTTTTTATGTTGCACTTTAACTAATCCATCCATGTTTGTTTTTATTTTAGCAAATTATATTTGTTATTATGAAATAAATAAAATGATGGATGTGGTACACGAATGAATAACAGATGAGTTTAAAGGATCTAAGTCCGTAAATCAAAATCCTCTAAAAATCTTTAACATCGAAAACACGAATTTTTGGCCATTTTAAATCAACATCGATGACGTAGACTTAACGGGAAAAGATAAGCTTCTGATATCCGATGTTTTAGATAAAATAATCTTTTTAACATCGGTACACGAGTCGTGTACCATAGTGTGCTTCAGCCCCAGTTTTAATAAGAGACTTAACGAGCGAGGCTAGACATATTGCAACATACCATACGGCGTATGTTGACTGGAATAACCAGACGCTATAGAAATTTGCACAAGCTTGAGACTAAATGGCTTATTTCGCCGAACGTAACTGATTTGAAATTGGGGAAAAACGGAAACCATTGAATGTAAATCAGTTTATATACATTCATATTACAATAGTACATGCGTTGCGATCCACTTTTGACAATTTCTAGGTCCCAAATGTTAGCGATTAAGCCCCTTTAACTATAATAAAGTGTAGTTCTTGTCAGCTGACTGTATCTAGAGAATACCAAGTTAATTGCAAAGTTGGTTTCGCTGTTATGGGGGGTTTTCTTTGGTGTTTGTGGCGTTTGTTTCTGAAGAAAAAAAGAGAAAGGATGTGATTAGCGCTAGCCCTGTTTAATTCTCGCGAACTTTGACCACACTTGAAGGCGGCCTTATCCAATAGAGGCGACAATCATAATAAGTTAAGACAAATATGAAGACAGTAACGATATAAAAATGCTAATTGTTGTTTGGCGTTTTATGGTCGCAACATTTTTTATAGTTTCTATAGATGAACTACTTAATCGAAGAGAAATAATAAAAAAAATAGGTTTAAAAAAATATTAAAAACATGTTTTTCTGTAGGTTTCTAGAAAACGGAAACCGACAATTATATAATTATTTCTATTGTCAAAATACTTTTATATATTTCTATGTTATTTATCAGCATAATAAAACTAATATTTAAAAGAAACTCTTAATTGAATATACAGAAGGGTTCTTAAAGAATTTCCCGTCTTCATTAGCCCAGTTTAGGAGCAGAACAGTGGGAATAACACATGACATTAAAGCCCAGTTCAATTCATTGGATTTCTAATAGAAATTTAATAACAGACACCCACTACGATGCGTCATTATATAATTTTAATTGAAATCTAAACATGTATCTGTTGGCAAATAGGATTACAATATTAGTTCTATATATATAACGGCTTACTGTTTTGATGGTGTGTAATTCATCTGGCCTTGGTTCGTTCATTGGCTTATGGTTATCGTCTATGTTAACAAGTGGTTAAGGCACCACTGACCTACTAACCAGGAAGTTCAGGGTTCGATCCTGATATTGGAGAAATAAAATGAAATGGGGTTTGACACAAGGAATCCGTTAACACGTGGATAAGGCACTGGCTTACTAACCGGGAAGGTCAGGGTTCGATCCTGATATAAGAGAAATAAAATGAAATGGGGTTTGACACTCTTTTGAATAGTTGCTGTTGATGGCCTTTCAACGGGTCATTGTCAAGGCTCCCTCTGCCACGCTTGAATTCTGCGGAAAAGGAAGATGCGCCTCCCTCCCTACAATGGCGACCATTTCTATATGTATCTGTGTTGGGGCAAGTCCTTTCGGTTGAAGGTGCTTGATGGCTGCCCTCCTGCCAGCTTTGTCCATTCCTGGTGTGGTGATTATAATGGGGAGGTTTACAAGATGGTCTGGTACGAAGACAATTATAACACTACAGTTGCAGTCCCTATGTCTATTATTCGTTCAATGACTCTGTATGTTGTACATGTTTCAACCCACTACATCTATACCTTTTCAGACTTAGAACTTTTGAGTCAGCCCTCATACATAAAGAGACGAAAAATCGAGGTCCCGTGTACACATTGGCGTGCAGTTAAAATATCCCTTGGCAGTTGAAATTCCATAAACGAGTAGGCAATAGTGAACTGTATGGCGCATGTCCGTTTCATTAGCCCAGTCGGAGCAGAACAGTAGGACGTTAAACCCCATTTCAAACATAATATGACATTAATTTCCATACTCATCCAAGTATAACTTGACAATACAGAAGTAATGAGATGCACTGAATGACTATAGATTGATAATGTGTATTAAGTGAACCAAGATGTAAATTACTATCATTATTGTAAATCTTCTTGTTACAGTCTTAACTCTGCGCAGGTATTAAAGGGACAAACCCGAATTAAACAGAGGCACAAATATAAAAGTCTGAGAATGTATGAAAATAAAACGCCAAAATATAGGGGAATGGTATATTTACCTTGTCTTAAAATTTCAACTCAAAATATCTAGTCATTTGGACGTGAACGCCAAATCTGCTTATCCGGACACGTAACCGTTTTAAGATTTCGTGTCAATTGTTTCGTTGGGTGACCTTATAACCGATTTCGGTTATTTGAGAGGGTTATGCAGTGAATAACCCGGCCATGTGCCGTATTTGATAGAGAAAGGCAAACTTCAACTACACATTATTTTTTATAAACAAATGTTTGGTTTAATCCCGTTACCACAAAATACACCTTGGGGCACCGGTATCAAATTCCAGATGAAGACTGACGGATTTAAGTCGTTTGAAAACGTATCATAAATACTGAAGTAGTTGCTCGGCCCTTGACTCGAATATTTTAAGGGATTTTAACACAAAATTAAGCAGTTTTATATCCCAAAACAAATATCGGTATTAGCCCTTTAATGTCCGTTGCTATATTAAGAAGAGGGTGTTGGCTCTAACTGACCGGTCATATCTGATTTGCTGTCGTCGTTTCACAATTACAATTAATGCTCTTAATGATATTAATCACACACTATTAATTCCTAATAAATGAGTAGCTCGTTTTTCGACATTCGTAAATATCAAATAAACGTGGAGCTCAGACATCCTGATTTATACGGTGGCTGGGAAAGGCCATCCGATGAATTTATTTTCCCAAATTATCTCGATCGATCGACTTAGTATCTCGATCGATCGACTTAGTATCTCGATCGATCGACTTAGTATCTCGATCGATCGACTTAGTATCTCGATCGATCGACTTAGTAAATCGAGGCTGGAGCATCATATCGAGGCTCAACATAACCGTGTACTGGTAGTGGTAAGTGGAAACATGGATGGACTTGTGAAAAATATGTTAACTCTTGGATCAAGTCATCACGAACTACGATACGTTCCTGCAGCTCAGTTCGGATACAGCATAAGCGCACGACATTCCCGGCGTGTTCTTGCCAGACTAAACCTCTATCGATGAAGTTATTGAGTTTGTCCAGAGACAATTCGCACACCCAGGGCAGTTCCACGGGTATATATTTATGCATTTTAAATGTATTATGAATGGGTTTGTAGTTCATAAGGAAACAATCAGACTTATCATTGGCGTTCTTGATTCTGAAAATTAGAGATGAGATATCGAGAAGACTTGATCGGCGCCGGTATAATATAAAGGGCCCTAGTTATTTTTGGTACATGGATTCACATGACAAGTTAAAGCCGTATGGTATTGGTAGAAATGGATGTATAGATGGGTTCTCAAGGTATGTTGTTTGGCTCCATGCGTACCGAACAAACACGATCCTGCTGTAATTGCCGGCTATTTTATCAGAGCTGTATATAAGTATGGTGGTTGTCCAAGAATCATCCGCGCTGACTTTGGTACAGGAAACGAATACGTAGAATAGATGTAAACAGTCTTTAGGGAATACAATAATGAGGAAGACAGGTGTTTCCAGTATGGCTGTAGTACCGCTAATCAACGATTAAAGTTATGATGGGGCATCCTAAGGAAGGAGAACCTTGAATACTGGATTGCACTATTTCAAGAAATGAAAGAAGGCTATTTTACTGGAGATGACTT
Source organism: Patella pellucida (assembly GCA_917208275.1). Classification (NCBI taxonomy): domain Eukaryota; kingdom Metazoa; phylum Mollusca; class Gastropoda; family Patellidae; genus Patella; species Patella pellucida. The sequence goes on from OU795037.1 coordinate 5,659,082, forward strand.
ATACAGGGAGTTAGTGAGGTTCTGTTCTTGAATATGATAGAGGTAATGATAAGTCATGATTTTAAAATCATAAAGTGGCAAACATCATGGCTTGAGGCCCGATTTAACATACCCTATCTCTTCCACAAGCCCAACATTCATTCACTTTAACCCCCCCCCCCCGCCCGCCTCCACTACCACTCACTCACTATATAGAGTAACCTTCCTCTCTCCATTTCATGTACTTTAAGCCTTTCTCTCTTAATTTTAGGATGAATTGTGTGAAGTTGCATTTCTATGGATCGTTCACAGAACTCGAAAATACCACGATATGACTCGAGCACATGGACGACCGGTAATGATGTTTGACGTGCCAGCTATGTATGGAGTTGAGGACTGTACCTGCTCCCTGTTAGTGAAGACAAGGTTAGGATCTGCGAGGAATATTGCAAATTTAAGTCCCCGCTACCATGGGACGAAGAAGTTTATGAAGCTCTGTGGCATACCAATGGTGGAGAGAGGGCTCCAGCTTCCAGAGAATCCGGACGAGGCTGTCTATTTGTATAAGACCTTTCGAACTACATTGTAACAATATTTATCCCAATATAGCCTACATGTGAATTAAATTGTTGCGGTTTTATTTCAAATTAATGTAATTATACATAGGTAACCCTTTCTTGGGTTAGTTTCCATCCCCTGAGTACGGGTTTCGTTATTATTAGGTTTACGTACATCCTGGTTGAGTTAGTCATATAGATGACGACAGTTTCCGATAGGTGATCATGCAAACACGAGGAATACGGTCATGTTCCCTAATTATGATCCTTTCTTAAAAGCGCACTGACCTATATTGACATATTCTACTATATAACAATTTGAATTTATTAAACACTTTATTCATGAATTACATAAACTGAAATAAAAACAAGAGTGTCACCTGTAACACATAATATCTGATATAAATTTGAAACCTGTAGCCTCCACACGTTTTTTCGGCAAATGGAGGTAACAACAGAGTTCGCCATCTCCTGACCGCAATGATTTAGACTAATAATCTAAGTCACTATCGCGTTCAGAAGGTTTTCTGCAAAAGTGGGGTATCATCGAACCGGGATGTCGTTCTCAAGGTTTTCGGTAAAGAGGGGATAACTTTGGAACAGAAAGTCACGGAATTGGTTTATAACCTAAATGCTCCCTACCAAATATGAAGAAACTCCTGTCATTACCACAAAAGTTCCAAAACTGAAGCCGGTATCGCGTTACAAGTCAAGTATTGACGGGCGGACGCGGACATGATGACATGGGCGTAAAATAAAATTATGTTATACATTTTAAGAAGCAATTTGTTAATCTAGGTTCATTATCCACACATTGCTATTCAAAATGTTATTAAATTCATGACGAAACTGCATTGGAAGTTATCATATTCCCTAGGTACCTTAGGTACCGCACAACAGGTATGTCCAATGGGGCGCTTCCCAAGTCCTGTCCCTGTATGACTTGTGAATTGGACTGTTATTTTATATGTCAACTTTAAATCGGAACCAATGCAGAAACGTAAGAAACGACTAAGCATGTTTGAATCAAGACCTTTAACATAGCGCTTGAGATATCCAGCTACAGGTTCTTCGGTGTTTCTTATATCTTCGGGGAACCGCATAAAGGTTTAGTAGTTTCTTAGTATCTGGCAGCCTCGATATGATGCTCCTAAGTCGATCGATCGAGATACTAAGTCGATCGATCGAGATATTTAAAGTCGATCGATCGAGATACTAAGTCGATCGATCGAGATACTAAGTTGATCGATCGAGATACTAAGTCGATCGATCGAGATACTAAGTCGATCGATCGAGATACTAAGTCGATCGATCGAGATACTAAGTCGATCGATCGAGATACTAAGTCGATCGAGATACTAAGTCGATCGATCGAGATACTAAGTCGATCGATCGAGATACTAAGTCGATCGATCGAGATACTAAGTCGATCGATCGAGATACTAAGTCGATCGATCGAGATACTAAGTCGATCGATCGAGATACTAAGACGATCGATCGAGATAATGTGGGAAAAATAAAATCATCGGATGGCCTTTCCCAGCCACCGTACTTTTGTTATAAACCGTGTGCATATAATTTATTACGGTTATATGATTTTTCCCCGTTAGTTCATAATTTTTACATAGTAGATCGGTTTTTAATATTCCTTGTGTGAGAAGAGGGGTTATATAGGCTATGCTTTTTCCCAATTAGTTCATAATTTGCGCATAGTAAATAATATAATATTTTTTAGATTCCTGGAACAATAATAACAATAAATTACGAGCACAATTCTCTCTACAGTAAACTGCCCAAGAGTGCTAGTCATATATTTGTTATTTGCTGGAAGATTAATGTCTTTAGCTATGACTTAAAATTGTCTAATGCTCAATGTTTCGTATCTTTTGATGTCCATGGGAAGTCTGTTCCATAAAGCTACGCCACATAGCAACAAACACACGATCTCTATACTTGATTCTTGTATGAGCACTAATGATAAAAGACTAAGCCAATTCCCTGATCCCTTTTCACCCATTTGAAATAAAATATTGTTTATGCAAATAGAAAACAAAGCTTTACGAAATATCGATGTGCAACTCTAGAGTTTATTTGCTTTCATATCTGGTACCGAGAAAATCTTTAACGTGCACGGTTTGTCGGGTAAAGGAGGAACCACGCAGGAAAACCCCTATGAACTATCTCGGGGAGTTCCAAGAAAATCTTTAACGTGAACGGTTTGTCGGGTAAAGAAGGAACCAAGCAGGAAAACCCCTATGAACAATCTCAGTCAGTTCCAAGAAAATCTTTAACGTGCAAGGGTTTAATTATCTCGTTCAACACAAAGATCGCGGTCCCCCCCAAAAAAACGAAACATACATGAGTACCTTACAACATATTCCTGAAGCAACGGCCCGAGAAATCCCTCTCTGGCCATTGCTGGATTCGCTTCGGATTCTTGACATTTAAGTAAATATGTCTATTCTTCTCGTTCAATCAAATCTACTACTTACGTACAGTGACATGACATTCCGTCGTTTAATCTTGGGTCTTCCTTAATATTTTGGACAAAGATTTAAGTTATTAAAAACGTTGAAAGTCTGTTCGTTACCATGCCGTAGTGTTTACTTTACGTCAATACCGATAGCCTCGTTTGTCACGCAATTAGTTTTGCTGCAATATCCTGCTATGCGCTGGTTAATATAGCATATAAAAAACGTGCAGCCATGACGTAACGTTACGTAAACACAGTTGTCCTAATTAAACGTCTTGTTTTAAAGGTAATACCTTTGTAACGAATTCAGTGATTGGTCAGTAATAGGACCACTGGCCAGTCATAATTAGTGACAATAATACCCACTCAGTCCAGCAGGGAGTAGTCAGATTAGCCCTAATCAAACGGAACACTGCGAGGAGGATGACCTTACAATTGCTTATTGATTTCTAGTTCATCTAAAAACTAAAATTACAATAAGACATATAATCGAATATGTCCTACATCTTATCGATATGAAACATCTAATGAAGTCAATTAAATGCATTCTATTTTTATCTTATTGACTAAACAGGATCTCTCCCATCAATATGCAAAACCTAATAACTCACCTTTTTATCAAAATTAAGTTTGGGTTAGGACCAAATTTGTAGTTGCTACGTTATGTGTTTCCTGTTGTTGTACTACTTCTTTCATTTGCCTAGAATACCACAACAAAATCTAGTATCTCAATAGTCAAATCAATGGATGAGCTTTTAAGTTTTGCTTTGTTTTTTTTTTCAAAATAAGAAAAAAAGTGAGATACAAGTTGACACGGGGGAGTTGGATGACCCAAAGACCCCAACGCGCAAGCGAATTATTGAAATACAATTGAACAATATGTTAGACCCATGATTACATAGTTTGTGTCGAGTGGAGTTAAACCCCGTCCCCTCCCCTCTCTCTCTATGTCTCGAAAGGTTACACTTTTAGCACGCTGAGTAGCTAAAATCGATTGCTTCCAGGACTTCCATGTTCATTCCCGTCCCTTTAACATGTTCCATCTATCTGGGTTATATTCTCTGGCCTTTTGGCTAACCACAAAAGGTAAATTATATACAAAGAATGTGGATTCTTTAGAGCGGGTGGGACGATTTACCCAATGCTACCCCAATATCACCAAATACTACCCAATATATGTACTACAATTCTATGAAGCTTAAAATGATCAGAAGTGTTTCCCCCATTTTCGCAACACCTTGTGTATGCGGTAGAAGGTTTTGTTTTGTGCGGTGAAGCATCGGGTTATGAGAGGAAGAACCCTGTTGGTATTCAGCGCTACGCGACATCCTGTTATCCAGTTACCCCCGTTTCCGATAGTAAACGTGATAGAAGCCACGGTTTAATAAACGTCGTTGGGTCGATTGTCCAATTAGTAAACAATTACTGAGTTTGCAGGGTTTTTTTAAAAAAAAATGAGATTGCTTTGCGTTTTTTGCATGGCAACCATTTATTTAATAAACGTCACTGGATTGATTGACCAATTAGTGAACAATTACTGAGATAACTTGGAGTTGTATTCTCACGTCCTGGCGGTAGCAAAAACAACCGTATAGAGGCATTTAGTAACTGAATAGAGCAATACACAAGACCATAGGGGAAATAGTCTACATAATCTAGTTAATACAAAGGTTACACTGAATGTGTGTTTTGATGTCATTTAATACTATAAACAGGCCCTATGACTGTAGATGACAAGCGGGTACTCCTAGAAGCTAAATCGATTTTAATCAAATCGTCACTGGAATTTATATTTAGAAGAGTCAGTGTTTCCGATTTCCATCGTGTACGTGATAGGGAATATGATCTTATGTATATTTAATGAAATTCAATTTAACCATTAGTTAACCTAGATTGTTTCCAGCTATATACGAATGCTCATGGTTTAAAAGGACAATACTTGCGCAATTACCTAATTCTCTTCTGAGCAGGGGCGTCGGTGGCTCAGTGGGTGAAACGTTGGCTCCGTTAACCAGGAGCTCGCGTTTTCGACCCTTGCATTGGCCGAGAAAGTGGTTCAAGACGGAGGACCTGTCAAGGACAACCGTGTAGCCGTTCGGATGTAATTCGATATAAGAGTGGGTCATAGTATTGCTGCCCGGGCCAAATTTATATCGACTGTGTCCGCAAGTAACATTATGCATTACATATACTTTATGTAACCGAATGAAAATAACACATGGCACAATTTAGAGAATACAAGTTAATTAGTCTTTATTCCTGGTCCTCTCAAAGTGCCCGTCTTCCATTAGCCCAGACTAGGTGCAGAAGCGTAGAACGTTAAACCTCATTTCATTCATTCATTCCTCTCAAAGTGTGTTATATAGAATACAAGTTAATAATTCTTATTTCTAGTGAAGTTCACGACGCGGGCCGTCTCAAAGTGTGTTATAGTTAATAATAATAATAATAATAATAATAATATTTATTATTCAACGCCAATTACATCAACAAAGATCTCAATAGGCGGTACAGCATAAAATTAAAACAAATATCACAGATTATCGTAAAACAAAAAACAAAAAGAAAAGATATGCACATATTATAAAAAAGAACATTTGCATTAAAAGTAGAACCACAATTAAAAGAAATAATTCAGAAAAAGAATCTAAAACAATAACTTAAAATTGCTTAAAAAACTCAGATATAATAATTAAAACTGATAATATGCGAGGCTAAAAAGATGAATTTTTAGTTGGGATTTAAAAGATTCAAGTGATGGTGCATTACGGATGTTGAGAGGTGTGGCGTTCAAAAGACGAGGGGCAGCAATTGAAAATGCTCGCTTGCCATAAAACTCCTGCTTGTATCTTGGCTTGAAAAGTTGTATTTCTGATGAAGATCTGGTTGTTCTAGTTGACTGAAGATAGGAGATAAGATCACATAAGCACAAAGGTGCTTGATTTTGTAGAATTTTAAAAACCGTGACACAAGTACTTTAAAATGGATTCGTTGTGCAACGGGTAACCAGTGTAGTGAGAAAAGAGTGGGGGTGATATGTGAAGATTTCTTAGTGCGACAGACAAGGCGTGCAGCGGAGTTTTGAAGACATTGGATACGCTTGATTAGATAGTCAGGTGCATTTAGAAGTAAGCTGCTACAATAGTCTAAACGAGAGGTGATAAAAGTGCCGAAGTGCTACTTTCTGGGGGTTGTAGCTTATTGCAACACTTACGACGAAAACTCAGTTAAATAGTAAAAATTGTACTTTTAAAAACGAGTGTCTAAATCTGGTTAACGGTCACAATAACGAGATAGGTATCGCTAGGGCGAGTCGGTCACCAAGACTAAAGTTACAATAGAATACAGAACATATACACAAGCTTAGGATTAAAATAATTACATTATAATATTTGATAGAATATTAAATTGCACATAGGAAACAGATGTTTAAATACAGAAGAAGATATGGACATAGAAAAATTGCGTGTTAACTATAATTACGTAATATATATCGTTACATTAAGTATAAACTCAAACAATTAAACGACTTGAAAGATTAGTTAGATATCAATACAGACATTGGTCAATTAGTACTTTAACAAATATTATATCATAACATATATACAAAGATACACTACAACAAAAGCATGAACTAGTTTTTCAGTATTGGTGCGGTCTAAGATATTTTTCATGCGGCCTATTCCATACAAAGCAAAACTTGCAGATTTACAAACAGAAGTAATATGTGATGACAATGAGCATACGTTGTCAAGATTAAAACCAAGATTTATAACACTATTTACAGGATGTACAAATTCACTACCAATGCGAACATTGTTTAAAACAGACTGATTACGAAACTAAAGCCCCGTTTACATGACGAAATTTGCACACGTGCAAATCTTTTGCATATATGCAATTTACTCATGTATGCAGATTTTCGTCATGTAAACGCATTTGCATACATGTGTAAAAATACTGCAGGTGAAAATTCTGGTCTTGACCAGATGCAAAATTATATTTTTATGTATGCAAAAGTATTTAGGGTTAGTATATGTGCAGATTGTGTCATATAAACGCTCAGCAATATTTGCATATGTGTGTATATCTCATTTTCAGAAATATACACATGTGCAAATATTGCTGAGCGTTTATATGACACAATCTGCACACATACTAACCCTTAATACTTTTGCATATATGCAAATATACTGGAAATGGCATCTAAACACTCTATTACATATTATTTACTGTGAATGCTCATATAACACGTGAACGCTTAGCAAATATAATTTTGCATACGTGAGTAATAAATACATATATGCAAATAAGCACATATGTGTATTATTTGGTCATGTAAACTAGGCTTTAGAATAAAAATGTATGACTTCTGTCTTGTCGTAGTTCAGTACAAGTCTGTTTGCTGCCATCCATGCCCTGATTTCATCTACACACTTTTCTATTGACTCAGTACACAGATCACCGGCATTAAATGAAAAATATAAATGTGTGTCGTCAGCGTAAACAATAAAATCAAGACCAGGCCGATTTATAATGTCCTCAAGTGGTGTGCAGTACAGACTGAACAAAACCGGACCCAACACACTGCCTTGCGGGACGCCATATTTTTATACAGACGTTTCTGATGATGCAGAGCCAGATTGTTTTCTACCAACTAAGTAAGTTTCAAACTAAGAGAGGACCTTACAACTGATTCCGAAGCGTCTGTGCAAACGTTGTAGTAGAATGGAATGGTCGATCGTATCGAAGGCTGCTGATAGTTGAATTCTCCTGAGATATAAATGAAAGGCAAAAAATCATTTTGGTATTCGGCACCATTTTCAAAAAAATAATTCAAAACATTATCATTCAATGACCCTTTCCCTTATCAGAACTGAAACCTTTTGTGAAAGCGCAATAGGATACTTTAACAAGGTTTATTAATATAAATATTGTTTAGTGGCGAAAGGATTAACTCTCAGATTCGCTCACACCCTTTGTTGGTTTGTAATTGATTATCTTTCGGTGTATTCTGATGCTTTCTGTTTTTCATCTTGTGAATACCCCTGAGTTTTGGATAGTTATTTAATTGCATCAATAGATACTGCTCAGGGACCTCGGTGGTTTATATTTGATTGTTTCAAAACATTCTTTTAACGCGAAGCGCCATTGAATGCATGACAGTAATGAGCGCTATATCAAATGTAATATGTTATGTATCTTTTAGCCATAGTTTTGTATCTGCACCTGTACTATGGTACACTGATCAACAGTAAATATTCGCTAGGCCGCCACAATCATTGATAAGGATGACATCCATGCGACTTATTGAGCCACAAATATTAATTTTTTTTTCCACCGACAAATTAAATTCTAAAACATTTCATTTTTTTATGCATTAGGAAAATAAATAATCCATCTATCTATCTAGTTGGTGTTTAACGTCTGCTTCCACTTAAGTGATATAGCAGAAAAGGCATAGGAGAGCCGAAGCTGCTTCCTGTTTTTTAGAATATGATTTTGCAATCTTTCTATTAAGGCCTTAGGCCAGGGATTAGGTTTTAGTGGGAAGTTCTTCCCTTTATTTAATAGAAGCATGTCGTTTGGTGGATGATCTCTTCTGCGTCTGGATTGGTAGATGTCATCTTTGTAGGATTTGTGTTTAGGTGCCAGGCCTGTTTTCTCGTGACCTCCCCTTACTCCACTCCCACTCTGTAGATTTTTTGGCAGAATAGTGTTTAGATGCCGAGCCCGTCTGATCACGACTCCCCCTTACTCCACTATCCCGCCAGTTATTTATATTGTTATTATTGCTAAAAATAAATAAAATGAAAATAATTTAAAATAAAAGGAATAAAATAAATTTGTAGGATGGTTTGGCTTCCTTCGAGAGGATGTTTTTACTCAGCCACCCTACGTTAAAATAAATAACCTAGAGTAAATAAATTAAAATAAGTAAATTAAAATAAATAGATGAAAAAAAATAGATGAAAATAAATTAAATTAGGGATATTAATAATAATAAATAGAAATGTGTAAATTAAAAGTAAAATAAAAAGAAATTTGCAGGATGGCTGGGCTTCCTTCGAGAGGACGTTTTTACTCATCCACCCGACGTTGTAAAAAAAAAGTTACTAAAATAAAAATAAGTAAATAATAAAGAAAGAAAAAAAAAGGGATAAAAATAGGTTTGTAGGATGGCTGGGCTTCCTTCGAGAGGACGTTTTACTCAGCCATCCTACGTTGTTTTGAAAATTTGTCTAGCCGTGACCCTCTCTTATTTTACCATTCTACTTAGTCCAACTGTGTTCATTAGGGTGTGGATTCCTTCGAAGATTTGCAGTTTCAGATCTGGTCTAGGGAAGAGTAGGTTCTTAGTAGTGAATGGTATGTTGTTGGTCTCCATTATTCTCACTAGTTCCCTTCTCTCCTCCTTGTAAACCTCGCAGTCTACCAGGACATGGTTGGTGGTACACTCTTCTCCGCACTCGCAGACGATCACTTGGTGTTTGTAGTCTCGCAGCCGCTCTTTCACCCTTAGTTTCGATATAAGTCCACAAATATCTCCTCTGTGGTGATTGAGTGCTGTCTTTGTGTAGATCTTGTCATCCAGCCGAAATCTGTATGTGTCAAGTTCAACGAGATTTAATTCCCAGAGTGAATTGACTTGTCTTTTAACCATACCGTAGATTTCCGTGGTGCTGTAGTCTATGATGCGGAGTGGTGCTGTGTCCTTGAGACCTTCATTGGCGAGCCGATCTGCTTCTTCGTTTCCTCTAATATTGAGATATTGACATGTGATGGAATCCACACGAGCTCTACTTTGCTTACCTTCTCTAAGACTCTCTGGTACAGCTGCCTGATTTCCAAAATGACTTCTGGTCTTGATTCCGAGTTGTCATTCTGGATTAAAATCAGGCTGCTCAGAGAGTCGCTTGGAATGACGAACTTACTAGTCGTCTGATGGGAAATCCACGATATAGCGTCACGAATGGCCACGAACTCTGCAGTGTACACCGAACAGTTGTTGGGCAGTTTCCTGCTTATTCCCTGTTCCCCGTTTGGCAGATATATTTCAGATATACACATGGTCCCAGTCATCAGACGGTCAGTTGTCTTCCAGGTGTTCTAGAGAGAAGGCACGTGCAGCAGTGGGATTGTTTTTCTTGTCGGTTTTCTGTAGTAGATCTAGGTTGACCGGCGGTATATAGGTTGTGTCCAAGGGGCGATCGCTGGGGGGGGGGGGGGGGTCGTGTTCATTTATCAAAATAAATAAAGACGTTTGACGTATTTGTAGATAAAATTATTTCCTATTAAGTGTTAAAATAAGTAAAAGGCACCATTCTGCCCGAACCAGTAACCTCTTATGTAAACAATACACGTGCCGTTGAGCCAATGATTGACGCCGCGTGATGAGAAGTTAGGTAGATACTTCGCTAGAAATAAACATTTATATAACGCAATATGCTCCATATACGTGTGGCATGTGTCAATACAGATCTGACTGGTATTGTCTTAATAATAATTTATATATCACTGAAGCCAGGCAAACGCCCGACAGTAGGCTAATTTAGCTCTCGTATAATGCCTCTTTAACAATAACAGACCCCTTTTCCACTTAGGAAGCTCTATACAAGATCAGTTTGTCATCACTTACAATCTATGTATTAATATGATATAGACAACGTTACATTATATTTCATTTAATGCTTCACTAATTGACAATTTGCTTCCAATAAAGGCTTCACTAGATGACAGACAATTTGCTCCCATATAGGAATGGATAACTTGCGCACTGTATCATGAAGTGGTTTCCAATAACCTGGCTTTTCGTGATAAGGTGGGTCGACTGTCGAACCTCGTGTGTTTTCTCCCACTTCTAAAGACCCATACCATATGTTAGTCCCGAAATTACCCAATTCCCTCTCTCTTTCTCTGTATACCTTTGTGTTTAAATTAATCTAGCATTAACGGAGAAAACTACTGGTCTGAGTCCTGCTACAAGACTAGTTGTCTGTTCTTGACTGTTAATGATATCAAGGACGAGTTATAGATATATTTAGGTAGTGGTAAGTAATCACAGACCAGCCAAGAAATAACCATCTTGTTATACCCCGGGGGGGGGGGTATTTTATTCTACACCCACTTGTTGATAATGTCAATGAACGAGAGATGTAACTTAACTACTGAAACCATTAAAGAGTTTTAATGAATCAAAGAGAAGCAAAAAACACACATCTTGTCCTAGAGGTGTTTACCGAGGATAAATAAATGTCAAATTGAAACTATTAGAAAGAAACACAAAGTATGTGGTGTCTAGCTATCACATTAATATTACTGTACAATGGGAGATAACTCCATTCTACTTATAGATCGATCATGTGACATGTATGACGTATGAAGAAGTTCCATGGCGTGTATCAACCATGTTGTATGTTTTCAATAATGATGAATAAATCCATCTCAATCGACAGAGAAGTGTCGTGTTCATTCCATCCACACTACATATTTGGCGACGAGTGATTTAAGAATCTACGTTTACAAGAATTTGCCATGTCGGATCCTCCATCTTCAAGAAATGTGCAATTTCAGCCTACACATTTGTCCACTTCAATTCATTTACCAATGCCGTTCCTGCCTACACCAGGTAATCCTTCCATTCCATGGGTTCAATGGGAACGTTTATTTACCAATTACATAATTGCTTCCGCAGCAGATACACTGCCAGCGGTTCGGAAGAAAGCTATTCTGCTCAATTCCTTAGGAGCAGAAGGCCAACGTATTTTTTATACTTTACCTGATTTCAACACAGAAGATGATCACTACAGTGGTGATAATTATGTCCATGCGATGAATAAATTACAGTGCCATTTCAAACCTAAAATCAACGTAGTTTCCGAACGATACAGATTTCGGCAACGTGCACAGTTTCCAGGTGAGCTAGTTTCTACGTACATAGCCGCATTACGTGACCTTGCCTCAACTTGTTCATTTGGTACATTTACAAATGAAATGCTACGTGACCAATTGGTTGAAAAAACAAATTCTTCTAGAATTCGAGAAAGACTTTTACTCGAACCTGATTTGAGTCTCGATAAAGCAATTGAAATTGCCCTTCAAGTTGAAACTGTCATGAGAGAAGCGAAGTCTTTTAATCGTCCTACACATACACCTACACCTCCAACGTGTTCACAGATAGACTTTACAAAGTCTAATTCCAGGTCCAAAGGTCGTAGATCTACTACTAGTAAACCTATACAGAATTCAAATTATCAGATGTCAAAGGGTAAGCCCAGTCTACATTTTACAAAGTGCTACAGGTGTGGTTCAACAGCTCATTTAGCGAACTTTCCACAATGCCCAGGTAGAAACGCTGCTGCTTGTGCTAAATGTGGCATACCAGGACACTATTCTACAGTGTGTTTACATCCAAGAGTCAATCAAATTCATTCTTCAGAATCGACGGAATCAAGTTCAACTGTTACAACAGAATCCAGTGATGATAACCTTCAGGTTTTATCTACAGATTCCGACACAATTACAAAACAAGCTGTTCAATGCACTGTGAAAATTAACACTGTTGAAATCAACCTTACAGTTGATACAGCTTCTGATGTTTCTTTATTGAATATTAACTTGTTTGATACATATTTTGTAAGAGACGCTATTCAGTCTTGTTCAGATACAAAGTTAAGAAGTTACACTTCCCATTCTATCGCTATCATTGGTATTTTTTATGCATGTATCGAGTTTAATGATCGATGTTCAAATTGCATATTTTATGTTGTTGAAAATGGTGCAAGTTTAATTGGTAAAGATATAATTAAGTCACTGGGTATTAATATAGAGGGTAGTACGTTATCTTGTCATGCTACTTCCTTTTTTCCACATACTAATACAAATGGTTGTCCATCTACTAGTACAGATAGTATTTTACCTTCAGATATTATTAAGAATGAATATCCTGAATTATTTAGTGATAAGTTAGGTACAGTTAAAGGGTTTACACATACTGTTAAAATTAAGCCTGACGTTAAGCCTGTACAACAGAAATTACGCCGATTACCGTTCGCAGTTCGTGAGGCGGTTTCAGATCGCATCAAAGAATTAGAACGTGCGGATGTTATTGAAAAGATCGATGCTTCCGAATGGGTCAGTCCAATTGTCGTTATGTATAAAAAGTCAGGAGAAATTCGTCTCTGCGTGGATCTTAAGAAACCTAACGAATATCGATTGTTATTGACAAATACCCACTTCCAAATATAGATGAAATTATTAGCGAAATGCACGGGGCTACAGTATTTTCACGATTAGACCTTAAATCGGCCTATCATCAGCTTAATTTACATAAAGATAGTCGAGATCTTACAGCTTTTATTACGCATGACGGCTTATTTCGATACAAACGTGTTTGTTTCGGACTCGCTTCAGCACCGGCATGTTTTCAAAAAATGATGTCACAGATTTTGAGTGAATTAAAAGGTACAATATGTTATCTTGATGATATAATAGTTTACGGTCGTACTAAAGTTGAACATGACGCAAATTTACACAAAGTTTTGGCAAAACTTCGTGATTCCGGCATAACTTTAAACGATAAGTGCGAATTTAATGTTTCCAAACTACACGTACTTGGTCATGTTATTGATGCCGACGGTATTCGTCCAAATCCGGAGCTTGTCCAAGCTATACGCGATGCGCCCGCTCCTTCTACAAAGGATCAATGCCGTTCATTTCTTGGTCTAGCGGGATACTATTCTAAGTTTGTTCCTAATTTTGCTATGGTAATACAACCGCTACGGTCCGCTATGCAAGCCGATAAATTTGTATGGACACCCGATGCCGACAAAGCGTTTTCAACGATCAAGAATCAAATTCTTTCTAGTCCAGTCCTTTCTTTATTCGATCCGATTTACCTGTCGTCGTTACAACCGATGCCAGCGCGTACGGTTTAGGCGCCGTTCTAGCACAATTAAAAAACGGATCAGAAGTTCTTGTCGCTTGTGCTTCTAGGAGTCTTACTCCGGCTGAAAAAAACTACTCAGTCGGAGAACGCGAAGCACTTGCGTGTGTATGGTCAGTTGAAAAATGGCATACATATCTTTGGGGTCGAAAATTCGTATTACGCACGGATCATCGCGCTCTAACCGCTTTATTAGGTACTTCCGGTCCAGGCCACAAACCAATGCGTATTTCCCGGTGGAATACACGGTTACTTCACTACAACTACACGGTTGAGTTAAAACCCGGTTCTCAAAATAAAGTAGCCGACGCGTTAAGTCGTTTACCTTTAATTACCTCAACTTCCGCAATAATCGAAGATTGCGACGCCGTTTGTAACATTACGCTTTCAGCCAGTGATACAGTTATTAAGTCTACAGAACTTAAAGAAGCTATTGCTAGTGATTCTACGTGTTCTCAGTTAATTTCATACATTCGTGATGGATGGCCTACTTCAGCCAAAGATACAGTCCATGATTCTAAACCTTTTTATAAAATACGCGATGAATTATCCGTTCATGATGATATAATATTTCGTAGTAGTCGTGTAATAGTACCTTCAGAACTACAAACGCGATTAATTCAGTTAGCACACAAGGACCATCAGGGTATTGTTAAAACTAAGCAGAGATTACGAGATCTCTATTGGTGGCCTAAAATGGATTATCATGTGAATGAAAGTGTTAAAAATTGCGTTACTTGTCAGTATAACGATAAGTCTGCTACTACGCGTACAGCGCCTATGCAACCTGTTAAACTTCCAGAAACTGCTTGGGAGAAACTTGGCCTCGATTTTGTTGGTCCAGATTATTCTGCACCTGAACAAGAAAGATTCATGATTACATTAATTGATTATCGTAGTAAATGGCCGGAAGTTGCTTTTACCCGTAATATTACTACGTCTACTACAATTGCATTCCTCATTCGTATATTTAGCCGCGAGGGTTATCCTAAAGCAATTGTAACCGATAACGGTCCTCAATTCAAATCTCGCGAATTTAGTGAATTTCTGCGTAAAAGGGGTATAACACATAGATTTTCATCTAATTATCACCCTCAAGGTAATAGTGAAATCGAAAGATTTAACCGAATTTTAAGTGAAGTTATTCAGTCAGCTCGGTTTGAAAACAAAAACGTGACTACTGCTGTAACCGAATTTCTTGGTACTTACAGAGCAACGCGACATATTACAACCGGTGAATCCCCATCTAACGTATTACACGGACGTCATATGCGTACTTTACTAGACATAATTGGGATTACACAACCTCCAACTCCACTTTCCAATTCTGACATAGATCAGCGTGTTAAGATAAAACAAGATTCAAGTAAATCTTACACGGATACTCGTAAAGGAGCAACTATTCGAAATTTTAATCCAGGTGATCTTGTAAGAATTAAAAAGCCTTGGTATGTGCCTAAGGGTCATAGTAAATACACAGATCCATTTCGAATTACGTTTAAAGTTGGTCAAAGTACTTTTATACTTGATAATGGTCAGAAATGGAATGTACGTCATTTATCTCCATTTTATGGTAATTATTTTCAAAGAGAGGAGGAAAATGCTATAGATATGTTCTCAAATACAAATAACGATTATGGTTGTAATAATAATAATGAACCTAACGTTGTCCATCCAAATAATTTCCATTCTGAAAGAGTAAGCTCTAGAGTAAGAACAAAACCAGTATGGTTTAAAGATTACATTGTCAGTACAAAATAAGTTCTTATTTACTAGTTTTGTATTTCTTCCAGGAGAGGGGAAATGTGGTGTCTAGCTATCACATTAATATTACTGTACAATGGGAGATAACTCCATTCTACTTATAGATTGATCATGTGACATGTATGACGTATGAAGAAGTTCCATGGCGTGTATCAACCATGTTGTATGTTTTCAATAATGATGAATAAATCCATCTCAATCGACAGAGAAGTGTCGTGTTCATTCCATCCACACTACAAAGTACAATTTAATGGATACACAATAACTGAGCTTAAAGTGTCAGTAATTATCACATATTATGTGATAGAACTGAATAAACACATTCCAAATATAACAGATATTTTAAAAACAATTCTTTGCTTAACTGGAAGCCAGTGTAAGTCCTTGAGGACTGGGGTTATATGTTGACTTTGTTTTGTTCTGGTTATGATTCTCGCTGCTTTATTTTGGATTTGGTAAAGGAGGGAATTACAATAGTCAAGTTTTGACAAAACAAAAGAGCACATTAACATTTTGGCTACTTCTATATTAATGTACGGTCTGATTTTCCCAATGTTATAAAGATGAAAGTTTACAGCACGACATGTTTTACTTATAAACGTTTTCATGTTTAGCTCCTGATCGAACATAACCACAAGGTTGTTCGCAGTTTTCGAAAGTGGTATGTCAGTGTCACCAATGGATACTTATTCAGTTAATAGTCGATTAAGTTGAATTTTTGAGCCACTCGGAAGTACTACAGTTTTATCATCATTCAGTTTTAGAAAATTGAGCTTCATCCATTGTCTGATTTCAGCAATACAGTGTTGAATTTCATTATCTGGTTATATTCATTTTCTGATTTGAGTGATATATAGAGTTGAGTGTCGTCTGCATACAAGTGATGATCCAAGCCATGTCTTCGAATAATATCACCAATCGGGGTAGTATATGCCGTAAAAAGTACGGGTCCCAGTACGGATCCTTGAGGTACACCAAAGGCAAGATACGATGGTGACGATTTGTTACCGCCGATAACTACTGACTGGGTTCGGTTTGTCAGAAAAGAGCTGAACCAATCCAAAATTTTTCCCTGGACACCAAATCGAGTGGAAAGGCGCTGGATAAGAATGAACTGATCTATTGTGTCAAAGGCAGCGCTTAAATCTAATAATACCAATGCTGTTGATGCCTTGTTTTCAATATTTTTGATGACGTCATTATAAACACGAACAAGTGCTGTTTCTGTACTGTGCCCTGTTCTATATGCACTCTGGAACTTTTCACTGAGATTATTTGAATTAAAATACGATTTAAGTTGATATGCAGCGTCTTTTTCAAAAAGTTTAGATAGGAAGGAGAGATTTGAGACTAGTCTGTAGTTCTTTAATACATTTACATCAAGGTTAGATTTCTCCAGAAGAGGTCGAACAAATGCCACTTTTAAGGGTGCTGGCAGAAGTATTAATGAGATGATCTATAATAGGCAGAAGTTCATTTATGCAACGTTTGAGTAGCCACGATGGGATCGGATCAAGCTCACACGATTTAGGAGAGCTGGCCATTATTATATCTTTTAGTTTGGTTTGTGAATCTTCTGAAAAAGTAAGAAGACTGAGATCGCCGTTAAACTCAGATTCTTCAATAGGCTCGGGAAATGACTGGTTATTCAGTTTAGATCTTATGCTAGCTATCTTATCTGAGAAAAACGTTTGAAATCGTTCACAGACGTCATCAGTATTACCTTCAGGGAGAATACTACCATTAGGACGTTTTAGAATATTATTAGTAAGCTTGTAGAGTTGTTGTGGATTTTTATGGTTTTGTGTGAATTCTTGATTCTGGAAGGGAAAAGATATAACAATTTATATCAGCGAATCTAGCGGGATAGGGTTTAAAGACACATTCCCGGGTACAAACTTTGTGATTTGACGATATTTTTGGACTAAACACATACTTAAAGTAACCGATCTATCAAAAATTTGCTTCAATTCCCTTTCAAAACTATGTTTTCGCCGGGGATACCTATAGCTGTAAGTAAGCTGTTGTTAAACGCGATGTCTGCCAACTTAACTTCATTGTGGGGGGGGTCCATATTTTAAAATGTATCTATCATTACTTACTTTACATTTACTATATTATTGAGGCCTAAATAAATTCTTAATTATTTCTGTCAACTTCTTTTTACACCTTTTAACTGCAGAGTATTTTGTTCGTTGACAACCCGCAATGTTCCCAAAACCGCCTAACCATTTGAGCAAGAAATAACAACTGCTCCCTGACCTAAGATAGCAGACAATAAGCCAGCAAATCCTGTCGGGTGGACAGCTAGGGACTCCCTGACAATATTGCCCAGTCCTTGCCCCATGGGTGATTTTCGCGTAATCTAGTATTTTTCTAGTACGATTGGGTGTCTATACTTTTCATAAATACCAAATTTGCCATACTTTTATTGGAAAAAACCAGCCGATAAATACTTTGCTGGGACCCCATCTTTAAGAGAATAATTTTATTATTACAATCTACATGTATTGTGAAGTAGGCGTATATGTATCTAGCTATGATATATAAAATGTAAAAACGAACTGTTGCATTGTTATTCCGGGTCCAGAAATCTACTAAGAAGAGCGAACGTCTTTTAAACTGATTTAGATAAGTAGAAGAGAATACACAACGTGAAGAGGAAGAAGTCAGGGACAAGCCAAAATACTAAAGGATCGCAGGGCTACTAAGATATGTAGTAAGAAAAGATGCCTGGGTCAAACGCTGGGATGGCGACCGGTTTAGCGTGTTATTGTCCGTTCTCCACGTCAGACAGAAAGACCGACCATGCTGCTCCAGGGAGCGCGAGCTTCTCTCACGTAGCTACCGCAGCGTCCGTACTAGCGCACAAATGAAATGAAATTGGGTTTAACGTCATACTGCTCACGACGGACATGCGCCATGCAGTGTGCTATGAGGTAAATTTTACCAGGGCAGCGACACTATGGCCCACTCTTATATCGAATTCCTACTGCAAAGGGATCTTTTACGTGCACGTCAATATCCAATCTGAACGACTAGACAGCCGTCATTGTCAGCCCCGCCCCCTTTCGTCCTGCACCACTGACAAGGGCAAACCACACTGGAAAACCCGGTTAAATGGGAGGATTAACACACAACTTATAATACATCACATTTCATGGTTTAATAATAAAAGGAGGCTCTGTCTAATTAAAATCTTAGTCCCAAATGACCTAGTTGTGTTGAGTGGACGTTAAACCCCATTTCTCTCTCCCTCTCTTTTTTAAAAAATGTTTATTCCTTCAGGTGAGCTCTTGAACCACTGATTATAAGCGGGCATTTTTTTAATCCAACGGATGAATTCGCGAATCGTCTCTTTCGATGTCGTGGTTTGTTGCCTAACACATGCGTACCATGTTCACATTAAGTACACCTTATGCTCCTGAACTAACATTTATTTTTAATCCAACGGGTGAACCCGAGAATCGTCTGTTTCGATTTTTTTCACTCCATTCACTCTTTTTTGAATTGTTTTTTTTTTGGTTTGTTTTGTTTGCTGTTTCGGAGTATGATGTCTTGTCGTTATATTTGTCCTTTATGTAAATCATATGTGGCGCAGTCCCCCTGCACTAACTATTTGTGTGTTTGTTTACTACAAACGTGACGACCTCATAGGCCTAACACCATGAAACGTGACGACCTCACAGGCCTAACACCATGAAAAGTGACGACCTCACAGGCCTAACACCATGAAACAATTTCAACCTCGTGCAAATGAAGAAAATTATTACTCGGTTGATGAATATAAACATATCGTCCATCAAACTGAGTGTTTGGTTCGGAGCAGTTGTTGATTGTGTAGGTCGTCAGTGCTGTAGTAGTTATATCTTTGTGACACAGTGTTGATGCCGTGAAACCTGTCTGAGTACATCCACCACTTGCTGCTAGCCATATTTCAAATCCTCTAATCTTCCCCTTTACTGTGGGATCTACAACATTGAAGATCTCAATCAGTACATTTTCAAACCGATATAATTAATTTCAAAACGTTGCAACAATGTTGATCTTATTCAATCAGTATATTTTGAGAGAGAGAGAGATAGAGAGAGAGAGATAGAGAGAGAAATGGGATTTAACGTCCACTCAACACAACTAGGTTATTTCGGGACTAACATGTGGTTTAATTTTATTTCAATTATTCGCTTGTGCGTAGGGGTCTTTAGCAGTGGGAGGAAACCGTAGTCCCTGGAGGGAACCCACGAAGTTGAGAAGGCACCCCTATCTCCATGTCACACACGCTCACACCAGGGCTCGAAACCACAGCCGCAAGCCAGAAGTGGCCGGCCAGCTAGAGGTCAAAGCGCGGCACTCTAGACCACTAGGCCATCCCAACCCCACAGTACATTTTGAAACCAATATTATAAATCTTAAAACTTTAAACCGTTTACAAATAGTACTTTATTTATTTACGCTATTAGAAATGAAATGAAATGGAGTTTTAACGTCCTACTGTTCTGCTCCTAAACTGGGCTAATGAAGGCGTGAATAAGCCATAAAGTCTGCTATGAGTGAAATTTTGCCCGAAAAGCGGGACTACGGCCTACTCTTATCGAATTCCAACTGTCAAGGATCCAATAATTTTTCGTGCCATCTGAACGACTAGACAGCTTTCCTTGTCAGGCCCTCCGTCCTGCATCACTGACAATGCAGGGGTCGAACACCTGCCACTTACCCACCATACCCCCCACGAAGATATTAGAATAATGAACTATAACAGGATTGTACAAGCTACTTACCATCAAAAAGGTTGTACATAACCAACCATTTTAATTCATACACGGCCATTAGGTCGACACACCACCAGGCGTTATATAATGTATGGAAATTAAGCCATCCACCACCCTTGTGTCCGTCCACACCCAATCCAGATATCTGGCTAGCATAAGTTGAACCTTGGGCTGTAGGCTTAAGAAAGGCGATATTCTGTTCCCCTGTAATACGAAATATCCGGCAAATATTACCGCACAAATCAGAATATTAGGAAAAATGTTGAAGTGGGTAGGGGGGCCTCATGTGACCCCAATGCTCCACATCAAATATAAAAGAAATCCATAAAAAACTGTAGCTTCCAATGCGTAACAATGTGTTTGGAGAACGGCGCAGAACTGTGGAGTTGGGTTGGGATGGCCTAGTGGTCTAAAGTGCCGCGCTTCGACCTCTAGCTGACCGACCACCTCTGGCTTGCGGCTGTGGTTTCGAGCCTTGGCATGAGCGTATGTGGCATGGAGACAGGGGCGCCTTCTAAACCTCGTGGGTTTCCTCCGGGCTCTCCGGTTTCATCCCGCTGCTAAAGACCCCTACGCGCAAGCGAATTATTGAAATAAAATTAAAACCATATGTTAGTCCCGAAATGACCTAGTTGTATTGAGTGGACGTTAAACCCCATCTCTCTCTCTCTCTATCTCTCTCTCTCTCTCTCTCAGAACTGTGGAACAGGAGGTTACATAGCGCTGAATATCGATAGGGTTCACCCTCCCATGGCCACATTGATTTACATCAAGTTTACCAGCTTCTAACAAGGTTCTCGGGGGTTGGGGATAACTCCGGAACTGAAGGTTGTGGAGCGGTGAAAAAGAAGATATAGTTCGTCATCTCAACTCGTTGAAAACTGTGGCCTCTATCGCGCGAAAGGGTTTTTCGGGCCAAAAGGGTTATCTCAGGACCGACAGTGGCGTTCACATTCTTTAGGGTTCGTCCTATCGAGACTCAAATTCACCATTGCGACATGGCAAACCTACAATATAATCAACTCTCGCGCTGAGATTGATATAACACCCGCGGGTAAATAATTTAACAATTACTGGTTAATCGAGACTAAGTCGCCGTGTGTAATGTTCCTGGTACGACCCGGGAGAGAGATGCATGGGGTTTAACGCACACTCGCCACAAGCTAGGTCATTTCGGGACTAACATTGTTTAATTTTAATTCAATAATTCAATTGCGCACAGTGGTTTTTAGCATTGCGAGGAAACTGGATGAATCCCTCGATGCTAGAGAAGCGATGTTAGTCCGTGTCACCACAACTGTTTAAGCAAAACCACACTAGTTTACCCAATGACAGACCTTACGTTACAACGCACACGCGTTAACTATTCGGTCATTCACCCACCCCCTTTGTTGCGATCTACTTAATATCTTCAAAGAGTGATAACGTCGCCAGGAATGAAGTTTTCTATTATATATGTCCATTATCTATGTTTGAACAAGCCGGAACGGCAAACCCTTTATCTAAATCGTACCGGGGGGGGGGGGTGGCCTAGTGGTCTAGAGTGTCGCGCTTCGAACTCTAGCTGGCCGGCCACCGCTGTGGTTTCGAGCCCTGATGTGAGCGTATGTGGCATGGAGATAGGGGCGCCTTCTCAACCTCGTGGGTTTCCTCCCACCGCTAAAGACCCCTACGCGCAAGCGAATTATTGAATTACACCATATGTTAGTCCCGAAATGACCTAGTTGTGTTGTGTGGACGTTAGGCCCCATTTCTCTCTCTCTCTATAAATCGAACATATGCATCTTTAAAGTAACTAACATCATCCAAAGTCTTCCAACATTGATATTGTGACCTTACCGTAAGAAGATTTGCTTCTTGATATCCAATACTTAAGACAAAATAAACATTTTGCAATTGATACACGAATCGTGTAACAAGATGGCGAAGACAATTTTTGTGAGACAGCAAGTTGTGAGATAGTGTGGAACTTACCAAATTCAGAAGTAAATGTTTGGATGCCTCCATCAACATTTGTGGCGTCTGTGTGGTGAATAACTCTATCGTAAAGATAGCATTGAGCTCTTCCTGGATTGTAGGCGTACGAAACACACGGATGATTAAGTTGACATGCTAGAGCACAATCTAACGAGCTATCTGAATGTGACGTGGTAGTTGCATCAAATGTATCAATCTTATCTGTATAAAGCTGTACGTAGTTTGGTGAAACTATCCAGACCATACTCATTTCTAAAATAAACATTTTGCCATTGGTACACGAATCGTGTAACAAGATGGTGAAGACAATTTCTGTGAGACAGCAAGTTGTGAGAGGGTGTGGAACTTACCAAATTCAGAAGTAAATGTCTGGATGCCTCCATCAACATTTGTGGCGTCTGTAGGATGAATAACTCTATCGTAAAGATAGCATTGATCTCTCCCTGGATGGTAGGCGTACGAAACACAGGGTTGATTGAGTTGACATGCTAGAGCACAATCTAACGAGCTATCTGAATATGACGTGGTAGTTGCATCAAATGTAACAATCTTATCTGAATAAAGCTGTACGTAGTTTGGTGAAACTATCCAGACCATACACATTACTAAAATGAACACTGCTACAAGATTGGCCATGTTTGGCTAAGTTTCTTCTGCTAGTTAGTTGGGCGAATATCCTTCCAAATTAATAAGGAGCTGTTTTTTCTATAAATATGTGTTATAGTGTTGTATCCATGTACTAATGGCCTCTCAGAGATACAGATAAATAAATCTAGTTACTGTCTCTCAAAATATCCTCATTGTGTATTGTGCAAGCTGTATGACCACACATTAATAATATAGCGAAAAACATTAGCGCATACAACGTGATGACAACAGTGCGGAACTATTTTAAATTCTAAAGGAGCTACATTGCTAAAGCTTGGGACCACGAAATTGACACAAATGGATCGCAACGCATGTAATATGAATGTATATACACGGATTTACATTGAATCGTTTCT
The DNA here is from genome assembly GCA_917208275.1 of Patella pellucida. Classification (NCBI taxonomy): domain Eukaryota; kingdom Metazoa; phylum Mollusca; class Gastropoda; family Patellidae; genus Patella; species Patella pellucida. The sequence goes on from OU795037.1 coordinate 5,682,550, forward strand.
GTTTGTACTCTACTTTCAAATCAGTTATATTCGCTGAAATACGTTAGAAGTCACAATCGAATGTTAATCTTTAGCGACTGGTTATTCCAGTCTACACCGACAGTATTTAAACCGCATTTGTCTAGTCTCGCTTCTAGAGTCCTTTGTTACAAATAGCGCCGAATCGCATTATGGTACACGATTCGTGTACCATTGGGAAAAGGTTTATTTTGTTTCAAATATTGGATAACAGAAGCCCATCTATTTCCCGGCAAGATCATAAAAAACAATGTTGATTTAAATTGACAAATAATTCGGGTTTTCAATGTCGAAGACTTTGGATGATATTGCGTTAGAGACTTTAGCTACTTTAAAACACCCGGGGCTGGATGGGTGAATGGTATAGCACGTGCGCGCTGTATCAGAGAGTCTTTCATTGAGTCAACTGGCGTGGTTTTATTTCACTCGAATCCCCGGTTGTATGTGACAAGAAGTAGGGTCTCCTGTCCAGCCTCGTGGGTTTTCTCCAGGTCCTTCGGTTTCCTCCCACTGCTAAAGACCCCTACAGGCAAGCGAATTATTAAAATATAATTGACTCGGCTTTCCCCTTGTCAGTGATGCAGAAGGAGGGCCTGACAAGTACAGCTGCCTAGTCGTTCAGATCGGAGGAAAAACCGAGGTCCCGTGTACACATTGGAGTGCACGTAAAAGATCCCTTGGCAGTTGGAATTCGATATAAGAGTAGGCCGTAGCGCCGCTGCCCGTGCAAAATTTCCCTCATAGCACACTGCATGGCGTATGCCCGTCTTTCATTAGCCCAGGTTAGGTGCATACTAGTAGGACGTTAAACACCATTTCATTCATTCATTTTATTCTGTTATAAATAATTACATAAACCGTGTTCGCAACGTCTACATGACTCGTTTTGAACGTTAGCACGAGCTGAAGCGAAGCGTTGCGACGGATTGTTGAAGAAACGAACAAAGATATATATTTAATATTTAATCGAGATAAGTGATTTAGCTCTTGCTCTTGCCATATTTTGAAATTCCCTGGAATATAAACACTATTATCACCCAATAATACATTTGACAGTAGATATCGCTTGTGTGTTAAATGTGATATATACACAGTGTGGTGATATCACTTTACATAAATTTGATTGGTCAATCAAAAAAGAACTACTTTCTTTTATTTTAAAGAAACCACTTAGTTTAAGTAAAGAGTGACTTTTTTTTAAAAAAAAAGAAACTTCTTTTTTTTAATTGACCTTGAAGGAAAAAACTGGGTCAGTATACAGGGCTATACAATAGCTTAACTGCTGTCAAAAAATGATGTATCACTACGCTGTAATGTAATTCGGTTCAGTAAAAGTGAAATCTATACCAAAGAATTAAATTTATTTATTTGTGCATATAAGAAAGGATTGGGTGATAAATAAAATCTCCAACATGTGTTTTTTGATACCAAAAAATATCAACACTCGTTGATAAAGTAAATAAAAAGTCGGCAAAACATAATCTAGTGTTTATATGTAAACGGTACTATTATGACTGCCTGTTCAAAGAACTAAATTTCGGGAAACCAATTGACAGTGCTACGTATAAACGCTCGACTTTAAGTAAGGATGAAATTTTATCCAATCACAGATCTGTACTCATTTCATTTGGTACGCCATGTGGTGATACCTATACAGATCTGCCGCTGCTATATTGGATACCTAAACTACATAAAAATCCCTACAAGCAACGTTTTATAGCAGGTTCATCCCGTTGTTCCACAAAACCACTTTCAAAAGTATTGACATCTATACTAACGGCAGTGAAAGAGGGTATTCAAAAATACTGCGACAAAATATACTCTCGTAGTGGTATTAATCAAATGTGGATCTTAAAAAATTCCAAAGAATTACTTGATGGTTTGCAATCTAGATCACTTGCTTCAGTCTCATCTATACAAACGTTTGACTTTTGTACCTTGTACACTAAAATTCCCCATAGTAAATTAAAAACTCGGTTGAAAAACATTATTCACAGTGTCTTTTCAACTAAATCGGGACATGCTAGATATAAATATTTAGTTGTTAATTATAAATCCACTTATTTTGTCAAGAACCATAGTGATTCAAAAAACAAATACACAGCCATCAAGATAATTCAGATGTTGGATTTTTTAATTGATAATATCTTTGTTGAATTTGGAGGGGAAATTTATCAGCAAGTGGTAGGTATCCCCATGGGTACCAACTGTGCACCTTTGCTTGCTGATTTGTTTCTCTATTCCTACGAAGCCGAGTACATGCAGGCACTCGTAAAATCTAATAAACGTTTAGTTAGACATTTTAATTTCACTTATCGATATATCGATGATGTTCTATCACTGAATAATCCAAAATTCAGTGATTATATAGAATTCATATATCCTGACTTTCCGATTGTTAACTTTCCATTTATTAGTAGTAACATTCCAATATCACCAGCTTATGGAGTGTTTGTGTCTCAGCTAATTCGTTACGCGAGAGCTTGTTCATTCTATTCTGATTTTTTGAGTAGATCGAGGCATTTGTCATCTAAGCTTCAACTACAGGGATACTTGCGAACTAGACTTATTAAAGCCTTTAAAAAGTTTTATGGTCGTCATATTGACTTGATCGGTAAATATAACATGTCTCTCTCGACTATTATTCTAGACATATTTAATTGACGGGTATACTATCTACCTGATTATATATGTGTACTACATCGTTAACACTGTTCATCACGTGCATTTTCCATACAGATAGTTCATTGGTCTATCACGCTTTTTTACCGAGTTTTCGCTTAATAGATTGGATGCAGCTATGGCGGGTGTGGCGCGCCAGGCAGGGTAAGCTTACTCTTCCTAGGACACCTGTTACCACTGTTCGTCGTGTATTTTGTACACGGTGAACAGTCCATATGCTGATTACACTATTTTGCGTTTTTACACATTTTTGCCTATACCGTTTTTAGGACTTCGAATTTTGTCTAATGGTTTGGATTGTTCGTACTTGGTTTTATTTTATTGTATGCCCCTGTATGGGAGCCAAGTATGGATTTACTCAAAAAAGTCATTAGAGAGTTTTTATGTAGTCTGGTGAAAACAGGCTAAGGGGTATTTAATATTTCCTAAAGAACCCACAATAGTTTATTGAATATTATACATCAGGATTTGTCAATCGAAACTCAGCTCCATAAACATTTTATTAAGTTTTATCATAGACAACGAAAAGCTATTTTAAGTGTTTGAAAGGCATTCTAAACAAACTTTTCAGTTGTAAAATGACAGAAAAACTGATATTTTGGCTAATTTGAGGTACCCCACTTTCAAGGGGTATGTACATGGAGGTCGGGCGTCAAATTGTTTTTTCTATATTATGGATTTTGATACTCCTCCACATATTAAAGCACCATACGTCTTGGCTTCAAGAATAGTTGTTTAATAGCACACCCAACTACCATAAGGTATACATATGGCAAGATCCAAGAAGATCCATTAAGAGGTTTTGCCTATAGAAAACACACCGACATAGAAAGAACAAAATGGGTGTGGCTTTGTCCCTGGGGTCGGACATTAACCAAAAACAATAGGGATCATCCTTTAGGTATAAAAATAGATATGCAAATGATCTGACTAGAATTGCGGTTTGTATGCAACACACATACGCACCAAATGGGCGGGACTCTGTCCGAGGGGTCGGGCATGTACTACAACTTAATGGAGATCAGCATTAGGGTATAAGCAGGAACAGTTTTCAAGGCGATCCTTTAAGAACTGCGGCATGTAGGCGACACAAAGACAAACAAATTGGGCGGGACTGTGTCCGAGGGGTCGGACATGCACCAATAATTATTGAAGATCATCATTAGGGTATAATCTAACGAAAAAGCAGGCAGAGTTTTCAAGAATTGCGACCTGTGGGCGAAAGAGAGAGTTTTCAAGGTGATCCTTTAAGTCTGTAGGCGTAACACAGACATACAATAGAAAATGGGCGTGGTTATTCCCCTGGAGGTGTAGCACACAACACAAGTAATGGGGGTGATCCTTAAGGTGTAAGGAATAAGTATGCAAAGTTTTAAGATGATCTGTTAAAATATGCGGCCTGTAGACGACAAACAAATACACAAAAATTGGGCGTGGCCCTGGCCGTTGTTGAAGAGTATGCACTACATAGCCCGTAGGCGACACATGTGCACGCAAAGAGTAAAATGGGCGTAACTCTGTCCCTGGATGTTGAGTATGTACCACAGGTCACAGGGGTCATTTTCAGGGTAAAAAGAATAAGTATGTAAAGTTTGAAGACAATCCCTGACAAAATAGGCCCGTTGATGACCCACACCCACACATACACACACATACACACACAGACAGGGGCGACGGCAATATACTTTCACATTATAAATCTGGACGTATTCGAATAGAACAACTCCGTGCATTGTTTTTATTAAGTATTGAATAAATGTGTTTAACTAGTTCTATCACATATGTGATTATGACCGACACCAATATTGTCCTTTAAAATTACCATAAAGTGGGTGACGTCACATCTGTATTTCCAATACGTTAAAACTCTTTAGCGGGGCTGGGGGTATTGGAGCTGGGCGATATTTCGGTTTTTCGATGTAAAACTGTCGAAGAATATAAATACCGTCGAAAAGAAAGTAATCTGAAAATATCGAAACACCGAACAGAGGAGATAATTGTTCAAGGTAAAACGCAAATTTTAATACTTTGGTTGGAATATATTAGATTGGTTTTAGTGCTTAGCCAATCAAAATTGAGGTATCTACTAAAATGTGGATTTTATCTTTCGTTAAGATTTCGAGAAACAGGGCCCAGCTCCAGGTTATGCCTGTTCCCGAATCCTTATTCGGCAAATTGGATGTGAATATTTATATTAAAAAAATGTCAGCAACACAGCATTCATAGACGCCCTCACTCCTCCACCTCGTTATAGACAACCTACAACCTACAACCTCGTAAGTTTTCTCTTGGTCCTCCGCCCCAGCCCACCCGCTACTAAAGACCCCTACGCGCAAGCGAATTATTGAAATAAAATTAAAACCATGTGTTAGTCCCGAACTGACCTAGTTTGTGTCGTCTGGACGTTAAACCCCGTTCCTCTCTGTATCTCCCCCCGCTGTCGCCGCCATTGTGTGGCGTTTTGACATGATTTGTAAGGGTATTTGAAGAAGTACAATACATTTTGACGATAGCTTGCCAAATACCACAGCCGCTATGTCCACCATTTGTTTATTAAATGATGACCTCACAGATAAAATAGTCCGGGAATGTACACGTTCCGTCATTCCATCTTAGTTCTGTAAAATTATTTTTCCAGTTGATAAAACCACACAAGTCGAAACCATCGACATTGTTTGGTTCCCCAGTTCCCCAGTAGGTAAATGTAGCAGTATCTTGTGTTCTACCATCCACCAACTCAAAGCTGCCATTAGAATAAATATGATATACCCCAAAATGGTAACTGTTGGTGGTACCTATAAATAGAATGGCGAGGTTTAGATAAAAACAACAAAAACAACAAACAACAACAACAAAAATAAGTCGCCTGTCCAACCTCTTGGGTTTTCTCCGGATCCCCCGGTTTCCTCCCATTGCTAAAATACCCCTACGCGCAAGCGAAGTATTGGAATAAATATTGAACCATGTGTTAGTCACGGAGTTATCTAGCTTGTATCGAGTGGACGTTAAACCCCATTTCCATCCATCCATCAAAGCTAACGAAAACAGACATATGCCAAACAGTCTGCTAAGAGGGCAATTGGGGGGTTTGGGGCAGGTAAGCTATATCGAATTCAAACTTCAAGGGTTCTTAACGTGTATGCCAACGTGTACTCGGGAGCCTAGGGACTCCAGACCATAGTATTTGTACCACCAGAACATTTAGACTATGTGTCTTTGTCAGGTCCATGCCGGAAATCCTGATGAACTTTCTAACAATTTCTCAACACGGGAATCAAACACGTGACCTCAAGGGTAATTATAATGCGCCTTACTCATTGAGTTAATCTGATTAAACCTACAGATCCTATTTCGTTTTTCAGGCTTTAAAATTTCATTTTACTGATTTTTACCATACAAGGATCAGGAAGAGTTGCGACATTAGTTAATGAAACTGTCTGTTATGGCGAGTATTTGGCGTCTGTTATGGCGAGTATTTGGCGTAAGGTGCACGGAACTGTGGGTCCAATAGATACATCAACGCTGGTTGGTTAATCAAATGACTGACGTCATAGGGTCAAAGGCCACATGTATGACATCTGACGCGACATTCTACTACAACCGGCTAGATCATCGAAGAAAGGTAGACCCGGGACGGATATGACGCCATATGTGGATTGAGGTTTAGGGTTAGGCCTGACCTCCGGTTAGAAGTGGCCCTCTTTACACCCTCATGTGACGTCATGTATGAATCTTCATGTAAAAAAAAACGAAACGAAACAACGATGTGTATTTGAATCAGATTTTCAGTGTTGGGAGAAGAAGATGTGTAATTTACCGTTATTTTTCATATAATTATTGAAGTAGGTTTGTTTTGTTGCACTGTCTATTACTAACAGATCAGCACCCTGGTAACCATGGCAACTAGTTCTAGCATCCGTCCACGACAGTTTTATGGTTGAGATCAAGAAGCAGTAACCGGAAGTGGACGTAAAACCAGTTGTACAAACGGGAAGTGGTACCGTAGTCGTAGTCGTAGGTGTGGTGGTCGTTGTCGGTTCTGTTGTGGTCTGTGTCGTTGTTTCAGCTTCTGTTGTCAGTTGTTCTGTAGTAACTGTTGTTGTGGGTACTAGAAATAAAACACAACAAATTAATCAACAACGACGTACCGGCTGATAAAATCAAATCAAAGAAATGAGGTTTGTTTGTCGTCCTACATTTCAGCACCGACTGGGCTAATATAGACAAGAATGCGCCCTCCAGTATGCTATATATATCGAATTTCAACTGCCAAGGATTTGTCGTATGCGACAACTCTTGTTGACTGCCCGGACAATTTAGTTATTGTGGGCGTGTGTTTCGTTGCCTGGCAACTTTTTTTATTCGCCCACATTGTCAGGTGGACGTATGATGTCGTCGCCCCTGTCCGTTAGTCCGTCCGACCGTCGTCCACAATTGTTTGTGGACTCTCTACAGGTCACAATTCTTACCCGATTTGACAAAACTTGAAATATAGCTTTATCCCCAAAAGATCTCGGTTGCTTTCGATACTGCCATGTATCGGATTCAAATTCGTTGATTATGGCCTCTGATTGTACGAAAAATCACGTTTTTAGCCTGTGGACCCTATAGAGGTCACAATTTTGAACCGATTTTGATGAAACTTCACATGCATGCGTATAACCCAATGATCTTGGTTGATTTGATATTTGCGTCATCGGAACGTTATTTCCAGAATTATGGTCCGAAAAATCACCTTATTTTAGCTTGTGGTCTCTCTGGGGGTCACAATTATTATCCGATTTAACAAAACGTTTGATTATATCACCGTTACACCCACCCTAAGGAAGGTTGAGTTCTAATTTCAGGAAAATCGGATTAAAATTGTCATATAATTTGTACGCAAATATCAAGGTATATCAAGGTTGTGGACCCTGTAGAGGTCACAATTTTAATTCGATTTTGATTAAACTTGAAATGCATGGTTATAATCCACAGGTCTTGGCTCTTTGCGATATTTGCGCATATCGGATTGTAAGTTCCTGAATTATGGCCCCTGATTATACGAAGATCGCCTGTATTTAGCTTGTGGCCCCTCGGAGGTCACAATCCTTTCCGATTTTAAAAAAAACAACGTTTGATTATATCACTGTTACACCTTAAGGAAGGTTTTAGTTCGAATTTCGGGAAAATCGGACCAAAATTGGCCGTCGTTTGTAGGCGAATACTGTTAAAACTTTGATACGACTTTGATAAAACTCGAAATGCATGGTTATAACCCAAAGATCTTGATTTTTTTTTAGTTATTTGCTCATATCGGATCATATCTTCATGAATTATGGCCCCTTATTGTGCGATAAATCCCCTAATGTACCCCTGGCGGTCACGATTATTATCCGATTTAAAAGAAAACGTTTGACTCTATCACCGTTACACCCAACGGAAGGTTGAGTTCGAGTTTTTAGAAAATTCGACGATAATTTCCAGAAAAAATGGCCGCCGTTTGTACGCGAATAGTGGGCCCTGTAGAGGACACAATTTCAATTCGATTTTGATGAAACTTGAAATGCTTGTTTATAACCTAAAGATCTTGATTATTTTCGATATTTGGGATATCAAATTGTAACTTTAGGTACCACCTACACGCTTAGCCACCACAGCTTCCATATATTCTCTAATTAAAATAGTGTTAGTCGTTGAACAATTATACAAACCTCGGCTATCGCTGACGTAATATCTGGTAGTGGATGGCTGTGACGTGGTGGGTGTTGTGTACACGTCATCGTGAAGAAAACAAGAATGATCTGTGACATCATAGAAAAATGAGTAGCAGTTCGAATGCATGGAACACATTTGAGCACAGAATGTGTGATATTTCAAACCGGGAACCACCATGAAATTCCCGGATACCATTTTATTGTCCATCGTCGTAACCCTCCGCCATTTTATAGTTAGCGTTAGACTGTTTGATGAATGAAGGAAAAAGACAAATATAAAAATTGGTACTGTTACAGGTAACATTACTACGTATTAAATCCAAACAATTGTACTTTAATATCCATAAATTTCCCGAACGGAAACACGTGTGTTGGTTGCGGCAATCAATCTCATTTCTCAAACGATTCAATTTTCCACTGAAAACTCTCAGGAATGCTGTGAGAGAACGATGGAATGAATTGAAATTAATCAAAATCAATCCAATCAAATTTTATTCTTCACATAACCTAATTAGTTATAAAAATTGTTGATCTATTGTATCCCGGGTCCGTGAATATCAAACAATATAATACACTAAACAATATTGATGGTATAATAATATATGTACAACGTTTCGACACGCGTTACTGCCCAATCATTAAAAGCCACGTAAAGAAGTTTCGACAATTGTTACTGTCCAATCATTAAAAGCCACGTAAAGACGTTTCGACAATTGTTACTGTCCAATCATTAAAAGCCATGTAAAGAAGTTTCGACAATTGTTACTGTCCAATCATTAAAAGCCACGTAAAGAAGTTTCGACAATTGTTACTGTCCAATCATTAAAAGCCACGTAAAGAAGTTTCGACAATTGTTACTGTCCAATCATTAAAAGCCACGTAAAGAAGTTTCGACAATTGTTACTGTCTAATCATTAAATGCCACTTAAAGAAGTTTCGACAATTGTTACTGCCCAATCATTAAATGCCACTTAAAGAAGTTTTGACAATAAAGTATGGTGTCCAGAAACTGAATTCTAAGCTGCGAGTATTAGAGCTCAACGTTTGTTAATGAGCTTATAGTGTCTGATCCGGTTCCCAAACCACTCGCTTGTCGATTCTTAAATCTTTAAACAGTTTTATGCCACTATGGAAACTTGACATAAATGGAGACGAACTTCTAGGACTAGTGTACTATGTTGACGATCTTTATAGATCAATGATGAACCAATTGATTATCAACAAGTTGTTACAAGATATCTGGAATCAAGAATTGATCTTGGGTTATTGATCTTGTCCAAAAAACAACAGTATGGATTTAACAACAATATCATTATTAATTGTTCAATCAATGTCTTATATTCACCGCCATCATCAGGAGATGACATAGCAATATTAACAATATCACGACACGAACACACGATTTGGCTTGAAATCAAAAAACTTCGCTTCATTAAAATGTTCGAAACAAAACTCGGCTGTGTTTTGCGTTGTGTTTTGTTCTAAACATTTTAATGAAGCGACGCTCTTTGGTTTCAAGCAAAATCGTGTGTTAATGTCGTGATGTTGTTAATATTGCTATGTCATCTCCTGATGATGCCCCAGTGGCGGAAAATATTAGACAGTGAAAATCATTGGATTCATTTATTCTAATAGAGCCGCCTTCGACTATCACTTTACAAGTTAATCATCTTTCATCCCCACATTTGGAAACTATGGGTTTTTTTTTTTCTGAATCAAATTTTAAGGAAGCGAGTAAAATAAAAGTTTTCAAAAAGAGAACTACATTATTTGTCGATTACTAGCACCTACGTTTATTAAGCGAGTAGGGGAATTAAACACATAGAAGATGCAGCGATCTAGGCCTTAAGTTAAGAACAGGCAAAATTTACACTACCAAGAATACGAAACTCTTAATGTTGCTTTAGTCACAACATTTAACCCTTCAATAGAAGATGGGAAGTCTTTGATAAATAATAATTTACACATCCTTAAGAATAGTGACGTTATCTCAAAATTTGTGTCTAAAACTATAAATTATTAACAGTCTTAAACAGCCATGAAATCTAGCTAAATTATTAACATCTTACATATTTGATAGTAGTCCAGATACACCAGTGGTAAGTGAATGTGGAGAAATAAATTGCAATTATGCCCGCGGGTGCTGTGGATTCCTTAGGTTTTTGTATCCGGTGTAGATGCGACACTCTGTCCTGGTCAATACCTAGTTGAAAGGTTAGAAATGAGTTGACCACATTAGTGATTTCTTCCTTCTTATCGAATTTCACCCCATATATTAAAAAGTTATTCTAGTATTTTCTTTCATGCTTTCCACACGAATCATCGTCTCATTCTTATTGTAGGTCTCTCTATTCGTATCCCCTAACTTCTTGTAGCAAACATCCACACTTTTTCCCGTTTCTGTCTGCTTTTTCACAATATTTTCTACTTCTTGTCTTAGTCTGTCGATTATTCCAGCTAATTCTTTTATATTGTCTCGATTTTCTTTAGCTGTTACATCGATGTTTTTTCCGTTTCTGTCGGCTTTTTCACAATATTTTCTACTTCTTTTTTTAGTCTGTCGATTATTCCAGCTAATTCTTTTATATTGTCTCGATTTTCTTTAGCTGTTTTATCGATGTTTTTGTTAACTTTTCAATAATAAGGCCTACCTTTTCCATATGTACTTGGATTTTCAGGAGATTTAAAGGCATCTTTAATTATTGTTTGACTCTGGCTCCTAATACTGACAGACGGCACAGCTGAGGACATTTGGGACAAGGGAGTCAATTGCCAGGAGGCTTCTTATATTGAGTCAAATAAATTAAACGTTCGTTTGTTGGACGTGGTGTTTGGCTATCGGGGATATAATACGTGTAGTTAGAGGTGCGCTATCGGTACTTAAAAACTACCTAGATATTGTCCTTACTTATTATAGTTTACACAGCATATCTATGTGCTAAAGTCTTGCATTAATCATTGAGGCCATTCTTTTTTTGGAGGGCGATTGTGTTTTTTTGTGATCGCGGTCTAACACACGTCCGCCATCTTCCAGTCTCAAACGGATGCTGATTGGTCAAAAACAAAATATTCCTTAGTCTGTAGCAGGATGGAGGAAAGTCAATCACCGTTGACTTAGAAATGAAGCGCAAATTAATTGTGTGTTTTGTAGATATAGGATAAATCGGGGGAGGGTTGGGGGGGGGGGCGTTATTAGACGTGGGTCATATATAGCCCCTGTGAGTATTATTCGTAATTACAACATATAAGTACAAAGTTAACAATAAAAATACTAATCGATAACCTAAACAAGACATTGTATTTAAGTTGTATTTTGGTTGGTAGTGGATAGTCGATACCATAAATATTGTTTTCTCACAATATCGATTTTATGTTGTATCGATATATTTAGGACAGTTGTACTCGTAAACACAACTTGTCTGCGATATCACCTCCGTGGAAACGGACGTAAAAAAAACTTATTCCACACTCGTAAACACTATATGTAAACACAATGAACAGGACAGCGTAACTCGTAAACACTATGTGTAGGACAGTATTATTCGTAAACATAATTTATAGGACTGCGTTACTCGTAAACACAATACATAGGACAACGCAACGCGTACACACAATATATAGGACAGTATTCGTAAATACAATGAATAGGACAGCGTAACTCGTAAACACAATATATAGGACAGCGTAACTTGTATATGAGACAGTGTTATTCGTAAAAACAATATATAAGACAGCGTAACTCGTAAACACAATACATAATAGTAAGTGCAGGGGGACTGCACCACATATGATTTACACCAAACACAAACATAGCGACAAGACACCATACTCAAAAAACAACAACAAACAAACAATTCAAAAAAAGCGAATGGATCCGGGGGCTAGCCGTAAGCGTCCACTGCGCTGTACAGTCCCGGGCCTGTGGTGACACAGACTTCACTCAATTTGAAAACAACTGGGAATGCAACCCAAAGAAATAATTATATAGTGTCAGCATGAGTCATGATCTATTATATGTTGTAAGAATTACGAATGTAAGTATATTGTTGTATAAATTCCGCTACACAAGTAACCACATACTTAAATGTATCAGAAGTAGGCCTAGTTCAAACTAAATCAAATCAATAAAAGGATTGAAGTATATTAAATGCATTTAGGACACACATTACAACCGTCACAGAAACAAAAACAAAACTGATTACAAGAAGCAAAGGAATATAGACTATCTAGGGAGACAGCCGAGCCGTCTGCTGACTGAGTGGCGTGACGTGAATCTGCCGTAATAGTTGTTATGACGTCGCGGTTTAGAAGGTGCAATTTCCCGATAAAAAAGGGCGATAATCAAGATAAAATAACGTTGAAATATAAGAAAAAAAAACCTATTAGTTTTTAATTTTTAAGACCATGCAATTGTACAAACCATAGTATAATTATTATATAATGTCCCACGTAAGAAATGCAAAACAGGAATGCTAAAGAAATAGTAAGTTATTAGTGTAATCCTAAAGGCATAAAAATAAGGTCCATTCAAGTTTTCCCATTGTACAAGCTCAATATTAGTGATACTGATCTCTTGGACACAAAAGAAAGCAACTTTATCGCTAAATACAACCCAGTTTTGAATGCTAAGGTGTGATTATTTTAATTATGTTTGATGATTAATTAATGTTATTTCCTTTTTAGATTGTATACAGGGCCGGATTAACCATGGGGCACCATGGGGCACAGGCCCCAGGGCCCCCCACATTAGGGGGCCCCCAACCAAATTTTTTAGTTGCGTCCAATCACCTCCTCTAGAATGCAATCATTTCATAGCACTCGCATTTATCACCACGTCCGGATTAACCATAGGGCGCCGCATAGGCCCCAGGACCCCCAACATTAGGGGCCCCCCACAAAAAAATCTTAGTTGCGTCCAGCCCCCTCCTCTAGAAATGCCATCATTTCATAGCACTCGCATGGATTGGTCCACTGAAATATCGCCAGAATGCGCTAATTTTATTTTTTATTCTGGGGAAGGTACTTCTAAATGGCTCCATCCAAGTGCCTGAAATGCCAGGAAATCACGTTTCCGGCCTCCAATTTATGTAAATTTCCAGAAAAATAAGGCGTCCCCTCCCAAAAAAATTGCCAACCTTTCAATTATAAAATAATACACTTGATTATGATCATACAGTGAAGCTCCTAAGGCACTGATGAGTCGGTCGGTTTTAATGGCGCCTACACCTGATCCAAACTTTCTTATATCTCTTATGTCGAGGCTATCGGGCGCCACCACAGGCGCGGACCCAAGGTGCGGAGACCAGAAGCGAATTCCTCACAAAAAATCTGCCGCCATATAAAATACAAAATTGCCACTCAGATATCACCCAAATGGCAGAAAAACGTGTTTCCTGCATCGTTATTTTTTTAAATTGCCTGCTGGAGGACCCCAGACAAGGGGGCCGTCTCCAAAGGCGAAGGGCCTCTCCTATCACCTCTTTCTAGATCGGCGTCTGACCCACCACATGGCATTAAAGGGTTCGTTTTGGTCGCCCTTATTCACATTTGACAGGACCCTGTTGGTCTTTGGGGGCGCCCTATCCACGTCGCCTTGTGGTGTTTCGGACTAGTTCTAGTTTAGAGGATAAGGAGTTTCTCATTTGGTGTGCTTAACATCAAAATAAGAAATAGCGCTGCCGAAATTGACATACGAGAGCGACGTTGATTGCAGCCCCAAGCCCCCACCCCCACGTACACACACGCACCGTTCCGCACTCAGTAACTCGGGCATTAAATTGGCGTCCCCAACACTCTGCTGCACCCTCACTTTTACAATCCTACATACGGCCCCAGACTCCCTTGCGGGGCTTCGCGCCTTCGGCGCTCGCGGTCGGTGATCAGGGCCCCCCACATGTTACAGGCCCCAGGGCCCCCACCATGGTTAATCCGGCGTTGATTGTATATCTTACATAGTCATTTTCCTCTGTTATGACGTAACGTTATTGTAACAGCATAGTAACGCAGTAAAATGGCCTGACGATCTGTTTGAAACGGTGAAAGTACTAGCCAAAATTTTAATTTCTTGGTCTTTTTTCTCTAATAATTTAATTTTATTTATATATATGCATAAACTTGGTTAAGGGATATAGCGCATTATAAATATACTCATTATTATTATTATGCAGCGTCCTGATTTATCATGAACAAAGTCCAAGGGAGGTAACTAACTCTAAAACACGATGAATTTAACAATTATCAATTCAGAAAATATATTTGCGTTGCCATTATAATATCCAACATCCTAGTGACAGTCAGATATCCTCTCACAGTCTCATGTATCAACTTTTTATCTTAAAAGCAATTAACAGTGAAATGAAATTCGACTGTGTGTTTTGTTATCGCTCGTGTCTTTAGTTATCGCTCGGTACTTAAGTCAGCTATATCCAAGGATAACTCGTGTTTGTCAATATTGTCTACCCTAGGTGGAAGTGGACGTTAAACCTCAATAACACAGTGTTGATGCCGTGAAACCTGACTGGGTACATCCACCGCTTGCAGCTAGCCATATCTCAAAACCTGTAATTCTGGGTTTATGAAGATCTTCTACAAGAAAGAAAAGAATCGCAAATAAAAAGAGTGAAGCCTCAATTTATATACATTTTTAGGTACATCGTTAGTTATCTAAATCAATAAGCTGGTTCCGACCTCTACATGACTTTTCTATCGTTTCAATTTAACAATGTCTCCTAAACTTGCTATATAATGATGGTAGGCGAATGGTTATTGAGAGGGAGAAATGGGGTTTAACACCCATCCGGTTATTTCGGGACTAGCCCAGCAACAACATCATCATTGTCAGGGAGAGAGAGAGAGAGAGAGAGAGAGAGCGGGATAAACTAGGTAATTTGTATATCCCAAACGTTATTTGGGCAGAATCCATTGAAATCTTTGATACAGTTTTAACAATATCATCTATAACATTTTGGTTAAGTTCATCTACCTCGAATATCTTAATATTATCTTTATACTCATTTACCATATCGTGTTTCCATTTACCTATAATTTCTGTGCTATTAGAAGGACATGGTACCACCACCTCTGGTTTAGTCTCGTACATATTTAAGATCAGCACGAGCGGAGAGTGAATATTTGAATATAGTTTACTAAATGGGATGATATCGAAATCAGCAATTGTTTGTAATAAACTACCTGAACTTATACCGTAATCAACAACACTTAAATTTCTGCTAGTTGGTTTACCAATTTTGTCGTTTCCAAACCGACCATTTAAAATAAACATATCATTATTTTGGCAAAACTGAATCAGCTTTCTACCATAAGTATTTATAACTACGTCGGGATTATTACGTATTCTATGGACATCCAGGTTATCTAACAAATTAATCTCATTAAACTCATTAAAATCAATAAAGTCATTTTCAAACCTATTATCAAATTCATGCTTTTCATAAAAATCTTTTAAATTTGCTGTTCTACTGTTGAAAACTCCAACTAAACAGATATATGGTGTTTCTTTTTGGAGATTATGGAATTCAATTTCAATTTCTAAAATAGCATTGCTAGCTGTATATAAAGTGTTTACAGGGGGTATATAAGTGATACCAATATATAAATCATGGCTTATTTGGAACATTTTTCCACTGATTTTGAACCAATATACAAATGGACATTCTGTGTTAATCGGTTTTATATATTTCTCTAGGTGATTTTTAAAGCCAAGGGCTATACCTCCAGACCGGTGATTGGATATTTTTTTCCGATTTTTATAATAAAAATCAAAATTTTCACAATTAATTTCATCTAAATTATCTAATTTAGTCTCTGTAAAACACAGGATGTCATACTTGCTTATTAGTGATTTAAATTCAGGATACATTATCTTTGACCGTATACCACAAACATTTAAAATTAGAAATTGTAAATTGTTTTTCTGTACATCAGGTTGAATAGAGTTACTGCTTATTCTAGTAGTGTGAGAGTCTGTTCCACGTGAATTTGTTTGACATTGACGAGTCCCTCCTTGCAAAGGCTATTTACGTGGCGCACGTCGGGTGTTTCCAAATTGTTTTGGTCGAGCCCCTTGGCCTTGGGGTATATGCTGTTGTCTTTCATCGATTTCCATTCTCGCCCCAGCATTTACTGGTGGAAGAAATTCTACACCTTCAATAAAGAGTTTATCGCGCTTGAAGTAGGCTTTTTTCTTCTGTTTTTTTGCTTCTTTAAAGTACGGCCAAAGTGAATGTCGTTGATTTCCCTAGGAAACTGCTCATTTACACCGAATTTGGTGCCCTTCAAATTACGGGCCGCATTCCGAACTAGCTCCCGATCTTTAAAATTTTTGAAGCGACAGACAATGGGTCTTGTATTGTAAAGTGGGTGTTCGTTTTCGTCTAATACTTGAGTTTTTTTCCCGAATCGATGTGCTCGATGAAATGAGATTGTAGGCACAGCCTTTAAGGTTATACTTTATGATTCAGGGGAGATAACTCTTTTTTGTCCTTTGGGTTAAATCATGAACTTGTGACTGGAAAACTGGGACTAAGCACATGGGTTTGGAGCAGCCATATTCCCCTTAGCCTGTTGCGCAGGACGCCTTGATTTATCTCCATTTTCTTATCCATATCTTATTGTCAATCCAAGATTGGGAACGTTCAACATATTCGTAAGTTTGATGTGATATTGTCAGTACTCATTTTAATTACATTATATGTCTAAATACAGTCAGTTATGTATCAGCAGTATATTAAGACAGTAAGATTTCACTTCATAACACAGTGCATGTGTGATGTGAAAACCTAGGTTCCCTGGCTATGTATTGGCTGGTTCTGCCCCGAACTGGCTCTCCCATTTTATATTTTATAGTAATAAGCTTTACTCTTCTCGTCATATCATGGAATAATTCATAAAAGGCTATAAGTTTAAATACATTTATTCCATTGTGTACATCTACTTATACAAATATTATTGTTGTTTTGCAGAAACAGTTCTTGAGTTATTCAGTTCTTGAGTTATTCAGTTCTTAAGTTCTTCAGTTCTTAATGTTATACATTGTACGCTACAGTAAATCTTAAGGTTTCTACCGTAATACAGTTATTTCTTACTACAGTAGAGTTATTTCTTAAGTACTTTATTTACTGCAACTAGTGCAAGTAAAGAAGGACTCGTTTGAATTCCCCTTCCCCAAATGCCCTGTAACTAACGAAGATTGGCGGTTACATTAGTTTTAATTTATCGTCTTCGTTTAAATACATGATTGAAATAGTACAAGAATAATTTCAAAATGGATCAAAATGGTGATGAAATCATAACAGATACGCGTAACCAAGACACTGTCAGCAATACTGAACAGGAAGAGCACAAGGTAACAAGATCTGAAAGAAGATATGATGGCAAACAGACGGTGGTTATTACAGCTGAAATTGAAAACCAACCTGAAGATAACAATTCTGAAGATTTTGAAGAAGATAACACAGAAATTATAGAACTTAAAGAATCAAGAGTTGTTACCCCTGCCCGTCATAAGACTGTGAATGATGCAGATACCCCCAGGGCCAAGAAATTAAAGGCACTGCAGGCAAGACTCAGAGTATTAAAGGCTGAACAAGAGTTGTTAGAATTTATAGCAGCTGAAGATAGCGAAAAAGAAATAGAAGTTGATCCAAGATGTGATGTGTCGCAACCAGTTGTAGAAAAAACATGGAAATCGATCAAGTTGAGGCGTTTTCTCGTACAAAACCTGTTTTGGCGAGATGACGTCATTGTGACGTCACACAGTCGTAATGGCGTCAAGGACGACCATTGAAATCATTGTTATTGAGTGTGTCTGCCCTGTAATACCCCCCAAAACGTAACTGGTGCTCTTGTATTAGAGAAATTCCCTAATGATTGTATTCAAAAACAGCAAAAAAACAACATGGCGGACATCAATGACGTCATCGGCCGTTACGACGTCATGACGTCTTCAAAAAAGTCGATCAACCATGCAATATGAAGTGGATGTCAATTTGATTATGTGTTAGAAAATTCAGTTCAATATATGCACCGTGCATAATTCTATCCATACTTCAATTCTAGTGACTTAATTCTGCAACGTTTTATAAAAAATATGCTATTAATTTGGCCAGTACTGTAGTCCTTACTGTACCCGAAGATACAGAAATAAAATGCGGTTTTGAAGAGTCGATTGAAATGAAATGGAATGGGTTTAAAGGTCCATTGTTCTGTTCCTAAACTGGGCTAAAGAAGACGGCAGAGCCCGATGACAACAAACCTAACAGTATTTCACAGGGTTACTATTTACAGTGGTACTAGTAGCGTATTTTATTTTTGTGTGTTGAGGTTGTTCATAATAGTTTGTTCTTTGTCGGTAAGCTTGGGTGTGTCCGTCACGTGTGATTGTTTGAATAATTTGATTGTTTTTAACTTCACCCCGTGAGCGAAATGCACGGATTTTGAACTGCACTCCACTACTGTACATCGTAGAGGCTAGACGTGTTTATTCAAGACAAAACGACAAATGTTCTATTTATTCTATGATGTTACAATCATTTTTGGTAAAAACAACATGGACTACTTTGTCCGCGGTGCGTTAGACCGCTTTACATCTTTATCTGCTTCAGGTGTATGAATACCTTTGAGAATGTTACGAGTGACAAGTCGGCGTGTCGGCCATAATTAGGGTGCCCCACCATAAATAAATATCTCCAAATATCTCGACAATTACTCCACAATATTTATATATATACCAAGCCTTAAATCAGTTCCACACAATTATAGTCACTAAATAAACGAGCATCCTGTACTTAATAAGCTAATGATCATTTAATCATATAAATACTAGACTGAAAACTGGTTCCAAGTGTTGTCCATTACATCCAGCACTTTTTGAGTAAAAGACAGGTTACTTGCCCTTGTTTTGACCTTAGTCTTGCTTAACCAGTCTACCAATCATTCTACGTTTGATTGACATGTCGGGATAATCAAGACTATAATTCTTACGAAACGTTAAATAAAGCTGGAACAAAAAACTGAATTTAGAAATTAGCACGTCTGTCAACTCAACACCTGTTTAAAGAAACTTGTAAAAGTAAATCGAAACTGCTGCTAGTATCATGTTTCGGCCTAAACCAAGCGTTTCAGAGATATTATTTCTACTAAACCAAACGATAGCACTCCTAACGGTACGGTTAATAATAAAGCAATTTAAAAAATAAAACGAACGTTATTTCTAAAGCTTCTGTGTTATAACAAAGAAGCTAATTTTACTGCTGTTCGAAATCGTCAACAACAGATTTTTTTGGGCCCAAATAGCTGAAATATTTGTACAGAAATGCACGTGCCGTGGCTATTTATAGTCTCATACACTCCGGCGCTGACCTATTATCATAGTTCGAGACACAGCCACCCAAGCGTGCACGTGGCCGTGTCAAGACCAACTTTTTGTAGAGCACGGGGCATCCTATTTGGTCGGCAAAAAAAAAGAGGGTTTTCTTGATGCGAGATCACAAGATCCGTACGGTAGGCCTACTAGGCCCCCTAGGCTATTTTAGTATTCAGCTTTCTCTTAAAAATTACTTTTATTAATTTTGTGTTGGGCCTTACTAATACTATTCAATATTGTTAATTGTAGAATGTCAATGACACCGGAAATGGCTGAAACTTTGCCCATGATGATGATGCTTGTGCTAATCTGCTAATGTCCAATCATAATTGCAGCAGAATATGGTTTCTTCTTGACAACAAATATTGTTTTTAGGAAGTAAGTTTTTATAATAAATTATAATTTATAAATAATAAACAAGTTTTTTTTTAAATCAACAAGTTATTTCATATTTAATAAATATATATTTAAACTACAATTTGAACAATACAATGTCGATATAAATAATATACATAATAATATAGTCAATAAAAAATCGCAACATGGACATACCTATATGGTGTGATACGTTTATCAGTTCCTGATAGCCCAGCTTCCTCTTTCATGTTTTTCATTATGGAATACAATTTGTTTATGCCCATTGGTTGTGCCTTGAACCATAACTGACCTGGTTTAGGATTTCGGGATGAGACAGTCAGAAAAAAAGGGCTTTCGGGCTCAAGCATATCTTGTGGTCTTCTCATTTGGTAACATTTGTAGATATGGACAGGGTCCTTGTCTTTAAATTCCGGTATGGCATATGCCATGGGTTTTGTGAGTCTAAAAAAAATAAATATTATTTTAGCATTAAATTAGTAGACTACAGTTTAAATAATTTTGGAACAAAAATTTAACAAAAATGATTTTTAAAATTTGGAGTTAAAATTGCAGGGATAAAAACTTTTTGTCTTAGCTTTAAGCTAGGCTTTACTTTAAAAAAATCCCTGTAGACTACTAGATTTGAACTTTTTCACAAAAATTTGGAATTGAACAAGGCTTGTTTAAAATGTTTAATCTGATATAAATATATATAGATCAAAAACTTTTTTTTATAAACAATAGTGTCAATAATTTACCTTACATCCCTAGGATTAGTGCCTGTTCTTGTTTAAGTTTGACGTTCCGTGTCGTATTGCAGATATTCGTCTCCATTTAGGTCACTCTTTAATGCGACGTCTCCCCATTTTAAATTGTGAACCTCTTGACCTGTTCTCATACCAAATTGTACTGTGCAAGTCATCCACAGTGAATTAATTATTGATTGTGGAGCGCTTTCTCCAAGTGTCTTGGTATCAAACATTCTCTCTATGTCCTCATCATCAATGGGGTCTGCAGCATGAGGTTTTTTTCCCTTTCCTTGTTTTTTTAATTCTTTTTGTTTCATTTTCAATACTTGTCGGCACTTTTCAAATGCAAGATCTTTTACTAATGATACACCATATTCTTTTTCCCTTAGATGTCTGTCGAAAGATGCAAAGAAAGAACGTAAAGAAGATGGTTCATATTCATTTCCATCTGTTTTTTTTCACCGACAGCAAAAACTCTGAAATTAGCATGTTCAGATCTTGTGCAGGAACTGCTTCCATTAAGCTATTGTTTCCTTTTAAACTAAGGAATTTCTGAAACAGTTTGATATCTACCATTTTCGGTTTGTCCTGTTCCAGATGTATTAATTAATTCAAAATTTCCATATTCTACATTTAGATTGTCGTCCATCATTACAATTTTAATTTCTTTTGCAGAGGCCATGGTGCTGTTGTTGAAGGTACTACTGGCTTGATTGAATTAATAGGTAGAACAAAGCAGACGACGCAAGGGAGATAACTCCAAAAAAAAGTAGTCCCGGCGGTCCGTGAAATCGTTCTATGAGTGAAATAACAAGTTTTATTTCACTGCTAGCCAGTGGAATAACACTTTTATTTCACTGATAAAACGGAGTATTCCACCACTGATCATAGAATAAACACATTTACATGTGTATGCATTCACAACGCATATTCCATTAGGCCTATTAGCAGTATTAGACCGCACGTTGAATGGTAAGATTATATTCAATATCTTTTAATCAATATATTTATCATCGATAGCTTTACAGTTGTTGGTTAGTTTAAGTATGACGTGTTCGATCTATATTCATACAGTGTGAATCTCTATTATTGAAAGTGGTGCATTTGTGTTATATTATTTTCCGTATATTATTTATCTGCTTTTGGTGTTATTTGTTGTGTTGCAGATCATTAAACTTTA
Organism: Patella pellucida; assembly: GCA_917208275.1. Taxonomy (NCBI): domain Eukaryota; kingdom Metazoa; phylum Mollusca; class Gastropoda; family Patellidae; genus Patella; species Patella pellucida. The sequence continues at coordinate 5,704,615 of OU795037.1, forward strand.
TATCACACGAGTAACCTGAATAAAAGAACCTTATACATGTCTTTGGTGTGTTGTTAATTACGACCCCGTGACAAGTATAGCATACTAGACCTTATAGTATGACATACCAGAGTGACATGTAAACATTCTCTATAGTATAGCATATCGAATTTTGTCTGATGGTTTAATATAATAATAATAATAACTTTATTAGAGACCCAGTTGCACAAGGCAATCTTCCCTGGGATCTGTCTACATAAAACTACAATAACATATTTACAAAATAATAATGTGAGAAAATGAAAATAAGAATATTATGATGTAAGTCAATATATGAAAGCGTAACATGAATATAAAATTATGTGACTGACACATTAAAATAAAATGAACTAAAGCTAATATTTACATATGTATATTGAAGATGAAAAGAGAGTATAAAACTATAGGAAAAGAATTGCATATTAAGATTTTAATTCCCTTTTCAGTCCTGTCTTAAAACTCAATATATCGTTAGATTGTTTGAGTACCTGAGGTAATGAATTCCAGAGTAAACTAGCCTTGTATTTAAAAGTTCTTTTCATGGCCTCCATACGACATTTTGGAAGATGTAATGAGTTTTTTGTTTCCGAACGTAGACAGAGAGTTGTAGTAGACATAGAAGATTGTAAACATAAATAATTTTGAAAGTAACGTGGACATTTTTCATTCATAATTTTATAAGTCAGTATCCCAGTGTTATATTTAATTCGTTGTTCAAGAGTTAGCCAATTTAATTGAGAAAACAAGTCTGCCGATCTTGCATCATATTTCGCGTCAAGGATACTCCGCGCTGCACGTTTTTGAAGCTTAAATAGGAAGTCAATTTTGTTCTGGAAAGCATTACCCCAAACAATATTACAAAAGTCCAAATGAGACAATATATAGGCATTATAAAACAAAATTCGGGTTTCTATAGGTAGATTTATTTTAATTCTATTTAGAAGATATATTTTTGACCCAACAAGAGAGTGAAGCTTCATAATATGTTTTCCCCAGTCTAAGTGATCATCTATTGTAATTCCGAGTAGGACAGCTTTCGTTACATTCTCTAATTTTTGGTTTCCGATGGACAGGGAGATACATTTTTCACTGTCTCTTACTTTTTTTATTAACATACTTTTAGTTTTATTTATATTAATAACCATACCATTATCATTGCACCATTGGCTGATAATGTCTAAATCGTCTTGAAGACAACTTTGAATGCATTCAAGATTTTTGTCAGAAAAATGAATGGTAGTATCATCAGCAAATATTTCGGGTATGACATTTTTAGTAAAAAGTGGAAGATCATTTATGAAAATCAGGAATAAAGTGGTCCAAGGATAGATCCCTGGGGAACACCACATTTTAGTTTCCTTTGTATTGATTGGAAATTACCAAGACAGACTTTTTGATTTTGGTTTGCTAGATAAGATTTAATCAAATATAACAAATTAGGATGAAATTTATATAACACAAGTTTGTCAAGGAGGAGCTTGTGATCAATAAGGTCGAAAGCCTTACTAAAATCCAGGTAGACAACACCTGTTAGTTTACCTAGATCTAAAGCTTCAAGCCAATGATCAGTAATTCGAACTAGTGCTGTAGAACAAGAATGATACTCTCTAAAACCTGACTGATTTACATAAAATAAATTGAAACTATCAAAGTAGGACTTAATATTGATAGATATATGTTTCTCAAAAATTTTAGAAATGGTTGGTAAAATTGAAATTGGTCTATAATTGGAAATGGTTTCTTTGGATCCTTTTTTAAAAATTGGCACTATTTTTGCTTCTTTCATTTGATCAGGAAAAATACAATTTTTTAAACATAAATTAATAATATGAGTTAGTGGATTCGCAATCACCTCAGCTGACATTTTTAAAATTTTTGGTCCAAGATTGTCTAAACCAGTTGCCTTTTTTGGTTGTAGATTTTTAAGATGTTTCAGTACTTTTGAAAATGATATAGGAGGTAAGTCATAGAGAAAGTTTAGGGGGACTTTGTTATTTATATAATTTTGAATAATATGTGGTTGTTGGATCGGTTTATAGGGAGGCTTTATAGAGTCGGTTATATTGGTAAAATATTCATTCATAAATTCAGTAATTTGAGAAGGGTCAGTTGTTTTAAAGTCATGATATTCGATAGTTTGCGGGTAATTTGGGCCTAATGAAGTTTTTCCTTGTAGAGAGTTTAGATATTGCCAAATGGTTTTATTGTCTTTTTTATTTATGATGATATCTTTAACATGGTCAGTTTTAGCCCGCTCAATTAATTTCTTGGTTTTATTACGCCATTGTTTATATAAAGTGTCATTTCCAATCATTTTATGATAGTCACGCTTCTTTCTTGCATCTTTAATTTCATCATTAAACCATGGAGGTTGAGTATGGTACTTTACACGTCTGGTTTTAATAGGGGCATGTTTATTTAATACAGTAAGAATGAGGTCATATAAAAAAGCTGGCAAGGCGGTTTCAATATCATTCATTAGCTCTATATTGGAAAATGGTGAGTTGATTAAATCAAATAAAAAATCAGAATCCTTAAAATTCTTAAATTGTCGATATTGAATCAGGGTGTGCCTTTTTTTTTAAAGTTTTACAATTTTGAATATTCTTCACTGAGAAGATTGTTCGTACTTGGTTTTATTTTATTTATATAAATAATGCTACAGTTGTTAATAAAACGTGTTCTCCTTCGAGGCAAGGGATTTAATTACACGGAACGGCTTTGTTTGTCTTATTATATAACTGTGCATAAAAAATGACATTCGGGACTATAGGTTTGGCGGACATGAAATTAAACATTACATTTCATTTATTCAGAATTTAAGGCCCCCAAAGGCCCCATCCATCCCTCCTGCCGCCACTGGTTGCGTATCAATTGTAATAAAGATCAGTGCCGTTGATCAATCAATGCTGATGCTTTGTTAATGCGGATTACAGTCATAAGGTAGATTCGTCAATTATTTAACAATACCAACAATAAAAAATTACTCGTCCGTCCCGATGGGATTCAAAAAGCTAATGTATCCGTTTTGTAATGCAATTTGTCAACCATGTTAATACAGTTATTCACCAGACATGGATGTTCGCCTAAACGATAACCCAAGTATTATGATTGTTACAAACCCCAATCATCTTGTTTTGTGGTGTGATACAAATTGGAAATCACTATTATTTGTCTAAGCGGGTATAGAAACAAAAGAAACCGAACATGGCTAATCTTATAGTAGTGTTGATTTTAGTAATGTGTATGGTCTGGAAAGTTTCACCAAACTACGTACAGCTTTATACAGATAAGATTGTTACATTTGATGCAACTACTACGTCATATTCAGATAGCTCGTTAGATTGTGCTCTAGTATGTCAACTAAATCATTCGTGTGTTTCGTACGCCTACCATCCAGGAAGAGCTCAATGCTATCTTTACGATAGAGTTATTCATCCTACAGACGCCACAAATGTTGATGGAGGCATCCAAACATTTACTTCTAAATTTGGTAAGTTTCACTCCCTCGCACTAGTATCTTTTACTTAAAGGATCAAAATCGCTAACATTTGAGACCTAGAAATTTACAAAAGTGGGTCGCAACGCATATTATATTGTAATATGGATGTATATAAACTAATTTACATTCAATGGTTTCCGTTTTTCCCCCAATTTCAAATCAGTTGTGTTTGGCGAAATAAGCCATACAGTCTCAATCTAGTGCAAAGTGCTATAGCGTCTGGTTATTCCAGTCAACATACGCCGTATGGTGTACTGAAATATGTCTAGCCTCGCTCCTCAAGTCTCTTATTAAAACTGGGGCTGAAGCGCATGATGGTACACGATTTGTGTACCAATGTTAAAAATATTTTTTTAACTAAAATATCGGATATCAGAAGCCCATCTTTTCCCGGTAAGTTTACATCATCAATGTTGATTAAAAATGGCCAATAATTCGTGTTTTCGATGTCAAAGTTTTTGGAGGATTTTGAGTTACGGACTTAGGTCCTTTAAAACGATAATCAGTATATGTCGCTAGCTTTAACAAGTCAGCCTAAAACTTCTTTATCACCACAAGTCCTAACGTACTTGTCTACACAAATAACACTACTAATTATAAATAAGTAAGGGTTATCGAACTTTGACCCTCGGGTTCAAGTTAGATGAACACCCGAGCCCGTGCAAGGCTGTGCACTGACAACGCACCAGTTGAATGAGTGAATGAAAATGGACGGACACGAGAGAGACGCAAGTTTATCACAGGCCTTTAATCACACAAATTTTTTTTACCAATTCGTGTATAACAGGATTCAATACATCTTTTTGCATGTCTTATATTGTTGTTTACTCAGCCGATTGGGTAGTGGGTTTATAACCGGAATATAGCCATTGTATACCTGTTTATTAACATACAAATCATATCATTCCCGTGTCAGGTCTTTAAAATACAATTTTAAGGAATTTGGATTGGTATATGGATAAATATATTTTTAGCCTATTTGCCGAGTTCAGGTTTTCGACACGTTTTTTTATATGCCAACATGTCGTATATTGTCGTCGTCCCTGTTCGCTCGTCTAGTGTCCAGACTCTGGAGGCTAAACAATTATGGTCATGAGACGAAGAATCCTGTTGATAGTCAATAATTTCCGATAATGATATTTAATGTAGCTATCGTTTGTTTTACTGTATGGTTTGTTCCCTTGTCGCTATGGTAGCTATGGTATATTATACTGTAAGATTTGTTCCCTTGTCGCTATGGTATGTTATACTGTATGGTTTGTTCCCTTGTCGCTATGGTATGTTATACTGTATGGTTTGTTCTCGTGTAGCTATGGTATGTTATACAAGGTTTGTTCTCGTGTAGCTATGGTATGTTATACTGTAAGGTTATTTCCCTTGTCGCTATGGTATGTTATACTGTAAGGTTTGTTCCCTTGTCGCTATGATATGTTATACAGTAAGGTTTGTTCTCGTGTCGCTATGGTATGTTATACTGTAAGGTTTGTTCTCATGTAGCTATGGTATGTCATACTGTAAGGTTTGTTCTCATGTAGCTATGGTATGTTATACTGTAAGGTACAGTGCCGGACTGGTGGGCCGAAGGCCCACTTGCCATACCTGTGACAAGGCCCATGAGCCATTTGGGGTCGAAGCCCGGCTACGAGCGCCGAAGGCGCGAACGCTCGAGGGGGGTCTGGGGGGGTTCTCCCCCAAATAAATTTTGAAAAATAGACAGCCGCAAACCCATTTTCCAAGCACCTCAGGCCAGAGCAGCTAATGGAGATATCTTCCAGTTTTTGGCCATTTATCAGGTTTTAATGACTTATCAAGAGCTGGGAGTGACTGAAGAAAGATTGTCGGTTTATAATGCTGTCACCATCTTGAGGTTAAACTCATGAATTTATGCATAATTTCACCAGGTGGTAGAATTTGTTACTTGCAACGAAATCTATCTTTCTGCTTTTCTTTCCTTTCCTTTCCCTGTTTCCTCTCCTCCCCTCTTTTACCATATTCCTGAAGCAACGGCCTGAGAAAACCCTCTCTGGCCATTGCTGGATTAGGTTCGGATTCTTGAACTTTTAAGTAAGTGTGTCTATTCTTCTCGTTCAATCAAATCTACCACTTACGTACAGTAACATGACAGTCCGTCGTTTAATCTTAGGTCTTCCTTAATATTTTGGACAAAGATTTAAGCTATTAAAAACGTTGAAAGTCTGTTCGTTACCATACAGTATTGTTTACTTTACGTCAATACCGATAGACTCGTTTGTCACGCAATTATTTTTGCTGCAATATCCTGCTATGCGCTGGTTAATATAGCATACAAAAACCGTGCAGCCATGACGTAACGTTATGTAAAAACAGTTGCCCTAATTAACGTTCTGTTTTAAAGGTAATATCTCTGTAACGAAGTCAGTGATTGGTCAGTAAAAGGACCACTGACCAGTCATAGTTAGTGACAATAATACCCACTCAGTCCAGCAGGGAGTAGTAGGATTAGCTCTAATCAAACGGAACACTGCGAGGAGGATGCTCTTTTACTACCTTTTCTTTTTCTTTTTTTTACTTTTTTCTTTTTTTCTTTGAGGCTTAGGCCCATATTTTTTTTTTCGGCTTAGGCCCACTTGCCATTGGCCCAGTCCGACACTGGTAAGGTATCTTCCCTTGTCGTTCTGATATGCTATACTATACAGAATGTTTACATGTCACATGTCACTCTGGTATGGCATACTATAAGGTCTGGTATGCTATACTTGTCACGGGGTCGTAATTAAGAACACACCAAAGACATGTATAACGTTCTTTTATTCAGGTTACCTGTGTGATATAAAGTTTAATGATCTGCAACACAACAAAAGATAGTAAGCTGGCACTGCCAGGCAGGATACGCCCACATTTTCGAGAGATGGTTAGAGAACAAGCAAAATCGAAAGTGATTTTATCCTACAATCAAAGGCTATAATTCATTAAATTACAATTTGATATGAGCAAATATCGAAAAGAATCAAGATCTTTTGGTTATAAACATGCATTTTAAGTTTCATCAAAATCGAATTAAAATTGTGACCTATACTGGGTCCACAACCTTGATATACCATATTTTAACACTATTAGCGTACAAAGAGTGGCCATTTTGTCTGGCAATTATGGTCCGATTTCCCTGAAATTCAAACTCAACCTTCCGTATGGTGTAACGGTGATAGAGTCAAGTTTTTTAAATCGGGTAATAATCGTGACCTCTAGAGGGACCATAGGCGGTTTTTCGGACAATCAGGGCCATAATTCAGGAAGTTATGATCTGAAATGTGCAAATAACGAAAGGAAACGAGGTCTTTGGGTTATAACCATGCATTTCAAGTTTCATCAAAATTGTGACCTATACTGGGTCCACAACCTTGATATACCATTTTATAACAGTATGTCAAAATAACGAAAGGAACAGTATTCGCGTACAAACGGCAGCCATTTTGTATGGCAATTTTGTTCCGAATTTTCCCGAAATTTAAACTCAACATTCCTTAGGGTGTAACGGTGATATAATCAAACGATTTTTTAAATCGGATAATAATTGTTACCTCCAGAGGGACCACAAGCTAAACAAAGACGATTTTGCGTATAATCAGGGGCCGTAATTCAGGAAGTTACGATCCGATATGCGCAAATATCGAAAGGAACCAAGATCTTTGGGTTATAACCGTGCATTTCAAGTTTCGTCAAAATTGAATTAAAATTGTGATCTCTACAGGGTCCACAACCTTGATATACCATTTTTTAACAGTATTCGCATACGAACGGCGGCCATTTTGTATGGTAATTTTGGTCCAATTTTTCCGAAATTTGAACTCAACCTCCTTAGGGTGTAACAGTGATATAATGGAACGGTTTTTCAAATCGGATAATAATTGTAACCTCCAGAGGTACCACAAGCTAAAATAGGTGAATTTTCGGACAATCAGGGGCCATAATTCAGGAATTTACGTTCTGATAGGTGCAAATATCGAAAGGAACCAAGATCTTTGGGTTATGAACATGCATGTAAAGTTTCATCAAAATCGGTTCAAAATTGTGACCTCTATAGGGTCCACAAGCTAAAAACGTGATTTTTCGTACAATCAGGGGCCATAATCCATGAAGTTTTGATCCGATACATGCCAATATCGAAAGCAGCCGAGATCTTTTGGGGATAAACCTTTATTTTAAGTTTCGTCAAAATCGGACAAGAATTGTGACCTGTAGAGAGTCCACAAACAATTGTGGACGGACGGATGGACAGGGGCGACGACATAATACGTCCACATGAAAATGTGGGCGTATAAAAACACCAAAAGCAGATAAATATTACGGAAAATAATATAACACAAATGCACCACTTTCAATAATAGAGATTTACACTGTATGAATATAGATCGAACACGTCATACTTAAACTAACCAACAACTGTAAAGCTATCAATGATAAATATATTGATTAAAAGATATTGAATATAATCTTACCATTCAACGTGCGGTCTAATACTGCTAATAGGCCTAATGGAATATGCGTTGTGAATGCATACACATGTAAATGTGTTTATTAAACACGTCTAGCCTCTACGATGTCTTTTACTCAAAAAGTGCTGGATGTAATGGACAACACTTGGAACCAGTTTTCAGTCTAGTATTTATATGATTAAATGATCATTAGCTTATTAAGTACAGGATGCTCGTTTATTTAGTGACTATAATTGTGTGGAACTGATTTAAGGCTTGGTATATATATAAATATTGTGGAGTAATTGTCGAGATATTTGGAGATATTTATTTATGGTGGGGCACCCTAATTATGGCCGACACGCCGACTTGTCACTCGTAGCATTCTCAAAGGTATTCATACACCTGAAGCAGATAAAGATGTAAAGCGGTCTAACGCACCGCGGACAAAGTAGTCCATGTTGTTTTTACCAAAAATGATTGTAACATCATAGAATAAATAGAACATTTGTCGTTTTGTCTTGAATAAACACGTCTAGCCTCTACGATGTACAGTAGTGGAGTGCAGTTCAAAATCCGTGCATTTCGCTCGCGGGGTGAAGTTAAAAACAATCAAATTATTCAAACAATCACACGTGACGGACACACCCAAGCTTACCGACAAAGAACAAACTATTATGGACAACCTCAACACACAAAAATAAAATACGCTACTAGTACTACTGTAAATAGTAACCCTGTGACATACTGTTAGGTTTGTTGTCATCGGGCTCTGCCGTCTCCATAAGCCCAGTTTAGGAACAGAACAATGGACCTTTAAACCCCATTCCATTTCATTTCAATTGACTCTTCAAAACCGCATTTCATTTCTGTATCTTCGGTTACAGTAAGGACTTTACCATGTCTATATGTGAAGTATGAATTATAATAATAATCAACTATCATGGGCTTGGTTCGGGCATCATGTGAAGTATGAATCATAATAATAATCAACCATACGTTCTGCGTGTCCATGTAAAGTATGAATTATAATAATAATCAAAGAAAGGCTTTGCTGTGATAATTTCGCATTTCAGGTGACGACAATATAGCTTTACATAAACCTACGGCCCAAAGTTCAACCTATGGAGAAGATGTGTCATCTCTGGGTGTTGATGGAGACGAAACAACCATATTCCATACTCAACAAAACGCCTGGTGGTGTGTTGACCTTATGGCTGTTTATGACATCAAGTGGCTGATTCTGTACAATAGTCTAGGTAAGTAGTAAGAGTTATTAGGCGTACGAATGAATACCGCGAATTTGTTATGGGTTGACCATGGATTGAAACAGTTTGTCCGGAGCTAAGTGAGGTTATATTGGACCACGTTGAAGTTGTTTTACAAGGGGTAGGTTCGCCTGTCAAATATCGTGTGTGTGTGTGTGGGGGGGGGGTCTACCAAGTTGCCTCGAAATTTCGGCGCTGGTTGATGACCGACGCCACTGTCTGTAAATGTAATTTTTGTCCGGGCTCTTCAGTTCTCTGTTGACAAGGCAGGGACTCTGTCCGTTGCTGGCTCTCCAGTTATACTCACGCGGTCGATCGCCATTTCCGCCAATTGCGATAAAAATATAATTTTGGCGATAAAATATTCAATCTGTCGGAATTTTGGGCCATAACGTTTTCCTATATGGCGTAAAGATAAAAATGTTCTTGCCAAAAAAAAATTGGCGCTGGGTTGAGTCAGTTATCAATGAATTAGATACAAATCCTTTTTCTCTTGATCAATCTCGAATTAGGGTTGATTAGTATTTACAGTAAGAGTACTAATAAGCCAATTAAGAGACAAAATATTTAATTATTTGTCTCCAAATACAAATCGGTGGCTATTTTTGACGGTTTTTATATATTCAAAAAGGCGGACACCAGAATAACACTCGTTCGATTTGTTTGGGATTATTGGATTATGACAACTGTTGTATCTTTTTCTTACTCCTGTTGTAGGTATAGTTAAAGGGACAATAACACTCGTGCTGGCTTGACAGGTCCAGAAAAAAAAATTAGCCTTATTCTAACTACTTGATGTTTAAGTGTCCTATCTGTTGTGTAAATTATCCATTACAACCTATCTTACCTGTCCAGAGGGTTTGAAAATATGTTTAAATCCAAGTTGCATTTGAAAGTGCTTACGTAAGGCTTTTCAAACCATGTTACGGCATGTGGTTGAATTTTTCCAATTTTTAAAAATTAGGTGGGTTAGGATGAAATTTGTATCGTTTATTAATTGAAATATTGTAAAATAGTACAATTTGTTGACCAGAATAAAGATTGGGACAAATTATTCAGTTACAACAAGAGTGGTATTGGGGCTTTAATAAATGAAGCCACGTTTAACTACAGAAACGAACGACAGTCAGTTATCATCAAATCGCATGCCATGGGTCGTTAGTCAACGTCCGATAGAATAATGTAAGACTTTTTAATAATCCTGCATATATTACAGACTACCTCAAAAGTTCGCGAAATAGAAAAATGTCGAAAAACAGGCTGTGAAAGATGGTTTAGTTGAAAAAATATTATAAAAAAACAACAAATATTCATTAATTTATGATACTTTTTTTGGAAATAAACACCCGATAATTACTTTCGTGACAATGCATCTTTAATTTACTGTCATATGATTTTGAATATTTATTAATAATGCGCGTTGTGTCATTATGAGGTCTGTTATTGGGTCAACTGACGTGGTTTCGATTACCCGTTGACACAGAGTAGGGTCAACTGTCCAACCTGTTTCAATTTGTGATTCTTTCTTGTAGGCGGTTATCATAAACCCAGAATTAGAGGATTTGAGATATGGCTAGCTGCAAGCGGTGGGTGTACTCAGGTGGGTTTCACGGCATCAACACTGTGTCACAAAGATACAATTACTACAGCACAGAATGTCTACACAATCAACAACTGTTCTGAACCAAACATCCAGTTTGATGCACGATATGTTTTTATTTATCAACCAACTAACTTTCTTCATTTATACGAGGTTGTAATAGTTCCTTGGTGTTAGAGGGCTCTTGCCTGATTGTACTTCCTTGGTGTACATAATGTGATCGGACACAGAAAGATGGTGTTGGGCCTGTGAGGATGGGATTAAAAAAAACTAACTTTCTTCATTTATACGAGGTTGTAATAGTTCCTTGGTGGTGTCAGGGGATCCTTGCCTGATTGTACTTAATTAAACGACAATATTGGTGTCCATAACTAAACACAACACAAGGTATATATGGATATTAACTACTTCTCTATTAATTAATAACGACGTTTCATAACACATATAGGTCACGTGTTCAAGTTAATGATAAATATTTGTTTGTTCGTTACTGGGAGCCCTGGTGTGAGCGTTTGAGGCCTTCTCAACCTCGTGGGTTTCCTCCGGGCACTCCGGTTTCCTCCCACTGCTAAAGACCCCTACGCGCAAACGAAATGACCTAGTTGTGTTGAATGGACGTTAAACCCCATTTCTCTCTCTCTCTCTCTCGTTACTGGGATTTAATGTCCACTTCCACCTAGGGTGATACCGTAGACAAGATTGACAAACAGTTATCCTTCTATATAACTGACTGACTAGACCATATTACCCTAATATTAAAACACAATTTATATGGAAAACAGTCAATGAGTAGACCCTTACAGATGTTCAGAATAACTTGACTTTTCTGATGTCATGCAGTGATGGTTTCAGATTGTTAATGTGTTTGTTACCTTGTTGTATATAACTTGATTTCTTGCTATATAACATTGTCGATAAATACTAGAGAATGACAAGAGGAACTTGTTGAAACGCAATGTGGAATAAACTCACTTATTATTTTCCATATAAATTGTGTTTTAATATTATAATATATTTAATTACTAAATGCCCTATAAGGATTTTATATTACCACCAATGTAAAATAAAATACACGTATAGAATTCATTTAAAATGGTATTGTTAATGTTTAAAGGCTTTTACAATATAAACGGCTGTTTATTTTCTGAACTCTGAAATATGTAAGCACACACACAAGATCTTTTGTTGTTCGGGCACCTGCTTTATGGAATATGCTACAAGGACACCTGTTACCACTGTTCGTCGTGTATTTTGTACACGGTGAACAGTCCATATGCTGATTACACTATTTTGCGTTTTTACACATTTTTGCCTATACCGTTTTTAGGACTTCGAATTTTGTCTAATGGTTTGGATTGTTCGTACTTGGTTTTATTTTATTTTACAATATGACACCAGGTCCTGTATAATAATGTTAATACTTTTAAGTAAAAAAACCCCTAAAAACCGATTTATTTCTGTAATAATTTGTTATATCTGATATTTTATAAATATGTTGTTTCACTTGTTTTTGTGTCACATGATCATGTTATTTGATATTTCATAAATATATTGTTTAGCTTGTTTTTGTATTTCATCATTATTTAATTCAGCTACGGGGGACCTTTTCCTGGATAGCGGGGGTAAAGCTAAGGGCCTACTCTTATACCGACTACCTGCTAGGGTTAGTGTTAGGGTAGCAAAGGGTTCTGTTACGGGCATGTCACTGTGTACACGGGTACCTCATGTTTCGTCCCAACCGAACGAGTTAAAATTACATTCTTTATTGAAAGGCGAAACAAATCTCTCCCATATCCAATATAGGTTCATACATACTTTATTACAAGGCAAAGTCATTTTTTACCAATATAGGTTCATATATACTTTATTACAAGGCAGAGTCAATTTCTACCAATATAGGTTCATAAATTATATGATTATTGTAATAATAATAATATGTCCATTTATATAGCGCCAAATCCACAAAGCGTGCTCATAGCGCAACAGAATTACTATCCCGGTCTCTAGGATACAGGTAAGCCTGATTACCTCCCATACAACTCTTTGAAAGAGCTCACAACATATGCAGCTACAACTTGAAGTTTCAAGGAGCGCAACAGTTTTTTGTGTAATACATACACCATCCTACCGGTACCCATTTACAGCTGGGTAGACTGGAATGCAGGGATGAAGTGTCTTATTCAAGGACACAAGAACTCGGCGAACAATTCGGGTCTCGAACCTGCAACCGTTAGGTCACAAATCCTACTCTCTAACCGTTGCACCAAATCCCTCCACTATACAACTGACATTGAACATAAGAAGCATATTTATAAAGAACATAATTACAATACAAAACGAAATGAATCAACCACAACATATAATGAGATAAATTACACTTTTTGATTTGCATGTCATGCTTGTAAGTGAGAATTCGTCTCAAGTTCGGGGGTTGTTTTGGACTGTTGATCACATTTGTTTTGTTCATAATATATATTTAGGTTTGTCACTTTTAAATAGCTGTGGTATATGATCTAAGTATATCCATACCCCGTTTTTGAGAAGGATTGTGTGTAGTAACTAAAGTCAAAATTTCATTTTGTTTATCTAAAACTTCAGGTTTTCTTAAAACTTCCTGATCTATTTTCAAGGCTTGTTTAATGCTATTTTCTGTCAAACCACAAGGATAGTTTTGATTTTGAAGGAATTTGTTTCAATTTTTGTAATCTTATGAGTTTTTTTCTTATCACAGGATACGATTGTACAAATTCTCCTAGCAAGATTAAAAGGGGTGTGAAGGGTGACATGAATTGAAATCTAAATACTGATGCGTGTCAGTAGTTTTATAATATAGATCCGTTGTAATGTCACCATTTTCAGATAATGTTATCGTTACATCTAAAAAGTTAATTGATTTCAAGTTTTTTTTCGATTAAAAAATTTAAACTTTCATTTAGTGAGTTTAGCATGAGATATAATTCATTTAATAAAACATTATCCTTATCGAAAATGATAAAACAATAATCTAAGAAACGTTTCCACGAATGTTGAATCTGTAACTGTAATTCCAAGCCGAAACTTTCCCCTATATTGGCGACTTAAATTTCTTCAAGGTAGCCTAGCGTTAAAATCGCGCATGTTGGACCTATTTTTGTTCCCATCGCTTCGCCTTTAATCTGTTCATAAATAGTATTCATCAAAGTAGAAAATGTTATTGGAAATGACTATAGTGACGGCATTTATGATAAAGGTATCGGAGAAACGTGTGGGTATTTCGGATTGGAATCTGTCGAGCCAGAAATGTATAGATCTTATGCCCAGTTCAATTTCAATATTACTGTACAAGCTTTCAACATTAAACGTGACAAGTACACTATTTGTTTCAGCTTTATTAGGTAGATTACATTAGAAATATATATCATCTCGGTTTGGAATTACAGAACGACTCGTATCACCTGTCTGTATTCTTCGGTCTTGATGGGCAACCTGTGTATCATAATTTATAACGACGAACATCAGTATCTATACATAATGATGATAATGATTTATTGTTTACAGTCAGTCACATGTACATACCAACGGACTTTTGAAGGAACTTTTAAAGGATGCTAAAGTGTCGATTGTGTGGATGCTAGGCGGTAAATCGTTCCATAGAGTGGCTGCAGCGATAGAGAAAGATCGGGACCCCCATAGAAGTCACACCCGTCATACTCCCATACATTTAGCCTAAGCCCTCCTCCTTCGATCGTGGACCTCTGTGGAAACCAAGTGGTGATTAATTCTGAAAAAATAGAGTGGTGCTTGGTTATGAAAACATTTATATAAGTGAATATCATAATTTTGAATTTTATACGTTGACAGACAGGACGCCAATGGAGTTCATGCAAAATAGGGGTGATGTGTTCGTGTAATCTTGTGCGGGTGACTAAACGGGCGACAGAGTTTCGAAGTAGTTGTAAGCGATCAAGAGTGCTGTGCCTAGGCTTTAGGTTATGAGAAGGCTGTTACAGAAGTCAAGACGGGAGGTGATTAAAGCGTGAACTAGTGTTTCGGTGCATTTACGATCTTAAAACTTTCTTATACGCCCTATACGAAATAATGAATTTCTGCATGGATAAAACATTGTCAAGATTAAAACCTAAATTTCGGACGCCGTGCAAGATTTAACTGGTGTGTCACCGACATTTAAAGTGTCTAAAATATTTTTTTTCCTCTACTTTGAAATGTAGTACCTCTGTCTTTTAATCGTTTAAAGCTAACTTGTTATCAATCATCCATGACCTAATTTAATTAATACATTTTTCTAAACTGTGTATGTTATTTGTTACATTTTTATATCTGAGGTAAAGTGGAGTATCCTCTGCATACAGCATTAAATCGAGGCCACTGCGTACAATAATATCTTCTATAAGAAGGGCGCAGTACAAAGTGAATAAAATCGGGCCTAAAACACTACCTTGAGGTACACCATATTTCAGTTCTATTGACTTAGAATACACAAACTTTTTTAGGACCTACCTCTCATATACGATTCTAACCAATTTAAAACAGTATTTGAAACATGCATACAACGTCATCACAGCAGTTTTATAAACGGTTAAATACTTTATTCGTGGCGGAACTGGAGACGGTATCTACAGTTGGAATTTTAAACAATAAAGCGGTGTCGGATTTACCTATTGGCTTGGGGGGCTGAAACCAAGTGCCACAAGATATAATGAATCTATGGCCAGGGTGTATAATACTTTTGATATAAGCCTTTATTACCCGAACTGTGTCTTAAGAATGAATGAATGAATGAAATGTGGTTTAACGTCCTATTATTAACCTGAGCTAATTGAAGACGGGACTGTGTCTTGAGTCAAATTTATCTGTAGTTTAATAACTAGGAATTTATACGCATGCGTACTAGGTATTAATATGTGCATGAAATGAACTGAAATATGTTTTTCCCGAAATGACCTAGTTTGTGTTGAGTGGACGTAACATCTCATTTCTCTCTCTCCCTCTCTCTCTCTCTCCGTTTCTGGTAATGAAATGAACTGAAATTGGGTTTAACGTCCACTCGACACAAACTTAACGTACTATCCTGCTCTGAACTGAGCTAATGCAGATTTGCTATCAGGGCAATTTTGCCCGGACAACGGCACTATGGGCTACTATTATATTGAATTCCAACCGAAAATTGAATATTTTACGGGACCACGTTTTTTTTCGTCCCACTTGAAAACCCGACCCCTAGGATAGCCAGTAAAGGTTTTGCCCATTTGGTCACCATGGCTCCATGATGATTTCAGATTTAACAAGTAATAATATATACATTTGTAACAAGTTTTAACACCCTCCCCCGGGAACTAACAATTTATTGGTTATCAATCGGATTAAAACACAGATCCTATTTCATTTCGATTTTTATAGTTCAAAATTTCGTTTTACTTGTCTTTACTACAATAGGACCTGGAAGAGTTGTTATAAAACCGGCGTTCTGGTTTATGTGAGATATTAGCCAATGGATGGGTCTGTTACACGAAACAGTGGGTAACCCGCAAGAAACATCAGCGCTGATTGATTAATCCAATGTCTGACGTCATAGGGTCAAAATTCGCTCGCGTGACCTCTGACGTTACCCTTTTTATCGAAAGCATAAAAAACGAAACGAAATATAATCTGTATTTTGATCAGATTGATATGGCGTATATTTTTGCCACCAAGTTTAGAAAACTCACCTGTTCATACAACACTATGGATGAAATGGAACCAAATTGTAGAACTTTGCAAGCGTATTACTGGCGCTCCTGATACGAGTATTTATTGCGCTATATAAATTTGGATGTTTTTTTATCAACCTTTGTTGGTGTTGACATGAATTTAAGGAATCGTGAAGAATGTGGAGAATATATTTAAGATTTGATGATAAAAAAATAAAAGGTTTGTCATAATGATTTTAATGACAAACCGTTTATTTATTTATCATCAAAACTCCGTGTCTAGCAATATGGCCCGGTTGGAGCTGACATGCCATTAAACAACACTTCATTTATTCATTCCATGTCTAGTCTGGTATATACAAACTATTCAGCATAACAATAAAATCACAACAAACAATTGAATATATAATTGTTCTGTGGGTCAGTAAAATCAGTAGAAACAACTGAATGTAAAATTGTTTTGTAAGTCAATAAAATCACAACAAACAATTGAATATGTAATTGCTTTGTGAGTCAGTAAGGTGCTGAATCGTTAAACCGAGGGTTCCCAGGAGAAATACAGTAATCGATGTCACCTTTCTGCAGCTACAAGATTTCCATGGCTTCCAACGGGCTTTTTTTTATCAAGCAAATTGTGTCATTTGTTATTGCAATACAGTTATAAAATACCGCTTAAATAATTTTCAATAGCATATCTTGAGGGGGCAATACTGAATTGTTGTGAAGACGTTTTGTCAAGTCTTGTATTTCCGGCGAAACACGCACAGAAACAGTGCAAAAATGCATATATAAAACGCGGGATCCAGCATTAGGGTTAAAGTGTAATCTTTTTTTCGTCTGTGTTTGCGTATAACATTGTCCTATATATTGTGTTTACAAGATATTATTTCGATTGTATTTTTGCAACCAGGATGACAAGGCAAAAATAAAATCGAAATAATTGACAAAGAAATAGGAATAACAATATTCTTGACAGTTAATAAAATACAATACATTGATTCTTGTTGTACACAGCACCTTGGTACGGAAGCGTCGAGAGGTAAACTACGCGCACTATTAAAGTAAATACATGTAAATGTAAATATTGTGATCGCTGCAGGATGATTTTTTTTCTTGAACAAGCGGTTGGCATGTAAAATATACTCACATTTCACAAGAGATCGACAGAGAACAATCTATACAAAAGTGTTTTTCGTACCATCAGGGCACATAATCCAAGAAGTTACTGTCCGATATGCGCGAAAATCCAACTGAAGCGAAATCTCTCAGATATAAACATAGATTTTCAGTTTCATTAAAATCAGTTAAAAATTCATTCTTACCTCTACATGGTCCACAACCTTGGTATTATATGATGTTCGTCCTTCGATTCGAAGATGACTATTTGACATCGCATCGTCTATCATCAGTTATGGACCCGGAGATGGCTGGCGAGGCCGATCCGGGCGAGGTATATAGCCTCTCCCACAGATTTGACAGAAGTGAGAGGGGGACTGGTTTGTCTTTTTCGAATTTTTCGCTTCTGCCGTTTCTGCGTGGCTAGGTGCGTTCTGCTGACTTCTGCTGTTTTCGCTCCTCCGCAGATGGGTGCGCCACGAGGTCCGCAGCCGTCTGTTCCAATGTCTCTGAGTTTATGGCAACTTTAGAAGACGTTTCAGGTTGTCCCGAAATCTTTTTTTCGGTCGGACGACGTTCCGTTTTCCTTTGCAGAGCTCCCCGTAGAGGAACTGCTTGAGGATTATGTCTTCGGACATGCGGCACACGTGACCAGACCATCGCAGCTGTGCCTTGTGCAATGAGGTGGTTTTGCTGGGCATTTCGGCTTGTTCAATGACGTCTGTGTCAGGGAATGTGAAGCAGGTTCCGGAGGCACTTGAGGTTGAAGCGTTCGATCTACCGCTCGTGTCTTCGATAAGTGGTCAACGTCTCACAGCCATTGGAACTACATCATCATCAGAAGGCATCGGTGATATATTTAAACGATTTTTATAATCGAATAACAATTGTGGCATATAGAGGATCCGGAACAGGGGCGGATTGGCCCTTCGGGCGATAAGGCGTTCGCCCGAAGGACTGGTCCGACAAAAAAGGAAAGGGCCGGTCGGACAAAAAAGATTATTTTTTTTCCCAATACGTCTTAATAAAACCTTTTTATGAGGAACATAATAGTGGGGGGGGGGTGCGTATTGGACCGGCCATGGAGCGATTATGATCACGTTGTGTGTGGCCGGTCCGGCAAAAATGAAAGGGGCCGGTCAGATAAAAAAAAGATTATTTTTTCCCTAATACGTCTAAATAGCACCCTTTTTTTGCTGAACATGATAGAGGGGGGGGGGGCGTAAGGGACCTGCCATGGAGCGATTATGCTCATGTTGTATGTGACCGGTGGCTTTATTAACGGGCCGCCAAGTCATCACTGGAGTCTGGTATGGGCTGGTATAATAGACTTTATGGGCCTAACTTTCGGGCAAGCTGACTTTTCGGGCAGACGGCTAAAGCGAAAACATTTTTTTTTTATTTTATCTACTTGCCAAAATAAAGTACCCGGAAACTAATAAAACAATAATATTACGGGCTCGAATAGCAGTAAAACTCGTTCGCGGCCGTCAAATATGCCAACATTTTCTTGGGGGATCCGCTTCTTCGCCACTCGAAGAAAACCGGTGCCGCTGTCTGTAAACCTGAAATTTTTTTTCGGGCATTTCTAGTTTTGCTTCCCTAACTGTCATTGGGCGTTAATAAAACACTAATTTTCCCTTTATTAATTGAATACCACGAATTTATACTGAGCATCGATTATTATTAATTATAAATGCAGCTGACTGAATGGTTGGAATTTAGAGTGGTAAAAAGTCCATTTGCTGATTAAACTATTTTGCCTGATTACACTGTTTTGCCTTATAACACTATTGTGCCTTTACACTTCGAATTTTGTCTTATGGTCTGGATTGCTTGTACTTGGTTTTATTTTGCTTACACGGGCGTTTGCGGTGGCTAAATTTTCAAAATTTTCACCGAGAGGTGAGGGCCCCATACCCCGCGACAATTGATTGGAATTCGAATCAGCCAGGTAGGCTAAATTGGACCAAATTGAAGTTGCTGTATTCACAGACTGGAAAAGCAGGAAAACGAGTTTGAGGCAGGTAAATTTTCAAAATTCGGAAATATCGGATTCTGACCCCCCCCCCCCCCGACTGTCATCGAGCTCCGCGGTCAGTGAATGGGGCCGCTCCGACACGGGAGCCTGGGCTGGTTACCGGCTTCAATCCGCCCTGGTCCGGAAGCTATAATGGCGATGTGTCCGTACTATCACGAGCCATAATCTAGAAACGTAAAATCCAATATGCGCGAATATCAACAGGAACCGGGATTTTTGGGACATAAGCACATGTTTTAAGTTTCATCAAAATCAGATCGACATGGTTAGCTCTAAGGCTTTACATACTTTAACACGATTTGCGTACATAGTACGACCATTTTATCCGACAGTTTCGGTCCGATTTTCACCTTGCGACCTCTAGCTGGACCGATAGGCGGGGATCTCGACAGGAAGTGAGATCTGTTGGTTATAGACATACATTTCAAGTTTCACCTAAGTCGGATAAAAATTTGTGACTCCTAGGGTATCCACAAGCTAAAAACGTGATTTTGTGTAAAATCAGGGGCCATAATCCATGAAGTGTCTATCCAATACATGCCAATATCTTTTGGAGATGAGAGAGAGAGAGAAATGGGGTTTAACGTCCACTCAACACAACTAGGTCATTTCGAGACTCACATATGGTGTATTTTTTTTAAATTCAGTAATTCGCTTGCGCGTAGGGGTCTTTAGCAGTGGGGGAAAACCGGAGTGCCCGGGGAAACCCACAAGGTTGAGAAGGCGCTCTTGTGGAGATAAACCTATATTCCATTTTTGTCAAATTCGGCTAAGAATAGTAGCCTGTAGAGAGTCCACAAGCATCGTCTAGAAAAATCTTCGGAGTTCCTATCGTCAGTGTGGAAAGAAATTAAATAGAATGAGGTTTAACGTCCTTCTGTTCTGCTCTGATTGGGCTATCACAAACGGACATACGTCATATGGGAAATTTGGCTCGGCAGCGGCGCTACGGCCTAGTCTTGTGTGGCAGTTGGAATTCGATATAAGAGTCCACCATTGAGCCTCTATGGGGAAACAATTTCCGTGACACTATGCAGGCTACGGTTGCAGGATTCCTTATATTTCATAGACCTGACTCACGGTTCCTGCTTCCAGCTATTTCTGGAAGAGGGCTATACTGTTGTCATTAATTAAAAACACTTATATGGATATACTACTTCTGAATATATAAACAAGCTGGTCGGATAGCCGTGGCGATAGAGAGGCGGCTTCTCGCCAATCCTAGCTCAGGGCAAGAACTTTATCGTTGTAAGTGAGAGGGATATTCGGTCTCCCGTCCGATCAGGGTGGTTTCCCCTGGGTTCTTCGGTTTCTTCCCGCAGTAATGATCGAAATCATTCGCACGATCTGTGCCAAGGGCCAAATTGAAAATAAGCCTCAGGCTTAATTTGCTACCCTTGTAAATGATATGACGAGATTAACAAGCTACGTTTCGATACACATACAGATATTTTTAGTTAAAAATGATACCATAGTTCATTGGCCAATCACGCTATTTGACTGACATTTCGCCTAATAGATTGGATGCAGCTATGGCGGGTGTGGCGCCAGGCAGGGTAAGCTTACTCTTCCGGACACCTGTTACCACTGCTTGTCGTGTATTTTTGTACACGAGGAGCAGTCCATTTGCTGATTACACTATTTTGCTTGAATACACTATTTTGCCTATAACGTTTTTAGGACTTCGAATTCTGAATTATGATTTGGATTGTTCGTACTTGGTTTTTATTTTATTTAATGATCAGGTCAGGGTTTGGTACAGTACAAACTAGCCAAATTTCATAAAATTAGGTTTGACGTAACGGCGTGCTCTAACGCCGCACCTGCCAAATATGGTCAAGGATCCGCCCTGATAGTTGACGCCTCTCACCTTTTTATATTTATTAGACGAGCGCGTTTTCCCGGAAGACGGTTGGGCGAAAAAGCCAGTGGTGAACATCTAAATACCTAAAGAATTACAGCTGTCTCGAAGTTGTAAAATATATATTACTGTACCTAGACACACGACAGTGTGGCCCAGACGATATTGCCGTCCGGATTCAAGAGTGTCACATTTCCTTTAAAGCACTCTGCTCGTCTCCATTAGCCAAGTTGGGGCACAATAGTAGGACGTTAAACTTCATTTTATTTAATTGCATTAATAAGACTGGGTGGTTATTAGCGTTTGTTTGACATTGATTATAGTGCAGGCAACTAATTGCTTTGCAGTCAAATACCACTTATATGTATCTAGGCCTACCATCACTAAACCAGGAACAATAAACCAAGATCAATTCTTTATTCCAGACAACTTGCAACAACTTGCTGATAATCAATTGGCTTGGCTTTGATCTCAAAGTTTGTCTACTTGTTACACTAGTCCTAGCAGTTCGTCTCCATTTATGTCAAGTTTCCATAGTGTCGTAATTCTTTACCACTGTTAAATGATTTTTAGAATCGACAAGCGAGAGGTTGGGGGGTCATACACTTTAAGTTAATTAACAAACGTTACGCTCTGACCAACGATTTTTTATTCCGTTAATGAATATTTATAGATTTATTTCATTGGAAACATAAAACGATTTCTATGTTTTATGATTTCGCGGGAATACGTTCTACTCTTTTACAATAATGGATCAATCTTGCGTTTTAGCCCTTTTCATTGTTTTAGATTTGGGAGGATGTGTCATTCTGACAGAAGTGATCTATAAGTAATTATGTCACACTGTGCCATAAAAGACGCGCGATGTGCGCAGGCGCGATATGCACAACTTAGGATCCAGTTTATGGATACCGTACTTTATTGTCAAAACTTCTTTAAGTGGCATTTAGTGATTGGACAGTAACAAGTGTCGAAACTTTGTCCATATATTACTATACCATCAATATTGTTTAGTGTGTTATAGTATATTGGTTGATATTCACGGACCCGGGAAACAATAGATCAACAAATTTTATAATTAATCAAGGTATGTGAAGAATAATTTGACTTGGTTGATTTGGACTTATCTCAATTCATTTCCTCGTTCTTTGACAGCTTATTTTATTTGACGTCCAAAATATGTGACATCATTGATTACACGCCTCAGAGAAATATTTCAGAGGATAATTGATCCGTTTGAGAAATGAGTTTGATTGCCGCAACCAAAAAACGTGTTTACATTCTTGCAATTTATGGATATTAATGCACATTTGTTTGTTTTAAGCGTTTGGATTTAATACGTAGAAATGTTTCCTGTAACAGTACCAATTTTTATATTCGTCTTTTTCCTTCATTCATCAAACAGTCTAACGCTAACTATAAAATGGCGGAGGGTTACGACGATGGACAATAAAATGGTATCCGGGAATTTCATGGTGGTCCCCGGTTTGAAATATCACACATTCTGTGCTCAAATGTGTTCCATGCATTCAAACTGCTACTCATTTTTCTATGATGTCACAGATCATTCTTGTTTTCTTCACGATGAAGTGTACACATCATCCACCACGTCACAGCCATCCACTACCAGATATTACGTCAGCGATAGCCGAGGTTTGTATAATTGTTCAATTAGTGATGACATCGAGAGTTGAATATGGTCTGGATAAGTTAATTAATTTCTAATTATTAAACATACATTATGCAAGAGCTAAATCTGCCTATTGCAGGTCTTTCTTTAGGCCTGAAATGTTATCCAAATTATTAATTAGACATTAATTAACTGATTCAGACCTTAATCAACTCTCGATGGCATCAGATTTCTTTGATATTAAAAAGATTATAATGGTTCACCGTTACTTTGATTTAATCAAATATGGCGGACTCAGACGGGTCGAGACTTAGCTTCACATTCGGCAAACCTCGACAGATTCCGGTACTCTCCGTAACCTTCATCTAGATATAGGGCACCGGAATCTGTCGAGGTTTGCCGAATGTTAGCTTCAATCAACAAGGACCATGGTTGAAATTATTTCACACGTCTGTCAAACCTTCATAGGCCAATACCTTCGCTTGCAATAGAGTAATTTTAATGAAATTATTTATTTTACATCAACTACTAGAGAACTATTATAGCAAGAATGGCTAGTTCTTTATCTAAATGTTACATAGTGTATCTTTAATTTAGATAACACTCCAGGATCCGTATTCAAAGGATATCTTAAGTCTAAGATAGTCACTTAACTACTAGTTTTCACTTAAATATACGTAACTTCCTGTAAGTTAAGGGCAACTGGTATTCAAAGGCACTGTTAAGTATCAAATTTCCCCTTTAAGTTAAGCTGCCTTAACTTTTAAGTGTTAGTTTTAAATGGTATTCAAAGGCCAGTTTAAGTGAAAAATATCCACTTAACTTTAAATGACCTGTGCGAGTCATATTTAAATTATGTGAGATTATAACGCCTTCTTTTAACGATCTAGTAGTAGTCCCGTAGTGGCGCTTTTAAACGTTAGGGGATTCTGCCACCGGATTTTTACCACCCGGACTGTTACTGCCATAGGACATCTGCCACCCCAGGACATTAGTTTGTTGCTTTATTGATTGTACTCTGTTTCACGATATTCTGAGGTAGGCTTTTTAAAATTTTATGATACTAAATAAAACACACAAAAAGAGACGTTAAAACTTTGAAACTTTCGAAGATCCATTTCATGCATCTGAATATCTCTCTATCTTTATCTCCCCTTCCTTCCAAACCTCTCCCCTCCTTTCTCCCCCGCGTGTACACACACAAGGGCATGCGCATATATATAAAAAAACACTGTGTGATTTGTCCAGTCTAACTTAGATTTCAAAGGTCATTGTGTATGGCTAGTATGCTGTTTTCTATTCGTGATACATTGTTAAACAATTAAAATTTACAATATCCATCATTATACTACCATCATTTTTTGCAATGTATTGAAATGGAATTCTAAAAAAAGGTCTATGAAAACAGTCATTCCGGCAAAGGATGCACACTATCATAATTTATCCCAAATTAAAATCATACTAATTTCGTGTGTTACAATAATATTTCGACAAACAATTTCCTAGTAATGTAAATTAAGAATATTAAATATAGTATAGTGGTGCTCTTAAGGGGGGTATAACTTGCTTCCAATGTTAGTAATTCGTGATTTTAGAAAACCTTTGAATACGGACCAAGGACTAAAGATTTAGCTTGGGTTGGTTTGGTGGCTTAATGGTTAGCACGTGCGCGCTGTATCATAAAGTTTGCCATTGAGTCAACTGTCGTGGTTTGGATTTCCAGGTTGCGCGTGACAATGAGTAGGGTCGCATGACCAACCCCGTTGATTTTCGCCGGGCCCTCCGGTAACCTCCCACTGCTAAAGACCCATAGAAACCGAGACCCGGATAATTCCTGTAAGTTATAAGAGAAGGCCGTTGTTGTGGCACAATTTCCCTCATATATAGCAAGTCCGCCTTCATTAGCCCAGTGATAGCAGAGCATAACCAAAGTCGAGGAGATTATCTTGCTTATAATCCGACATGTACGTTAAATGAGAATATCCCAGACTTCCAGTGAGAAAAACCTAACATCATGTTTTCTTATTGGAATAAAACCTAACCTGGACTAATAACCCGATACAGGTTTAAAACATTTCAAAAAGAAAATCCCAGATTCCCTCTATATATTCAGACCGCAAGTTATTCCGGGCATAGAACATACACTAAAGATCAAAAAGAGTTACCATTATAGGTTTGTAATTGCGTATAAAAAGTATTATATAAAAGAAACAAAAAGTAAATGAATTTAACATTATGTATTGATTAACTGATAAAGACGAAACGTCGCCTAGTTCAAACTCAGTGTATCCACTAATACCTTGTGTTAGTATTTAAAAGGAGTTCTAGAACCATCAATTATTGTTATTATAAGCAAGGATTAAATTCCTTGATTATAATAACAATAATTGATGGTGCAGAGGAGTGTTTTAGTGTTACATCTTCTTTTTATTTATTTTGTAATTCGGAATTTGCTATTTCGTTTAGTAAATCGATATGGGTCGATATTATTGTATAACTGAACTTCTTCCAAACCACTGGACCGGCTCAGTAAATATTATGTCTACTTTAAATTAAAGTTTATTTGGAGAAAATTAAGTGATTTTGCTGCTTTGAAATGTCGTGGTATTTATGCGAGGATTAAAAAAATATTTAACGATTAGATGTTTTTAAATGAAGAGATATAGAGAATCTCCTACGAGTGTTCTTTGATATCAAAAAATATCAACACAAGTTGATAAAGCGAAAAATACGAGGCTCTGCCGAGTTTTTTTTTTTACTTTATCAACGAGTGTTGATATTTGTTGGTATCAAAAAACACGAGTTAGAGATTTTATTCATCACCCAATCCTTTCTTACATGCACAAATAAATAAATATAATTGTTTTGCTGAACCGAATTACATTACAGCGTAGTGATACATCATTTTTTGACAGCAGTTTAGCTCTGTATACTGAACCAGTTTTTCCCTTTAAGGTCAATTAAATAAAAGCAGTTTCTTTTTTTAGTCACTCTTTACTTAAACTAAGTGGTTTCTTTAAAAAAAAAAGAAAGTAGTTCCTTTTTGATTGACCAATCAAATTTATGTAAAGTGATATCACCACACTGTGTATATATCACATCATTCGGCAAACCTCGACAGATCCGGTATCCTCCGTAACCTACATCTAGACTCGGATGTATGATAGTAAGTGATATGTACCTACGACCATACATTTGCGATGCGGCTAGTCAACTGCCGATTTACTTTAACAGGTAAACGTGCCGCTTTTACAAAAAAGTCCCAAAATGGCGTCTTTTCTAGATATAATCTCTATGGGGGCAGCCATTTTTAGTTTGTTAAATAATCTCTATGGGGGCAGCCATTTGTTTTATCTGGGTCCTTTAAAATAGTTCCAAAATGGCGGAATTCATCATACAGCCGAGTCTAGATGTAGGGTACCGGAATCTGTCGAGATTTGCCGAGTGTATATCACATTTAACACACAAGCGATATCTACTGTCAGATGTATTATTGGGTGAAACAAAATAATAAAGGTCTACCAGAAAACCATACTTTAGTTACGTCGCCCGTCTTCAGTAAGATTCGCGTAAGAGCATACACTAAGCTAGCTCACTGCCATTTGACAAGGAATATGGTTGCTTGTCCAACCTCGTGGGTTTTCGCAGGATCCTCCGGTTTTCTCCTACTACTAAAGACCCCTACCCGCTAGCGAATTATTGAAAAAAAATTAAACCGTTAGTCCCGAAATGACCTAGATTGTGTCGAGTCCTAGATTGACGATTTTAGTCGAAAACACTAAACATGCTTCGGGAATTGATTCTGCTTCTTTTTATAAACGAGAAAAAGTTTTTTTGATCTTTGTACGTATGACACCGAGTAGAGCCTGCCCATTACAAAACAGTATACTAATATTAAGTTATGGTGGGCATTTAGGGTAGAGGTCTATTCTCGAAGTATGAAGTAGATGGATCTATATGTGCGGAATGCTCTTTAAAACCCAGGACTTACGGTGCAGAAATGTAGGACGATAAACAAACCTCATTTCATTGATTTCATTCCAATCAGCCGGTACGTCGTTGTTGATTAATTTTGTGTGTTTTATTTTTAGTACCCACAACAACAGTCACTACAGAACAACCGACAACAGAAGCTGACACAACGACACAGACTACAACCGAACCGACAACGACAACGACCACCACACCTACGACTACGACTACAGTACCACTTCCCGTTTGTACAACTGGTTTTACGTCCACTTCCGGTTACTGCTTCTTGATCTCAACCATAAAACTGCCGTGGACGGATGCTAGAACTAGTTGCCATGGTTACCAGAGTGCTGATCTGTTAATAATAGACAGTGCAACAAAACAAACCTTCTTCAATAATTACATGAAAAATAACGGTAAATTACGAATCTTCTTCTTCCAGCATCGACAATCTCATTATGTTACAGGTCGTCTTCTCCCAACCCTGACAATCTCATTCAAATACACATCTCTATTTCGTTTCGTTCGTTTATACTTTTTAATTTCCATAACTGCATGAAGATCTTTGGGAACGCTAGTACAGTGACAGTCCTGCACATTTAGGCCCATATGACGTTACGTGTGGATTGTACGTTAGTGTTGGGAGGTGCAAATTTCGTCGAAGTCTCGAGCTGTAAAGACGGCTACCGCTAACCTTAGGCCAAGCCCAACCCTAAACCACATATGACGTCATATCCGTCTCCGGTCTACCTTTCTTTGATGATATGACCGTTTGCCGTGGAATGTCGGGTCAGAGGTCAAGCAGGCGGCCTTTAACCCTATGACGTCAGCTATTTGATTAACCAATCAGCGCTGATGTATCTATTGGGCCAACAGTTCCGTGCACCAACAGTCAGTAATAACAACTCTTCCGGATCCTAGTGTGGTAAAGACAGGTTAAACAAAATTTGAGCTATACAAAACGAAACGAAATAGGATCTGTTTTTTAATCAGACTTGCTCAGTGAGTATGGTGCATTATATTTACCCTTCAGGTCCCATTGTGAGATCCAGGTGTTCATTGGGATTTTCCAGCATCGACCAGGGGCCGGTTGCTCAAAGCTCCGTTATCTTTTAACGATCGGGAGTTAACGGATGGTTAACTTTAACAGAGAGAAAGAATGTTGCTGGAAGCCCCGTTAACTTTAGCGTGTCGTTAACTTGGTGTTATATTTAACTGAGGTATTGGGCTCCGTTACCTGTTTAATGAAGGCATTAGTTGGCTGTAGCCATAAGTCTTAGATTACCAATGTAGTTTTCTATAGAACATTCTAGAGGGTTGAGCGATGCAGGCCTATTCCATTTTCTATGGGATGAAATTCTATACTATTCTACAGAGTTTTGGTGGCCTGGAGGAAATAATTGCCCCATAATTCTGTAGTGCAAATCCCAGAATTTTTCCTACAGATTGACGCTAAAATATCTAAAGGAAAAAATAAAGTATTCTATTGTGGTTTTTGTATTAAATTCTACAGTTATCTTTTTGTCTTTAATCAAGTTTTATGAACAGACTGCATAGTTGTCTCACTGTCTTCCGTTTCTTGTTAATACTGAACTCTATTGAATATAAAGTTTTAAAAATCAAACAGTCTTCTCTTCGATTAACTTCAATGAATCCGTTGGGTAACGGATAATGAAATTGATTTTCTAGCAACAGAAATTTAACGGATCGTTAAATTAACTTAGTTTTGAGCAACTGGCCCCTGGCAAAGAGATATAGTCTAAATGTTCTGGTGGTACAAAAACTATGGTCCCGACTCCCGAGTACACGTTGGCATACACGTAAAAGAATCAGTGACAGATGAAATTCGATATGGCGCCTCTGTCTAAACAAATTTTTCCTGATAGCACACTGTTTGGCATATGTCCGTTTTCGTAAGCTCTGATGAATTGATTGTTGGAAATGGGGTTTAAAGTCCACTCGACACAAAGTATGTCATTTCGGGACTAGCACATTTTTATTTCAATAATTCGCTTGCGCGTTGGGGACTTGGACAATAAACACCATTTCACTCATTGTTGTTGTTGTTGACATATTGTTGGTGTTGTTGTTGAAATATTGTTGATGCTGTTGTTTGTTGTATTGTTGTTGTTTATTGTATTGTTGTTGTTGGTGGTGGTGGTTTATTGTATTGTTGTTTTTGATTATTAATGTTATTGTTGTTGTTGTCTATTGTATTTTTGTTTGTTGTTTACTGTATTGTTGTTGTTGGTGGTGGTGGTTTATTGTATTGTTGTTTCTGATTATTAATGTTATTGTTGTTTATTGTATTGTTGATTGTTGTTTATTGTATTGTTGTTGTTTGTTTATTATTGTTGTTGGTTGTTGATTGTTTATCGTATTGTTGTTGTTGGCTGTGTATTGTATTGTTGGTGGTGGTTTATTGTATTGTTATTGTTGTTTATTGTATTGTTGTTGTTGTTTTGTTGTTGTTGTCTATTGTATTGTTGTTGTTGTTTTGTTGTTGTTTGTTTATTGTATTGCTGTTGGTTGTTTATTGTATTGTTGTTGTTTATTGTATTGTTGTTGTTTATTGTATTGTTGTTGTTTATTGTATTGTTGTTTATTGTATTGTTGTTGGTTGTGTATTGTATTGTTGTTGTTTATTGTATTGTTGTTGGTTGTGTATAGTATCGTTGTTGATTGTGTATTGTATTGTTGTTGTTTGTTTATTATTGTTGTTGTTGTTGATTGTTTATCGTATTGTTGTTGTTGTTTGTTTATTGTAATTTTTTTTATTGTTGTTGGTGGTGGTTTATTGTATTGTTGTTGTTTATTATTGTTATTGTTGTTGTTGTCTATCGTATTGTTGTTGTTTTTTATTGTATTGCTGTTGGTTGTTTGTTATTGTTGCTGTTGTTGTTGTTTGTTATTCTTTATCTATTTTATCTAACTTAGATAATCTATTTACAGGTCACGCCAACAGTTACCATTTTGGGGTACATCATATTTATTTTAATGGCAACTTTGAGTTGGTGGATGGTAGAACACAAGCTACTGCCACATTTACCTACTGGGGAACTAATGAACCAAACAATATGGATGGTCCCGACTTATGTGGTTTTATCAACTGGAAAAATAATTTTACAGAACTAAGATGGAATGACGGGGCATGTACATTCCCGGACTATTTTATCTGTGAGGTCATCATTTGATGAACGAAATCGCGGACATAGCTGCTGTGGTATTTGACAAGCTATCGTCAAAATGTATTGTACTCCGTTAAATACCCTTACAAATCTTGATTAGGGGGGGGGGGCTTCCATCCCTATAGGCGAGGGTCCAGGGGCTGCAATAACCTGGAGAAAAGAGTACTTGCGGCCAAATTATTGGGGGGGGGGGCGAACGCCGGGCCTGACAGGATAGTGTGTATGCATTTGAAGCTGTTTAAGCTATAACACTAGTTCAGTATCAAAAAAGGTCGTAAAGATGCATTATGTAAGATTTAAGCCTGCCCATTGTAGATTTTAATTCTGGCTTCTATTTAGGTCACATATAGATTTCGCTAAGGTCATGAGATGTATAAATTAATGCATTTGAAGCTGTTTAAGATGCATTATGTAAGAGTTAAACCTGCCCATTGTAGATTTTTTTCTGGCTTCATATGTTATGTAAATTATTATTTAGACGATATCTCTTCCAACGATTTGTTTGGATTGGATTGGAACGATAAAATGGACAATCGATAATAAAAACTATCTCAGCTATGTCTTCGAATAGTCATTACTTTGATAAGAATAACGTAATATATCTGGGAGACAGTGGTCATGTGTAACGTATAGCTCGACCCCAATATACCACTCAAAGCTCAAATTTAGACCTATAAAGGTCATGGAAACAGCGTAGTAAATATTTTGAATAAAGTTATTTAGTGGGGTTTGGGGGACACAGTGGTCTGCAACTATCCCCGTGTTCTTTAAATCTGTAACGTAGACTCGAATATACATGTACTATTTAGTTTCATAAGCTACGTTTAAACTAAAGTTCCTATCATGAAAACCGAACACTGGGAATAGTTAATGAATTTTATACTGTTTTTGGGGGTAGGGTGACACAGTAGTATGCCACTGTCCCAACGTGTGAGAGAGAGAGAGGCAGAAAGAGAGAGAGGGAGAGAGCGATGGGGTTTAACGTCCATTCAACACAACTAGGTGATTTCGGGACAAACATGTGGTTGTAATTTTATTTCAACAATTCGCTAGCGCGTAGGGGCTTTTAGCACTGGGAGGAAACCGGAGTGCCCGGAGGAAACCCAAGAGGTTGAGAAGGCGCCCCTTTCTCCATGTCACATACGCTCACACTAGGGCTAGAAACCACAGTCACAAGCCTTAGGTGGCCGGCCAGCTAGAGGTCGAAACGCGGCACTCTTTTTTTTAAAAACTTTATTCACAGAAACAAAAGTATATACATTACATTAAATACATTTCATAAATTCATAATTAGATAAGGTTATAATAGTAACATATATACACCCAGGCAAAAAGTTATATTACAAAAATAAAAACAAGTATTTTTTGTTATTTATAATGTACAAAAGCATAATAAGGGTAAAATATATTATGCACAATTAAAAACATTGCCCGCAGCACTCTAGACCACTAGGCCATCCCAATCCACCTGTCCCAACGTTCTTTAAATCTATAATATGTGGCCCATAGTTGGACTCGAATATTTGATTTCATGAGCTACATTAAAACTATATATACTGTTATTTAGTAGGGGCGGGAGTTGAGGGGGGGCAGTGATCTGTCCCAGGGAGCGGTTGGGGGGGGGAGTGATGTTCCGCTGTCCCAACCTTTAAATCTGTAATGAGCTTTAGAATAGTGTAAACGTAACATGAGTTATAGTCAGAAAAACATTGTAGTTCGTGGTTACATGGCCAGTTTGTTGTCTCGGTATATCAAATCAAAATGGCGGGTCAGGTTATTGATAAAAGTGCGGATAATGAAATATTACACTCAGTGCAGAACAGTACGACGTTAAACCACGTTTCATTCCATGGCGTTGAACCAATGTGAAATAGAGTTAGTCCGGGAACTGACGTTAATTATAGGACTCACTATTTCCCAGAATTACTTTAACGATGCTTTTCTTACTGTATTATGCTTAGCGCACTCGCAGAAGTCGTTTTTGTGGGAGGAAACCGGAGTACCCGGAGTAAACCCACGAGGTTTAGAAGGAGTCCCTATTTCCAAGCCAAATAAGCTCACACCGGGGATTGAAACCACCACTGAAAGTCAGTCAGAGGTCGAAACGCGATACCCTAGACAACGCCCCCTTATACCCTTGTCCGCCATTTTGATTATAGGCCTCCAGAACGATTACCCAGTCACTAGTCTTGGATAAGATAAGATAAGATAAGATTTTTATTGATACATCATAAACAGATAAAAACAACACCAATATGCATTGCACGTAAACATAATATTTAATAATTAAATAATCTCATTTACTACACCACATGGCCATGACGAATCAAGGATAACATCAAAAGCACACATTATGTGTTGAGCTTATTTCCGTGATGGTCCTGAAAATGTCATGACCACATGACAAGCCGCAGACACATTCATACACAATATACTGAAAGACAATGAAATGACATCGGTATTTTCATAATAGGTTTTAACATAATATTTACTAGTTTTATGAGTATACAAACTCGGAAGAACTGCTTTTGACTAAGTTTTCGAATAAAAAAGCTCTTATTGTTTTTATACTTTACTATTTGGTCAATACATTTGATATTATAAGGAAGACTGTTCCAACGGTTTTTTACCCTGAGATTCAACATTGGTTACCTTTATTGACAACTGACTAGATCTAGTAAAGATTTTATGAACATCACCAGTGAACAGTAACTTGTCAGTCAAGTACTTCGGGGCCAGAGGCCAGACCATTTATTATACGAAAGTAATGGTTTAGCTTTATTTGATTTACCCTTAATTGAACCGGCAGCCAGCCAACCTCGAGGAATTCATCGCATCCAACATGGGAACGACTACTTAAATTTAAAACAAATTTTAAAAGTTTATTCTGAGTTGACTGCAACTTTTTCTTTGTCATTTCTGATAGACCAGAATACCAGAAAGAACAGGCATAATCGAAATGGCATCTAATAAAATGGAATGATCAACAGTATCAAAAGCTTTTTGCAGATCGACTCCCGTGTAGTTGCCAATATCCATTTGTTGCCTGATATAGTCCGTCAAGTATATAAGAGTAGTGTCAGTCGAGTACCCTGGCCTTAAACCACACAGATGCTCAAAAAGGAGATTTTTCTTCATTAAATAGGACTCTACTTGTTCATACACAATTTTTTCAAGTACTTTTGAAACGACATTCAACATTGATACAGGTCTATAATTACCAGGTGTTGTTTTATCACTCTTTTTATACAGGGGGACAACTCGGGCAGATTTCAAATCATCGGGTACATTACCTGTTTGTATGGACAAGTTAATTATGTAAGTGATTGGTTTCACAATTGACTTTACACTGTCTTTTAAAACATTTGCAGGAAGGCAGTCAAGACCTGTTGCTTTTTTAGGGTTTAGATCATTTAACATTTTCGAGGTTTTCTCTTGAGAGACACTAACCAATGAAAACTCAGATTGCTGAACTTCTTTTTGTCTGTAAAAATTATTGAAAAACTTAGAATTGTATATGCAGGACCTGCAGGCAACTTTGAAACCAGCAAAGATGCAACATTGGTGATAAACGAATTAAAACATTCGGCCACTGACTTATTGTCAAAAATTAGGTCTTCATTTATCTTTAGGCCTATAGTATTTGATGATACCCCCGCCTTTTTAGAAGGTGTGTCAAGTTTCTTTAGGGCCCCCCACAAACCCTTTGAGTTGTTTTTATTTTCATTTTTTTTTTCTTTGGACACCCAAAACCCCCGTAGTATACAACATACGTAGATATGAATGATAGAGACTACCTATCCCCGTCTGGGTTTTTTTCTAATCAAACGTCCCCTGTCGAAAGTATACGATTTATAAAACTTATAAGAATAACGATAATTCTATTTTATCTTATGTTTTATGAACGGACTCTAAAAGGTTGACCGAGTGTCTAAAAGCTAGGGCGACCTTTTCACGGGTAGTGATTTAATTATGATGAAAGAAACAAACAATATAGATAATTGCGTGACAAGTAACAATTTCGATAATCAATTTAATATATGGCAGACTGATCGATACCTTTAATTGAATCGATCTGTTTTCTAATAAATCGATAAAAAAGTAGTTTTATTGTGTTATTTAATGGATTGATTAAACACCTTCACTTGATTTTGTTGTTGTTGCGTGCATACAGGGGAGGGGTTTAACTTGTGCATGTCTGTGGGCGGGAAGAGGGGGGGGGGTAACTTGTGAGTGTCTGTAGGCGAGGAGGGGGTGTAACCCGTGTGTGCCTGTGGGCGTAACTTGGGTGGTAGGGGTGGGGGTGGGTAACTTGGGTGCCCGTTGGTATAACGTGTGCTTGTGTGTGTCTGGGGACGAGGGGATGGGGGAGGGGTGTAACTTGTGTGTGGTAGAACCCCTATAACTGGAAATGAATCATTGGAATATTCGGTGCATAATATATCAACCGCTGATGACGTGTTGATCGCAATACTATCTTTTTATTCTTTTTAATAATTAGAGCAATTATGGTGCAGTTTTTGTAGCATTCAGTACCGAAACAGAAGACGTACTTATAGGCATTATGGTTTTTTATCCATGCCTAAGAATTTTATTTTCGTCCACATTTCGTTTTTTTCCACACACTCCAAGACTTGAAAGTTTTTATCACCCAAGGGTTTCTATGTAAAATCTGTTTGTGTACATTCCACTTAATCCAGTCGATATAATCCTTGTCTAAATATTTCGAAAAACGTCACGGTCCTTTATCAGAATTATCGGAAAAGATTGCCTTTAATTGATCAAAATTTCTTTCAGCCTTTGACAGGAACTAGTAAATCGAAATAGGCACCATCCAGGGAACATGTAAATTAACTAGTTCAATGACGTCATAGTCTAGTAATCCATGCTAAGTCTATTTTTGGAAACTGAGCACCCGTCAGTTGTCCATTCCCAACCAGTTCCAACCCCGTGTTTGTATGCAGTGAAGAAAGTGTGTGACCAGAGAGAGAGAGAGAGGGAGAGAGGGAGGGGGGGTGGTCACGTCCAGTCGACACAAAAGGGGGAGGTCACGTCCAGTCGACACCAACTAGGTCATTTTGGGAATAACACATGGCTCAATATTATGTCAAAAAGTCGTTTGCGCGTAGGGTCTTTAGCAGTTAGAGGAAACTGGACAACCGAGAGAAAACACATGAGGTAGGACATACGACCCTACTCCTTGTCACATACAACAGGGAAATGGAAACCGTGCACGCCAGTTGACTCAATGGCATACCTTATGATGCAGCGCGAACGTGCTAACCACCCAGCCATCACCCCACCCCAGTTTAGTAAAGAAATTAGACGGGGTTCCCAGAGAGACGTACCGATAGCCGCCTCAACCAAAGAGGCTGAGACAAAAATAAGTTAAATACGTACATAAACAGTAGTTTTACCTCCTGTGAGCCTGTTATAATGTTTGGACAGTCTTATACCAGATACAACACTATATAATGTTTTCTATTCACAGGCATTACGATTTTTGACCGTATGTAACAACAAAGAAGTGTTTCTTTCCCGAATAAAATCCCTGTTTTTGAAATGCACTGCCAAAGGAGGTACACAGTTACGCATATTTAAAGAAATTTCGAAACTTCCGTTTCATCAATATACCAAGTTTAACATTTCTTATAAGTATATAACCGAGTACATATTGGATAATTATCCAATTTAATTTAGTTTAATTTGTATAGTTACATAGCCATGTTTGGATTATCGCCCTTATTGTTATTATTTTATTACTTCATAAATACACTTACATTGTATGCTTTCTTCTACATTCCTGTTTTGCATTGCTTGTATGGGGTATTTAGTATTATGTTTTGTGCAATTATACAACTTAAAAATTCGGATTGGTTGTTTAAACTTATAGCTTTTAGCATTATTAAATCTTGATTATCGCCCTTTTTGTTAAGAAATTCTATTGACGTC
This sequence comes from Patella pellucida, assembly GCA_917208275.1. Lineage (NCBI taxonomy): Eukaryota > Metazoa > Mollusca > Gastropoda > Patellidae > Patella > Patella pellucida. The sequence goes on from OU795037.1 coordinate 5,740,901, forward strand.
ATTGATAACATTACGACGTATTTACGTCACACCATTCAGTTACAGACGACTGCCTCCCGAGGCGGTCTACATTTTCTTTGCTTCTTTGTGTTGGGTTGTTTGTGTGTTTGTGCGTTTTCTTGTACGAGTAAATATGTTCAATCTTGAGTGAAGTCTGTGTTGCTTCAGACCCGGGACTGTACCCGGGTTTTTCGTCCTGCAGTACTTTCTCGGCCAACACAAAAGGCGAACCCGCGGCTGTCAGCGTCTTAACTATTCAGCTATTATATCTTGGCTCTCAAACGTTTAAACAAAATGCACCGTGTAGCACACATGACGTGACATGACAAATTCACGCGCTCAGTAACCCGGATGTTGGAGACAACTAGGGCGTTACTCCCGACATTTGCAGACATTTACCAATAATTTTTAATAACATTAATTAAAGCATTACATTCCCGACAGTTTTCAATAGAATTTATTAAAACAGATATGTTCATTATTTTCAATAAAATTGATTAAAGCACTAATTAAAACAAGGGTCGTCATCGTCAACAGAGAGAGAGAGAGAGATACATGGGGTTTAACGTCCACTCAACACAACTAGGTCATTTCAGGACTAACATATGGTTTAATTTTATTTAAATAATTCGCTTGCGGCGGGGTCTTTAGCAGTGGGAGGAAACCGGAGTGCTCTTCTGCGTAGGGGTCTTTGGCAGTGGGAGGAAACCGGAGTGCCCGGAGGAAACCCACGAGGTTGAGAAGGCGCCCCTATCCCCACGTCACATACGCTCACACCAGAGGTTGGAACCACAACCGCAAGCCAGAGGTGGCCGGCCAGCTAAAGGTCGAAGCACGACACTCTAGACCACTAGGCTATCCCATCCCCCCAATCAATGGCCTAGAGAACAGGGACCGGTTGCTCAAAACTTAGTGAAGGTCAGTTTCATTATCCTTTAGCTCAGGGATTTATTAAAGTTAATCCAAGAGAAGGGTGACATAATATACAAAGACCCGTTGTCACACGTTAAACAAATTAATTACCACCCGAGTAACTCATTATACTATGAATAATACTTCTCGAGTAACTCATTATACTATGAGTAATTATATACCACCCGAGTAACTCATTATACTATGAATAACAATACACCTTCAACACGTGACGTCATCTCACGCGACGTCAACCATTGGCTCAATGGCGCGAGCACTGTTCACATAAGACGTGACTGAATCGGGCAGAATTTTTTTTACCTACAAATACTTCAAACGTCTTTATTATTTTTCTAATACATAAAAAAAAAATATGTTTTAGAATTTGATTTGGCTCATTGAGATGCATCGATGTCGTATTATCAGTGATTGTAGTGGGCTAGCGTCGAGCGATCACTTAACTGATCAGTGTATAGTCTTGTGAACTAATTATTGAATAATTCGCACCGATGGAATTAACTCGCACCTTGCAGGATAGCGAATATTCACTGCTGATCAGTTTTTTCAAAAGTTAGCAGTTACGCTGATATATTACATTACATTATTCAATACTAACTCTACCACTGCCGTTAACCTCTTACCTCACTGACCTGACTGATGATATTTTCGTATGATCTGAAGCGAAGGAAAGAGATACAACCAAGAACGTGTCCCTCCATAGTGACTCATTTAAACGCGGCCCACTGGTCACATGATATGATGGTCCAATCAACACACCGAACATGGCCGAGTGAGCTAGAAACGTTTGTTTTGGTTTAGATATTTAAGATTCAGTGAATGAAATAAAGGCCTATAAACATGACAACCGGTACGTAACTTACGCAAATATGTGATTCAACCACGGACATGTATGGTTAATTTTAAAAGATTCTTGAAATGGCCTAGTCCAGACGTATCCTGCGCAGGGTCGATGCCAGATGATATGTTATTTATATTTTATAGCCTTTGGTGACAAAATCTTTCTTTCAAAATCGGACATTTAATTGCTCGGGTAGCGGCACTTTGGCCTACTCTTCTATCGAATTCCAACTATCAACAAGGGATCTTTTATGTGCACGCCAACGTATATGGCCTACACAGGACCTGATCCTAAGATCAAGCCATTTGACCCTGTCACAGTGTCAGGCCCTCCATCCTGTGCCAATGACAACAGACAAGGAACTATCACGCATGTTGTATTAAAGTTGTCTAAATATAAGTAGGGAGTTTGGATGGCCGAAATTTAAGCACGTGCGATTATGGTCTGACCATGTCCATAAGATCAATTAAACTGCTATCCCAACATGCAAAAATTAAAGTTCAACTATTTTAGGGATCGCGGTGGCTAAGTGGATAAGACGCTGGTTCACTAGCCTGGAGGTCGAGTGTTTGATCCCTGCATTGGCCGAGAAAGTTCATCTCGATTTTCCGACGTGATTTCCTCTTGTCAGTGATACAGAAGGAGGGCCTGACAAGGACAGCTGCCTAGTCTTTCGGATGGGACGAAAAACCGAGGTCCCGTGTACACATTGGAGTGCATGTAAAAGATCCCCTGGCAGTTGGAATTCGATTTAAGAGTAGGCCGTAGTGCCGCTGCCCAGGCAAAATTTCCCTCATAGCACACTGTATGGCGTATGCCCGTCTTCAATTAGCTCAGGTTAAGTGCATAACAGTAGGACGTTAAACCCCATTTCATTCATTCATTCAACTATTTATTAAAATCTGAATGTGCAAAAAAAAGCTTACACCTTACAGGCCAAAAAATAGAGCTGAAAGGATATGTATGTATGTATGTATAATCATAAGTTTATGTCTAGTACATGTAGATGTTAACCTTTGTTTCTCTCTTTCTCTCTACATGTATCTCCCTACCCACTGACAAGGGGACTCCGGTGTCTAGTATTAAAGTTGTGTAAGGATTATTATAGGCCTACTCTTGTTTATAATTACATGTCTGGGGGGGTTGGATGGCCAAATGGTTAGCACCTGCCTGCAGGCGCGGATCCACCCCCTCAGCCCCAGCGAGACTGGTGTATCCGCTTTTTACTTGATGATATAAACCGATTTTCGCACTCTAATAATTACCATTTATTACAATGTATGGGCCCCCCCCTGCTGTTTCATAAAGCCTGTCATTGACCTAGTTTGTGTCGAGTGGACGTTAAACCCCATTTCTCTCTCTCTATTACAGAAAGTGAATTAGATAATCAAGTATTTATTCAAGTACAGGAAGCAAATTCAGTAAGTGTACGGAATTATAATCACGTATTAAATGAACTACAAGAACTACAGAAAGATTATAATGTACTACAGAAGGAATATAATGTACTACAGAAAGAGTATACAGAACTACAGCAACATTTAAATTCTGTGGAAATGAAATATCAGACAGAAATGGCCGACAATAATCACATCTCAGTTGAACAAAATACAGATTTTATGAAGAAATTATTCGGTGATGTCGTTAATCTGTTTGGTAAACAAGAATTTAGGTTAGTTAAAAATCAGATTAAAAAATGAAATGATATGAAATGAGCTATAACGTCCTACTGTTCTGCTCCGACAGGGCTAATGAAGATGGGTATATGAGTGTAATTTTTCCTGGAACCATGTTAGTCCCGAAATGATCTAATGTGTGTCAAGTGGACATTAACCCAATTTCTCTCTCTTGTATTATAATACAACAGGGCCTATGTACTGTAGAGGTTACCTAAGTTCTGTATAAGTTTTCTCTGGGTCTTTCCACTCCTATGAGGGCGGTTGGGATGGCCTACAGGTCTAGAGTGCTGCGCTTCGACCTCTAGCTGGCTGGTCACCTCTGGCTTGCGGCTGTTGTTTCGAGCCCAGGTGTGAGCGTATGTGACATGGAGATAGGGGCGGCTTCTCAACCTCATGAGTTTCCTCCGGGCACTCTGGTTTCCTCCCACTGCTAAAGACCCCTCCACACAAGCGAATTATTGAAATAAAATTAAACCATATGTTAGTCCCAAAGTGACCTAATTGTGTTAAGTGGACGTTAATCTCCTTTTTTCTCCCTCTCTCTTGGTCTTTCCACACTTCTAAATGAAATGGGGCATTAAAGTCCTTATGTTCTGCGCTAATAAAGACGGCTTACACCATACAGTGTGCTATGAGGAAAATTTTTCCCAGCTAGACGACCTACTCTTATATCGAATTCCAACTGCCAAGGAATCTTTAACATGTACACCTCGGTATGTCATTCCGTACTTGTCAGGCCCTCTGTCATGCATCACGGACAACGGGAAACCACGGCGGAAAATCTTGATGAACTTTCTCGGCCAATGCAGGGATCGAACACCCGACCTCCCGGTTAGCGAGCCAACGTCTTATCCACTTAGCCATGTGATCCCCTCTTTCCACGCCTAAAGTCTCATAAGAATTAATGACAATATTTTTTATTTTTAGTGATGTAACGGTTTTACTAGAAGGTGGCCGTCAACTGCCAGCTCATAGATTAGTTCTAGCAGCGCGAAGTGATGACTGGGCCTGGGGCGACATTAACCTAAAATTAGATGTTGAAATTAATTTTTCAGGTAAAAATTTAAACAGAGAGGGAGGGAGAGAGAGAGAGGGAGAAATGGGATTTAGCATATGGTTCAATTTTATTTCATTAATTCGCTTGCACATAGGGGGTCTTTAGCAGTGGGAGGGGGGGACCGTAGCATCTGGAAAAAATCCACGTTGTTGGACAGACAACTCCACTCCTTGTCACATACCACAACACACTGTAACGTTGATATCGTTGACTATGCAACAAATAACTGTTATAAATGAAAATATACGACATAGATCAAAGTGATCAGTTTATATACGTTTAATGTGTATTAGTTAGTTTAACTTGTTAGTAATTAGGGAGTATTTATTAAGTAGGTGTTTTGTCACAAAGGGGTTAAAACTGTGACTAGTAAAAGATATACACCACTATTGTGTTGCGCTCCTTGAAACTTCAAGTTGAAGCTGCATATGTTGGAGCTATTTCTAAGAGTTGTAAAGGGAGGTAATCAGGCTTACCTGAGTCCTACAGTCTGGGATAGTAATTGTGTCGCGGTTGGAGCATAAACTTGGTTTGTGGATATAGGGCATTATAAATGTACTCATTATTATTATTATTATTTTTATTGGTTAGGTTTTTGTATTCAAAAGTGATGGGTGTTATAAACAGTAACATTTTTTACAGCTAGTTACACGCTTGCTAAAAAAAGGCAAATGTAAAATTTTTAACCACTTTCTGAAAACTGTATATTTCTGTTTATATTTGTGTTGTATATTTTTTGTATATTTTTTTTGAAGATATAAAGTATGATGTAGCTGATTTTATTTGTGTTGTTTATTTTCTTTGTAGATATTAAGTATGATGTAGCTGATTTTATTTGGTTGTTTATTTTGTAGATATTAAGTATGATGTAGCTGATTATATTTGGGTATTTTATTTGTAGATAAAGTATGATGTAGCTGCATGATTATATTGGTGTTGTTTATTTTCTTTGTAGATATAAAGTATGATGTAGCTATGACCTTATTTAAATGGGTTTATACTGATCTTGTAGATTTAGACAACATGGCCGACTTGTTTCTAACTGATCTACTAAAGGCTGCTAAAAGATACAACATTATGTCTTTATATGAAAGGTAATGGATGTTAAATTTTGAAATAAGGGGTGTTTTGGTGGCTGAATGGTTTCGATTTCCCTTTTATACGTGACAAGAAATAGGGTTGTCTGTCCAAGGTCATTGTTTTCCTGTTGAAAGGCGTTACCTCGTTGATCGGCGGACTTGTATATACAGGAAATATATTAATAGAGTTGCATAGGGTCACATTATAATTCAATCTCTATCCTAGAGAGAGAGAGAAATGGGGTTTAACGTCCACTCGACACAAACCAGGTCATTTTGGGACTAACGTATGGTTTTCAATTTTTATTTCAATAATTCGCTTGCGCGTAGGGGTCTTTAGCAGTGGGAGGAAACCGGAGTGCCCGAAGGAAAACCACGAGGTTGAGAAGGCGCCCCTATCTCCATGTCACATACCCTGACACTAGGTCTCGAGACCACAGCTGCAAGCTAGAGGTGCCAGGCCGGCTAGAAGTCGAAGCGCGCACTCTAGACCACTAGGCCATCCCAAACCCCCCCTATCCTAGAGATAACTTTACCCTTCCATTATCTTTGGTAAAACTCAGCGGCTACTAATCAGTCTGCTAAGCTCCGCCCCCAATGGCCAATGATTGGACTCGTTGTCCCTCAGTTAGTTTGCTAAGCTCCGCCCCCAATGACAACTGATTGGCCGAATTGGTTAGAATGCAATACTGATGAACCCGACATATTAATGATCCTTGGCAATAAAAGTTCATTTAGAAACAGCTGATTTGATGATTTACCAGAATTTTCCCTGCTGATGTTCCTGGACGGAGGAGCTGGCAAGGAACATTGTTTAGCCATTGGGATAGGACAAAAAATGGAGATCCTGTGTACACATTGGTGTGCATGTAAAAGATTAAATCCCTTGACTGTTGGAATTTGATACGAGAGTAGGCTGTAGTGACGCTGTTCAGGCTAAATGTTCCTCATAGTACACTGCATAGTGTATGCTTGTCTTCATTAGCCCAGTGAGAGCAGACCAGTAGGACGTTAAACCCCAATTCATTTCCTTTTTTTTTTATTGATTTAAACATTTAGATGCCAAGATGCTTTATTGGAACTGGTTAATAAAGGTGACAGTAGAACTATCATCCAGTCCCAAAAGACAACATCCGGTGTACCTGCAGTACCTGCAGAAGAGGAAACTTCTTCAGTCTTAATGGAACAAGAAAAACAACCAGTGAGTGAAATGAATTAGGTTAAATTTTTTCATGACTTCAACAATCTGATTAAAATGCAAGGGCATGCTTCACGAAAGTTTGACTAAGGATAAGTTCAAATTTTAGTAGTTTGATTGGATAATAAAAAAATGATTTTAGTGCTTAGGCAATCAAAATAGAAGTATTACCTAATATTTGGATATCTTTAGTTACGATTTCCACGATTGATTTTAATGCTTAGCCAATCAAAATTGATAGTATTTACTAAAATTTGGAATTCATCTTTAGTTAAAATTCCTAGAAAGCCCAGGGGCCGTATTTATAAAAATTCTTAGAGTTTTCATTACTTTTACTCTAAGAAGACCATACTTTAACAGATGTTATTTATTTTATTGCTGAGTTGTTAAAAATTACAAACTGAGTTAAAAGTTCACTCGACACAAACAAGGCCATTTTGGGACTAACATATGGTTTAATTTAATTTCAATAATTCGTTTGCTCGTAGGGGTCTTGAGCAGTGGGAGGAAACCGCAGTGCCTGGAAAAACCCACGAGGTTGAACAGGCGACCCTACTTCTTGCCAATACAACCCTTGATTCGAAACCAAACTAGTTGACTCAATGACAGGCTTTATGATACAGCACGCGCACGATAAGCATTCGGCCATCCAACACCCCAAAATTACAAACTGTATTCCGCTAGCATGTGATAAAATGGTTACACAACTACTGTACTGTAGTTATCCATTATTATAATAATTAATATGTTAATTAGCATATTGATTGTTTTATATTAATTAAGGAAACCTTCATACTTGAATAATGATGGTTTTATTCAGGCATTCTAATAAAATGTATTGAAGACAAATATAAGCCATGACCTCTTTAAACCAAATTGATAGCTAACATTCAATAATATACTTAACAGATGTCCTTACAGGTGACTTTCTTATTTAGTGTAAAATCAAAAGGGTTTGTGGTTTCATTCATCTCTGGGGGGTTGGGATGGTCTAGTGGTCTAGAGTGTCGCGCTTTGACCTCTAGCTGACTGGCGTCCTCTGGCTTGCGGCTGTGGTTTCAAGCCCTGTTCTGAGCGTATGTGGCATGGAGATAGGGGCGCCTACTCAACTTTGTGGGTTTCCTCGAGCACTCCAGTTTCCTCCCACTGCTAAAGACCCCTATGGTAGTATGCGCAAGCGAATTATTGAAATAAAATTAAAACCATATGTTAGTCCCGAAATGACCTAGCTGTGTTGAGTGGACGTTAAACCCCCATTTCTCTCCCTCTCTCATTCATCTCTCTCCCACTCTCTCTAATTAGTTTAAAATCAATGGTGTTTGGTTTCATTCACCTCTCTCTCTCTCTCTCTCCCTCTCCCCATCTCTCTCTCTCTGGTTTAAAACCAAAAGGAAATAGTATAATATCCATAAAATCTAGTTTTTATCTTAAATAGCAATCATGAGTCACCTCAAAGATAGACAGCAATACAAATATATCTACTTAACATGGCCACAATATAAGGACCACTGACACTTTTGTTGTTTGTTTTTAAAAAAACAAAACAATATTTATTGAAAAAAAAACAAAAAAAACATAACAGGTACATCACATCATACAGTATATTACATTTTTGGGCTCATCATTACATTATCTGCACACATCATTATATGAAATAAAACCAAGTACGAACAATCCAAACCATAATACAATTTCAAAAAACATTTATTTAACATTCATTTATTATTGCCATGTTTATCTTTAGCATCTGTGTGCAGGGGATACGTTTTTCTATTATTCTAAAAGACACTTGTTTGCAAAATATGATATATTGGTTACTAATAGAAGAAAGAAGTTGTTTCCTTATTCCTTCCAGGGGGGGGGGGGGCGAATGTTGAGCAGGTGCGTGCTGTATTATAAAGCCTGTCATTGAGTCCACTGGTGTGGTTTCGGATCCAAGGTTGTACTTGACAAGGAGTAGGGTTACTTGTTCAACCTCCCAGGGTTTTCTCCGGGTCCTCCGGTTTACCCCACTGCCAAAGAACCCCACGCACAGGCGAAATATTGAAATAAAATTGAACCATATGTTAGTCTCGAAATGACTTAGTTTGTATCGAGTGGACTTTAACACCCCCCCTCTCTCTCTCTCCCTCCCCCTCTCTCTCTCTCTCTGTCTTTTACACTGGCGTCTGTCCGTCTGTATAAGCCCATTCGAAGCAGAAAAGTAGGACATTAACCCCATTTCATTTTATATGTTTTAAATGAAGTTGTGTATTTTATGTATTTCAGACGAGTGTAGTCAAATACAAATTAGCCGAGGTCATCAAACGTAACGATGTTACTGTTTTAGTGGAAGAAGGTGGTAATGACGAATTAACCTTCAGTCTGGCTTCTCGCACGGAAAATCATCAATCAGAATCGGGTCAATCCGCCTATAAATGTGACGTTTGCGACACCAAATTCCACGTCCTTGAGGATTTAAAGGAACACGCCAAGACCCATCCGGTAAATTCCAGTAAATCCTTCATCTGTGGCATATGCGGCAAATCTTTTAAGGCCGAGAGACAAATAAGGCGACACGTTAAGATTCATTCGGCCGATCGCCCGTATGTTTGTACTGAATGTGGCAAACAATATAAAACCTCCGATGATCTGAACACCCACGTCGTAACCCACACGGGTAAACTTTTCTCGTGTTCTGTGTGTGGAAAGAGTTACAAATATCGCGCTGGTCTTCGTTACCATGCCCACAGTCACGGCCAACCAGTCCCTCCCAAAGGCAAGAAATTGTTTTGTTGCACCGAATGTCCGAAGAAGTTCAGACATCAAAGGGACTTCGAGAAACATATGAATCTACACACGGGCAAACGTCCTTATCTCTGTGACATCTGTGGAAAGACTTTTACCACCAACGAACTTCGTCAGTCCCACCTGCGATGTCATTCGGGATTAAAACCCTATAAATGCTCATATTGCGATAAAACATTTTGTCGTAAACCTCAGTTGACGGTTCACACTCGAACCCACACCGGTGAAAAACCCTTTCAGTGCGAAGTTTGTGGGAAGACGTTCGCTTCTGGAAGTCATCGTAAAGCTCATCTACGAAGCCATACGGGTGAAAGACCTTTCAAATGTGATAAATGTGATCGTTCTTACATCATGCGCGTTCATCTCAACACCCACATCGCGCAACATCACATTAACGAAAAACCCTTTAAATGTGATATTTGTGGAATGGCTTATCCAATCAAAAGGTTCTTGTCGCGACATCTCAATACGCACAACAAACCTCATCCTTGTGACGTTTGTGGACAGCGATTCGGACGCAAGACTCATCTGGTGCGACATAAAAGAATTCATACGGGAGAAAAACCGTATTCGTGTGAAGTGTGTCAGCAGAAGTTCCGTGATAAGAGTACACTTAAATATCATGAAAATCGTCTCCATGGTATCCAGAATAAACCGTTCTTCTGTAATGTCTGTGGTAGTACTTTCACGGATGAACATCTTCTAAATATTCATAAAAACACGGAACATGAACAGACTATAATCTTACCGCCGATTTAACGGAAATTCTCAAAAAATACTTCGCTATAATCCTTGAGTGGCATTTAGCGATTGGGCACATTAAAACACATCACACTTTTTATGGAAATAACAATCACTGTGTATATACATAAAGCACGACGTTTCTTGTCGTTATCAAGCACAAATGATAACGACAAGGAGATACTTGTTGAAACGTCGTGCTAAATGTGTATAAACAGTGATTGTTATTTCCATAAAAATTGTGTTGTGTTTTAATTTACTTGGCTGTTGAGTCACCCTATCAGTGATTGAGTCAAATAGATGAACATACACGAGACATACATTAAACATACATTAGACATACGTTAGACATACGTCAGACATACATTAGACATACATTATGCAATAGCTAAATCTGCCTATTGCAGGTCTTACTTTAGGCCTGAAATATTATCTAAATTATTAATTAGACATTTATTAACTTACCCAGACCATAATCAACTCTCGATCTCACCAGATGCCTGTGATATTGAATGGATTCAAATATGATTTATGGTGGATCAGGTTACCGTAAAAATGGATTATCGAGACTTTGTTTATTAATATCGTAAAAATTGTATTAATGACAATCCCGGTTTTCTCCGGTTTCCTCCAACTGCTAAACCCCCTACGCGCAAGCGAATTATTGAAAAAATAAACAATATTATGTTAGTCCAGAATGACATGGTTTGTGTCCAGTAGACATTACATCCCATCTCTCTCTCCCTCTCTCTCTTTCTCTCTCTCTCTCTCTCTCTCTCTCTCTCTCTCTCTCTCTCTCTCTCGTTTCCATCATCATTGTATATCCAGAGAATAGGACATGAATATCCATTTAATTCCATTTAACTCGACATTTAAATTTATGTTTTGATTACGTCTGTGTAAAAAAAAAATGCTGAAAATGTCAGTTGTTGTTGATTTTAATAAAAAAGAAAAAATATGTTGATTTTTTTTTGTTTTCATTTGGTTCTTCCATTCCAAGTTCTTTGAACTGCTCCAAGCTGTAGCAGTTCATCCAGGTTTTACAGCGTGGTTTCCCCTTGTCAGTGATGCAGGACGAAGGGCCTGACAGGGACAGCCATCCAGTCGTTCGGATGGCACAAAAAACGGAGGTTTTGTGTACACATTGGCGTGTACGTAAAAGACCCCTTGACAGTTTGAATTCGATACAAGAGTGGTGCCGCTGATCTGGCAAAATTTCCATCACGGCACATTGTATGGATGATAAGTGTGGACTGTAGCGCACTGTATGGCGTATTCCCGTCTTCAATTAGCCATGTTTAGGAGCAGAACAATAGGACGTTAAACCCCATTTCATTCATTTCGTAGTAATACCTAAATAAATTTCGCCTCGTCTTGTATGGCCTAGTTACTTAAATTTGTTCGTTGCCCTATATTTAGATTTCAATGACTTCTGCCACTTTTCGAGCAAGATCTTATATTCGCACTAAAATTGGTAAATATTTTTGTTCTACATTTAAGGGGTACGTTATCACTATCAGTATCGTTCAGACGCCTTCTGTCAATTTTTATACTCTAGTTGGGCATGTGACCATTTCAAATTCACAAAAATTTATTAAACTTATAAAGGCTCTCACTTTTTTTTACCGGTGGGTTATTTGGAAATCTTTCAACAGCAATAACTTAATTACCCAGATAACAATTTGAATAAATTTTTTTAGTATATACATTTTTCATTATCTAATTGTGAACTATTTTCGAATGAATGGTAGGCTCATTTATTTAGGGGGTTGGGATGGCCTAGTGGTCTACAGTGCCACGCTTCGACCTATAGCTGACCACCTCTAGCTGGCAAGTCACCTCTGGCTTGCGGCTGTGGTTTCCAGCCCTAGTGTGAGCGTATGTGACATTGAGATAGGGGCGCCTTCTCAACATCGTGGGTTTCCTCCGGGCACTCCGATTTCCTCTCACTGCTAAATACCCCTACGCGCAGGCGAATTATTGAACTACAAATTAAAAACCATACGTTAGTCCAAAAATGACCTAGTTTGTGTCGAATGGACGTTAAACCCCATTTCTCTCTCTTTCATTTATTTATCTAAATGTTACATAATAAATCTTTATTTTTTTTTTTTTATCGACACACCAAATACACCGTAGGCCTGTATATAAGATTGCTATGAAATTTATTCTTTTAAGCTATCATTGGACACTCTACTAGCGGAGTAAATCATGGGGTTTTACCATTAAATATTGGTTACACATTTGTGGACATTTAACAGCCACTGTCACAGGCGAAATACCAGCATAAAAAATCAAATCTAGTTCAATATTAAAAGCAATCAAAAACCCGAGATGGATCTCATCTTGGAACAAAGTGGAAATAACCGAAGTGTTGCGATTGTTAAGTGCACGAATTTCCTATTAGTCTCGGTCACCCAGAACCCCCTAGTTTTCAACGTAGAATATTTGTCTGGATGATAGAGACTAATTTCCTATATGGAAGAAACTATTAAACGCGACCTATTCGTGTCACGTGACCCACTCAACCATTATTTATTTATTATTTACAATATTATTGTGATTTTAGAAATAGTCGCGATGAAGATGAATACTTTGAGTTAAACAGACGTAAATATGGAAAATATTGGTGCGTAGTCTTGTTTGTTGGAATGCTGATGAATTGTTATAATGACAGTTTGTCGATTAGTTGCCGTTATCGTTATTATGTCTTGTCTTTTCCAGTACTCGATACTGGGGGTTGGAGTGTAATTTATTTACAACTATTATTTTTGTATTTCCCTAGCTACGTACGTCTTTAGGCCTGAAATGTTATCTAAATTATTAATTAGACATTTATTAACTTACCCAGACCATAATCAACCCTCGATCTCACCAGATGCCTGTGATATTTAATGGATTCAAATATGTTTTATGGTGGATCCGGTTACCGTAAAAATGGATAAACGAGACTTTGTTTATTAATATCGTAAACATTGTATTAATGACAATCCCGGTTTTCTTCGGTTTCCTCCCACTGCTAAATCCACCTACGCCAAGCAAATTATTGAAAAAATAAACCATATGTTAGTCCAGAATGACATGGTTTGTGTCCGGTAGACATTAAATCCCATCTCTCTCTCTCTCTCTCTCTCTCTCTCTCTTTTCCATCATCATTGTAAATCCAGAGAATAGGACATGAATATGAATTTAATTTCATTTAACTTTACATTTAAATTTATGTTTTGATTACGTCTGTGTAAAATAATATTTGCTGAAAATGTCTGCTGTTGGTTTTAATAAAAAAAAAATATGTTGATTTTCTTGTTTTCATTTGGTTCTTCCATTCCAAGTTCTTTGAACGGCTCCAAACTGTAGCAGTTCATACAGGGTTCCCCTTGTCAGTGATGCAGGACGGAGGTCCTGACAAGGACAGCTATCTAGTCGTTCGGGTGCCACGAAAAAACTGAGGTCTTGTGTACACATTGGCGTGTACGTAAAAGACCCCTTGACAGTTTGAATTCGATACAAGAGTGGTGCCGCTGACTTGGCAAAATTTCCATCACGGCACATTGTATGGGTGATAAGTGTGGGCTGTAGCGCCCTGTATGCATCCTCCTCGCAGTGTTCCGTTTGATTAGAGCTAATCTGACTGCTCCCTGCTGGACTGAGTGGGTATTATTGTCACTAATTATGACTGGCCAGTGGTCCTATTACTGACCAATCACTGAATTCGTTACAAAGGTATTACCTTTAAAACAAGACGTTTAATTAGGACAACTGTGTTTACGTAACGTTACGTCATGGCTGCACGTTTTTTTATGCTATATTAACCAGCGCATAGCAGGATATTGCAGCAAAACTAATTGCGTGACAAACGAGGCTATCGGTATTGACGTAAAGTAAACACTACGGTATGGTAACGAACAGACTTTTAACGTTTTTAATAACTTAAATCTTTGTCCAAAATATTAAGGAAGACCCAAGATTAAACGACGGAATGTCATGTTACTGTACGTAAGTAGTAGATTTGATTGAACGAGAAGAATAGACACATTTACTTAAATGTCAAGAATCCGAAGCGAATCCAGCAATGGCCAGAGAGGGATTTCTCGGGCCGTTGCTTCAGGAATATGCCTGTATGGGGTATTCCCGTCTTCATTAGGCCAGTTTAGGAGCAGAACAATAGGACGTTAAACCCCATTCCATTCATTTCGTAGTAATACCTAAATAAATTTCGCCTCGTCTTGTATGGCCGAGTTACTTAAATTTGTTCGTTGCCCTATATTTAGATTTCAATGACGTCTGCCACACTTCGAGCAAGATCTAATATTCGCACTAAAATTGGTAAATAGTCCTAACCGGGAAACCAGGCTATCCATAACAATTTTGTTCTACATTTAAGGGGTACGTCATCAGTATCGTTTAGACGCCTTCTGTCAATTTCTATACTCTAGTTGGGCATGTGACCATTTAAAATTCACAAAAATTTATTAAACTTATAAAGGCTCTCACTTTTTTTTATCGGTGGGTTATTGGAAATCTTGCAACAGCAATAACCTAATTAGCCAGATAACAATTTGAATTAAATTTTTAGTATATACATTTTTCATTATCTAATTGTGAACTATTTTCAAATGAATGGTAGGCTTATTTGTTTAGGGGGTTGGGATGGCCTAGTGGTCTACAGTGCCACGCTTCGACCTATAGCTGGCCACCTCTAGCGGGCCGGTCACCTCTGGCTTGCGGCTGTGGTTTTAGAGCCCTAGTGTGAGCGTATGTGACATGGAGATAGGGGCGCCTTCTCAACCTCGTGGGTTTCCTCCGGGCACTCCGATTTCCTCCCACTGCTAAAAACCCCTATGCGAAGGCGAATTTTTGAACTACAAATTGAAAACCATACGTTAGTCCCAAAATGACCTAGTTTGTGTCGAATGGACGTTAAACCCCATTCCTCTCTCTCTCATTTATTTATCTAAATGTTACATAATAAATCTTTATTGTGTTTTTATCGACACACCAAATACACCGTAGGTCTGAATATAAGATTGCTATGAATTTATTCTATTAAGCTATCATTGGACACTCTACTAGCGGAGTAAATCATGGGGTTTTACCATTAAATATTGGTTACACATTTGTGGACATTTAACAACCACTGTCACAGGCGAAATACCAGCATAAAAAATCAAATCTAGGTCAATATTAAA
The DNA here is from genome assembly GCA_917208275.1 of Patella pellucida. Taxonomy (NCBI): domain Eukaryota; kingdom Metazoa; phylum Mollusca; class Gastropoda; family Patellidae; genus Patella; species Patella pellucida. Next base: position 5,756,402 of record OU795037.1, read on the forward strand.
AGCAATCGAAAACCCGAGATGGATCTCATCTTGGAACAAAGTGGAAATAACCGAAGTGTTGCGATTGTTAAGTGCACGAATTTCCTGTATGGAAGAATCTATTAAACGCGACCTATTCGTGTCACGTGACCCACTCAACTATTATTTATTTACAATATTATTGTGATTTTAGAAATCGTCGCGATGAAGATGAATACTTTAAGTTAAACAGACGTAAATATGGAAAATATTGGTGCGTAGTCTTGTTTGTTGGAATGCTGATGAATTGTTATAATGACATTTTGTCGATTAGTTGCCGTTATCGTTCTGTAACGTTCTGTCTTGTCTTTTCCAGTACTCGATACTGGGGGTTGGAGTGTAATTTATTTACAACTATTATTTTTGTATTTCCCTAGCTACGTACGTCGGAGATCGTGCATCTAATAGAACCCTGGCAGTTGACATTCTATACAAGAGTAGACTCGAGTCCTGCAGTAATGAAAAATTTCCCTCATGGCACACTTTATGACCATTTGTATGCACGTCTTCAGTAGCATCAGTGCATGCAGACAACTGTCTATAGTACTCCATCATGCCTCATGGGATGTTATTAATTAAGCCCCATTTCATTTCAGCTTGAGTCTGATATAGCCACAGAAAAGTTAATTTTAGGAAGGCTATTATTGGAGGATTATTTTTGGAAATGGAAAGTTTGAGACTTAAAGTGACAATAACACTCTTGCTGGCGTGACAGGTCCAGAAAAAAAAAGTAGCCTTACTCTAACTACAAGATGTTTAAGTGTCCTACCTGTTGTGTAAATTATCCATTACAACCTATATTACTTGCCCAGAGGGTTTGCAAATATGTTTAAATCCAAGTTGCATTTAAAAGCGCTTACGTAAGGCTTTTGAATCCATGTTACGGCATGTAGTTGAATTTTTCAAATTTTTCAAATTAGGTGTGTTAAGATGAAATTTGTATCATTTTTAAATTGAAATATTGTAAAATAGCACAAATTGTTGACCAGAATAAAGATTGGAACATATTATTCAGTTACAACAAGAGTGTTATTGGGGCTTTAAGAGTGCCGCCCTAACCGCTCACAACGGTCAGCACAAAATTGATATCAGTTTGGCCGACTGGTTCGAGGCTGATTGTGTATCAAAGCGAGAGAGAAATAAATGGGGTTTAACATCCACTTCTTGACTCAAACTAGGTCAAAGCCTATCAACTGGACTGGTTTCGAATCCATGGTTGTACGTGACAAGGAGTATAGGGTTGACTGTCCAGCTTCGTGGGTTTTCTCAGGGTCCTCCGGTTTCCTCCCATGCTAAAGAACCACATGCAAGCGAATTATTGAAATAAAATTAAAAAATATATGTTTATCCGAAATGACCTAGTTTGTTTCGAGTGGACGTTAAACCCCATTTCTCCCTTTCCCCCCCCCCCCCCCCCCCCGATTTCCAAGTAAACATAATTAGCCTTGGGCCAGGTAGGTGCATACAGTTTCGGCAAAATTCTGTAATCATTGTGTGTTGTCTTATCTTAGCGAATGATGTTGACACGAATAATTAACTTTATTTCAGAAAATGAATTAGATAATCACGTATTGAATGAACTACAAGAACTACAGAAAGAATATAATGTACTACAGAAGGAGTATAATGTACTACAGAAGGAATATACAGAACTACAGCAACATTTAAATTCAGTGGAAATGAAATATCAGACAGAAATGGCCGACAATAATCACATCTCAGTTGAACATAACACAGATTTTATGAAGAAATTATTTGATGATGTCGTTAATCTGTTTGGTAAACAAAAATTTAGGTGGGTTTAAAGTAGCTATAGAGTCTAGAGTGCCGCGCTCCGACCTCTAGCTGGTCGGTCACCTCTTGCTTGTGGCTGTGGTTTCGAGCCCTAGTGTGAGCGTTTGTGACATGCAGATAGGGACGCCTTATCAACCTCGTGGGTTTCCATCAGGTACACCCCATTCCTCCCTCCACTAAAGACCCCTACTTGCAAGCGAATTATTGAAATAAAATTAAACCATGTTAGTCCCAAAATGACCTAGTTTCTCTCTCTCTCTCTCTCCAATATTTAAGACAAAATAAACAGTTTACTTTGGTTCAATGTGTTTCAACGCCATTTGTAACAAGGAACTCAAAGAACAAGGCTAGAGTCATGCAATATTTTCAAATAAATGGGGGTTGGGGGTGGATGGCTGAACGGTTAGCATGCGCGTGTTGTATCATAAAGCCTGTCATTGAGTCAACTGGCCTAGTTTCTCAAATAAGGGGGGGGTTGACGGCTGAATGGTTAGTATCTCAAGGTCTGTCATTGAGTCAATTGGCATGGTTCTGATTCCCCTGTAGTGATACAGACTTCACTCAACATAAAATGAAAGACCTACTGTTCTGCTCCGGCTGGGCTAATGAAGACAGGCTTTTGCTACGCAGTGTGCTATGTGCTATGAGGGAAATTTTGTACAGGCAGCGGCACTGAGGTCTACACTTCTGTCGAATGCCAACTGCCAAGGGATCTTTTACGTGCATGCTAATATATACACAGGACCCTGGTGTTTCGTCTCATCCAAATGACTTAGACAGCTGCCCTTGTAAGGCCCTCCATATTTTAAATATATATACGGTACCTAATAGTTTATATTTATTTTTATTTGATATTTACTGTGATATTTGTTTTTATTTATGTATATATAGGTAATGTGATTATTTGTTTCTAGTTCGTCTCGTTACATCATCAAATGTTTGGCACAATATAGCGCGGTTGGAGCTGACGTGCCATAAAAACAACATTTCATTCATTCATTCATTGTAAGGCCCTCCGACCTGCCCCAATGACAAGTAGAAACCACGCCCATCACACTGATCAGTCATTACCAATATTTAATTTCTAGGTTAATCAATCAGATCTCGATTTATTTACATTTTCAGTGATTTAACCATTCTATTACAAGGTGGACAACGACTTTCTGCTCATCGATTAATTTTATCAACTCGAAGTAATGATTGGGGGGACGTTAATCTTAAACTCAATGATGAACTCAACTTTTCAGGTAAAACGATTCATTATTTACTACCCTAGCCCTTACCCAACCCTCGCCTAACCCAAGGAAAATACCTACCGTCCACCCTTTCCCCTTTTATCCCAGGGGGGTTGGGATGGTCTAGTGGTCCAGATTGCCGAGCTTCAACCTCTAGCCGGCCGGCCACCTCTGGCTTGTGGCTGTGGTTTCTAGCCCTGGTGTGAGTGTATGTGGCACGGAGATAGGGGCGCCTTCTCAACCCCGTGGGTTTCCTCCAGGCACTTCGGTTCCCTCCCACTGCTAAAGAACCCTACACGCAAGCGAATTATTGGATTATAATTAAACCATATGTTAGTCCCTAAATGACCTAGTTTTGTTAAGTGGATGTGTAACCCCATTTCTCTCTCTCTCTCTCTCTCTCTCCCCTCTTATCCCTTAGCTTGATAATGCAGAGAGAATACTCCAAGAAACATCGCCTTAGATACACTAGTAGCTGTTTTCCATAAGTATGTGTTTTGTTGTTAATTAAATTGGTTGGTTGGATGGTCGAATGTTAACCGCTTGCACATTGTATCAAAAGGTCTGTCATTGAGTCAACTGCTGTGGTTTCGGTTCCCAGGTTGTACGTGACAGGGAGTAGGGTCGCCTGACCAACCTTGTGGGTTTTCTCAGGGTCTTTCGGTTTTCTCCCACTGCAAATAAGACCCCCAGGAGCAAGTGAATTAATGAAATAAAATTGAACCATATGTTAGTCCCCAAATTATCTAGTTTGTGTCGAGTGGATTTTAAATCCTATCTCTCTTTTCTCTCTCTCTCTGGGCGGAGTCAAGGTGGCTAAGTGGGTAGGCTGCTAGCTTGCTAGCCTGGAGGTCGGGTGTTCGATCCCTGCATTGGTCGAGTAGTACATCCAGATTTTCTAGGACAAAAAACCCAGGTCCTGAGTAGAAATTGTAAAAGATCCTTGAGAGATAGAATTTGATATAAGGGTAGGCTGTAGTGCTGCTGTCCGGGCAAAATGTCCCTTTTAGCACACTGTATGGTGTATGCCCGTCTTCATTAACCCAGTTCAGAGCAGAACAGTAGGATGTTAAACCCCATTACATTTCATTTCATATCTTTCTCTCTCCATTTTATTTCAGATACAAGTTATGAAGTAGCAATGGCTCTATTTAAATGGGTTTATACCGATGTTGTGGATATAGAAAGTATGAAGGACTTGTTTCTATTAGAACTTTTAAAAGCTGCTAAAAGATATCATTTACAACCACTGTACAAAAAGTAAGTTAAAAGGATTTAAAGATTTATGCTCATTGATTTAAAGATATATTGTCAGGAAAGCATTTATCGGGGGGGGGGGGGGTGTTTCCAAACAAGTATGGTGCATTTGGTAGATATGGAAAGTTTGACTCCCAATATTTGATTACAACGAAAATCACCCATGGGGCAAGCACTGGACAGAAATGTCAGGGTATCACTAACTGGCAAGCAACCCGACTTTGTCTGCCAGGTTAATTGATACCCCCTTGTTCACAGCTGTCTAGTATTTCGGATGGAATTCAATATAAAAGTAGGCCATAGCGTAAATTTACCTCAGAGCACACTCCATGGCGTATCTGCATCTTTAGTAAACCAGTCGTAGCAGAACATTAGAATGTTAAATCCCATTTCATTTTCATTTGGCAAAGGATTCTGTTATCCTTCAAATGACCATTATCAGATTTACTGACATGGTTTCTTCTTGTCAGTGATGCAGGTTGGAGGGCCTGACTAAAGCTGTCTAGTGATTCGGATGTGTATACATTTGGGTGCACGTAAAAGATCCCTTGACAGTTGGAATTCAATGTAAGAGTAGGTCTTAGTGCCACTGTCTGGTCAAAATTTCCCTCATAGCACACTGTATGGCGTATGCCCTTCTTCATTAGTCCAGTATAGGAACAGAACAGTAGGACGTTGAACCCCATTATCACTACTGCCACTGGGTTCTTTTATAATTTCTGTTTAAACTGTATGTAGTTACCTCCCTTTATTTGTTGAAGTATCTTTTGTTAGTGTTGCCGTTGGTTGGTGACAATGTTTTGTTTAATTGTAGCCAAAACGAATGTTATTAAATCTTCAATGTTTTTATTGCTAGGTGCCAAGATGCTTTGATACAACTGGTTAATAAAGGTGACAGTAGAAATATTTTCCAGACACAAGCAGAAACATCAGAGGAAAGTTTAGAAGATTGTTCAGATTTTATCAAAGCTATCCAGGTGAAGAGAATTTAGTTAAAAATAGGAGCTCGGACTGTAGAACTATGGCCTACTCTTATGTTGTCTTCCAACTGTCAAGGGGCCATGGAGGATGTAGAGCTTGGCAAGGACAGCTGATTAATTGTTAGGATGGGACAAAACCCGAGGTCCCATGTACACATTGGCATGCACGTAAAAGATCTCTTGATATTAATTTGATATAAGAGTAGGCCGTAGTGCCGCTGCCCGGTCAAAATGTCCTTGTTGGACACTGTATTTTTAAGCCCAGTTGGAGCAGAACATAGGACGTTAAACACCATTTTATTACGAAAGTTTAATTTAGTAACTCATATTTTGATGACTTCTTTAAATTTGTAATTTTGATGTTTCAGGCGAAAATCATAAATAATTCTCAAAGAGACAAAAGACATGAGATAAAAACCAATAACAAAGAAAACAATGGCGATTATATTCAAAATGAAGAAGAAGAACACCTTTACAACTGTTCCATGTGCGACGTGGACTTTAGCCGATCCGAGGAGTTGATGGAACATTCAAAGATTCATTCAGACGATTCCAGTCGTTCATTCATCTGCGGAATATGCGGGAAATCTTTTACGTCTGCTAAACAAATACAGAAACACGTGATGGTTCACGCAGAAGGTAAACCGTTCGTCTGTTCTGTCTGTGGGAAACAGTACAAATGTAAATCGGGCCTGAAAAAACACTCCCTTGTCCATAGTGGAACGCGACCTTACCTGTGTGACGTCTGTGGTAAAGCGTTTACCCACAGTGGACATAGAACTACTCACATGGCGATTCACTCCAGTAAAAAACCCTTCAAATGTACGCACTGCGGAAAATGTTTCCGTCTTCAACCTCAGATGGTAATTCATCGACGTATTCATACGGGAGAAAAACCGTTTCAATGTGAAATATGCGGGAAGACTTTCGCCTCGAGCGGACATCGTAAAGTTCACCTGAGAACTCACACAGGAGAAAAACCTTTTCAGTGCGACCAGTGTGATCGCGCTTTTCATATCCGATCGCATCTAACGGATCATTTACGCAAACATTCCGGAGAAAAAGCCTTCAAATGTGACGTCTGCGACAAGGCTTTCGCCATTAAAAGTTTTCTCACGGGACACAAAAAGATTCACAACCAAGACAAACCGCATTCTTGCGGAACGTGTGGAAAGACTTTCCATCGTAAACAGCATTTAGTACGTCACATGAGAATACACACCGGGGAAAAACCCTATATCTGTGATTTCTGTAATCAGTCGTTCTGTGATAAGAGTACGCATCAATCACACGTACGAAGATTACATGAGGGGGGTGGGTGGCTCAATGGTTAGCGTGTTATAAGTGTACGCATCAATCACACGTACGAAGATTGGGTGGCTGAATTGTTAGCGTGCGCGAGCTGTATCATAAACCCTGTCATTGAGTCAATTGGTGTGGTTTCGATTCCACGGTTGTACGTGGCAAGGATTGGGGTATGACGATTACATAAGTGGGGTGGGTGGCTGAATGGTTAGCGTGCGTGCGCTGTATTATATAAAGCCTGTCATTAAGTCGACCGGTGTGGTTTCGAATCCCAGGTTGTACGTGGCAAGGCAAAGTTTGGGGTACGACGATTACATGAGGGGCCTGGGTGGCAGAATGGTTAGCGTGCACGCGCTGTTTCATAAAGCCTGTCATTGAGTCAACTGGTGTGGTTTCGAATCCACGGTTGTACGTGGCAAGGAGTGGGGTCGCCTGTCCAACCTCGTGGGTTTCTCCCTCTGCTAAAGACCTGTACGCGCCAGCGAATTACTGAAATAGAATTAAATTAAACCATATGTTGGTCCCGAAATGACCTAGTTTGTGTCATGTGGACGTTGAATCTCATCTCTCTCTCTCTCTCGTTCTCCCCCTCTCTCTCTTCCCCTCTCTCTCTCTCTCTCTCTCTCTCTCTCTATCTCTATCTCGCGATTATACGGTCGTGATAATCAGATTGTTTGTACTGTGCGGTGTTTTGTTCGCCGATATAAATCGTCTAGATCGACATCACACGGCGGAACATGTCAATCTTTTACTGAGTTCACAGGGGAATTATTCAAATAAACTATTACCATATTTCAACCCCAAAATTTCCTAGTTTTTGTCGAGTGAAAGTTAAACCCCAGCCACTGTTTGATGACCGAATGGTTAACACGTGCGCATTTTATCATAGGGTCTGCCATTGAGTCAACTGGCATGGTCTCGATTCCCCGGTTGTACTTGACAAGGAGTAGGGTCGCCTGTCAAACCTCGTGGGTTATATCCGGTTTCCCCCACTGCTAAAGACCCTACCATGTGTAAGTCCCGAAATTACTTTCGGTTTGTGTTGAGTGAACATTAAACCTCATCTCCCTCTTCCCTGCAGTGAAAGTGAATTAATGAAATAAAATTGAACCATGTGTTAGTCCCGAGATAGCCTGGTTTGTGTCTTTAAACTCTCTATCTGTATAGTGGTCAATGTTTATTTATATGTGCCTGGTGAGCATATGGGGCAAATCTGAGGTGGTGGGGGGGGGGGACTCGGAGGCCATTCAGATTTCAGTCAAATTGATCCATTATGAACCAAGAACTAAGGAATGAAAGTTCGGCTTAGCCTCAATCATCATAACTGAAGTCAGCATGACAAAACTAAAAGTCTCGCTTATCTATTGTTTTGATTTAATTATTATTGAGCGTTAGAAGAATATAGGTTTGTTATCCAGTCGATATCGGAGACTAGCCATGACATCGAGAGTTGATTATGGCCTGAATAAGTTAATTGATGTCTAATTGATAATTTAGATAAGATTTCAGACCCAAAGAAAGACCTGCTATTCTCAGATTTAGCTCTTGTATAATGTATGTTTAAAGTTGCCCATTCTCTGGTGGTTATGCTCGAAAAATGGAAATCCCCGCCCCCAAGTTGTAAGACCCCCCATCTACAAAAAAAGCACTCCCAGTTTGAACAAATTTAGTAAATGATAGTTGTATCATAATAAAAATAACTCTCAGTTACACATTTTATAAATGAAATGGGGTTTGATGCAGATGCGGTCCCACCCCCCTAAATAACAGTATAAAAAATAGATATGCGCCACAAATCACCACTGACACCCCGTTTTTGTCAATAATTTTCTCGGGATATCGCACGCCCCCACCCTAACAGGATTTCCTGGGTCCGCCTCTTGTTTGACGTCCTACTGTTGTGCCCCGACTGGGCTAATGAAGACAGGCAGTTGGAATACGATATAAGAGTTCGCCGCTGCCCGGGCAAAATATTTTTTTTCTCTTAGAGCAGAATAAAAGGATGTTGTCTGTTGAATACCGTTTTATTTCATTCCCAATCTCGCGTGTTTTTTCCGGTTTCCACCCACAGTCGAAATCCCCTACAGACAAGCAAATTATTGTAATACAATTAAATCATATTTTAGAAACAAACTGGCCTAGTGTGTCTAGCAGACTTTACTCCCCCCGCCCACGGTGACCCCCCCCCCCCTCTCTCCTCACCCTCCCTCCCCCTCCAATCCTAATAAGCTTAGGTTCTGTTATTAAGTCAAGATATTTTTGTTTGGCACCCAGCTTGCACGTGACTAGGAGTAATGTCGCACGTCCAACCTGGTGATTTGTTCTCGGTAACCACCAAAGATACGTACACGCAGGGAAATTATTGGGATAAAATTAAAGTATAATATATTAGTCCCGAAATTACCTAATCTGTGTTGAGTAGACTTTATCCCCCACCTTCCTGGAATTTAATTGTCTCCTAAATGTATTTACGAGGTAATCCTAAACACTTTGATTAATAATAAAGTCTCCATTGACTTCAGGCCATATTACTTATATTTATTATATTTATTATATTAATTTGTCATATAAAACGTACTTATAATGATAAAACCGACGGATTTATACAGAATGTCTGGAGGTTTTATATTTCTCTCTGTTTTACAACAAACTTGGGATTAAACAAGAAGAATACAACAGAATTATACCCGAAACTACCCAATCTCCCAAACAGAGTTGTCTTCCCTTGCAGTCCACACTAATCTCTGCTAACGGCTCAATTGACTACGCCACCAAGATTCTTGGTGAAGATAGACAATGATAAACAATACGATTTAAAACAAACTAAATGATAATATATGTAATACTATTATACCATATTGAAATAGAAATGGGGTAACAATTTCAAAATAACAATGTATATACAGATATTACAGGGAACAGTTTTGCGTAAGATTACGGGTGAAATGGTTGGAAATACGAACTTCGTATGTCGCCGTGCTAATTTTAGAATATAATAATATTTAATACACGTGGGTTTATTTATCAGTACTACGCGATCGACAGGCCCAACAATTAATTTAGAAATGTCTAGTTAATCCAAATTAAAGAATTCTCGATATATGTTTGAAATATGAGAGAAAAATCACTTTGCGGGATAAACATTTCGAATTCACTAAAAAAACACAAAATTATAAAATGTTTATAACGCTAAACATTTCGCTGACAGGCGCCATTTTTGACCAAGTAGTAAATCACGTGATCAATGACCTCCGGGTCAAACCTTTATAGTACGCGAGCCGACGGCAGAGTCGAATGCTGGATAGCGAGACTTGCGTGGAGAATGGAAACTACCGTCTGAGCTGAACGTATTTGTGTCATCTGTTAATAAGGAGGGATGGATGACCGAGCGGTTAGCATGTGCGCGTTGTATCATACGGTCTGTCAATAAGTCAAATGACGTGGTTTCGATTCCCTGGAGTAAGTTCACCTTACCAGCCTAGCGGGTTTTCTCCGGGTCCACCCACTCCTTAAGACCCCTAGACCTACTTCTGGAAATAAAATTGAACCATTGGTTTGTCCATAAATAACCTACTACCTAGTTTGTGTCAGTGGACGTTAATATCCCTCTCTCTCTCTCTCTCTCTCTCTCCCTCTCTCTTTTCCACATCTTGACATCAAAGGTTCATTCAAAAAAAGCCGATTTGATGATTTACCGGGAACTATTTTTTAGAGCACAGTGAATCGGCTGAATACGAGACATTACTGAAGAAACGCGAGTTTGAGTCGCCATGTTGGATCTTTGTGAAGCGACCGACGGAAGGCTACATGACTCCCGTGACATTCACAGGACAAGCTTATATCTTAGATCAAGATTGCTAACGGGTCTTTCATGTATTAGATATGTAATAGCCTTTACACTGACAAATGACTCGAGGTAATTAAGTTGGTGAGACAAGCTTACTTACCGTGAAAGATAAAAAATCTGAACTTATAAAGAAGGCTTCAGGGCCTTCATGACATTATGGAACAATACATGCTGTATTCTGTATCTTTTGATGCCGACAGTGTCTTAAAATCCACATTATATTATAGTCACATAACAAAACTTAATACGTTTATCTTGTATATTAAAACGGAAAATGACCTTTGGCAACGTCTTGAAACCTGTACAGACCACAATAATGTCATGATTAATACACGAGATGTCTTGAAGTGTCTTGAAACCTCTACAGACAACAATAATACCACGATCAACATGAGATGTCTGGTATTGGAGTGTCTTGAACAGTAACCATCATGTACTTTATTAAATATAAATTCGAGTTTTAAAATCGTTTCCTGCTTAACACGTGCGCACATTATCATAAGGTCTGGCATGGTCTTGATCCCCCGGTTGTACTTGAGAAGGAGTAGGATCACTTGTCCAACCTCGTGGGTTTCTCCGGTTTCCTTCCACTGCTAAAGACCCTACCATGTTTCAGTCCCGAAAAGACCAAGTTTGTGTTGAGTTAACATTAAACCTCATCTCCCTTTTCCCTGTAGTGAAAGTGAATTAATGAAATAAAATTGAACCATGTGTTAGTCCCGAGATAGCCTGATTTGTGTTTTAAACTCTTTCTCTGTATACTAGTCAGTGTTTATTTATATGTGCCTGGTGAGCATAGGGGGCCAATCTGAGGTGGTGGGATGGGGGAGGGACTCTGAAGCCATTCAGATTTCAGTCAAACTGATCCACTATGAACCAAGAACTAAGGAATGAAAGTTCGGCTTAGCCCCATCATCATAACTGAAGTCAGCATGACCAAACTAATAGTCTCGATTATCTATTGTTTTGATTTAATTATTATTGAGCGTTAGAAGAATATAGGTTTGTTATCCAGTCGATATCGGAGACTAGCCATGACATCGAGAGTTGATTATGGCCTGAATAAGTTAATTGATGTCTAATTGATAATTTAAATAAGATTTCAGACCCAAAGAAAGACCTGATATTCTCAGATTTAGCTCTTGTATAATGTATGTTTAAAGTTGACCATTCTCTGGTGGTTATGCTCGAAAAATGGAAATCCCCGCCCCCAAGTTGTAAGACCCCCCATCTACAAAAAAAAGCACTCCTAGTTTGAACAAATTTAGTAAATGATAGTTGTATCATAATAAAAATAACTCTCACTTACACATTTTATAAATGAAATGGGGTTTGACGCAGATGCGGGTCCAGGTGGGGGCCCTGGGGGCCCGGGCCCCCCTAAATAACAGTATAAAAAATAGATATGCGCCACAAATCACCACTGACACCCCGATTTTTTTTAAAACTTTCTCGGGATACCGCACGCCCCCCCCCCCCCTAACAGGATATCCTGGGCCCGCCTCTTGTTTGACGTCCTACTGTTGTGCCCCGACTGGGCTAATGAAGACAGGCAGTTGGAATACGATATAAGAGTTGGCCGTTGCGCCGCTGCCCGGGCAAAATATTTTTTTTCTCTTAGAGCAGAATAAAAGGATGTTGAATACCGTTTTATTTCATTCCCAATCTCGCGTGTTTTTTCCGGTTTCCACCCACAGTCGAAATCCCCTACAGACAAGCAAATTATTGTAATACAATTAAATCATATTTTAGAAACAAACTGGCCTAGTGTGTCTAGCAGACTTTACTCCCCCCGCCCACGGTGACCCTCCCCCCCCCTCTCTCTCTCTCTCTCTCTCTCTCCAATCCAAATAAGCCTAGGGTCTGTCTGTTATTTAGTCCAGTTATGTTGGTTTTGGCACCCCGCTTGCACGTGACTAGGAGTAATGTCGCACGTCCAACCTGGTGATTTGTTCTCGGTTTCCACCAAATTACGTACACGCAAGGAAATTATTGGGATAAATTTAAAGTATAATATATTAGTCCCGAAATGACCTAATTTGTGTTAAGTAGACTTTATCCCCCATCCCCCTGGAATTTAATTGTCTCCTAAATGTATTTACGAGGTAATCCTAAACACTTTGATTAATAAAGTATCCATTGACTTCAGGCCATATTACTTGTATTGTCATATAAAACGTACTTATAATGATAAAACCGACGAATTTATACAGAATGTCTGGAGGTTTTATATTTCTCTCTGTTTCACAACAAACTTGGGATTAAATAAGAAGAATACAACAGAATTATACCCGAAACTATCCAATCTCCCAAACAGAGTTGTCTTCCCTTGCAGTCCACGCTAATCTCTGCTAACGGCTCAATTGACTACGCCACCAAGATTCTTGGTGAAGATGGACAATGATAAACAATACGATTTAAAACAAACTAAATGATAATATATGTAATACTATTTTACCATATTGAAATAGAAATGGGGTAACAATTTCAAAATAACAATGTATATACAGATATTACAGGGAACACTTTTGCGTAAGATTACGGGTGAAATGGTTGGAAATACGAACTACGTATGTCGCCGTGCTCATTTTAGAATATAATAATATTTAATACACGTGGGTTTATTTATCAGTACTACGCGATCGACAGGCCCAACAATTGATTTAGAAATGTATACGTCTAGTTAATCCAAATTAAAGAATTCTTTATGTATGTTTGAAATATGAGAGAAAAATCACTTTGCGGGATAAACATTTCGAATTCACGTAAATCACGTGATCAATGACCTCCGGGTCAAACCTTTATAGTACGCGAGCCGACGGCAGAGTCGAATGCTGGATAGCGAGACTTGCGTGGAGAATGTAAACTACCGTCTGAACTTAACGTATTTGTGTCATCTGTTAATAAGGAGGGATGGATGACCGAGCGGTTAGCATGTGCGCGTTGTATCATACGGTCTGTCAATAAGTCAAATGGCGTGGTTTCGATTCCCTGGAGTAAGTTCACCTCACCAGCCTAGCGGGTTTTCTCCGGGTCCTCCCACTGCTAAAGACCCCTAGACCTACTTCTGGAAATAAAATTGAACCATTGGTTTGTCCATAAATAACTTACTACCTAGTTTGTGTCAGTGGACGTTAATATCTCTCTCTCTCTCTCTCTCTCTCTCTCTCTCCCTCTCTCTTTTCCACATCTTGACATCAAAGGTTCATTCAAAAATAGCCGATTTGATGATTTACCGGGAACTATTTTTTAGAGCACAGTGAATCGGCTGAATACGAGACATTACTGAAGAAACGCGAGTTTGAGTCGCCATGTTGGATCTTTGTGAAGCGACCGACGGAAGTCTACATCCCGTGACATTCCCAGGATAACCTTATATCTGTGAATCTGAGACCGAGATTGCTAACGGGTCTTTCATGTATTAGATATTGAATAGTCTTTATACTTACAAATGACTCGAGGTAATTAAGTTGGTGAGACAAGCTTACTTACCGTGTAAGACCAAAAATCTGAACTTATAAAGAAGGCTTCAGGGCCTTCATGGCATTATGGAACAATACATGCTGTATTCTCTATCTTTTGATGCCGCCAGTGTCTTTAAATCCACACCATATTATAGTCGCATAACAAAACCCAATACGTTTGTCTTGTAAATTAAAACGGAAAATGACCCTTGGCAACATCTTGAAACAACCTGTACAGACCACAATAATGTCACGAATAATACACGAGATGCCTGGTATTAAAGTGTCTTGAACAGTAACTATCATGTATTTTTTTAAAATATAAATTCGAGTTTTAAAATCGTTTCCTGCCCCCCCCCCCCTAAATAACAGTATAAAAAATAGATATGCGCCACAAATCACTACTGACACCCCGACGATTTTTTCAACAGGATTTCCTGGGTCCGCCTCTGCCTGCTTGGAACAAAGACATATTTCCCCCTTTCTATTAATATTGATATCAAGGTTATTGTTAACTAACCATTGTTCTATATTTACACATATTCCTGAAACAATAACCCGAGAAATCCATCCCTGGCATTAGCTCTTACACGATGTTCTATACTTAAAAGTTATACGGAAGTATTGTTCTAGATCGTTTCCTGCTTATTGAACAGTAACAGATTCTTTCTCTCCGTTAATTAAATAATGTTCTGTATTTCAAACCCTATTGTGGTCCTAATTATTACATTATTTCAATGGTACCTGGAATGATGTTCTATACTTAAAGATTTGTACGGATGTACTGATGAAGTAGAGAGAGAAAGAGAGAGCGGGAGAGAGAGAGAGAGAAAGGGGGGAGGGAGAGATATTTTCTGTAAAACGTGCAATTTTCAGCAAACCTAGAAGGCGTTGTCACAAACTCCGGAAAGTCACGTGTTTACCAATGGAAGGCGTGACTATTGTTTCCCTCGAGACACAGAGACGACATAATTCAGATGAACTACAAGAGATTAAAATATCGTTGATATTGAAAACATAAACAAGTAATAAATTCAATAATACAGGAACAGAAACCTCATTTAATGTTTTATATTCGTCAATTAGCACCTGATATAATAGTCTTGTTTATACCAGTTCTATCATAGTCTTGTTTATACCAGTTCTAAAATAGTCTTGTTTATCACAGTTAATATATTGTATTGTTATATTGAAGGATAAATAAAGTAGCCTAATAATAACTTGTATAAGATATTGTTAAAACCTGATAGATATCTCGGTTTATAATCGCCTGTAATTAAGATACACGTAATAAATGAACGGCCGTGTACATTATCAGATCATTCTCTACTAAATATAGCCTGTTGAATAGAGAGAGAGAGGGTGGAGAGAGAGATAGAGATAGAGAGAGAGACTGACGATCAATGGTTTCCATATAAATCTCCTATGTAATTGACTCCAATTGATATTTTTCGTCGCCAAAACCCATATATGAGAGAGAGAGAGAGAGAGAGGGGGGGGGGTAGAAGGGGTGAGGGTTAAGGTCCACTCGACAAAAACTAGGTCAGTTCTCTGGCTTCTCGTTACAGTCACATAACTATAATTCTCAAAGAAATCTATTTGTTTCCTGTAAAACAACTCAATGTTTAAATTCCACTGTCAAATAACTTGAGTGATCTCTTACAATTATATATTCCTACAAGGACCTAAAAATCTATAGATAAGAAACTCCTTTTGGTACCTTAGTCTAAAACAGTCTGTTTTGGACAAAGGACATTCTCCTACTCAGCCGTAACAGATTGGAACGATCTGCCACAGGGAATAACGAACTCTCCAGATATTGCTGTGTTTAGATCCAGACTTAAAATCTTTTAATTTAAGAAGGCATTCACTTTATGACAGCTGTGATCATTTTTGGACTGCGCTTTGAGGATGCTTATGCGTGGATATTGCGCAATATAAATATACTATTATTATTATAATGAACAACCTTTTTCTGTAGTAATTAGTTGCATTGGTCTACATTGATATTATCGTTCAATGGTTGCTTTAGGCTAATTCCAATCACAAAACACCCAGATATTGTTTTCAATCTCAACAATCTATTAGTTGTTGATTTAGACTGCAGGGGGGTTGGGATGGCTTAGTGGTCTAGAGTGCCGCGCTTCGTCCTCTAGCTGACCGGTCACCTCTGGCTTGCGGCTGTGGTTTCGAGCCGTGGTGTGAGCGTATGTGGCATGGAGATAGGGGCGCCTTCTCAACCTCGTAGGTTTCTGCCGGGCACTCCGGTTTCCTCCCAATTAAACCATATGTTAGTCCCGAAATGACCTAGAGTGGACGTTAAACCCCATTTCTCTCTCTCTCTTTATCCTTCAGATTAATTCGAGGCATAACATATTGGCCTAATTCATACCTGTCTTAGGGTGATTATATTTTACGGCACACAAAAAGCGGGATAGATTTCAAGGTTGATTAGATACAAAAATAAATAATTAAAATTGCTAAAAAAAAACCCCAAGATTTTTTACTTGGCTATAAATGTGATAGAATACAATAGCAGCCGTGGGCCTAAAGATAATGGTAAATGTAACATACTTTGTTGAACTCCTGGGATTTAAACATGAAATTATAAAACTAAGCCTGCAAGCTGAATTAAACATTGATTAAGTGTGTTAAAGTCTCTAAAAGAAAGCAATTATCTGGGGTGATGCTTACATTTTGATGACATAAGCAACATAAGATCACTAATACGATTGTCTTGGATATGAATGACCTTCACTGCGCATTCAGTGTGGCGATTTTCATTTAGAATTCAATCCGAATAAACTGTAATGTTACGCACCGCTTTTAATCCGGGAAAAACCGATCCGAATTCCGAAGACCGGTATCCTGAATTCGCATTGGATGCGCATGCAGTATGAACGCAGCCTTAGAGTCGTTGATTAATAAATGCCAAACACGTTTTGCCTAAATAGCTAGCTAACGCAATTCCTCTGTAATTATTAACATTATTAATGCCCCCCCCCCCCTTCTTATACATAGGTATTAAATATGACTGTCCATTTGTCCGGAAAATGTCCAGCCGAGAGAATGAGATTAAAGAACCTCAATACTTGAGGAATACTTAATCATTTCATTAATTATCAAGTCTAGTCTACTGGATTTGTTGTTGTTGTTAGTTGATCGGAAGTATGTTAAATGAAGTATTTCTTTAAATATGGAATGTTAAACTAGAAAATAATCGACGGTACTACAATCCTTATAGTGATGGCATGTCGGAGAACCCAAAACATCACCTAAAGTTCGACCATTGAAAATACACAAGTCCGTATTAGTACACATATTAATTAGATCTTTCCCAAAGGTATTACGAATTGTATCATTGCGGTTTCGTTTGATTGGTATATTATCAATGGTTCAATTTATTTCAATAATTCGCTCGCGCGTAGGGTTCTTTTGCAGCGGAACGAGGACCCGGAGAAACCCTACTAGGCTGGACACTACTACTTCTTGTCACGTACAAGCGGGAAAATCGAAACCACGCCGCTTGACTCAATGACATGGCTTATGATGCAACGCGCAGGCCATTCGTTTTAATGTGTTACTTTAAACTGACAATATCCAGCTCCTTGCCGCGTACAACCGGGGAATCAAAACCACACAAGTTGACTCAATGCCAGATCTTATGACACAGCACACACGTGCTAACCATCCAGCCACCCAACCAACCCAACTCCCCGATATATTGCGCCATTCTGCTTCTGTAATAATTCATTCTAATCAAATCTTCAATTCCAATACTTGTGAATGAATCGTGAATATAAATGTATTTGATGACAACGGAACGTGAGGATATTGAACTTAATTGGGATATGTCTGGTTGCCAAGGTGTAACGTAAGGATATTAAACTTAATAGGGATATGTCTGGTTGTCAAGGTGTAACGTAAGGATATATAACCCAATAGGGATATGTCTGGTTGTCAAGGTGTAACGTAAGGATATTAAACCCAATAGGGATATGTCTGGTTGTCGGATTGTCTGGTTGTCGGAAACTCTTTATCTTGGTACTAAGCCTTAAGACGGAAATACCCGGATATAACAAGAAGTGGTAAGTAGAGTTATCCTAAAGATAGGTTTACGTCATCAGGAAATTAAAAGTTCTGACTCTATTCCAATATAATAAATAATTACTCGTCAGTCAGGTTTAATCTATTCAAGCCCTACTGTGCTGCTCCTATACTGGGAGAGTGAAGATGGGCATATCAAACAGTGTGCTATGGGGGACATTTTACCCGGCAGTGGCATATGGGGCGTCGTTTGTAAAATAATGATTTATTCTTTTTTATAGCAAAAAAACATTAGATTTAACTCCGAGAAATATATTTAGATAAATATATAATTATTTAGTTAAATATATAAATATTTAGCTAATTATATATTATTTAGATAATTATATAAATGTTTAACTAAATATTTTAACATTTAACCAAAGATATATTTAGCTAAATATTTATATATCATCAAATCTCTTGTTTTGGTCTTAATATTAAATGCTATATATTAAATGGGAAAATAGAGACAAATCAAGAAATATCTACATATATTATGTTAAATATTGAGTTTTTGTTGTATTTTTAGTTTAAATATTAAAAAAGGAAAAATTTGCACAAATTGTCGAGATTAATTATATATATAAATTTAAATTAAATCTAGTATTTTGCTATATAAAAAGCTAAAAAATAATTTACAAACGGCACCACACAGCGGCACTATTGCCTTATCTTAGTTTACTCTACACAAACTGGACTAACATATGGTTCAATTTTAACTCTCTGGCGCGCTAGGATCTATAGCAGTGGCAGGAAACCTGAAAAAACTAACGGGATTCAACAGGCAACCCAACTCCTTGACACTTTAAAACGGGGAATCGAAACCACCCCCATTGACTCAAGTTTCTCAGGTTTCTCCTGCACTTACTATTAGAGTAGAGTTTTAGCTCTTCGTACTGCAGAATGTTCTCGTTGTCAGGCTTTGCTCCTGTTTGCTCACTACATGTACACTTATTATTTTAGCGTTTTCCGAGATTCTGTCCGGATTATCGACCTTGTTGTTAAAATTCTTTGACGTTCTAACACCTGACGTCAACTGGCAGACTATCGCCATTGAAGAGAAGACCACTGTCGAGATTGGTTGCATTATTTTTGTCTTTTTATGTAAATCATTTTAGTGAAGCCTGTACCATAACAGGCCCGGGACTGTACAGCGCAGTGGACGCTTACGGTTGGCCCGCGGATCCATTTACTTGATTTGATAATTGTTTTTTTTTGCAATGTCTATTTTCTGTCTTGTCCGCAGGTTCATCTTGTAGATTTTTGTTTTGCGTGTGGTGCGGTCCTCCTGCACTTACTATTTGAGTTGAGATGTTTTTATAGAATAACCCCTCCTTGTAGCTCGAGTTTTCATAGAATAGTATCCTTGCAGCTTCATCCCGTATTCACAATAGCTGATTGAAAATGATTAAAGGAGCTGAATATGGAACTCTTGAATTAACCTAATAAAGGCATATTAATAAAAGTAACAAAACGTTACTTTATCCATTTACCTCAACGTTGTTAACTTCTATAATTATTTCATAACAAAAGAATACGACGAGGTTAAGAGTGAGAGAGAGAAATGCGGTCAAACACCCGCTCGACACAATTTCGCTTGGCCATTACGGGACGAAAACATGGTTTTATTTTATTACAATAATTCGCCATTTAATTCATTCGCTAGCATTGGAATGAAGCCGGAGGACCTAGAAAAAATACACAAGGTTAGACAGGCGATCCGGCTTCTTGTCACGTACAAGCGGATAATCTAAACCATTTCACTTGATGTAACGAGTTCACCAGCTCTAATTAGCCAGTCTATCATCCAATAAAATTAAAGTCCCATCTTGTCAGAATAAAATTTCAATTAAAGCCGCGATGTCATGCCTGAATAAAGATTATATATAACTCTTTCGGTCTGTAACGGCGACTTCTTGCTATGCACGGTTCCCAGAAGGTCTACTGTTCTTGGCGTGATATGCACGGAACTGAGGGTACACCACAAGAAACATCAACGCTGATTGATTAATCAATGTCTGACGTGACCTTCCAGTACAACTGGTCAACTCTTCATGTAGTGTAGGCAATAGATGTGTATATTTATCAGATTGATCAATTAATTCAAATTAATTGTCATGCTTTTATAATATCGCAAAACATCGGTTTATTTGTATAGGTTTATCAACGTGGTGTCCCCTTGTCGGTGGTGTGGGAGGGCCTGTCAAGGGCAATTGCCTAGTCGTTCGGATGGGGCGAAAAAAACGAGGCCCCGTGTATGCACATCAACGATCCCTTGGCAGTTGAAAGAGTTCCGCTGTCCAGGCCAAATGTCCCTCATAGCACACTGTCTTCATTAGCTCAGTCGGAGCAGAACAGTTTGATGTTAATCTCCATTTCATCTCATGTATTTGAAGTTGTTGACTTTCGATACAATCATATCTCAATATATATTACAATTATCATTTAGGGAATTCCCCCTTATTAAATAGAGAATTCCCCCCTTATTAAATAGGGAATTACCCGTCGTTAAATATCCCAACAACACGTTATGGCTGAAAATTAACCCTTTAAGATTCTGAGACAATTATTTTGGGAATCGTTAACAGCATTGTGTCATTTAATTCATTCGTTAAGAACGACAATGGCAAGCGTTTCCTTAACATAGATATATCACCAAAACAATTCACCCGGCCAGTTATGATTTAATTCATACGTTAAGAACGTCAATAGCAAGACTTTTTCAAACACCGATATATCACCCATTCAATTCGCCAACCATTCTTCAATAGTCGTGTTTCATTTGACAAGACGTATACGCCCAGAAGCCTTTATTGTATACATAAAACTGTCAGACCACAAACTGGTCGGAAACAACCGAAGGAATTGGTAACGCCATTACTAGGAAATAAATTCCTGACAAAACTTATTATAAAGATTTCCATTTGGTGAAATACTTGGTTTTATCTAAATGTGAAAGCTATGGTGATATAAATGTTTAAAGGTCTATTATATGATAGTTGTTGTTTTTATTGAACGGTTGAACATAAAACTCACACTTTTATATAAATAGATTTTATGTGTCTATGTTTTCAAACAGTTTCCATCGTTTCCATACGGCTATTTGGACAGTAATGGGACATATAACTCCAACAGGAATATTAAAATAAATGTAATAATAGGCCATTTATCTATTTTGATTCATAACAAAGGGCTTTTTTATGAATTTTAAATGCATTAATTATTAGCATAGTTTGCTTCTTAACCGAAGTCAGATATAGCAAAAAGGAATTCCGGATATGTGTCTATGTTTTCAAATAGTCCCATCGTTTCCATACACACATTATGAAAGAGAGAGAGAGAGAGAGAGAGAGAGAGAGAGATCGTAACCATACATACATGGTGTTTTACAAACATGTTCCAGAGTACGGGTTGTGCTTTAGTTACCAACAGGGTTATGCCAATAATATATAGCAAAGTTACCACGTCTGGCGATACTCGCTGTCAGCTCAGATTAAGTTGTTTGTCTACAGTTAGCTCCATTTGAGAGAGGTCATTTCGGGACAAAGATATGGTTTAATTTTATTTCAATAATTCGCTTGCGCGTAGGGGTCTTTAGCAGTGGGAGGAAACCGGAGTCTTCGGAGGAAACCCACGAGGTTGAGGAGGCGCCCCTATCTCCATGCCAGGGCTCGAAACCACAGCCGCAAGCCAGAGATGACCGGTGAGCTAGAGGTCGAAGCACGGCACTCTAGACCACTAGGCCATCCCAACCCCCCGTAACGATGAAGACATGGCATGCGACCATTGCCAATACAGCCCGGTTTTCACTAAAAAGTAGGACGTTAAACCCCATTCCATCTCGTTCTCCTTTTTGTTTGATTATCGGTTACAATCCCTCTTATAGTTTGTGACATTTATTACATTTTCCTCATCGAGTATTACCGCCGATACAGCTTATTTCCTTTCTAGCTTGAAGCGGGGACAAGAAAGAGGTTTTAACGGATGTACTTACCTCCTTTGTCGTCTGAAATCATCATGTATTATGGTGCTTTAAGGTAGGTTTACACTATCGGTACTAAAGGTAGGTTTACACTATGGGTACTATGGCGATTAAACGTAGGGTTACAATATCACTATCTGTACTATGGCGATTAAAGGTAGGTTTACACTATCTGTACTATGATGATTAAACGTAGGTTTACACTATCTGTACTATGGCGATTAAAGGTAGGTTAACACTATCTGTACTACATAGCGCTATGAGGGATATTTTGCCCGGGCAGTGGCGCTACGGCCTACTCTTAAATCGAACTCCAACTGCTAAGGGATATTTTACGTGCACACCAATGTGTATACGGGACCTCGGTTTTTCGGTCCATCCAAACGACTAGACAGCTGTCCTTGCCAGGCCCCGCTTCCTGCATCACTGACAAGGGGAATCCACGCCGGAAAATATGGATGAGCTTCTCTACCGATGCAGGGATCGAACACCTGATCTCAAGGCTAGCGAGCCAGCGTCTTACCCACTTAGCCATGTGATCCCCCGTCCCTAACCAGTAGGTACGACGAAACTAGGTATTGGCAAAATTCCCCACATATCAGACTTCTTGGCGTTCACTCGTCTTCATTATCCCGAATGGTAAAGAAAATCGACGGTTAAATCAGGCCAACCTCTGCACGACTTGAATACGATCCACGGTGGTCTAAGTCATGGGCGCAGATCCCGGTGGGGACACCGGAACGCGTCCCCACCAATATTTTTAGTGGTGGGGACATGATATACTGTGTCCCTACCACTTATTTCCGATGTTTTGCTTACTGTTTATTTTTTTATAAATTGAAATGATTCCAGCGCTTTTATTGACATTTCAGAAAGTGTTGGTCCCAGGCACTTGAGGCCAGGGTCCATAAAGTTGTACAGCTGCACTGGTGGCCGATTTTCATTTAACAGGGAACATGTGATAATTCATATTATAACAGTAAATAATTAAAATATTCCGTAGGGATTACATTAATATGTATATTATGTAGGTTTGCATATCTGATACGCTGGATACTGAAGGGCTAAAACGTGTTGCCAATTTCCGTATTACACGATAGACTTTATCTTTTAATATAAACAATTGGTATATTATTTTACAGGTATACAAATTGTTTCTGTTTTATTCAATAAACAATTTATTGCCAATTCGCGTGGAGAGATATGGTGTTAAATGTGTTACAAATGAACAATTGATATATTAATCTAGCTTTTTACAGCTACAAGAACATTTATGTTTACTCGAAAATTCTAATAAACAATTTGAAAGGAGAGTGATACAGCTGGTAGACCATAATTAAATGTTGTTGACATTGAAAACACGACTTATTGGTTAATTCAAATCATCAACATTGCAGTTGCTATATTACCGTGAAAAGATGGACTTTCGATATTCAATATTTAAGGCAATTGAACATTTTAAATTGGCACCCGATTCGTGTGCCAGAATGCTTTTGTATGAAACCATTCGATGAACAAGGCTAAACATATCCTATGTAGGAGAATACTCAGTGCCCAGATAAGGCATGGGTCTGGTGGGCCCAGGCCCAGGGTCCCGCGGTTCATGTCAAAAAGACGAAAGTTTCATGGTAATCGATCTAGCGGCGCGAGGGTGGAGCCTGGGCTACCCTGCAACCTTCTGTGTGAAGTTCCACTTTGTGATTGGTCTAGACTTCTAGTGGAAACTGGCTAAGTCTGCATTGGTCATGGGCCCTTGCATCAACAGTGAAAAACGGACATATTTTGGCTAATGTCTGTCAGTATGATTGTTCGATTTAGTTGGTACAACAGAACTATAATGTTTAGGACCCTGTAACATTGGCACCTTCTGTCGTTACCTTGGTAACACCCCGCTTAATCTACGACTGTCGAAAATGAATTGGATGTTGGCTCCTGAAATTTTAAAACTATAGTTTGTGTTGACTTGGCGTCACCCCCCCTCTCTCTCTCTCTCTCTCTCTCTCTCTCTCTCTCATTTTCTTATCAGTATTACATAGTATTTTAAACTCGGTTTTATTTTAATGTTCTTATCAATTTTATTGTCATGACAAATTAATTTTTCATCACGTCAAATTAATTTTTTGTATATTGCAACTTTTAATTTTAGTTTAATGTTAGCGTTAAAGCAGTTTTCTTTTCACGATAAATTGATTTATTCATGTACATTGAAACGGCTCTTGTCATTTAAATTAATTTTCTCTTCACGTTAAATTTAGTTTTTTTTATTGATATTTATTTTGATAGGCGAGGATACATACATATTGTAGCGTTTTACAATAACTGCAACAAGTCGAATAAATTATAAAATGATAATATGACATATAAAATGAAATATAAAGTGACAGCCAATTACACTATAAATTTACAAACAAATAAAATGACAAATAATATAATAAAAATATATCACAGACTAATTAGCTAATTAAAAGCTATTTTAAAAGATTGGTCTTAAGCAGAAGTTTAAAATGGGGTGGGATTACCACAATTACTCGACTATTGCGATTGTAGCACGAATCGTTCCTTAACAAATCTTGATACTAATGAACTTATTAAATCTATCATATATTTCGACATGAATTGAATATGTGGTTTATTAGTGAGAGAGATAAAAACAACGGGGTATGGCGTCCACTCGACACAAACTAGGTCATTTCTGGGCTGACACCTGGTTCAATTTCATTTTGATAATTCGCTTGCACGTAGGGGTCTTTAACAGTGGAGGAAACCCGAAGGACCCGGATAAACCCAACGAGGTTGTACACGTACAACCGGGGAATAGATATCACGCCATTTGCCTCAATGACAGACATTACGATATAGCGCGCTTGCGCTAACAATCCGTCCATCAAACCACCGGGCCAAATCACAAACAGGAAGGGAGGGAAA
Source organism: Patella pellucida (assembly GCA_917208275.1). NCBI lineage: Eukaryota > Metazoa > Mollusca > Gastropoda > Patellidae > Patella > Patella pellucida. Next base: position 5,781,298 of record OU795037.1, read on the forward strand.
TGGGGTTTAACGTCGACTCGACACAAACTAGATAATTTTGCGCGTGGGGGCCTTTAGCAGTGGGAGGAAACCTGAGTGCCCGGAGGAAACCCACGAGGTTGAGAAGGTGCCCCTATTTCCATGTCACATACGCTCAAACTAGGGCTTGAAACCACAGCAGCAAGCCAGAGGTGACCGGCCAATTAGAGGTCGAAGCGCGGCACTCTAGACCACTAGGCCATCCCAATCCCCCAAATCACAAACAAGACCAACTTTTTTCACTAAAGGTAAATTGACTGGTACTATCTTTTTTTAACTGGATAATGTTATAAGAATATAGAACCGTCATCACCCTTTCAGTGCTGTTTGTTTCTTCAATTAAATATTTAACCCTCTTCTGCGTATACAAGGGGTATTTTGGAACCCCACCACCATCCGGGCATATCCTTAACATTTGTGGGGAACTGGGCCCGAGTTCACAAAGAAAAAAAAATCTCAGTCAATATTTCTGCTCAAAGTTGAGAATATTCTCAAGTTGAGAACATTCTCAATTTTGGTGTTCACAAAAGCAGTTGAGCAAATTCTCAGCTTGAGTATTCTGTTTAACGGAGTCATCGATTACGTCATGTTATTTGTTTTCAATGCTACAAGCGACTGGGGTCAGCTCTATCTATTAGCCAATGAAATCACTAGGAATAAAATCTATTTTTAGATAAGAAATGAATGGAATTGTAGTAATAACTATATGATTATCATTTTTACTTTATTTCCACTTGTAATTGAACAAATATGTATGAACAAACCGAGTGAATTATTGTTTTTATTCAATGAAAACTCGACTGAAGATGCTGCTTATAATTGGGTCAAATGAACAAGCTCCTATCACTATCATCTTTTTTTTAGTCTTTGTATTATAATATAATTATTTTTTTTCACGAATGGCAGGATGGTAGAAATGCTTCTACAGCCTTATCCTTTACCCTTCTTAAATAGAGTTATTATTATTATGACATTCGCTGTAACGAAAAATGTAAACAAACACATTCCAACGTCGTCTGTTACGCTTGTCACAAACTAAAAATGGAAGGCGGTGGCAGGAAGAGGGCCGCTAATTAATCAAACGCAGAGGAGAGGAGATGATTCTAATAGAAGAATATATAGGGAAGCTACTTTATTTGGTAAAATAAAGGGATGTGGTGCCTTGGGGAAAATTTCCAAAATGAAAGAAAATAGGTGTCGTAAGTTTAGCTTAGGCATATTTATTAATAGACTTATCCCTAAATCTTTAGCCTACAGGTAGGCCTACTATCTTATTCACACAAATCAAATCAATATTAAAATTTCAACAAGTTTAATCTTTATTAATAGTGATACTTAGTAATATAAAATACTAATAATATCGTGATATTAGATAAATACCACATTCACACGAATCACGGTCAAAATAGGCCTATAAGTAGGCCTATAAATTAAATTACAAATTCTAACTAAATCTACCATTTAAATATTGTTTACTATTTCAGTCAATTTATAACAAAAAAGAGGGGCATTGGAAAATTAAAAAAGAAGTATCATAACTATAACATAAACAAAGAAGTAGGGCCTATGTCTAACTAAGTAATAACATTGTGTGTAAGATTTAAATAAGGAACTGACAGTTAAAAAACTAATTTTAATCTATATAAAAAAAACCAAAGCTTGAATGTTATGAAATTAATGCCGTTTTAAAAATCATAAATACTTTATTTATAAAAAATTGTACTATTAGTATTAGCATAGACCTACTATTAATAAAATATCTGTAAAAATTTTAGACTTAAGTACGCTTAGCAGCTTTCTCAAATATTTGAGAACTTTCTCAACTTTGAGAACAAAAATGTTCTCAAATTGTTTTGTGAACTCCATTTATTCTGAGAACGTTTGATTTGAGACAATTCTCAAAGTTGAGCATAGATTTGTACTTAAGTATGCTTTGTGAACTCGGGCCCCGGTTTAAAAATATCTGTAAAAATTTTAGACTTAAGTACGCTTAGCAGCTTTCTCAAATATTTGAGAACTTTCTCAACTTTGAGAACAAAAATGTTCTCAAATTGTTTTGTGAACTCCATTTATTCTGAGAACGTTTGATTTGAGACAATTCTCAAAGTTGAGCATAGATTTGTACTTAAGTATGCTTTGTGAACTCGGGCCCCGGTTTATAATTGTCTAGCGAGAATTTTATACATTGTCAGTCACAGCTTCTTTATGTCATTCGACAAGAAACCACGAGTATTACATTATCTGGCAAAATAAACATTTTACCATTGGTACATGAATCGTGTAGCATATGCGTTTCAGCCCCATTTGTAACAAGGGACTCCAAGAAAGAGGCTAGACCTATTCCACAAATAATGTCAAACGATGATGTCATATTGCTGGAGATGGGTGGACCTTTTACAGTTTTTTGAATGTTTGTTACAAAATGATGTCTAAATATGCATTCTCGGTGATTTTGAGGAGGTTTTACCAATAACAAAATAGTTCAGAGAGAATATTTTTAAAAAATAAACACTTTATTGATTGATTTTTGTCGATTAAAATATCTAAAACTAAAGAACAGAACAATCATATCCACTCTGTCCGTTTCCTTTCCCTTTGTCTTCTTTCTGGACGGCCCATGGACTGTCCCCACCACTATGTTTTGGCGATCTGCGCCCCTGGGTGGAGGTCGCGTGTTCGACCCCTGCCTTGGCCGGGTAAGTTCATCCAGTGGTTTCATGTTCTTAGCGGTGCAGGACGGAGGGCCTGACAAGGACAGTTGGAATTCGATATAATAGTAGGTCATAGTGCCTTCATTTCATTTTACGACTTAAATAGTTTAAACCTCACTGACGGGTAATTATTTATTATATTGGAATAGAGTCAGAACTTTTAATTTCCTGATGACGTAAACCTATCTTTAGGATAACTCTACTTACCACTTCTGGTTATATCCGGGTATTTCTTGTTACATCCGGGTATTATCGTCCTGAGGCTTAGTAGGCAGGTAATGAGTTTCCGACAACCACAAATATATTTATATTGCCGATTCATTTATTGGTATTGGAATTGATGATTTGATTAGAATGAATTATTACAAAAGCTGGGTTGGGTTGGTTGACTGGATGGTTAGCACGTGCGCGATGTATCATAAGGTTTGTCTTTGAGTCAACTGGCGTGGTTTTGATTCTCTGGATGTACGTGACGAAGAAGAGTAAGGTCGCTTATCCAACCTCGCGGGTTTTCTCCGTGTCCTCCGGTTTCCTGCCATTGCTAAAGGTTCCTGCGCGTGGGCAAATTATTGAGATAAAATTGAATCATATTATTTTAGTCCCATATTCTCTCTCTCTCTCTCTCTCTCTCTCTCTCTCTCTGACTGAGCTAATCATTAATCAAGACGGACATACGTCATACACCACTGTCAATGGTGAACTTTCTAGGTCAACACAGGGATTAAACACAGGATCCCCTGGTTAGCGGGGTAACATCCCTTTTTCATTTTTAAAAATTTAGATCCAGTTATATACATTCAAATGAGTTTGTACCGTTATAAGTCAATTATATCACAGAATGAATATAACTGATATGAGAGAGAGAGAGACAGACAGAGACAGGGAGAGTGAGTCAGAGAGAGAGAGACGCAGAGATAAATTGGGTTTAACGTCCACTCAACACAACTAGGTCATTTCGGGACTAACAAATCGTTTAATTTTATTTCAATAATTTGCTTGCGCGTAGGGGTCTTTAGCAGTGGGAGGAAACCCACGAGGTTGAGAAGGCGCCCCTATCTCCATGCCAAATACGCTCACACCAGGGCTCTAAACCACAGGCGCAAGCCAGAGGTGGCCGGCCAGCTATAACCCCCCTATAAACGACATGACTGTAAGTCGCGAGCCATCGTCCTACCCACCGAACCACCACGACCCCCTCAGTGTAAGGACAATAACATGATGTAAACAATTAATATCAGATCATTACCCCCTTTCATTTTAATGATTCGTCTAACAAATCTCTTTGTATATTTTATGAAATATGATTGCAATAATTAGGAGGGTTGGTTATGTTTATGACTCGGTTGGTAATAATTATATCGCCATGAAATATGATTGCAATAATTACGTATACGTCGGTTAATTATGTTCTAATCGTTACAACTCGGTTGGTAATAATTATATCGACATCATCTTCCTTTGAGGTTACCTGTAATAGACATCCCAGATCCGTCTTTTTTAATAATCAGCCATTCCCCCCTCCCCGCCCCCATACCGACTGATGAGTCTAAACCTAAGTAAATTTAATGTAAATTATATCCAAATCTTTTGTAGTCATATTATCATTATAATTGAATGGTTTTTCTTTAGTCGAGTAGAAAGGAAATTTTTTTAAAGTAAATTGATCTTCGATGGAGATTTTCCGTTTTACTTCCTGCACGATTTGTAAAAAAAACTCTATTAGTTCTGAAAATCGGGTGTTTGTATTTTTACGAAGGTTGAAATAGACTTCCCGTGGTTTTTGTGGTGATGTAAGATAGCCATTAATTCTTATTATTTATGATGGGGTGAATTAGTCATTAATTCTTATTCTTATGTCAAGAATTCGATAATTAGTACCCGGGAACGATCGGCCTACGCTCGAGACAATAAAGCGGCTGATGATACCACTGTCATCTCAGGCTGTTTGTCTGCAGTTAGCTTCGCTTGACACAGAGAGAGAGAGAGAGAGAGAGAGAGAGAGCAAGAGAGAGAGAGAGAGAGCGAGAGAGGGCTGAACAGCCACTCGACATAAACTAGGTATTTTCGGGACTGACACATGGTTCAATTTTATTTCCATAATTCGCTTTCTCCTTGGGGTTTTAGCAGTGGAAATAAAGCGGAGGATCCAGAGAAAAAATCCACGAAGTTGGACAGGTTATCCTATTTCTTGTGAGGTAAAACCGGGGTTGCTATTTTAGATGCGGAGTCCGGTGTAGTAATTTTCATTCGCATTTCTCTTAAAATTGATATTATGGCGAAAACAATGTTTAAAGTCAAACATCTCGACCATTTTTAGACAAAAAGAGATAAATTTAAATGTCACATAACTATTTAAAGGTTACTCGATACAGAATTAAAATTGATGCGTATTAGTCGTGTTTTTGTTTGTTTTTTTTTTACCAAAGTGACCCATTTACCCAGAGAGGGTAAATTGGTTGATTGTAATCTTATGATAAAACTTACTACCGGCACTATTTACTCATCAAACGTGTTGTTTTACCTATTTTCTTATGTAGCTGAGGAGGGGAGGGAGGCGCAATATTAAGTTCAATAAAACCCAACAAGAATAAACTGTGTCATCGTTGAAAAGTTTCCAGAAACTCTTACAACGTATCTTTTTCAAGAACATTCTCTAAATAATTTGAATCAAGACGCCCTGAAGCTGCGTATGAACGCAATTTTGATTAAAACACAGATCCAATTTCGTTTCGTTTTTTATAGTTCAAAATTTCGTTTTTACTTGTCTTTACTACTCTTAGGCTCAGACTAGCAATTATTTGCCCATCGACTTCAATGTGAAATGGCTGTAACATCACCCGCTGTAGTTTTTTACTTAACATTCGTTTGGTTCAAATAGTTTGAGTCAATCTCCTTATCATAATTTTGTAGGGGGTTGGCCGTTTAGATTTTTTTGCTACAGGGATATGATGTTGACGGGGGTTTAAAAAATCTCACTTCCGACACAATGATTGTTTTGCAGAAAGACACTTTACATCCCTACCCCCCCCCCCCTACCTTACTGTGATATCATCAGTATTACACAAGACTGCTTTGAAATTACAAATTTGATCCCTTCTCTCCAATTCTAGACCCCTAAATCACCCCAAAAATGCAGGAGAAGGGGAAAAACCTCCTCATCATAATTGTGTAGGGGGTTGATCGTTTAGATTTTTTGCAACCCCAAAAATGCGGGAGAAGGGGAGAATAAAATAAAGGGAAAAATGGTCTATTAATTACTCGCGATACATTCGTGAAATAAGGGGAAATAATTACTAGACTTCGTCCACATGGATCTGGAAGAGTTGTTTTTGAACTCGTGTTCTGCTTGAAATGAGGGGTCAGCCAACCAAATGGTCTGTCGAGGTCGAGTGTTTGACATTTTTTGCGGGGAACTGTGGGTAGACATTAACAGCGATAGAAATCAAAACAAAGCAAAAGTAGAAGGAGGTCGCTAATTGGTTAATCGAATGACTGACGTTATCGGGTCAAATGTCGCTTGCTTGGTACCTGACGTCATAGAACTTGAACTCCAACTATATATCGAAAGTATAAAAAGTATTTTAATTAGATTGCTTTTTAGCGGGAACACTCATATGGAAGACCAAACGGCTCTTTATTCAATGTTGTTAGTCCTTAATTCTTATTTCTTCATTTGTTGTCGCATTTCGACATTTGTATACCAAAATCAACATTTGTACACCAAAACCAACATTTGTATCTTAAAATCAATATTTGCTTTACAAATCAGACATTTGACATATCAGATTTTCAAGTTGTATCTTTATTAGATTTAATTTTATTATAATATGAAAATTAAATTTCTTATAGAAAACATAAAAATTACATTTACATTTTATCAAAATAACATTTACATTTCATCAAAAACATACAACGACAAACAAATCTTAAACAACAAATCTCCAAATACAAATCTTGAAAAACATTTCTCCAAATGCATTCAACCTGAACGCTGACAAATCTGAAGCAGACTATAGATTCATGACCTTCACCCAACAAGCTATCGATAAAACGTCGAGCAACCGAAAGATCAACTTCCGGCGTGTCTTGGCGGCAAATATGGAGGAAGATAAAAAGAAAGAGGCGATAGAATTGATCCAAAAAGCAGCAGACCTTCTTTTGCGTAAGTAGGACCTAGTTTGTGTCGAGTGGACGTTTACCCCCCTCTCTCTCTCTCTCTCTCTCTCTCTCTCTCTCTCTCTCTCTCTCTCTCTCTCTCTCTCTCTCTGTGTTTGTGTACAAGTATGAAATAATGTTTTTTGATACCAGATATTGAGATAATGAACTTGAACTGGGGAAGCCCTCTGCTTCTCATTATATTTAGATACTGAGGCCTTTTTTTAATGGGGGATCACGGTGGCTAAGTGGATAAGGCGCTGGTTCGCTAGCCTGGAGGTCGAGTGTTCGATCCCTGCATAGGCCGAGAAAGTTCATCTTGATTTTCCGGCGTGATTTCCCCTTGTCAGTGATGCAGAAGGAGGGCCTGACAAGGACAGCTGCCTAGTCGTTCGGATTGAACAAAAAACACACATTGGAGTGCACGTAAAAGACACCTTGGCAGTTGGAATTCAATATAAGAGTAGGCCGTAGCGCCGCTGCCCGGGCAAAAAATTTCCCTCATAGCACACTGTATGGCGTATGCCCGTCTTTAATTAGCCCAGGTTTGGTGCTTAAGTGTAGGACGTTAAACCCCACCATTCATTCATTCCTTTTTTTAATTGAATTATCAACAACAGTACGAAGTATTCCTAGTGTAATTTGACTTTCAATATTAAAGATTTATAATGAGTTTTACTGATTTCTAAGATATCTCTTTACGCTACATTTTCTTTGTAGGGCCTGTAACTGGAAGGCCTGCAGTGCCAGTGACAAGTACAGTGACATCTACGTGTACCAGTGCTTCAAACTTTGTTCCATTATCATAAGGTCATGAGACGAAAAAGTCTATTGATTTCTGATAATTACTGCCAAAGTTACAGCCATTGATCACTTTGAAAAATCTTGTGGATGTTCTAAGGGCTTAAGTTATATTAATATCTGATTTATACACAATGTTTAAAGTCGTGAGAGAAGAAGCCTATTGACTTTTACCGATTTCCTAAAGTTATGGCCCTTGATCACTTCAGAACGTCATGTGGATGCTCTGGAGGCTAAGTTATCTTCCGATTGACTCTAGATCGATTGACTCTAGATTGATACACAGGGTTTAAGGTCATGAGACAAACAAGTATATTGAACTTTAATGAATTTTGATAACTGAACAGCTAAATCCATGATATTAAATGTTTCGTATACTAAACATTAGCATGGGGTAGACTTTTATGAAAGTCAAACAAATTCTAAAGATTATCTGTTAATTACTTAATGAGTTGCTACTCTTAGTGTATTACCTACAAAAGTAAAAAGATGAGACAACTCTTGTTGACTGCTGTGGGCGTATGATTCTTTGCCTGGCAAACTGTCTTGTAAAAAACTACAGGCAAATGTTTTTTGTATACTTATAAAATTAAGGAATCAAAATGTTTTATTTTTTTGCAGTGAACTCACACAAACTTTGTGTTTTGTAAATTTTGCAGTATGTTTATGATGCAAGATTTTTTTTTTTATATATTTGTAAAGTGGAATGGAAATATTTTATTTGGTATTACATGTATATTTTTATAGAAATTAAGTCAGGGGGGCTATTCAATTTTTTTTTTGAGAATGATATAATACATTACCTGTTATATACTAATTTAATTGAAAGAGTATTAAATTCTGAAGTAAACATATGCATTTTATTAAATTTGAAAAAGGTGGGGGATTTTGTCAGCACCAATGTCCTATGTTGGTCTGAAGAGAATTGTTGTATTGAGTTTCCTTGGCAGAAAATTTAAAGATCCCAGTCAGTTGAAAATCAAAATAAGATTCAGCTGTAAAGGCACTGTCAGAGAATAACTGTCCCCATAAACATTGTTGGTGACAAACACAACTTTCCCATACCACTGCGTCGTCAGTAATGTGAAACCATGCAAGGTCTTTGTCTAGAGTAAAGATCAAAAGAAATTACCAAATGTGTGATGCAATTATATTTTAAATGACAAATAAAGAAAAGAATTCAATTAGATATTCAAAATCTGTTATATTACTTTTATTCACTATAGACTGTCGTCTGTATAGGGAAAATGTGCTTAGAAATCGATTTATGTTGCACCCCCCCCCCCTGGGGTCTAAAAAATTTTGCCATTTTACTTATAGTACAAGGTTTCTAGTGATGGAAAATCCATATTCCCACCTTCAGATAATGCTAGTTTTTAAAATATTACCGATTTACCCAGGGTCTCGGTCAATTTATCAGGCATGTCTAACATGACTTTGACGTCGTGATTTTGGGTGATAGAATTACTGCAGGTGAATGATTTTTTTTTGTGTTTACTGCCAATATGCATAGCAACATTCGAAAAAAAAATTTCCCCCTTGGAAACCCACCCTATCCCCAAACAAAGAACGAAAACAAATTTATTCTAATATTTAATTACTAGTATTAAAGGTTTGAATATATATAAATTAGGCCTGTGTATTGCAATTTACAACAACATTTCAATCAATATTTTTTTTAAAATACAGAAAACATCTTTTTAATTTTTAATAACTGTTATATCAATAATTTATTTAAATCTTGCTGTAACAGTTGTGCAATAATTAATGCTTGAAATAAATGGAGTTTAACAATAATAAAGGACACAACCAATGTACAGAAATAACAAATTATTACAGGTAATTTGAAATATCTTATAACTTTTGCCATTCGCAGAATTTCTTTGTGGAAAATAATTATTTTTCTAATCACATCAGATCTTCACAAAATATCAAAGGTTGTCTCATATGCAGACATCTCAGAAGAGCTGAAAAATATAAGTTCATAGTTACTACACGTACAAGGAAATCTCATGTTTGGTGATATTTCCACTTAAGATGTTTCGGTCGATGGTCGATTAAGTAAAACAAACATATTAATACACTTTAAGCTTATCATATCAAAAACAAGTCTTGACCGCGCAAAAGTGCTAGTAAAAAATGTTCACACATTCTTAGAACGGATGGACTTTGTTTTAGTGCATTTGAACAGTACAATCTGGTCATTTTGTGCCAATAACTTGCCATCAAAGATACCGGCACTACTTATACTATAGAGTAAATCGGCCACTCCAAAACCTTGTCATTGAGGTCACTGATAATGGGATGCGAACTGATGACAGACCTTTTTTTAACCACCCACTTGGCTATATAAATCCCTTCCCACCCACTAGTTGTCTTTGATATAAAATAGATATATAACAAGCCACAAGGACACAACAACTACTACAAGTATGAAATAAACTTACCCTGACGACCTAACTTTGGGTTTTCTTGTCAGGAATCGAACATAATCCTTGTAGCACCGTAGATGGTACCTAACTTCAATAGCAACATAGCCTGTGTCTCTGATGTGCCTGAGAATGGTTTCATCTGCTTTCATAACTGCTGCTTCTCTAACTCGACCTAAAAAGATATGGACAATTGTAAATATTATGGACAATTGTAAATATTATGGATACCATAAACCAACTAGAAGTAGACTACATATTCAATTTTCACCCGTCCACATGCGAAATAATTGGTTGAGAGATTAAACAGCGACTGTTTATTTATCGCCAAAGTCTGGCCCCCAACCCCCCCAAAAAAACAAAATTTGTCTACCTACCTACCCATACCTTATCACCATGAGTCGGGTTTGGGCAAACGGAAATATTTTTAACCCTGGGAGTACTTGCGCTGCAGAGGTAAATACATAACCCTGCATGTTTGGATAGGCTACTCCCCCACCTTGTCACTGAGATCGCAGAGAAAGAGAGTCGAACCCTCGACTCTATTGATGGCAGATTGATAGATAACACCTATCAGCCACCTGACCACTATCCGCAATAAACGCCTTTTACGACACGCTGAGGAGGGGCGATGGACCTATTCCACAATTTTAATCACAACATTGAACAAATAATAAAAAATTACCTTCATCTTAAGTTTCTGCTAAAATCAGCTTATCAGAGACAGTCTTTTTTTGACACCTGTAGAACAGAGGTACTTTCTTGCAGATAATGCAAACAGGAGGCAAGACATGCCCTCGCAGGTTGACAGCTTGGGTGGTTGAAGATTTAGTTGCGGCTGATCACAAACCTTGTGACCTAGATGTGGATTGACTCTTATCACTGTTTGCTTATTATTACCAGGCTGTAATGCAACTCTTTTAGTCACGTAGCTCGATCAATCTTTGTTCTGTCTGTTGTGAATCTCGAATAACACTTGGAATGATAGCCATAAACTGGTAGTGCACCATCTTTTTCCCCTATAAATACAAACATACTCCTAATATTATTGCACACATACACAAAATAAGCAAATTAGAACCTGAGACTGAGAAGAATTTAGGTGGCAACAAATATTCATCATAAAATTACTTTTCTTTTATGAAAAGTAAGACACTGCCACATGTTTGCACTTGCTTTGTGAAAAGACACTTAAACAATCTGGGGTTAATAAAATAAAACCAAAGGCTAGCGTGAATGCTATCGATTTTAAAACAAACCTATCTATTCTATGAACTAACGAGACTATACAATATGAATTGAATGAATGTCATCAAACATTATTATTAGGCCTATTATTTATCGTAACAACTTGCACACAGCAATGACATCAAACAAGAAATATTATATATGGACGTTAGCTCTCGTTGCATTGTACAGTCCCGGGCATTTGTGATGAGTACAGGTGTCTATAAAATGTAATCCGCCTACCACTAAGAATTTAATTTTAAATGTAAACAACAAAAAATTGTGTTTCTCAGAAAAATAAAATGGCGACTTGTAGTCGTACTTTCAATTTTAGTTTGATTTAGTTGATAAACTTACCCTCAAATACATCTTTATACTGTTGGCACACTTTTAGCTCGTTTTCATCAAGATTAGCCAATTCTTTATCACCTCATACAACCTTATTTCAACTCTTTATCTGTAAATTTATTCAGCTTTCCTCAGTCTTTGTCTATGAGGTGAACAAGACACTTCATGGTCTCAAAGTAAACACTACAGCTCAGACTCGCCTTTTGACCTGTGAACTTGAGGTCAAATTGGCGCAATATTATTTGGAGTGGTTTCGATTGGTTGTTTGGCTAATTGATATGCATCAGATGTAAGAGTGGTTGATAAACTCCATGACGCGAACAGAAAGTAATTCAAAAACTTGAGAGGACTCGTTTATAAAAACTGGCACATTCTAGAAGCGGGAATAAAGCTTCCTATCCTTATTTTATTCACATATTACTAATGTGTGAATTACAACTAGACCCAGTGTATAGATTTTTTTTGAAACGATAGCTATTGACAGACGACAGTCTACTATATATAGTGTCTTAAAATTACACTCTGGCAAATTGACTTCCTGTTAGAAATGTTCTACCACTGTCCTGTAACCAAAATATAGCAGAAAGCCAATACCTTCAATCAAATGATAAAATTCTAATGATTCCTAATTACAACTTGAAATCTTTCGGTGCGCGATCTTTTAAATACACTACTGCAGTATATTGGAACAATCTTTCTATCCACCTCAAAAAATGACCATCCTTAGCGACATTCAAAGCCTTATTGAAGACATATTTATTTAAACGTTATGTTTAGTGGTGCCTTGGTATTGAACTTTTATTGTACAGAACTGAATCACAAGTGCTATGAGCATACTGTGTGTGGACTACCGCTACATAAATGACATTATTATTATTATTTGATTTATAATTTACTGGTGTTCACGTAAAACAGTCACTAACTCAATGAAATGGTCAATTCCATAATTTTCCGAATGACTTGATAGAATTGAATTCAAAGTTTCAACATCTTGATTTGGTACATAATCCAATTCTTCAACATAAACTTGATCACAGTCTATGCTTACAGGGCCATCAAAATCTATTCCATAATTATCCAGTTCATCCTGAAAATAAGACATGACTGATATATTCTCCTTATTATATGTAAGTTTACTGACAAACGAATAACTGAACAGGGTAATAACTTGTGAATGAAACATCCAGAATGCATTAAATCAAAAATATTCATCCCCCACTGCCCTAAAGCTTTCCTCAGGGTTTGAGAATTATTCTTGCAAAATTTAGAACTGTATTTTCTTAAACCAGTTAATCTATAAATCCTCCATACCAGAAGAGGCTAAGTGGATAAGACGGTGGCTCGCTAGCCCAGAGGTCACATGTTTGATCCCTGCTTTAGCCAAGAAAGTGCATTAGGATTTTCCGACATGGTTTTGTCTTGTCAGTAGTGCAGGACGGAGGGCCAAACAAGGACAGATGTCTAGTTGTTTGGATGGGACCAAAAGCCAATGTCCGCGCAATATTTTCCTCATAACACACTGATTGGTCTATGCCGGTCTTCATTAGCTCAGTCAGGAGCAGATCAGTTGGACGATAAACCCAATTTCATGTCATTTCTACATACCAATATTTATGGCCTTTCCATGCAAGGGTTCATTGATCAAAACCCCATCCTTTCTGTCCAATGGTTGATAGTATTCACGAAAATAAAGAGGAACCCATTTTCAAAGCTTTGTAATATGATTTGTCAAAAAATACTCTGAACTGGGGCTAATCACTTCAAAATCTACCTCACCTAATATCAGACAGAAATTTTAAAACAATTGTAAAATGACATTTGATACAGTAACACATAATACCAACCTGATTCTGACATGAAACTGGGTCCATCATCTGTCCTTGGATCCATAATTGCAAAGGTGTTTTATTCCTCTCGGTACGTAGAGGTCTTCGCATAAGGGCATGCCGTAACTGATCCAAATGATCTTGAATTCGTCCTTTGAATGTTAAATGCAGAGCATACATGTGTAGATCATTATCAATATTCAGAATATTATTATCTTCCATATAATTAAATAGCTGATAAAAAAATGATGAGCAACCGGTCCAAATTTCCCTCCATAATCTTTCTATCCTAAAAATTCAAAAAAGCACTTTCATTAATATATGTCATGTTGTGTGTGAGTTAGACATATATACTTTTTAAACAGCTTTTATAGCTCACTTGGACTGGCAGTAAAAGTGACAGGGCATTTACAGCTCCCCGCTAAATATTGAGGAGAATAAATAGTGCAGTGACACATTTTACACTGCTTCGATCACCTGATATCTATACTAGATTGCTATTTTTAGCATGCTTAATTGTGTAAATCAACTTTTGTAACTTATTTTCCTCAATAATGGGTAAATTGGTAAAAAATATTGTGAAAAGCAGTATAGGAAGATATTAATTTCTTGTCAACTTTAATCTATCTGAGTCAAATAAGTGGTAGATGCCTCTTCATGGGGGCTCAGTGAGTGGGCGACTGGCTCAATAATCTGGTCATGGGTTCAATTCCAGTGTTCGATTTGTCAGTTGCTCATAACAAGGCGAGTGATTTGATGTTCGGACGTGTCATAAAATTGTGACTTGTTCCAATTGGCAGTGCACTTAAAAGATTCACTGACAGCTGGAAATCAAACTGAATACTGGGAATAGTTAACTTTAACGCACACAGCATTCTATATACCCGCTTTATTTATATCGACAGTTAGCCTACCTCTGATTATGCACACTTCTGCCTGCAATGAAGCTTCCAACTCCTTTGTTGACTAGCATGAATTCAGCTACTTTGACATTCTCACCGCCTTTATCAGAGCGTACCCTCTCTGGTAAACCCCATTCTTCAACAGCTGACGTGAAAGCTTCCAACACTGATTCAGCTTTATTATTTGTGTTCACAACAAGAAATACTGGCAATCTGGAATACCCATCAATCCCACCATGAATGATGAACTTCCACCTGCAAAATAAAATATTAAAATGAAATGGGGTTTAACTTCCTTCTGTTTTGCTCCGAACTGGCACTATGGCCTACTCTTAATAAATTTCAACTGTCAAGGGATCTTTTAGGTGCATGCCAATGTTGATGTAAAAGATACCTTGAAAGTTGGAATTGTCAGGCCCTCCATCCTGCATCACTGACAAGTGGGAACCACGCCGGAAAATCTTGATGAACTTTCTCGGCAAATGCAGGGAGAAACACCAGACATCAAGGCTAGCATGCCACCGTCTTACGGCACTGCCACCGTGATCCCAATAAAATATAAAGACTACTGTAACATTTCATAGAACAATGTCAGGATAAATAAAAATATTACTTGTCAATATAAGCTTACTACAGTTGGTTTATAAAAAAAATATTTTTGAAAAATCATATTTTTTCAGTTGTATTTCAACATGTTTCTCAAGCCCAACTTTATAATCACAATTCATTTAATTGCTTAAAAGTAACATACACTACTTTGTAATGTGGGAAACATGAATGCAAAAGGGAGGTTAAAAATGAAATCAATTTAGATAAACTTGTCCCTTTGGGCCATCACTAAATTTCTGATATTGACAACTCATAAATAACACTGAGTAATAATACCAGTACTTCTTACCGTATCAGTTTATGATTCCCATCTATATGCCATAAAGCCCTTGGAGCTCTGACATTATAAGATCTCCTCTGAATACGTCGGACGTTGAAAAATATACGCCTAAACAGTACACCCTCTGGATCAACGGACCGAAGACTGTCTTGAACTCGATATCTTTGGATTTTATGTCCTTTATCACGTAAAATGGCTGTAACTGTCCTATATCCAGCATCAGGAAATTCATTTTTTACATTCTTTATTAGTTCATTTAATTCGCTATCATCTATTTCACTGTATGAATGTGCAGAAAGTCCATACTTCTGAATATTTCTTTTTACAGTGTTCAAACAAACATTTAATAATTTTGCAATTTCTGTCAATTTGAAGTCACATTGAAGAAGGTCTATGAGAAAGTCTCTAGGGATGTTAAATGCAGGTCTCCCTCTTTTACCAGAAAATTCCAATTCTGGTCTTGACTGTGATTCACTGAAATGAAGGGTTGATAGCTCTTCTTGGAATGCATTTAACCCTAACTTAAAGTTATCTATTACCTCGTCAATAACTGCAGTTTCATCAGAATCACAAATCAGATCCGAGAGCTGGCTTAACATGTGCATCGTAGAGTCTAAATCTGTGATTATATCGTAATTTAATACATAATTTGCTAAAGAGTGCTTAATCTTAATCATTTTTTCGTAAAGCAGACGTTTCATTTGAATCATCAATTCACTGTCCATAATGGACTAAAACTAAGAACGTACCAACGGCAAAAGGTGTTTTCTAAGCGAACAAAGCGGATGTTTTACTTTCGTGTTGTTTATGATCTATAATAGATTGGCTGGGTCAAGGTCATGAACCTATAGTCTGCTTCAGCTTTGTCAGCGTTCACGTTGAATGCATTTCGAGAAATGTTTTTCAAGATTTGTATTTGGAGATTTGTTGTTTAAGATTTGTTTGTCGTTGTATGTTTTTGATGAAATGTAAATGTTATTTTGATAAAATGTAAATGTAATTTTTATGTTTTCTATAAGAAATTTAATTTTCATATTATAATAAAATTAAATCTAATAAAGATACAACTTGAAAATCTGATATGTCAAATGTCTGATTTGTAAAGCAAATATTTATTTTAAGATACAAATGTTGGTTTTGGTGTACAAATGTTGATTTTGGTGTACAAATGTTGATTTTGGTATACAAATGTCGAAATGCGACAACAAATGAAGAAATAAGAATTAAGGACTAAGAACATTGAATAAAGAGCCGTTTGGTCTTCCATACACTCAGTGCTATACAAATTTGTTATTATAATTCATTATATGTTTATGCCATTATATTACTTGTACTATTACCACTTGTGAGGGGGGGGGGGTGGCCGAATGGTTAGCATGTGCACGCTGTATCATAAAGCCTGGCATTGACTCTAAGGGCCTTTTTACTTGATTGGTCAGGAATAATTCGGTGATTTCGTTTTTAATGGTGTTCTAGTGGAGATATAGGCATTGCGTCCTTTCGAATTGATTCGTGAGGAAGAATTCGGTGATTTCGTTTTTGTAGGTTAACATGCTATACAGGATCTATGCATCGATTCTCCACAGTGGGCTAATTCATTGCGTTGTTTGAGAAATAGACTTTGGCGTATAAATTTCAGGATTTCTGTTTAGTATTTCGGGCAAATCAATCATTTGAGACATTAAGGACACGTGACACATTTCCAGAATCCATTGTTGTTTGATTTATAATAAAAAGTATCAAATTAAATCTTGTTTAATGCTTGTTTCATGACATTAGTTTGTCGCTTGCATCCAGTATCTGAACCCTGTCCTTCTACAGTAATAATAATGGAATTCGATGTAGCAGGCGTAAATCAGCTTTTAAAGGTTGTAATAAAGACAAGAAAATGGTGACAGATAAAAGGGTAAAGATCAAAGCTGTCAAGAATTTGCTGAAAGATTTTGGTTTGGATGCTACTGTTATGTCGAAAAATGTTCAAGGCAGCAATAAGTAACAGACAATCTATTTTAAACACAACTCTTAGCTTTTTGTTTATGGATCAAGTCATATCACTGAATGTAAATGTCCTCAGAAATATAAAGTTAAAAATAAATTTTATACTTTTGAGAATACTGACATATGCCCTTGTGAGTAAATCTATGTCTGAAACTATTATTCGCATATTACTTTTTCTCTCATCAAAACCTTCTCATCTTCTTATTATTATTTAACTTTATATAGCCACCTCTATTCTCATGTTTGATATGCTTCTTGGAAAAATAAATAAATAAATAAATTTGTAGAGTGTAGTGACGTTACTTGTTTTTATTTGTATATGCTTTTAGTTCAAGCTGTTTATAGACATCGTATTTTAATGATGAAAAAGATTGCGTCCGTGAATTTGATAAAAGCTTTTAACTGCATTTCAAAATCAGATTTAGAAGAATTTCAAAAGTCTTTTAAATCCAAACCTACGGAATTTCACGGAAATTCTTTTGTCACCTTTATCCCTTCTATTGTATTAGACAATAACCTTGTTAAAATATTGTGATGTAATTATCATTTATTTACTTATAGTCATATCGTTTATTTTCAGTCTGTGATATAGTTGTCTTATAATGTTTTATTTTTATAATGCATGACATAATATATTGTATTTAAATGTATGTCTCTGAATTTAAATAATAATAAAATTTAAAAAAAAAGCACCTGCACGCTGTATCATAAAGCCTGTCATTGAGTTAACTAGCGTGGTTTCGAATCCCCGGTTGTACGTGGCAAGGAGTAGGTTCGCCTGTCGTGGGTTTTCTCCAGGTCCTCCGGTAATTCTCCCAGTGCTAAAGAACCCTACGTGTCAGCGAATTATTGAAATAAAATTAAACCATATGTTACTCCCGAAATGACCTAGTTTGTGCCGAGTGGACGTTAAACCCCATTTTTTTTCACTCTCTCTCTCTCTCTCTCTCTCTCTCTATTAAAATTATTTGTATTTTAGGACGGAGTGAATATATGTCATATAATCACAATAACAAACTGACGGAAATAAAATAAGTCCCAGTAGAATAATTCAAACATGACTACAATCACGCAAGTGTAGAATGTAGATTGAGGCGAGAGTTTCAGTTCTATCTTAGATCTACTAACTGATTGGGGCGAGAGATTCAGTTCTATCTTAGATCTACCAACTGATCGAGGCGAGAGTTTCAGTTCTATCTTAGATCTACTAACTGATTGGGGCGAGAGTTTCAGTTCTATCTTAGATCTACCAACTGATAAACTTTTACGACTTTAAAATATTTACAATTCGTGAGTTTGACCTAATTAATATTCCGCCGAGTACTTTCGACCGTTGGTTTTTCTTCAGGCCGAATGTCGAATAAATATATCTTCCGATGGACATATGTACTTTACAATGCCAATAGCAATGGAGACACTTCATACGTCGAACTTAGTACCAGAGAGAGAAATGGGGTTTAACTTCCACTCGACACAAACTAGGCAATAGCCACTGATTAATGTTAGGTCGAGGATTTCCTCACCAACCTTAATGTTAATTCTAGTCTCGCGGGGGAATAAATAACGGCGACCTGTGTCCATTTATTTTACAGAAGATTATACTACTCATAGATATTAATTAATGGCGATTGTCTCTGGAGAAGACTTATATTATCTCTAATAGTATTTTGGGGGCTTTCTACTTCTACGAACAAGGTCGAATTAATAAACGATAAAACGTTATTTGGACAAGCTATTTAATATTTTATTTTGACGGGCGCCTGTATCATTACACGCTGGGGGAGCTTACGACTGGCCCAGGGATCCATTCACTTGAATGTGCATTTATATTAGCAAGACTGATTGTTGTCATTAATCAGCACTGATTTAGAAATTCTGCCTTACTCTAATTTACGAATTTATGGTTTGAATGGTTGTGTTTGAGAAATGTTGAGATTTGTGGGTTATGCATTAAGTTGATAGATGACCATTATACGTGTACTTTGCTTTAACTCATGGGGAGTTGGGTGGCCGAATTGTTAACGTGTTCACGTTGCGCCATAAGGTCCGTCATTGAGTCAAGAAGTGTGGTTTCGATTCCCCGCTTGTACATGACTATTGGGTAAGAAGTGGAGTCGCCTTTGTAACCTCGTGGGTTTTCTTCGGATCCCCCAGTTTCCTCCCCACTGTTAGAGACCCCTACGCGCAAGCGAATTATTGAAATAAGCAGGTGTTTTAGTTTGTATCGAGTGGACGTTAAACTCATCCCCACTCTCTCTCTCTCTCTCTCTCTCTCTCTCTCTCTATCCACCTCGCTTTAACTTATATACCACGATGTGACGTGATTGTTTGTTTAACTTCTTATATAATAGCCAGTATTCACAGAAGATACACGAACCGGTAAATTGAATCAGCATCATGTATTATAATCATGTATACTCATCTATACAGTTTGTGAATGAAGTGTGTGATAATTTAATATGTCGGGAGCAACATCCGTCAATCTAATTCCTAGTGTCCATATGTCAATTTGTAAATGTAAAGACGTTTTAAGAATTCAGATCGAGCATAATATTGACACAATATTCTGTAATGATAAAACATTATCTACTATGAGAACATAATGGAGGCTTTTACTAACCATTATGTTGAACAGATTCTGTGAAACTTATCGGAACAATATCCTTAGTAGTCCGCTTGAATGCCTATCGATATATCAATTTGTTTTCCGTTCCTCGGTCTTAATTCTTTAATATAATTGATTATAGTCTGATATTTTAAAAGATTAATCATGAATGTAATCTGTAATGTCCATATTAGGTGTTATACCTGATTTGATCTATTATCAACTATCATTCATGTAATCTATATTTGAATGTAATCTATAATATCTATAGTATCCATATTAGATGTTATGAATCATGAATGAAAACTAGAATGTCCATATTAGGTGTTATACTTGATTTGATCTATCCTTAATAGATTATTGATAGGTCGGGTAGATTAAAATTTTGGGAGGAAAATTGCATGTTTTTCACGAACAACCCCATACGTGCTCCTGCCTTATTTTGCTTCATCTGTGCTAAAAACCGTTCTACACAACGAAAGTTTAGCAAACAATTAGAGCCGGTCTAAGATGCAATAATTAACATTAAAGTCACTGGGGAAATCATTAGTGATCTATAGCCACATCCTTTAAAATAGTCAGTACAGCTTATGGTTGAAGGGTCGGATACCAAACTATTGTTAACCATGTATAGCTAGCTCCGTCTACTATAACCTTGATAATTAGTTTCGTTCAAGGGTCAGGGGTCAAATACCGAACTGTTGTTAACCATTTATAGCTAGTCCATTCTACTGATTTCCCAATTGACTCAATGTCAATTCTCGACTCCTTTAGGTCGTTAAGTAGTTTATATTGAAACAGGTTAAAGATTGCAATATTATAAAGAAAAAATACTATCATACTGTGCAACAAACAATTAATTAATTTAATTAAATCCTAAGCCTTTAGCATGCTTTCAAATTGATAAGACCCTTACAGAGTCAAACTGCTGTTGTTAGGATGCCTTTGTCTCTGGGTGATAATCCTTTCCATTAAATACTTTAACATGCAAGCTCATCAGAGCGACAGCCGAACAGAAGCTCAACAACGTTCCTTGCAAGTCATTCGTCAGCCGAGCCACCACATGTCAGTTCCAATGAAACACTTGATGAGTACCGAGCAGGATCGGTTTTCAACCGACAGTCCAGACAATGTATATAGTAATAAATCAACTCGATTTTAGACATTTAAACGGTAAATAGATTCGCGGTAGATTACCGGAAATTAAACACAGTCATAATGCCTCGTTATTTTCCTAATCCCCGATTTGATGATGCCATCGACTCTGTGTGGAAGTCTCGAGCAAGAATACTCCCTGTCGTAGACTGTGCGGGTGGGTTGTAGCAAATTCTAATCAATCCAGAAACAAATCACTCATCAGCTTTTTTTAAACGGCGTCTTTAACTTTAATATGGATTGAAAAACGCTCCAATTAAGGCCGACGTAAAGCTTGTAATATCCGACAAACAAAGATCCGACCTAAAGCTAAGAAGATGAAAACACAGCTTTCAATTAACAAATAACAGTTTTTATTCTAGCGTCGTCTCGTCCTGCTAATGTAGTCTGATTCCTATTCAATATTGGTAGTTAGTGCAATCTGGTGATCGAGTGTGTAAGGTTCAGGCAAGAGGGACACAGACTTCTACGCTATATATAATTTGTCTCGTGTTGCTAATGTAGTCTGAATCCAACTCAATATTGGTAATGAAATTGAAGTTGTATGTAATCTGGTGACAGGCTTTTTATCAGATTAGGTAAGATTAGTACTCACAAATATAGAAGAAATGATACGCAGTTTCTATTTAGACGATTGACGCCCGTCTTTTCGTTTTTTATTATCAAATTGAAAACACCCCAGGCGTCCAATTGCGAATACCGTATAATTCTTGTGGAAGGCGTCACGCGACGAGATTGTCATTTACGGTTTCTTAAATCTCGTATTTTATTGACAGTTTGATAAAGCAGAACATTCTCCCGTACAGAGTGTATATGTCGTATATAAAAGGTAATTATATAATTTGGTCTGGGTTATAAAATTCTCGTTTATCTCGATCTTAGGTTTGTTGTTGTTCTCAGTTCAAGACAGCCACTAATAGATGCGATAAGGGGGAGGGGGGGTTGCGTGATTGATACGATTTCAATACGGCCATTTCTAGTTTTTGAGTTGTGAATATTAGCACCAAATTAACCCCTTCGAGATTGAATCATGGAACGATTAAATGATTCTTACTTCGTTTACCAGTGAATAACCTCGGTATAACTATCCTCTTACAGAGGTGATGATTCTTTATTACCATAAACCTTAGAAGAAAGAGACAACCTTTGATTAAGAGAGCGAGTTGTGAATAATAGCACCAAATCCACCCCTTGGAGATTAAATCATGGAACGGTTAAATTATTCCTACTTTATTAACCAGTTAACGACCTCGGTTGCGTGATTGATAACATTTTAAAAAAGATAAGTTGTTGGGGTGTAAATATAAGGTCAATTAGAATTAAGATGTTAATTTGGTTGTCAGATATTTATAAATAAGTCACTATCAATAAAATTTAATATATCAAGATTTTTTAGAATTAAGATGTAAATTTCTATTGATTGGTATAAATTGTTCGTGACATTGAATTTATAACATGACCAGGAATAATTGATACGAGAATAACAAGACCAGGGTTAATGGATACGATAATCACGTACATGTAGAAACTTGGAAAACGTTTCTGTCTTGGAATACTATATCATTTACATCTCCACGTATAATAAGAAAAACTTGTAAAACTTTTCAGGTTTTTAACGAGCAATGATCCCTAGATAATGAAAACAAGAAAAAGAACGGAGTTGAATGTCACGTTGTGCAGGATTTATGTTGTGTAAGGAGAAGATATTCATTTGTTTTAATCTTTATCTGGCTGGGTTATTTGTAGAAGAGAGAGAGAGAGAGAGAGAGAGAGAGGGAGCAAGGGAGGGGGTAACGTTCACTCGACACAAACTATGTCTTTTTTGGAATAACATATGGTTTAATTTTATTTCAATAATTCGCTTACCTATAGGGGTCTTTAGCAGTGGGAGGAAACCGGAGGACCCACAGAACACTCTCGAGGTTGCTCAGGAGACCCTACTCCCTGTCATTTACAACCGACTAAGGTTTGTTGAACTGATGGCGGGTTGCAGCAGTTCAGAATTGATTGTTCTACTTTATTCTGGCCAATTTTACAGGTAAAAACAAACACAACTTCACTAATCGACCTGGTTTCTTCTCCTTGTTTCCCGTAACCCATTCTCTGATTGACTTTCACAGTGGGATTGCTACTTTCTGTACCAAATGATTGGAATTTAGAGTTGTTAGTTCGTGTACCAAGTGACATTGTTTGGTTATTAGCTGCTATTCTGTGTTGTGTGAAGTAGATTTTCTGTTATGTTGGAAATTATCACATGTGTTATCTAATGTGATTTTCTTAAATTTTTACCCTTGAGTGTTAATATCTATTTTGTTTATGGTAATTTTACCAGTTCGGACGTTTATTCTGTTTACTCGATCCTTCGATGTGTTTAAATGTTTCTCGTATCAAAATCAAATTATATTAAAATTAACTTGGGATGGAAATTATAAAAGACAAATTTTATTACAAATAACTTGGTTGAAATTAAAATTGACTTTAGTGAAATTTATAAAACAAAAATCATACTAAAATTGACTTGGGTGATAGTTAAGAAAATATATTACAATTGACTTGGGTGAAAATTTAAATTGACCTGGGGGAAATTAAAATTGACTTGGGTGAAAATTATAAATTATAAAAAAAAAACCCAAATAATATTTCAAATGACGTGGATGGAAATTATAAATAAAAAACAGAACAAATTATATTAAAATTGAATTGGGTGAATATTAAAATTAATAAATGATATTATTTTTCATGTCTCTTATAAGCCATCGTAAGTTATGGCGAACAAAGACACGAAGAAGTATACACTAAATAATATTATGAAATTGGCAAAAACTACGATGGCATTTCACATTTTATGATACTTATACATTTCATTACATATAAATTTCAAAGTAATTAGATATACATTATGCCAGAGTGACATTTGCAGGTCTTTCTTTAGTCATTAATTAAATTATCCAGACCATAATCAACTTTCGATGTCGTTAGTCTGCGATCTTTAAATTCCTTTATCATAGATGATTAAACGTTAAACGAGATAATCGAGACTTTGTCTATTATATAACCATCACGTTAGTAATGATAATGGAGTCTATTATATAGCTATAACGTTAGTAATGATAATCGAGACTTTGTCTATTATAGAACTATAACGTTAGTAATGATAATCGAGACTTTGTCTATTATATAACCATCACATTAGTAATGATAATGGAGTCTATTATATAGCCATCACGTTAGTAATGATAATTGAGACTTTGTCTATTATATAGCCATCACGTTAGTAATGATAATTGAGACTTTGTCTATTATATAGCCATCACGTTAGTAATGATAATTGAGACTTTGTCTATTATATAGCCATTACGTTAGTAATGATAATCGAGTCTATTATATAACTATAACGTTAGTAATGATAATCGAGACTTTGTCTATTATAGAACTATAACGTTAGTAATGATAATCGAGTCTATTATAGAACTATAACTGTAGTAATGATAATCGAGACTTTGTCTATTATAGAACTATAACGTTAGTTATGATAATCGAGTCTATTATTGAACTATAACGTGTGTAATGATAATCGAGACTTTGTCTATTATAGAACTATATAACGTTAGTAATTAATGATAATCCAGTATATTAAATAACTATAACGTTAGTAATGATAATCGAGGCCGGCCCATAATTATATCGTTAATATCTCGATTCAGAGAAAGTTAATTTGACTGAAACTGTCAGCATTTGCTATTTTTATTATCTATGTTTAACTATATATTATAGCGAGACCCATCAGCTATTTCTATCATCTTCCATAATGCCCCTTTAATAGCACCATACAATAATATTAAGCATCATATAACAGTTTTTGAGTCTACAAAAGCACCCTACAACAATATATATATAAACACTTTACTAGGCATCCTATTTCATTTATCGAGTGTATACGACAATATATATTAAACATCCTTTTACATTTATTGGGTAGTCCCGAAATGACCTACTTGTGTTGAGTGGACGTTAAACCCCATTTCTCTCTTTCACACACATTTATTGAGTATATAATTGATGAATAGCACCACACAACAAAATACATTAAATAACCTATTACATTTATTGGGTCTATACTTGATGAATTGTCGTCTCCTTGAACATCAATCATTGTCCTCGGCCAATATTCCCTGACCACCATACTTAATATGATATATTTCCTGACCACCATACGTAATATTATACATTCCCTGACCACCATACATAATATGATAGGGAATCTATTGTTTGTTTCTTGAACAAAGTCTGTTACCGTTAATAGACGTGCAGCATTGTATTTGATAATTGTAACCATTGCCTATTAACGCATTGCTAATGCACAAGTAATTTCCTCATTACTCGGAGTATTTAGGATATCCTCCCGGACCATCCAGGAGACTAAGGAATAAAGCCGGGTAGAGATGGTAGTTAATTCTTACTGACCTTTAGGAGTTGTTAATAGAGAATATAATGGGTCCCATTCACAATCACATTACCTCGGGATGAACAGGACACGTTTCAGAAATAATATCGTCTATTTGGTTTTCGATGTAAAAGTAACAACTTTAGGAAGATGTTTTACATACAGCTACGACCAATAAAACAGTAAGGGTCTTAAGCAGTGTGGGGGGGGGAACCGGAGTGCCCGGAGGAAACCCACGAGGTTTAGAAGGCGCCCCTATCTCCATGCCACATACGCTCACCAGGCCACTAGGCCACTAGGCCACCCCCTTCGTTAATTGATGACTGGTTCTGTCATAACAATCTCTTCTCTCAATGAGTTCAACTCAACAGCAGACTGTAGATCGTAGATCGTCTACCGTTCAACAATTCATGTTAAATCACTAGAAATGTTTTCATTCATGGCAGTGGCGGGGGAATATGGGGCTGTGGCCGCTGCCCTCAACACCAATATGTTTGAGGAGTAGGAATGGATACGGAAATGAAATGAATTCGGGTTTACGATCAATCTACCGTTGTTCATTTACCGACATGGGATTATATTATAAATCAAATACCAAAATGGCATTTTTTTTGGTGTGCTGATATGCATATATAATTGTTGTTGTTTTTTTTTTTTGGGGGGGGGGGGCGATATAGATTTTAGCATGCACTAACATAATTTCCAAGAAAACTGATCGCTTTTAAACGTTTCCATGGATATACGACAAACCTCTGGCTACAGCCAGCAATTTGACTGTTGTTGTCCGCAGCATCCTGTATTATCATCCTTTTGAGCTAAGATTTGAAAAAAGTAGATAAATAAAATTGGTATTTAGTGAATGAATAATATAAAGTTTATCACCATAAATAACATAAAACGTCAAACATTATAAACAAAAATTCCAGTGCTAGCTTTAAAACGTCATATTTAAAAACAAAAATTCCAGTGCTTGCTTTAAAATGTTATATCTTATCAACAGAAATTACAGCGGTAGCTTTAAAACGTCACATGTTATCAACCAAAATTACAGCGGTAGCTTTAAACTGAGCACTTTATAGATTTCTGAACGTTAGAACTATTAGTTTAAATTGGTGGCGATCAGAATCAAACAAAATATTTTTCATAATATAGAATATCGTGAGTGGCCACCAGAATCCAACGGTTGTTGTATATCGATAGTTTATTAAACAGTCTCTCCCAAAGATGTCACGCATGGACGATGAAAACAACTCCTTATATGGATTGGTACGGCCATTCTTACAGGACTATTGGAACAACTAATGGTATTTACGACTAATGGTACACCGATTCAGAATCGACTGAACAAATGCCCGAGGAATAGTACTTACAGTATATTATAATGGTACTTACAACTCGGGGTACGACTATCGATAATCGATTAGAACAACTGCTAACGACTGGTACGACTATTCAGAATCGATTAGAACAACTGCTAACGACTGGTACGACTATCCAGAATCGACTGGAACAACTTCTTACGACTCGAAAGACTAGTACGACTATTAACTACTGGTACGACTATCCAGAATCAGAATCGATTGGTAAAACTACTTACGACTGGTCCGACTATCGAGAACCGATTGAATGATTTTTTAAAATCGACTGGAATATACGGCTGGAACGCCTATCCAGAATCGACTGGAACAACTATTTACGACGAGTACGACTATTTAGAATCGACTGGAGCAATGTTTTACGAGGAATACGACTGCGCAGATCCGTCTCTTACAACTGAAACAACAGGATGGACCGGAATAAGTAATTCTAATGCTCCACCAACAACAACGGAAGTAACAAAACATTCCGATTCCACTGTATTCGTAGTTGGCGGAGTAGGAGGCGTTCTGTTGGTTATAGCTTTTGTAACAATAATAATAATGCTAATTATGAAATCGCGTCGAAATCGTCAACAACAACCTGGCATCTCCATTAATTGGACAGACTGTCGTCAATTAACGGTATCGGGTATAAATCACGTCACAATCACTGAGGAACGAGACCAGATAGGCAAACGTACGCTACCAGCGATACCCGTACCGCTTCCAGGACAAATAAAACTGATGGAAGAACAGCTAAGGATTGAAAGTTAAAAGAAGTTGGATTTGGCTGTATGTAGACGAAGTAGAATGGGATGAAAATTAGACCACCTCGAGAAAGTTGTTTTGAATATAAGTAATTTCAAAATATATTTTTGTATCGTGATTCGGGAAATGTTCAATCTACTAGTTTTGTAAACATTTTTATTTTTAATTATTGTAAATCTCCAGGCAGTCTTTTCATAATTATTACCAATCCCGAATAATTATAATTTGGGTCTACTAATTATATCTAATTATTGCGAATCTCCCAGTTTTGTTTACTAATTATATTTAATAATTGCGAATCTCTAAGTTGTGTTTCGATACATTGTATCCCCCGAAGAGTGCGAACGGCTAAGACCGAAAAATAAGAAATATGTAGTTTTGAGCTAAAATGGTCGTTTGTGTATCTGTTACAGTCAATGTCTATAATACAGTCTATGCCTACATTAAAGTTAATGGGGAAATCGTTAGTGATCTGTGGCCGTTTAACGCGAACAGTTATATAGCGTGTTACCCCCCCCCCCCATTTACGCGAAGCATCACGGTTAGACCTATTCCACAAGTTCAATCACAGCTCAGGGCATGGACTTTATCGTTGTAAGTGAGAGGGACATTCGGTCTCCCGTCCGGTCAGGCAGGTTTCCCCCGAGTTCTTCGGTTTCTTCCTGCAGTAATGATCGAAATCATTCGCACGATCTGTGCCAATGGTCGAATTGGAAAAAGGCCTCAGGCCTAATTTGCTACCCTTGTAAAATAACGCGATTAAGGCCAACTTCAAATTTCGTCAAAGGTCAGGAGATATAAACAGGGCTAGACACAATACCAACCCTAGCCCTAACCATGGACCTAGCCCGAAGGTTTAGCTAAACCCCGACCTACAACCGCGGCAAAAAATCATGTGCCCTAACCATTTTTTTTACATCTCAGCGACTTGCCGTAATTATGCGTTGACCTTAAGATGGAATGAGGTTTATCGTCATAATGTTTTGACGAAGACGGGCATATCCGCCAGTTAGTGTGCTATGTGGGAAAGTATACCCGTACACGGGCGCTACGGCCTGCTCTTATTTGGAATTCCAACTTTCAAGGGTTACTTTACGCACACAAGAACGGGTAGACGATACCTAGATTTTCCTTCTCATCCGAACGACTCTACGTTGTCCCTGACCATGTCTCCCGTCCCAAATCAATGGCAATGGGGAACCACACCGGAAACACTAATGGACTTTCCGATTTGAACAAACACAATAAGGGCACTAGAACAAAATAAAAACATTTCTGTGCCAATGAAGACGGGCATACGCCATGCAATGTTCTATGAGGGAACGTTTTCCCAGACAGCGGCGCTACGTCCCACTCCAGCTTCCAAGGGGTCGTTTATGACGTTTAAGTACACGCCAATGTGTACACATGGCATCGGATTTTCAGACCATCATATCAAGTATAACACAGTTATATCATTTATCATTTAGGTGCATAGAACTTAATGAACCCTGCTAGTTTTGACAATGCATGATTTTGACGTTCACCTCTATAATTATAAACTGCTGTCGAGGCACGATCTATTAAACATCTATTTTTTTCAATATGTTCTGGGTACAAGATCCAAACGACTTCAAGGGATTATGCACATGCCTTGACGAGATAAAGACACAATTGCAGGTATGACCATGTGTGCAAAGGAGTTCCCTGACAGTTAGTAAGCGAGGGGCCAGGGGAAATGGAAGCCTTGTACGAGTGTATGGACTCGCCCGAGTTCAGCCGCTGCCTTGGCAGAGGACATAATAGTAAATGTAATATTGTTAGATGTGTTCCTGTCTTAGACTAGTTCTTGTATAGTTTAAGTACCTGTATTGATGTATTATGTAGATGTGTTCCTGGTGTAAATAAATCCTTTATATTCACTAAACCGATCTTCTGTTTTACACTGTTAGTGTTACACAAGTATACAGCTGTCCTTGTCCTGCATCACTGATAAATGAAAACCACGCCGGAAAATCTGCACAACGTCTTAAATAATGTTAAATTTAAATATCATTGGGTAAAAAAATACAATTTAATTAATAGCCTATTTAATTAACCGAATTTGATTACGTCAACATGTGTCTGAACGTACACAGTCTTAAATGATGTTAAATTCAAATATCATTAGATACAAACCAATTTGATTTATAGTCTAATTGATTAACCGAATTTGATTACTAGCCTATTTGATTAACCGAATTTGATTACGTCAACTGAGCTTTCGAATAAATGGATTACCCGAGGTCTATGTTACCATGGAAACTACGGTAATTCATATGTAAGATCAAATAGTTCTTAATTTCTAATTCACTTTCCTTAATTCTTATTTCACACTTCGACATTTGTATGCTATCTTTTTTTCTTCAAAAAATCAGACATCAGCTCTTTACATTTGTTTCTTTGTCTAATATCAAATTTATTTGATAAAGATCAAATTTATTATTAGATTTGCATTTCATCAGAAACATACAACGAAAAAAAAATCTCGAGCAACATCTTTTCAAATACAATTTCAAAGAACTAAAACCATTGTCAAAATGAGTTAACCAAATTCATCTACATGCCATACAATAAAGCACCGGACATTAGGCCGACAATGCAGAACGAAGAGTCCGACAAAGACAACGTATAGTCAATCGTTCGTATAGTTGGAATTCAATGTAAGAGTAGAACAAAGGCTGTCTGGGGACAATTTCCCCCGCAGCTAACTGTTTTTCGAATGCCAGTCGACATTTTGTGCAGTAAAGATTAGTAAATTTTGAACTATTAAAAACCAAACGAAAATATGATCTGTGTTTTAATCCGATTGGTAGACGTGAAAATAAAAGAATCCATGACAACTGGAATCCGAGGACAGATATTTCATCTCTAATTAACTTTAATGTCACATTTAGTTATAGACAAGATGATAATATGAACCTGTAGTACATATAAAAAGAATATCTTCTATTTGTTTAATCTGGTGTAATTATTAAAGAAACAACATGTTTGATTCCACTTATTATGAGTATTATTCTTCTTATTCTTCGTCTTATTCGTTTTATTCGTCTTCTACTCCTTCGATCACTGACGTCACACCTAGTACTGGTACTGGTACTACACGTTCAGATTCAATTATATTCGTAATGAAATCATGACGAAGACGCCGACTACCACAAGCAGGTATCACGTTTAGATTGAGACACTATCGTCCACCAACGGTACCGCCAAGGAAAGACATCAGCATGATTGAGGACGGCGAATTGGGTAAACGAGCACTTCCACCTATACCCGTGCTGCTACCAGGACAAGGAACGACAGAGAAGATGAAGAGTCGGCGAACCGTAACCTTTTGACATCAACCAATGAAGACGATTTCTGTTTGGTTGTTTGATATATTCTTGTCTCAGGTCTCACGAATCGCATTCAAACATTTACAGTTTTAAGGTTGTGTTCACTAATAATATTTAATTATAGACATGCAATATAGTGGTGGCCAACGTACACCCAAATCATTATTAATTCACAATGAACCTTCAAATTGTGTTTACTGCGAATCTATAAGTTGTTTTTTACTAATTATGAATAATAAGTTGTGCTTGCTAATTAGATTAAATTATAGCGAATCTATCATTTGTGCTTGCTAATTAGATTAAATTTTTGCGAATCTATTATTTGTGCTGTTCTAATTATATTTAATCATTGTCAATCTTTAACCTGTGTTTACTAATTAAATTTAATTATTACGAATCTATATAAGTTGAGTTTACTAATTAGATTTAATTATTGTGAATCTGTAAGTTGAGTTTACAAAAAAGATTTAATTATTACGAATCTATATTAGTTGAGTTTACTAATTAAATTTAATTTTTGCGAATCTATAATTTGTGTTGTACTAATTATATGTAATTATTGTCAATCTTCAACTTGTGTTTTCTAATTAAATTAAATAACTACGAATCTATCATTTGCGTTTGCCAATTAAATTTAGTTATTGCGAATCTCCAAGCTGTGTTTACTAATTATATTCAATTATTGCAAATCTCCAATGCTGATAATTCACCTTTTACTTCCTATTAAGTTTGAAATCTTAATCAAGTGTACACCCGGATGGAGAAACAGTTTGACGTTCTAATTTGAATCACAGCCCATTTGTACACGGGCCCTCGGTTTTTTCTTCCCACCACTTGCCAGGCCCTCCATAATGCACCATTGACAAGAGGAAACCACACTGGGAAAAGGGAAATCACACCGGGAAAAGCTGGTAAACTTTTTCAAGCAACATCGGGATCGAAAACGGGACCTCACGAGTGAACGTTCTACTTACTAAACCACTGTTCATTGTGCATTGTGCAGTAGACTTAAATTAGTTAAAACTACTTTTAGGTCTCCTAAACATCTTGTTATTAATTGGTTAAACTAGTGTGGAATTATTTGTCAGACTCCGTCTCTCTACATCTATACCAGATACGGCTACCGGTTTATTAAAAAGGAGAAATAAATTTTCAAAATTGAGTCGTTCGAATTGAAGAATTGTTATAGCAAAGTTGTCCTTTGTTAATGAAAAAAGGATAAACCTGAAAGAAAAACAGCTTCAGACAGGTGTTGTCATGGACTACGTCATTTGTAATTTGTAATTCGGGAACTTGAAAGTAGTACCAATGGCGGAATTTGTTATACAGTCAAGGCTGGATGTTGGGTACTGGGGTCTGCTGAGGTTTGCCTGGGTCTAAATATCGCCATGTTGTAATTTTGCCGTTAACACAACACACGTTGAAGTCGCTGATCGTTTCGTTTTTGTATTTTTGAAAACAATATCTAATTCTTCAATAGAATAAAACTCAATTTAATTCGTTTACATTAAACAAAGTAAAATATAAACAATAGATATAATCTTCCGACATAAAATCAACCAGATTAAAACGATATTATCAATGTTTATATCGATAGATACTTGCCCGGCTAGAATTCACGCAGATCAAAACGATATCATCAAACCCAAGACATGTAGCACTGGATTATGTATGACATTGGATTATGTATGCCACTGGATTATGAATGGCACTGGGTTATCTATATCGATAATCTCCTACCTAAAATTCAAATCATATCATCTGTAAAAGATGTCGTATTTTTACTACTGTGATTCGTTATTTTGTGTTGTATGGGTAATTCAGCTTTAGCTCTTCTTTGTGTTGTTGTGTCGTCCATATAAAATATATTATGTGATAAGTTAAGTAGAGCAGTGTAATTTTGTAACCTTAGTCCAGGTTTCTAAGTTACGTTATGTTAAGATCCCATGTGATTATATCTAGGGATAATGTTATGGTGTCTTCCCATAACGCCGACTCACCAGAGTTTGGGAAGTCGACCGCGGCACTCTTTGATGGGTTAAGAACGGATTAAAGGCGTTAATGAGGTAGGGACCAGTCATTATTAATATAGTTAACTTAAATTCAACTCACTAACTATAGTTTTCTTAATCTATAGTTAACTTTACTTTGTTCAGATTATTAATATAGTTCACTTAAACTCAACCCACTCATTAATTAATGAAATGATATAGGCTACGACAGTTCTACAAGAAGCTGACAAATGATCGAAATTCAGTTCATTGTGATTATTTCTCAAAATAGGTATAGATACGTAAATATTCCCAAGACATTTCATATACATTTCTTTCTACGATGACTAATGCACAGTTACAATCTAAGCTTCTTCCTACAGCAAGAGGTGGCAGTTACCTATGTGTTGCTGGGTAATAAATATAGATAATTTATATGTATCTTTCTTTTATTTGCAGATTGGTGACGCATGGATCCAAATAATGGCCAATGTACCAGAAAATGAGAAATTTCAACAACTGGCCGACTATATGGTTACCCAATGGTTAGACGGTCAATTCACTCAAGTACAATGGAACCACAACCAATTCACGCGAAGAACCAACAATTCTGTAGAGGGGTGGTACGGGCGTCTAGGAAAAATTAATTGGAAAAGCTCATCCGAATATTTTTGAAGTGATGGCATTTTTGAAAAAAAGAGCAAAAGACGATCGAGATTCAGTTGTTGCAGTATTCGAGTGGCCAGCGACAACCAATATACATGTAAAAGGAAAAAAATACACAGATATCAACAGAAAGATCCAAGATGCAAAATATAGATATGAAGAAGGAGGATTGAATTTGTTAGAATGTTTTGACTATGTTGGACATTTTATGCGTGCCAAAAGTTAAAATTATTTACATGTATAATCATATGTCTTAAAGGTTGTTATACATTTTTTAAAAAATAAATGCTCCCAAAATTATCGGCTTAATTAGTTTTATCCCCCAGCTTGGGTCTATTGTTCTTGGCCAGTCGACCCCTTAACACCGACCAAAATCGTCCCCCTAAAACTCGGTGAGTCGGCGTTATGGGAATAAACCAATGTTATGTTAAGAATCCCATAATATGGTTAATCTAGGGATGTTGGTTATAGTTGTTCTGGGGGAAGACTAAAATTAAGGGCTCGTTAACTTGTGTGATTATCGCAAAGTCATTAATATTAGTTTTATATGAGGTTAAGTTAAATAAATGGAGGATAAATATTGGGTACATTCTATCCGTATATAATTTTATGTAATTAAATGTGGCATTAGAAGACAAATAGGTCATTTCGGGACTAACATATGGTTTAAATTTTTTCAATAATTCGCTTGCGCGTAGGGGTCTTTAGCAGTGGGAGGAAACCGGAGTGTCCGGAGTGCCACATACGCTCACACCAGGGCTCGAAACCACAGCCGCAAGCCAGAGGTTGCCGGCCAGCTAGAGGTCGAAGCGCGGCACTAGGCCCCCCCCCCCCTGTTGCAATAGAAACGTAATATAGACGTAAAATGCTAACATTAGTGTATAAATGTCGCAAAACTAATCTGGACTCTTAAATGATTACAAATCTATTAGATCAACCCGCTCTAAGATAAACAGTCACTAGTTGTTCCAAGATATTACTTAAAGTCATACGGATATAGGTCCTTCAGTTCAGCTGGTCCTATATAATATAATAAACCCCCACGAGCATGTGTCAACATGGAGAATACGCTATATTAAACCTCATACATTTGCTAAAAGCTTTTTGTGTGTGATATATTAAATTTTACTTTAAATTGTTAATATGAGATGGTTAGGAATGTATAGTTTGACATTAAGTCGGATTATTAGAATTAATAGGTATTCATGCTGTGTTGAAATAGACGCAAACTGTCTGGCAGTGGTCATTCATTATTCCCGTGGTGGTACTGAACAACTCAAAAGCTGTTTTAGGTGGTACATATTTCAGCTAATCTAGCCTAGCTGTTGACTGGAAATTAGGTAACTCTTGTCAAGATCCTCAACCACTACAAATGTCTGGATATTACTAAGCTCTGTCAGGGGTACCCCACCACTAGAAATGTCTTTCAGAGTGTTTTTGTGATACCTAAAACTGTATTGTACACTGCTGTGCGAATTTCACGTGGTACACCTTTGGGCTATTCTAGACTAATTCGGGTGGGGGGGGGGCATTTTGAGTGTGGAATACCACACCCACCACCAAATATACATGCACTGAGCTTCGGGTCTAAAAGGGGAAAGATGTAACAGCTTCTATCAGTAGAATAGCCCAGAGATGCTGGCTAGTGTGAGAATGACTGTAGTTAATATTGTAGTTTCTGTAAAATATGCTTGTAATCATGTAGCCGGCTATGCTATATGTAAAAACGAACTATTGTATTGTTATAACTGAGAAAACAAACGTCTAACGAAAACAGGAAGAAGCATGGTTCATTCTTGGTGAAACGTCGTACATTCATTCATTCATACCCAACGCCCCCCCCCCCCGCGTCTCTCACTGTTTTTGCAACTTAGTGCGTTGCCGCTTTCATGACAGTACAAATAGAGCACTTTACAAGACAAGACAAGATTAAAAACCATAGATTTTATATAATAATGACTAATATGAACAATTTATAACCAATACATTTATATGAAACGTCGCACATTTATTCATTTATACTTGTTAAGGAACATAAAATAATATATAAGCCCCACCCCCCCTCACTGTTGTTGCAACTTGGCGAGTTGCTGCCTGTATGACAGTAGACACGTCCAAACACAAAGCACTTTACAAGACGGGACAATACCACTCTTGCTAACAAATTTATATAATAAAGACGGATTTCAATAAATATAAACAATTTATAACCAATAATAACTGAACAACGAGTATCTCTATTTTTGGGGATTTAGAGTGCCGGACTGGGCCTGAAAATATTGTGTGCCAGTAGACAAAGGGGAGCCGCCCACCAATACAATTCTATCATTTAATATTTAAAATGAATACATTAAATTTTTAAAATGAATACATTAAATTTTTAAAATGAATACATTAAATTTTTAAAATGCATACATTAAATTTTTAAAATGAATACATTAAATTTTTAAAATGAATACATTAAATTTTCAAAAAATATGTAAGTGGAAACAAAAAGATGAAATTAGAATATTTACGATTTTGTCTAATGTCTAAAGAGGGTCATTTCCTCAGGGGCCCACCACTTGTCATTGGGCAAGCTGACAACCTAGCCAGTCCGCCATTGTTTTTTTTCATGTATAGATTCAAACATTACATATATTAAACGCTTATGTGCTGTTCCTTGAATGTCAACAAATAATGACGCATTGTTTTTATCCGTTTATTCTGGCATAATGTAACTTGAATGTCAACATATTATGATCGTGTTGTCCCTAGACTGTCACAAGGCGACGTGACATTTATAATATAATGATCGTGTTGTCCCTGGACTGTCTGTCACAATGTCATATGATTCACTAAACGACGTAACATTTATAAGGCATGTGTGGCCTTTAAGAAAGTAGTATTGAAATAACCGATGGCCACAGATTGCAAAATGTCTTGACCTTGAACAAGTTATACATAGATATTATATAGATATCATTCTTTTTCAATCCGTCAAATATAGCCTAGCCTATTCGATTGTTCACAACACAAAACCAACTCGTCCAACAAGAATATTAGTAATAAAACTCTGCCTATCAAATAGTATCTCTATTTTGTTCAGTCCTCCAATGGAATTGTTCGGAACATAAAACCAACTCGCCCAACATAAATCGATTGGTTATAAAGGTCTGCTTATCGCATAGTGTCTGTCTTTTTGATTGTTCGAAACATAGAAACCAACTCGCATAGTAACCATAACTCGTTCATTTCGTCAACCAACTCGCATGTTATCTATAACTCGTTCATTTCGTCACTAACCCGTTGATCGCATCCATTCATATCTCTTCATTCCGCTTAACTCCATAGCACCAATGGCCGAAATACCTTGACAACAACGTCACTGTAAACCTTTCTCCCTTAAACTTCGGTTTTACAAGATTTGTGAAAATTTCTTCCAGTTGTGGATAGGTCAGTTCATCATTACACCGGGTAAAACATCCCCACCCCCTATAGCGATATTATCTGACCAGTATTATAATAAATAAATGTTTCGGTGTAGCTATAGTCTGTTTGCTATGGCCGTAAAGCAGCTATAGTCTGTTTTTCGTAGCCGTAGAGTAGCTAAAGTCTGTTTTCTATAGCCATATAGTAGTTATAGTCTGTTTTCTATATTCGTAGAGTAGCTATAGTCTGTTTTCTATAGTCGTAGAGTAGCTATAGTCTGTTTTCTATAGCCATATAGTAGTTATAGTCTGTTTTCTATATTCGTAGAGTAGCTATAGTCTGTTTTCTATAGTCGTAGAGTAGCCGTAGAGTAGTCTGTTCTCCGTAGCTGTAGAGTAGCTATAGTCTGTTCTCCGTAGCTGTAGAGTAGCTATAGTCTGTTTTCTATAGTTGTAGAGTAGCTATAGTCTGTTTTCTGTAGTCGTAGAGTAGTAGTCATCGTTTGTCTTAAGTTCTACACTCTCAGTTCGACCCTGGGATTCCGGGTAACGTCGATATGTCAATCGGTAAAATATACGTTTAAATTCCGATTGAAACCGGACTGAAATATAAATAATAAAAATAAATAATAAAAATTGTCATACAGATCTCGATTTATTTAACTCTTATGATATAGAATCGACCACTCGACACAAACTAGGTCATTTCGGGACTAACATATCATTTAATTTTATTTCAATAATTTGCTTGCACGTAGGTGTCTTTAGTAGTTAATCGCAGAGCAGTGGCTGATACTGCCTATCTGTCGTTTATAGCAGAAATGGGGTTGCAAGTCTGTTCTGGCGGGGTGTGTTTAGCTTGCCTAGTACCTCTGTGGTTTCGATCGGGGTGATAGCGTATACTCTAGTTTCCTACCACAGGAACCACCACTGCGCGTGCGCTAAGATAATACAAATGAAAACAAGAACAAGTCTGTTCTTCACCAGCCGACTTTTTAAAGACAACCAATGTGATATTAGTGACGATTTGCCACGACTGCGGCTAAATTGACTGTTCTTTTCGTTTGTTCGCAGGGTTTGATGTCCGCGTCCATCGAGAGTAAAATAGCAGTCCGGAGTGAGTCACCGTGGGTCATCTTGAGTATATAATAAAGTATCCAGTCAACCCACCACTCATGAAATTATAGATTAATGGATTAATGAGTATAATAAAGTATCGAGTCAACCCACCACTCATGAAGTTATAGATGATTGGATTAATGGCGCTGTTAAAATAACACAACCAATGAGATACCATCATTAATCGGGGTATAAAACTCTGGTCTTTTAAACCAACGAATACATCAAAAATACTGAAAATATATAAATAATATAGTGAAAGGTAAAGATAACTACTCTTAGGTATTAAATACACAAAAAATATAAACATTTTTGAAAGAAATAACTACATTATCTATCGATAATTAGCAGTTAGAACTTTCATCTTTGAGAAGCAGGACCAGCGTAAATTAGAAAGGGGTGTGGAAAAGGGACAATCGCCACCCCCTTCCACGGGTCCCATATAATGGTGTGTCTTGCGAGATACATTGTTCAATAGAACCGTGTAGCTCTAATTGAACGCGTTGTCACAACCCCCCCCCCCCCAATTATTCCTACGCCTTAACAATGGTCAAAGTTAATTTTAGTCGTACTTCCCCCTTTATATCGCGATGTTGCTGACTTTTAGATGAAGGGTCGAAGAAAAGGGGTTGAAAATACATTTTCTGCCAGGCTGTGGTGAAGAGTCATGATTTTGTGACGGAAGGATACACGAGTTGTGAGGTTGGTTACGTTGAATTAACAATAAAATCCATGGGGAAATCCTTTGTGATCTGTGACCTTCATGTAAGCTTCCACCGTGTGTGATGTCATAGACAAGACAGGGAATAGTATCAGGTATTATGTTTACATACAACCCGTTAGCCTAACGACAGCACCCATAGGAATTCCATTATTCCAAGTGTCGCAGCGTTAATTACCGAGTCATGTTTGCTACCTCATTGCTATCTGTCATTCGACAAGCGCTTGGTCAATTGGTATTTAATTCCGAATACTTCTATGGGCAAAGTTCACTCAACATTTTCAGATGGATACAACTTGAATTTAATGATTGAAGAAATAGATTGCTTTTTGCGGATTCGTATAACTTTTAGCTGGAATTTATCCTATTGAATAAAGCATAATGCGTCATACCATTTTATTTATTATGTATGCGATCGTTACACGACATAAGAAGACAAGGTGATTGATTGATCGTCACTTTTACCGAATTAAATATTCGTGTTATCCCGTCACGAAATAAACAATCTCACACCACGCCTTGAAAATTAGTCAGAGCGCTACTAGTGTTATACCCTCCAGACGACTTGTGATTATTCGGTCAGATAATTTATTGTGCCTGCGATTATCCTCCTCCTCGTAGTGTTCCGTTTGATTAGAGCTAATCCCACTACTCCCTGCTGGACTGAGTGGGTATTATTGTCACTAATTATGACTGGTCAGTGGTCCTATTACTGGCCAATCACTGACTTCGTTACAAAGGTATTACCTTTAAAACAAGACGTTTAATTAGGGCAACTGTGTTTACATAACGTTACGTCATGGCTGCACGTTGTTTTGATGCTATATTAACCAGCGCAAAGCAGGATATTGCAGCAAAACTAATTGCGTGACAAACGCGGCTATCGGTATTGACGTAAAGTAAACACTACTGTATGGTAACGAACAGACTTTCAACGTTTTTAATACCTTAAATCTTTGTCCAAAATATTAAGGAAGACCCAAGATTAAACGACGCACTGTCATGTTGCTGTACTTAAGTGATAGCTTTCATTGAATGGAAAGAATAGACACATTCCCGCGTAAGTTCAAGAAACAGACGCCATTCCAGCAATGGCCAGAGAGGGATTTCTCGGGCCGCTGCTTCAGGAATATAGCGATTATCAGAATAATTATTTCTCCTAAGATTCAGATGGAGCCATATTGTTGTTGATTTGTCAAAACTAACCGACCTCCTTGCTCGGAGTTCAAACATTCTTGATTTTGGTCTTCCACAACCTTATTTAATTTACACACCTGCACATTGCTTAAATACAACCATTGAAATGCAAACTTCTAATTTTTAAACTGTAAGGGAGCCATGCTTGTTAAAGGGAGTCGAGTGGCGTAGTGAGTAAGACGCTGGGTAGCTTGGAGGTCGCGGGTTCAATCCCGGTGTTGGTCGAGCAAGTTCATCGGATTATCGGACTTGATACCGTAGAGGAGTAGGCCGTAGCACCGATTTCCGGGCAAAC
This sequence comes from Patella pellucida, assembly GCA_917208275.1. Lineage (NCBI taxonomy): Eukaryota > Metazoa > Mollusca > Gastropoda > Patellidae > Patella > Patella pellucida. Next base: position 5,821,684 of record OU795037.1, read on the forward strand.
TTTAACTCATAGCACACAGTATGTTGTATGTCCACCTTCATTAGACGAGTCAGACGGAGAGCAGAACAGTAGGACGTTAAACTCCATTTTATTTCAGTTCGTTTCCTTTATAGGATGTTAAATCCCATTTCATTTTTATTTCGTCACTAACTGTAAACAAACATTGTTTTGGTAGCCTCAACAGTAAAGACACGAGGTTTAACGTTCTACTGATCTGCTCCAACCGGACTAATGAAGATGGCCTGTAGTGTACTATGACAAGAATTTTGCCCGTGCTGTCTGTGGTATAAACAAAACTTTGCCTTGCCATGCCCTCTATTATCTACGACTGACTTTCGGAGAGCAGTCAGGAAAATCCCCAAGAACGTTTCCCTTCCATATTGAGGCTGACACCAGCATCATACGTGGAGGCAAACTGGATCCAATATAACCTAATTTGTAAGGCGTATTATAATAAAATATAATATATAAAAATACGGGTGGAAGGTGGGTGTTTATTTGATCAATGTTATATTATTACAAGTATTTAAAACTTACAAGCAAATATACATGACGTGTATCGGTAAATAACAAACAGCAAATATAATAACAACAGCTATTAACATCCGGGATATCTTCCGTCTTGATAATTTCTGATTAATCATAGCTGTAGTGGGTTTTCCTGCCGATTCTGAAATATGGAGAAGAATGATAACGTAAAGGTGACGTCACATTGATATAGATATAGTGTAAAGGTAACGTCACATTGAGATAGATATACTGTAAAGGTAACGTCACACTGAGATAGATATACTGTAAACGTAGCGTCACATTGAGATAGATATGCCGTAAAGGTAACGTCACATTGGGATAGATATACTGTAAAGGTAACGTCACATTGAGATAGATATACTGTAAAGGTAACGTCACATTGAGTTAGATATACTGTAAAGGTAGCGTCACATTGAGATAGATATGCCGTAAAGGTAACGTCACATTGAGATAGATATACCGTAAACGTAACGTCACATTGAGATATATTGTAAAGGTAACGTCACATTGAGTTAGATATACTGTAAACGTAACGTCACATTGAGATAGATATGCCGTAAAGGTAACGTCACATTGAGATAGATGTACTGGAAAGGTAACGTCGAATTGAGATAGATATACCGTAAAGGTAACGTCACATTGAGATATACTGTAAACGTAACGTCACATTGAGATAGATATACTGTATCACAGCTGATGGGAGAATATCATTCAGCCCTTCTGGTAATTAACGAACATAACTGTTTGAGGAGAGAGAGAGAGAGAGAGTGGGATATATATAGAGAGAGAGCCAGAGAGAGAGAGCGCTAACGGGATAAACGTATGGTTCAATTTTATTTGGTTAATTCGCTTGCGCGTGGGAGACTCTAGCAGTGGTAAGAAACCGGAGAATCCGAAGAAAAGCCACGAGGTTACATACAACGGGGCGTAATGTAAAATTGATTCATTTTTGTTAATGTCTTCGATTGTCAGCCATCACCTGTATCTATCACTGAATTACCAGCTCAAGTTTTGTCGGCATCCAAGCACGATAATAAACTTCGCGTTCCTTGGTAGACAATCTGTGTCGATGGATGTCGGGGAACATAAAACGCCAGTGTCTAAGAAAAAGTCATAATTGACAAATAATACGGGGAGAGAAGATTAGCCTAACATATCGGACATCGCAGGGCATACCATTCGTCTAGTCATTAACCAGATAGCATCTAACGTTAATTAACGTTATTCTTATTAGATCTAAATGGGTACTTATAAATGTGTTTACATTTTAGGGTTGAAGAGCGTGTCAGAGGGTAATCAATAAAATCTCGGTAGAATGCAACAAAAACTTTCATTAGACGTGGATTGACATCTGGCATTTTCAGCCGCTGTTAGAGCCATGGTGAATCAGTGTTTGGCACTGGTATACCAACCAAACGAATCATGGAATCGAATCCTATGTTTACCGGTGGGTGGGGGATTAGCAGCGATTCAACAGGCGTGGTTTCGATTACTTGGTTTTCTCCGCTTCCTCCGGCTACCTCCCACTGCTAAAAATCCTACACTCAAAATCATTCAAATAAAATTGAACCGTGTGTTAATCCCGAAATTACCTATGTTGTGCCATGTGGACGTTAAACTCCCTCTCTCACCGAGGTTGGCCACGATAGTTCTCGCGATGTTTCTCGCGATGTGATTTCTCCTTGTCAATAGTGCCCGAGGGAGGGTCGTCCACAGAAAAACGTCTAGTTGTTCGGTTGACGAGTCAATGACCTTATGATTAAGGCAATGATCATACACCTAACTCTAGACCTAGTCATGGATTTGGAGGGCATTTGACACAACTCAGAAGTAGTACTATCAACATGGACCACGTGCGTTATTTGCGAATATTGAAAAGTAGCAATCATATTCTGAAGAGACATAAGGAACGCGAAGCATTTGGGGAAATTGCTGATGGGCATGCCATATCGTAAAGTACATAATTTCAGTTATTGTATATGGTTTGATTATATTATAGTCTATAGTGTAAGCGTTGATTCTGGAATATTGGCTTTTAAGGCGTTATGCATCCAAAACTGAAGTTGTTAAATGCTAAATCTCGCATAGAGCAAAATACCAATTATTGATAATGGAGGCACGTGTAAATTATTTGGTTGGAATTTTAAACAAATTCTGAAATTAATAATTTTTTGTCTGATTAACATTCGTATAATTCAACTGGTCAGCTTCGGCATTGAAACTACTAGCTGAGAACAGTTGGTTCGTTTGCAACGTACAGATAATAACGTCTTCAGCAACCTCTCCAGCAATGTATTACAACCGTCAGATAATAACCTTTCCAGCAATATATTACAACCTTCAGATAATAGCATCTCCAGCAATATATTTAAACGTTGGTTTATCAGTCGGTGGGTGACTTGTGAAATATCGGCCCAGACAACACAATCAATACTAAATAATATTCTGGTATGGGGGTTCGAAATAAAATGAGGTTTAATGCCCTATCTTTCTGCTCCATCCTGTAATATCGATCATCAGTGACGAAGGGGGGGGGAACAAAACAGAGAAAGAGCGGGAGAGAGAGAGAGAGAGAGAAAGAGAGAGAGAGAGAGAGAGAGAGAGACGGGGGAGGTAACGTCCACTTAACACGGACTAACATATGGTTCAATTTTTCGTATTTCAATAATTGGCTAGTGCGTATTGGTCTTTAGGAGTGGGAGGAGGGCCCGGAGAAACCCCACGAGGCTGGACAGACGACAGTGTCTAAGGCGCTGGCTCGCGAACCAGGAGAATCAGCGTTCGATCACAGTATTGGTTGAGAAAGTTACCCGGGATTTTACGGCGTGGTTTCTCCATGTTATTGCTGCAGGAAAGAGGGCAGCGTCTAGTTGTTCGGGTGGTCTTGTAGACACGTTGGCGTGCACGTAAAAGATCCATTTGCATCTGAAATTCGAAATAATAGGGGCTGTTTGGCGTATGCCCGTTTTCATTATCGCAGTCGGTGCAGAAAAGTAGGACGTTTAACCCGATTTTATTTCATTTCAATTAAAACGGAAACGGACAATATGTGATCACTTGTCGGCGTATGAACAGGCATGTAGCGCGACTAAAAATAGTCCCACACCAACACGCAATTTGTGACAAAACTTTAATTGCGCGACTAAAATAATTCCCACACAAGCCTACTTACTTATTGTTTCTCCCGGTATACTGGCACGCCACAGGCGGATTGATATCCTTAGATACATTACTCCAATAATCAACAAGGGTATGAGATAAACACAGATCACCAGAACAGACTGGAAAACTTTTCTTGATTGTGTCGACATTTTCATAGCACAGTACTGTAGATATTCCGGTATATCGTTATAAGTAGACTTTAACGTCATGTATACAAGATGTGGTGCGGAGACAGCAGCGGCTGTAGTCCAGATCATCACAATGATAGTTATAACACGTCTAGAGGACAGCCAGGATTCAAACGGGAGACATATACCATAGAATCTCTCGACACCGATGGCACACAACGTGAGAACTGAAGACACTATTGACGCCGTCTGAAAAACAAAACATGGATTATATGTAGAGAGAGAGAAAAATGGGGTTTAACGTTCACTCGACACAATGACATATATGTAGATATAGAAGATAATCACATAATGAATGTTGTTGGGGTTGTACACGAGGCAGGGTATTCTTGCTCTTTCTAGAAGACCTGATGTCACTCCTTATTTATATGTTAACAGAGTATACCTGGTACAATCACCCATTGTTAGAGAGAGAGAGAAAGAGAGAGAGAGGCATGGGGTTTAACGTCCACTCAACACAACTGGGTCATTTCGGGACTAACATATGGTTTACTTTTATTTCAATAATTCGCTTGCGCGTAGGGGTCCTTAGCAGTGGGAGGAAACCAGAGTGCCCGGAGATAACCCACGGGGTTGAGAAGGCGCCCCTATCTCCATGCCACCAGGGCTCGAAACTACAGCCGCAAGCCAGAGGTGACCGGCCAGCTAGAGGTCGAAGCGCGGCACTCTAGACCACTAGGCCACCCCCCATTGTTAGATATAAGTACTGACGGGTATACTACACGAGACTGGGTATACTTATTCTTTATAGACTCGCTAGCCTGGATGCTGGGTGTTCGATCCCTGCATTGGCGGAGGAAGTTCATCCCGATTTTCCGGCGTGGTTTCCCCTTGACAGTGATGCAGGAAGGGTGGTCTGACAGGGACACTGTCTAGTTGTTCGGATGAGGCGAAAAACCGAGATCTCGTGTACACATCGGCGTGCACTTAAAATATCCCTTGGCAGTTGGAATTCGATATAACAGTAGGCCGTAGCGCTGCTGCCCGGGCAAAACTTCCCTCATAGCACACTGTATGGCGCATGCCCAACTTCATAAGCCGAGGTTAGGAGCAGAACAGTAGGACGTTAAACCTCATTTAATTTTATTCTTTATAGAACATGTTATACCACTTCCTCTGCAAGTTTTAAAAACCATTGATTCCTGGATCAACTAAACACAATAGCCTTCGACTTAATCAGTAGGCGTAGGGCCGAGTAGTAGATGTAAAATCGGACAGAAGTAACGCTGGTGGGTGTCTTGTACGAGGCAGTGTATGTTTCACCATTTTCAGACATGTATTTTAACATATTTCCAGTAATACGGGTTTAATAGTTATATACTCACTACATTGGAAGATTAATAAAAATCAAACAGACAACATTCTACTGATAGGGGTGCATCTTGTCAGAACAATCTCAGGGCTGGGCGGAGTTAAAATGTTGGCTGAACTAGTTATCTAGTTAACAATTAACGAGTTAACATAGTTAAGTTTAAAGTTAAATGTCAAAATTACAAAAGGGCAAAATACAAGTTAAAGATATTCATGTTTATATTATCTTCTACACGTTTATCGAGCATGGCAGGACAGAAGTTTCCAATATATTAAATCTCCTTACTATATTCATACAAGAAAACAATTGCAGATACCGTTCATTTACATAAACCATTCGTCTCTGTCCTGGAGTTGAAAATTATCGCACGGAACTCACAAATTGAAATTTCGCCTTTTTAAAACATCAACTTTATTTCTACTAGCTAGAAACTAAAATGTGTCCAGTTAATTAAACAGTTAACTGTTACTCGGCTAATAGAATCAATCTAACCCGGTATCAAATTCAAGGGGGGGGTACTGATTAGCTGTCTAACTAATTTAAAACCAATTAGTCGGTAATGACATCATTTTGCGACTGCTGGGTAAACGTGACTTACACATTTAAAATGGGGGCTTACGTCTTACGATATTATTGTACCAACTGAACTAATAAAGACGGCATACAGAGAGAGAGAGAGAGAGAGAGAGAGGGCGAGAGAGGGATAGAGAGAGAGGTAGAGTTGGGGGTTTACGTCTTTCGTTATTGTACCAGTTTGGCATACAACAACATGCTTGATGCTTTGACGGAATATTTGCCCCGAAAGCGACACAGTGCTCCAGTGTTATATATATACGGTACGTGGATCACTAACTTTCTAATTAAGTTGAATTATTTTATTTTTAACCTAAATTGAATAAGCATTATGTAAGAGCTAAAAATGCCTATAGTGTAGGGACACCAAAGTTATATAAATTATTAATTAGACATTTTTTTAACATGACAAGAGCTAAATATGCCTATAGTGTAGGGACACCAAAGGTATATAAATTATTAATTAGACATTTTGTTTAACATGACAAGACCATAATCAACTCTTTCCTTTGAGAGGTATTGGTGATATCCGACATCTCCTAACAAAACACTCGGTCCACTCACTTGTTAGATCAATAGTCTTTTCTAGACTGGATAACTGTAACCGCAATTTGAATGGTCTAAATCGAAACTTAATTTCAAAACTGCAAACTATTTAAAATACTGCTGCAACGATAATCAGTCGCACGTCGAAACAACAGACAACACATCGAGTTGTATCTGACACAAAATTGGGGGGTTGGATGGCCAAATGTATGGCACGGGCGTGCTGTATCATAAAGTCTGTCATTGAGTCAACTGGCGTGGTTTCGAGACACCGGTTGTTCGTAACAAGGATTAGGGTCGCCTGTCCAACCTCGTGGGATACAGCGAATTATTACAATAAAATTAAACCATATGTTAGTTTCGAAATGGCCTAGTTTGTGTCGAGTGGACGTTAAACCTCCATTTCGCTCTCTCCCTCCCCCCCCCCCTCTCTCTCTCTCTCTCCCACACACACCTCTAAACATATAACACCTGTATACGTTCAGAGCTACATCTGCCAACTGCAGGTCCATTTGTTTGTCTTCCGGTCACTATACCTGCGATAGCGGAGATATTTTAATATTTAAAAAATGGATTGGAAACTTCCTGTTATATTTTCGTTAAACGTGAATGGCAGACGTTATCATTTCCTGTCAAGAACTCCTCTATATGAATATTAAAAGACATCAAGACCTCAAAATAAATTTATATGACCCCTAGTGCATAGTGTTATAGTCCGTACTTGCAATATTTCTATATCTTTCTGGGGGTTGGATGGCCGAATGATTTTGTTGTTTCAACATATTTGTTTATTTATTTAATAGCGGTTGTTGTTGTATAGTAACACAATCAAATGCTATGTTCACACCTAATGCGCTTTCAAACCGCTTTCCGTAAAACGCCCTACGGAAGGCGCTTTCGTTACCACGGGTGGCGTCACACCACAAATTAAACCGCTTTCGATTCGCATTAAAACACGTCACACTCAATGCGCATTAACAGCTTTCCCCATGCGATAAAACGGAAGTACTACACTGCGCAAGCGCTGTTCGATCTCAACGCTGTAATGCGCGTCAGTTATATCGCTTTAGCCAATGCGCATTAGAAATGCGGTTTCGCTAAAGCGGCTTAGTTTTGGTTTAATGCGCATTGAGTGTGACGCGTTTTAGCGACTTAAGGCTTTAATGCGCATTCGATGCGCATTAAAAGGCTAGTGTGAACACAGCAAAAGTAAATAATTGTTGTTTCTATTCGCGTTGTACAAACATCGACATCACACTGTACATCGTTGACCTCGCTGCTATTACCTTCTCTGGTAAGGCAGAGTCACTGCTATCTTCTACATCACTGTCTTAAGGCTGAGTCACACTAGTGGATTTTTCCTTTAGGACAAATCCTAGCGAACGTCTTAAAGGATAAATCCTCTGGGTTTTTATGATCATACATTAAGTAAAATCCTATAGGTTTTGGTCATGTGATCAGTAATAGCAGAAATGTAAATATGAAGGAAACTACAAAGATTTCTTTTCTCTCGTTTATGGTAATGTCCGGACTGAATAGACCACAGCACGCTTTGGCGATTGAAAAAAAAAATTCTCTGTCTCGGTCCGGTTGAGTTAGACGTATGCCATTTTGATTGGTCAATTCACAGTACAAATCCTACGAAAATAGGACTTGTTCTAAACCTAAGGATTTGTCCGTAGGTCAGAAAATCTATAGCTTATAGGACAAATTTTCCCGTTCACATGAAAGGATTTAGCTTATGGATATAAAACCTCAGGATAAATCCACAATTGTGACTAAGCCTTTACTAGAGAAGGTCAGTAACACCATTCCGTTAACCTTGGCCAAAATGCTACCCATATTTAAAACATCTACCAATTTGGACCATGCCCTATGAGACTTAACACAGACCCTCGAATGGAGGTCTATTATAATAACATCCATTGATCAAGTCTATTATTATATTTTAAAGCAACTAAGGATATTGCCAAAAATTGATTTGTCCGGATTGAAAAAATGCAATCTAACTTTTATTAACCACGTATTCATAATGGAGAGCAAACGATACACACAAAAGGTATAGTGTAGTCAAACTGTCTCCATACTCAATACTAGCGAACATTATAAACTAAGGATATTACAAAACATGATTTGTCCGGATCAAACTGTACACACAAAAGGTAAAGTGTAGTCAAACTGTCTGGGGAATACTCAGCTTAAGAGAACATTAGTATTATATGTTTGAAAAAATTAAGGATATTGTCAAAAGGTGATTTGTCCGGATTAAAAATAGAATCTTACTTTTATTACGTAGAACGAAACTATACATCAAAAGTTAAAGAGAAAAGATAGTCTGGTGCAGGCAAATTATTATATGTTCAAAAAACTAAGAATATTGTCAAATGGTGATTTGTCCGGATTAAAAATAGAATCTTACTCTATTACCTATTATTGATGATGTAGAACAAAACTATATATCACAAATTAAGGAGAAAAAATTGTATACCGCCGTCAAACTGGCTCAATACTAGAGAACATTAGTATTATACTATGTTTAAGAAACTAAGGATATTGTCAAAAGGTGATTTATCCGGATTCAAAATAGAATCACTTTTATTATCCACTTATTGATGGTGTAAAACAAAACTATATATCAATAGTTAAGGAGAAAAGATTGTCTAGTGCAGGCAAATTATTATATGTTTCTGGAACTAAGGATATTGCCAAAAGGTGATTTGTCCGGATAAAAACGGAATCGTATATTTATTATACCACTTAGAGCAAACAATACATCACAATTTAAGGAGAAAAGATAGATTGATTAATGTTTTCAAGTATTTATAGCGGAAATACTGTCAGCCTTTCTTAATGTACGACATTTGTTATTACAAGTTATAGACTTGTGTCTATTATTGGCGGGAAACAATTAACACAAATTTCCCGTAATATAATTATATATTATTTCTCCTCTCCGTAGCTGTCAATGATCAATTTCCCTCCTCAATTTAAACTCAGAAATAGTTTCATGTTACCGGGCTTATTCGATCGACAAGTTTAGCGAAGCGGATTATTGTTTAGTTATTTGTCTGCTGTGTTAAGCCAGGCTGACACTTGCACGATTCCGTGGCACGCATTGGCACGACTTAAGTCGACACGACACCGTCCGATTTGCGCAAACTCGTCGTGCGAATGGGGGAAGTGTGTAAACAATGCGCAAACTATGCGTAAACTCGTCGTGCCAGTTCGTGTCAATATGGACACTGATGGGCATGCCAAAAGTAGTGCAAGTGTCAGCCTGGCTTAACAGTATTGTCATTGCGCTATTGTTTTTAAATTCATAGACATGGAATGGAGAATTATGAGGGCTGAACCAATATTGTTATCTTTACAAATTATTCTCCATTGTCAAAACATTAGCTATGTTTAAGTCTATTTGAAATACAAATTAAATTAGTTATGAAATATGGTGAGGAAAACAGAAGAGAAGTCTGATGCATGAATTGAACTAAGGGTTAATGAACACATTTATCATATGCCATATTAATGGAATGTGTCTGCGGACCAAATTTGGTAATGAGTCCCTATTGGTATGCAAGGTATGGGGTATGTCTAAGGTCTAGAATCACGTGATGCGCTTATTAACCAATTGAATAATTAATAGCAGAAATCTAGGACATACAAGGAACTGGTTTTGGGCGCTACGAGAGACAGCCATCTAGTTCTTGAAGGGAGAAGATGTAATGTTTCTCTATCAGCAGACTAGCGGAGTCTGGCTGGATGAGGTTCAAGTCAGAGAATGTCTTTATTGAAATCTGTTATGCATTGTACCAAGCAGCTTGCTATATAAAACTGTAGAACCGAAATGTGGTATTTGTTGTTCCTGTTGATGATATCATTGAAGATGCAGTATATCGAAACACAATGAGAAGTCGACATTAATGAGAAATGTCAGAATGACACTTATAGCTACTTTCTAGACGGTTAAGAAATTACATATCCGGCCTAGAAATATTACTAAAGGATCATGAGCTGTTCCAGAATATGTAGTAAGAAACAATGCATGGGTTACGCCGGATGTGGCGACCGGTTTTCCCGGCGTCCGCTCTCCGTGTCTGACAGACGACCCATGGTGCTTTAGCTGCTATGCTGTCGTATTCTGTGGAGCTTTTCTCGTCTTCTAAATAACTCGGCATGAATTCAAACACAAACTTTCCATCGACAACTTCAGTTAGAAAGTCACGTTTATCATATTTATTGGTTACCTGCCTAACCTCGTGGCTTTTCTTCAGGTCTTCCGGTTTCATCCTACTTTGTATCACCCGATCTCTCCCCCCCCCCTCCCTTTCTATATCCCCTTCCGTCCTCTCTTTCCACTCTTGCAAGGGCCGGACCTTCATTTGTCATGTTATGGCGCAAGTAAGGCTGAAAAGAAACGTCTAGTATAGGTAAGAGACCGATGTCCAATCATGAATACAGAGACCTGCTCGGAAAAGAAACTTGAAACTCTGAAGTCTCCCATCTCCAAGCACATATTGCACGAATATCTATAGAAATACACACATATAGTTTGTCTTCCAATGGCGATAATACGTAATGACGACACATTACATCCCGTTCCTGGCATTCCATCATTTTGCATACCGATGGTTCATCGGCCAATCACGCTATTTTACCGAAATTAAGCCCACTAGATTGGATGCAGCTATGGCGGGTGTGGCGCACCAGCAGGGTGAGCTTACTCTTCCGGACACCTGTTACCACTGTTTGTCGTGTATTTTGTACACGGTGAACAGTCCATTTGCTAAATCAGTATTATACCCGATTACACTATTTTGCCTGTACTGTTTGGTTTTGGAACATAACCGGTGTAGGCTGTCATTGATAGTCCATTGGCCAATCACGCTATTTTACCAGATTTCGTCTAATAGTTTGGATGCAGCTATGGCGGGTGTGGCGCGCCGGCAGGGTAAGTTTACTCTTCCGGACACCTGTTACCACTGTCTGTCGTGTATTTTGTATACGACGAGCAGTCCATATGCTGGTTACACTATTTTGCCATATTACACTATTTTGCTATATTATTACACTATTTTGCCTATACCGTTTTTTAGGACATCGAATTGTGTCTAATGGTTTGGATTATTCGTACTTTGTTTTTTTATTCATCTTTAGATGCCGGGGGATAACAAGATGAGTCGGGGGGGGGGGGGGTGCTACTAGACAAGATGAGTGGGGGTTGCTACCAGACAAGATTAGTGGGGTATGCTACCAGACAAGATGGGGGGGGGTGCCACTAGAAAAGATCGGGGGGGGGGGGGGGCGTTGCCACTAGACAAGACCAAAAAGGGTAAATTTAGAGATGTCGTTATTCGATTTAAATCGTCGAACTATGACAGACTCCATTGTTTTCTCAGCAGATAAACTTCAAACAAAATGGATAAAAACTGTTGCCTCGCGAGAATTCAAAGAGGCGTTTTCAAAAAGATAGAGAACATTCACCATAAATCGGAAAATTCTGTGATGTCTACACCATAAAAAAGTATTTACAAAAAGGTAACATTGAGATGGTTCATAGGTCTGAATTCGGTTTCAGGCCAATCCCATAGAGTCGAGTCGCTTCGACTTTTCCGAATACTAATGCCATAAGCCAAGTGGACAAGCGTTATCACATCATATCCAGCTGAGATAGATTAAATCCCCACGTCACGTTTTCTTTAAATGAATTATTACCCAATGATTAGACGTTAATCTAATTAAGCAATCTCGACTTAATATATTATTCACAATTACTGGTCAATCGAGCCGATACCGGCCAATTATGTACGTCACCTGTCAGAGTTACGTCGGGGATATTTCATTGTTACTTTATATCAAATTCAATGACCCAGACCGCACAGGGACAAGGTACATTCAATAGATGCTATGGAATATAGTTTAATGCCCTACTTTTCTGCACCAAACAAGCTAAAAAAGACGGGCAAGTGACATACAGTGTGCTATGAGGGACACTTTACCCGGACAGCGGCATTAAGGCTTACTCTCATATCGAATTCCAACTGCAAAGGGATCTTTTTTACGTGCCCGCCAATGAGTACTTGAGACCTTGGTTTTGTTGTCTAATCCGAAGGAGTAGACGATTGTTTTTGTCCGGTTCCCCGTCCATCGACACTGACATGGGGAAACCACACGGGAAAACACCCGATGAACTTTCTTGGCCTACATCGGGATAGAATCCGCGACCTTCAAACTGGCGAGACAGCATCTTACTCGCTGAGCATCCGTGGCTCCATTTGTCTCTGTTGCTATTTTCGAAATGAGGGGGGGGGGGTGCCCGCGCTGTGGTGTTTCCACCTTCATTTCACGGTTGAGTTTACGTGGAAGCCAACATGTAAACGGGAACCTCGCTCCTGCACCACCGATGAAGGGACACACCATTACAAAACCCAACGGAACTTTCTCGACCAACATCGGAATAGAGCCCGTGAGTTACCTCTTTAGTGAAAACAAGCTCTCGTGATTTAAGAGAAAAGCAACACCCCCCATCACAATCTGTTTACACTCGGCAAACCTCGGCAGATTCCGGTACCAAACATTTAGCCTCGGCAGATTCCGGTACCATACACATCTAGCCTCGGCTGTATTATATGGCAGTTAAGTGATATGAACTTACAGCCATACAATTGCAGTGTGGAGTGTGTGTAGAATTTTTATTTCAAAGACGTCCCTTCTTTCAAGAAAATCAGATAAACTTGAAAGAAAAACCGCTTTACACGTCTGTACTTGTCTTCACAACACTAGAATCTGGAAGAGTTGTTATGTAACCCTGGGTGATGTGAGGGATAAGTCAATGAAACGATCTGTTTCTGCGAGTTGTTGTCGTGAGTTACACATCAACAAGGGAAAAAAATGGTGGGCTTCCGAAATCCAATATTAATGACAAAATAAACATTTTACAATTGCTGCTCGAATCGTGTACCATAATGCCTTTAAACGCCATTTGTAATAATGGACTCGAAAATCGAGGCTAGACAATAAACATTTCAAAAGGTGACCTCATATGCTTATCTGAAGAGCAAGTGCAATACAGGTGTAGACTAGAATAACCCGACGTTAAAGATTGCCTTTAGATTGAGAACATAATTGAGTAGAAATTAGAGTAAAAACTGAAACGATTGAATGTTAATCAGTTTATATACATTCATTTTATAAAATCATCATCACGTGTGCTTCTACCCATTTGTGTCAATTTCTAGGTCCGGAATTTTACCGATTTAGATCCTTTAAATATGAAAATAGATTAATAGTTGTTAAATGTAATAAAGTGAAGTAAAATGTCTCGTTAATATTGGACTTCCATCATTCATTTGAAACAATCATATGGTCATTGTTTTACATGGACACGTGGTGAGTGATTTACGTCAACTATATCTGGTTACTACTGGCTAACGTTATTTTATCTTTTATGTCCACGTCAGCGATAATGTGTTTGTTCCACCGGCAACGCTTATAAAGTGAAAACACTGTAGACGAATGGATTTCTAGTTGCTCCGATGGGATAAAACAATGGTCGTTTTCAGTATTACAACCCTCTACCTGGATGTTTTAAAGGCTGTTATATTACCTATAGGCTTTTACAAATTTAGTCTATATAATATCCATAAAACTGGACAGAACACCATAAAGGTACATCGCGAGACAGTTTTAGTAGACAAAGCACTTATTTGAAAACAGGTGGGATGGGGATGTGGCAGAAATTGCAAAAGAGTGGGTGGCGTCATATCTAAAAATACAGGAGTTTTTCGTGTGAAAGTTAAACATGATTTTTCCAATGTGAAACAAGTAAATTTTTCAGTCCCACGGGGTAGCAACACAGGTTCGATCTGTTTTATCAGTACAATAGCTTCCTGCATCAGACACAATCAAAATTTAGTTTGCTTTGCCGATGACCACAGTTTGTAAGTGTTTTAAGGCGGAGGATCTTGTTGCAGAATCTCATACTGCTTCCAGCCTAAACAATGGATGTTGCATAATCGACTAATGATGAACGACAAAAAAAACTGAGGTTATACTCTACAGTGGTAGCCGTCAGCTCCACAAATTTACTAATTAAGATTTAGGGATTCTGTGGTTGGGTCTTTATCCCGTATTAAATTCCTGGGGATGCATTTGGGCGAAAACTTTTAACTTTAAAGCATCATCTGGCCCAGCAGATCGTCATCTAAAAAAATCTTATTTATACCGAAGAAAAAAAATAAAAGCTTTGGAGACAGCTTGTTCAGTGTGCTGGGCCCGCTACCCTGGAATACCATTACAGAAAGTGGGAAACAATGCCAAACTGTAACTGATTTTAAAAGGAAACTAAAACACCCACCATCAGTGTGCTGGGCCCGCTACTCTGGAATACCATTCCAGAAAGTGTGAAACAATGCCAAATTGTAACAGAATTGTAAAGCATTTCTATTCCGTTTGTGTAAGGCTTTGTGAAGCGCCATTGGATACATGATAGTAATGTGCGCTATATGAAATGTAATATGTTATGTTATGTTATGTTATGTTATGTTATTCTGACACCTTAAATATAAACCACTTTACACTGTACAAATTCCAGGAGTAGATTTACTATATTTCTTTTCTGTAATTTCTATTCTGGTTTTGTTTGTTTATACGCAAATCGTGGCAGCATGTTTAGTAGAAAAACAGATAAAATTACAGGCAAAATCTGGTTTATTTTATCGCGCGCATCTCCCCTGTCACGAAGTTTGTTAATCCAAGGTACAATCTAACCTTGGTTTTATTCTGATGTTCAACCATATTGTCATCTTACTGTATGAACAGTCATTAATGTTACACGGATTTCTGCTATTATATCAACAATTCTTGAAGTATACATAGTGTCTTCGATTCTTAAAATGTCCGTCATCTAGCTTAGTGCCTGTTGTTAAACGGGGCTAACTGTAGACAGACAGCCTAAGTTTAGTATGCAGATTATGCCGAATTCTTTTATTTTTAGAAAGTTACCATATCTTTGTAAACACCGTCTGGACAGAATTAAAACCTGTTACCTAACAAGGAATTAAATATCCCCGAATAGATGATCAGAAACTTTCATATTGCCGGAATTCCATAAATTAATGTTATTTGGTATATGATGGGTTTTTTTTACCAAAAACGGTGAACATTGGCCATTCAAATAAACTTTGCTTGCTAAATACAGCATGTTAATAACCAGACCCCGAGTTCACAAAGCATTCTCAGACTTAAGTTAAGAATTTACTCAACTTTCAATCACTGTCTATGAGAAATATCTTTGATGTATTTGATAAATTAAAACAACAACAGTTTTATAAAGGGTTATATTTTGGTTAAAACAAGGCGAGCAATTTTGAGTAAATTCTTAACTTAACTTAAGTCTAAGAATGCTTTGTGAACTCGTGGCCAATAATTAAAATTCCATAAATTGTTTTAGTGTTTCACTGTTAAATGCCACTCAAATAGGTTTTGAATGGGGTATCTTGAATAGAACAGCTTGCAATCTCAATTCTCTGATAATCCTTTGAGTGATTTTGAGTCTACAGTATGGCATAAACATTTTATAAGAACATAATCTTTTAGTGGCATTTAGCGATCGGGAAACACATTAACAGAACACAGTTTCACTTTGCTTAATTATAGTACCCTTTGAAGGGCTTCATACTATTTAAATAAACCCCTAATCGTGTATTAGTGTTTATTTAGTAAGCTAATTACCTTGTTGTTGCTTGTTGTTCTTTGTTAAATATCCTTTATCTTTACTCTTGTTGTTATTGTTATGTCAATCCACCTAAATGGTTTCATTATAAATTTCATATATATTGATCTCAAGTTTACTAAATGTCATTGTGCTTGATAACGATAAGAGGATACTTGTCGAAACGTCGTGCTGTAGAATAAACTAGTGATTGTATCCCATAAAAACTGTGTTCTGTTAATTTTATAAGAACTCTACACAAATTACGTAGAGAGACTGATCGATCACAAATTATTATCAACAGTAGCCTATTTATAGATGCCAAAAGGTGTTCAGTAATGTTTGTTAGACCACATAATGTTTTTACTGCCATTATCTCAGCCATGTTCGGGTGTTTCCTGTAGCTTTCCTGAGACCGACTAATTGAAATACAGGGCCTCGTTTAAGGAATTTGATCTAGGTTACAATAGTTAGGGTGGGATGGGGTGGGTGTGCGTGCCCCTTCATCCCTCCCCTCTACTTGAGAACATTTTGACAAATGGCCATCATGTGATGCATTTTGGTACATATCTGAGAGGTTGACGAGACAAAATAGAATCTAAATCAACCTAAAGTGAACTGACTACATATGATCAGCATGAAACATATAACCATACCGATTTAAAACACTACATCAATCTCCATCCCAGAGACTTTCCGACGTGATTTCCCCTTGTCAGTGATACAGAAGGAGGGCCTGACAAGGACAGCTGCCTAGTCGTTCGGATGGGACGAAAAACCGAGGTCCCGTGTACACATTGGAGTACACTTAAAAGATCCCCTGGCAGTTGGAATTCGATATAAGAGTAGGCCGTAGCGCCGCTGCCCGGGAAAATTTTTCCCTCATAGCAGCACACTGTATGGCGTATGCCCGTCTTCAATTAGCTCAGGTTAAGTGCATAACAGTAGGACGTTAAACCCCATTCCATCCATTCATTCCAACCCAGAGACAACTTTACCCTTCACTTAAACTTTCCGGACAATTTGTGATATATCCTTCCGTCGGTCGCTTCACAAGATGCAAGACGGCGGCTCAAACTCAAACATTTAACGTATTTATTCGAATGAACTTGTGATGCCAAAGAAAAACGTTCTAAGGATCATTATTAAGAAACGAATCGATGCCTAATTGTCGAGAAATCGGCAGCATTTTATTCCAAGCTAACAAATCCTGCCAATCAGTAGTCATTGGGATCGATACTTATAGGAACCGATTTCACACTGATTAATGAGCGTCAATTAACTTCTCTCGACTTATCAAGAGCAATCCACGATCATTAACCTGATAGAACAAACAAAGGAAATAGTGTAAAATATTGTAAACAATAAAGCGGGGGACAAACACACCCATTACCAAATAGAGTTATAATTTAAGCCCTCATTAGTTTAGAAAATTTTAGACTTACGGTTCAAAAGGTTTAGGAGCCTTGAGTCAATGCAAATATGCATATTCATAACGGCAAAATTCACTAGCCGAATATCTTTGCACATTTTTCGAAATAATTGACCCCGGTGTCAAAGATCGACTTAGGATTATCTGTGACGTAACGTGTGCTCCGGTGCCTACCGACACTATATATAGCGGGTCACCACAAATTTTCCAATTAAGCCTGACGAGTTCGAATAAGAACGAAACTAGTATCTGAGAAAAATCTGGGAAGGCTGTGCGCCTATTTACATATTGTAGTTAAAACTTTGGTCGTTTCGGGACTAACATATGGTCTAATTTAATAACCGCTTGCGCTTAGGGATTTTTAGCAGTGGGAGGAAACCGGAGGACGCGGAGAAAACCGACGAGGTTGGACAGACGACCCTACTCCTTGTCCGAAAGAAAGTACTTGTGTACACATAAAAATTATGCCTAAAATTTGTTTAGATTAAAAACATTTCATAAAACATTACCTAGTCTGCCTCTTGCGTCCAAACGCAACATTTTTCTAAGCAAAAAAAAAAGTGAAACAAATTGCCATTCTACCCAAATACCGTATACAATGGATAACAACTTTGGTTGATGCATCACGATATGCACAATGCATACTTTCTGTTGGACATTAGTATACATTCACAACAAGTTTCGACAACATTCTTAAAACGTTGATTTTAATTAATACCCTCCCCCCCCCCCTTGACATGAATACTCGGTGCCATCACACTCCCTGCCCCCCTCCTCACCTCCATCGTGTACGTAGCTACTTTATCATTACTGATAGTCAGTACCATTGGGCTTTTTAAAACGTCTCATAATCTGTTACAGATAATTTTGCTCTGGTGATATCTACAACCGCGCAGAAAATACAGATCCATATTTTGTTTCATTTTTTTAAAATATTTTCGATGGTCTCTACTACATGAAGATTTGAACGGTTGTAGTGGAAAGTAGTGTCAGGGAGTCATAATAAGGCGGGTTTTGACAATACGACGTCAGAGATTTGGTTGTCCAATCACCGTTGGTATTTCTAGTGCGTTAGCTACAATTGCGAACAGATCACGACAAAACCTCGCTGTAACAGACCTTTTCATTGGTTAATCCCTCACATCATTTAGAACGTGGGTTATATACCAACTCTTCAAGGTCGTAGTGTAGTAAAGACAAGTAAAACGAAATTTTGAACTATAAAAAACGAAACGAAATAGGAATCTAAGTCTTATTCAGATTGTGGCAGGTTATTCAAAATATATTTTTAGACCTTTGAACATCTGAACAGTTGGACGTTACGCTCCATTTCATTTCATTTCCTTTAAACATCTAGAGAGAGTCGACTTTTTAAGATATTTTAATTAGAGAGAACTCCTGTTTCTATTGACTGTACAGTCGTTTTAGACCATTGTTAGTTTTTGTCCACTTTCGTTTTCTCCAATTATCGATTTAAAAAAAATTGTTAGACATTAAAACGCCGAGAGGGTTGAACTTTTAAAATATTTTATTAAAGAGAGGAATCACAAAAACCTCACAAGCACATGTCTGGGATAAGACAAAGATCTCTGTCTTATAGCAAGCTGTATGATATATGCCCGTTTTCATTATCTCAGCCGGAACAGAACCGTGGGACGTTAAACCCCAGTTCATTTCATTTCACTTCTGATAAATTAAATGATCTTAACGGGATAAAACTAAAATTCCCCAAAACACATTTTGAATGAGATGAAATTTACTACTCAGAGATTTCGCCCGTGTGGGTTTTTACCGATTATTTCATTTTCGTCCTATAACTTAGGGCTTGGCGGAGTCAAAATGTTGGATTATCTAGTTAAAAATTAACGAGTTAAATAGTTAAAGAAAAGTTAAATGACATAATTACTATAGAGAGGGAGAGACATGGGGTTTAACGTCCACTCGACACAAACTAGGTTTAACATATGGTTTAATTTTTTTTCAATAATTCGCTTGTGCGTAGGGGTCTTTTAGCAGTGGGAGGAAACTGGAGGACCTAAAGAAAACTAATAAGGTTGGACAGGCGACCCTACTCCGTGACACGTACAAGCGGAGATTCAAAACCACGGCAGTTTACTCAATGAAAGGTTTTGTGATACAGCACGAATCAGCTAATCATTCGGCCCCCAACCCATCAATTACTATGGAACATAAACACATATATGATAGAAGTCTACAAATGAATAAAATAAAACCAAGTACGAACAATCTAAACGGTATAGGCAAAAATAATAGCAATTGTACAATATTTTTAATACTCTTTAATACATCCACGCACGATTACGATTGCAAATGACACTCCCTTACATTAACCATTCGTCTAGGTTTATATACGAAAATAATCCTACAGAACTCGCAAAGAGCTAGATTGTCTTGTTAAAAGTTTTAACTTTATTCTAATTAGTTAAAAAAAAAATTAAGAAATATTAATTAGTTAAAGCGAGAATTTCATATTTTCTAATAAAGTCAAAACATAATTATTTCAATCTCTTTTGCCCATTAGGGTTGTCAACTAACTATTGTACGACCATTGGCATTATTTCCCACCCTCAAAAAGCAGTGGCACAGGAAATAACAACACAATTAGCTCCCTAGTGTTTCTGTAGACAACATAGACGGCCATTTTCCAACGTTGCAATTTGAAGTTGAAAATGATATTTTTGCCAATTTCTCAGCAAGCAAAAGTGAATTATAGGAATAGGATTATTCTTTAGCAAGGGAGGACTGTTTATGGATACCATCTATTTTAAGGCTTTATTTTAATACATTTTAAAAAAATAACTTAAAAATTTGAAATTGTAGCTTTAGTTAAGAAATATTAATTAGTTAAAAATTTAACTAGTTAAGAAAAATTGATTAGTTAAGAAAAATTAAATAGTTACCCAAAAAAAATTATTTAAACTCCTCCCAGTATTGCCTCCCTATTATAAAATGGTCCGTGCGATTTATTGAATGCAAAATATTAAATATGTAAGTTACGCAATGACTTAGTGTATAGTGCGTTTGTCAGTTATTTTTTTAAAAATAATTTTAATTATCAAAATTAGCTTACCTGTATAAATACGACGATATGACACATGACCTCCCCAAAATACCAATGACTAGAAGTCTGTTGTACCACAGTAGGCGGTAAACAAATTAAAATCACCAACAAGTCCGTCACAGCTAAATTAACAATGAAATAATTTGTGGCATTCTGCATGGATTTACTCCGATACACAACAAAACAAACCAAGAAGTTTCCGAACAAACCGACACAGAATACAACCACATATAGAAATATTAACACACTTTCTTCCACCGTGGGTTTCATTTTCTCCAGAATATATTCGATCATCTCGTCTCTGCTTCCACAGATAGGGGGGTCGTTTGATAATCCTGGCCAGCAAGTTTTATTGTCACTGCTGAAGTTCCCAATGGCTGTGCTGCTATCACTGAAGTTATTCATAACTTCTATGTCGTCGCTTTTCTCTGGTAATTTATTGTCCGAATCTGGAAGAAAGAGAGAACGGAGAAAGCGGTATTACTTGTTGCACATTTCTGAATCAGTAGCTATATAAGACTATTGTCCGAATCTGTAAGAGAGAGAGAACGGAGAAAGCGGTATTACTTGTTGCACATTTCTGAATCAGTAGCTATATAAGACTATTGTCCAACTCTGTAAGAGAGAGAGAACGGAAAAAAGCGGTATTACTTGTTGCACATTTCTGAATCAGTGTCTATGACTACCTGTCAGCCGAGCAAACTTTTAAACTGATAATAAACGTGGTCTTAACGATTCTGAAGTACGCCCCATTATGAAGCGAGAGTAAACTAGATGAGAGATTGACTACTATAATTAGCCGATTGATGGATTTTCTATGTGCTGTGCCTTTCAAGGTTTTATCTCATTGGCCACATTATGCTCTACGATATTAGTGCTGTATTAAACGCGTATTAGCCAGCCTACGCTAATATATAATAAAAGCCCCGTGTAATAAATGGTTTTGAGCAAATTCTCCACCAAAGTCGTTTCAAGTCATTATTTTGTGACATCGAAATCAGCTTGAAAATTGTTCAATCACGACGTTTTTAAGAATCGATATACATTATCGTTTTTATCAAAACAATTCTGCTATTTGTATTTTTTTCATTAAATTTTTCATAAATGGCGGCACTCTCTTTGAAGTTGTGATTATGCCTTATTCGTGTGGCGACGGTTAACAAAAATAAATGTACATTATATGAATAAAAAACTATATAAAATAAATGTACATTATATGAATACTAAATTCTATAAAGGTTATTGTGACAAACAATCATGAAGACTAAATTATACGCTGTATCGTGGCTTTAAAAAAAATACTGATCTTAGTCTTTTTTTAAATTATTGCTGTATAATTGCAGCGGGAGAGAGATGTGTAACTATTCACACTCATGGAGAGCTGTAATGAAGCTCCGAACTGACTCTGCGCGCACAATGTCTAGTTTATTCCACTGAATAATTGTTTTGAGGGAAGAAAGATTGTTTATACTGGTCAGATAGGAGTCAATAGACATTGCTGGCACCAGACCGTCAGACACCTTGTAGAAGATTGCCTTTGTACCTAACGCTCAGTGGTAAATATCATGGCGACACGGGGATGAGAGGAGATGCGACGTGGAGAGGAGAGACATGTGGGTCGGCGTGAAGGTTTTATGTGTGTGTGTGAGGGGGGGGGGGGACATAAATGATTTCTAAGCAAACGCGAAATACGAGTTGCCAATAGGAGCTTTTACGGGTTGGTTTCTGTTCTGACATTATTTTCGGTCATGCACAGATACTGGCCTTATTCCTAGACTGAAACCCATAGACCATTGTGAAAGGTTTGCCGACTGATGCCAAACACCGATATTTACAGAAACTTTGTGTGCAATTGAAGAAAACAAGTGGATGACTGATCCTTGCTCATGGCCCGAACTAGAATTTGGTCAAGTTTATTCATATTTGATCGAGAGTCCAGCGATATTTAATCCCGGGACCATGAGCGTATTTTAAAAGTCTCAAAGCATACAAGTAAGTGCCTATTTTTAATAAAAAGTATATAACTGCATAGCCAGTGATAGGGTTGCTGCCACTGTTACAGATGTAAACAAAGGTAAATGATTGAAAATGTCTAGTTTGAGCTTACAAATCCCAGTTTGGTTCAACAATTGTATATTGTAAAACGTAATTTTAGAAGTACAAAAATACTATGGAAATTCTTGAAATGTTGTATTTTTTTTTATCAGATATGTTGAAAGTGGCCGCGTCCAAGAAGTTAAATATGTAAAAGGTGTACCCTATTGTTTTCTCAAACATAATGTCTTAGCATCCATGAGGACTAGGGATCGACCACACCAAGCATGAATATGTTTAAACACAGAGACTGCACATGTTTAGCAGAGAGAGAGAGAGAGAGAGAGGTGGGGTTAAACGTCCACTTGACACAAACTAGGTCATTTCGGGACTAAAGTATGGTTTTAATTTGTTTTCAATAATTCGCTTCCGCGCAGGGATCTTTAGCAGTAGGGGGAAACCGGAGGACCCGGAAAAATCCACGAGGTTGGACAAGCGACCTTACCGCCTTGTAACGTACAACGTGTGATTCGAAACCACACAAGTTGACCTAATGACAGGCTTTATGCTACAGGTCACGCGTGCTAACCCTTCGGACATCCAAAGCCCGGTTTAGCTGGGTAAGTAGCCCACATATACATGTATGTACCGTCACTAATGTCAAGGTCGTATGTAGGATATTAAAAGTGCAGATGCAGCAGAGTAGTGGGCGCCAATATAATTCACAAGGTACTGATATTATAATAAATAATAAATAAGTGTATCATTTTATAATTGAAACACTGTCAAAAAAATACAAATAGAAAGGGGGGGGGGGCTTTTTCTCTGGGGGCGCAATGTACCTAACGTCAGTAATGTAAGTAACAAGGAGCAAATTTCCTTTTTTCTCAAAAGTTATATAAGTAAAGTACATGTTATGGAGTATCCCACGAACCCTTACAAGTTATTATAATGAAGATAATAAATCCACGTCCAGTGACACTCTTCAGAAAGAAAATAAACCAAGTATGAACAATTCAAATCATTAGACATAAATCGAAGTCCTAAAAAAAACGGTATAGGCAAAATAGTTTAATCAGCAAATGGACAGTTCACCATGTACAAAACACACAACAAACAGTGGTAACAGGTGTCCGGAAGAGTAAGCCATACCGCCATAGCTGCTTCCAATCTATAAGGCGAAATCTTGGTAAAATAGCGTGATAGCCAATGGACGAACAAATATAAAGCATCACATGGAAAACTTGGTCGATCCAACGGTATGAACGAACATTGGAAGGGTCGAATAACTGGGACAAAGGCAGAAGACTTACAACAGATCCTAAAAAACTAATCTGTCGAAAAATTGACTTCAAATCCGACGATTAAATGGGGATTGGAAAATGAGATTGAAACTCGAAAAATTTAACGGGAAATACAAGATAAAATCAATTCTGATTTTAAATTACCAGGAAGCTGGATTTAAAATATCATCGAGTAAATTGTTTTATGGGTTTCAGTGCTGATTGGATAATATCTTGTAGGTGGTGTGGAAGAGAAACACTGGAGATTAAATACCCATTTAA
This sequence comes from Patella pellucida, assembly GCA_917208275.1. NCBI lineage: Eukaryota > Metazoa > Mollusca > Gastropoda > Patellidae > Patella > Patella pellucida. The sequence goes on from OU795037.1 coordinate 5,845,818, forward strand.
AGATAAAGATATCACAGTGCAGGAAGCTGTAAAGGTTGATAAAGATTTAAGTATAAAGATATCACAGTGCAGGAAGCTGTAAAGGCTGATAAAGATTTTTTTCTCAACAGCAACATGTATCTAAAAGCTCATCATTTGCACTCACTATACACAGGTACAATTCCAAATGATTGTGTTTGATTACACTTATTACGATTAGGTTTTCATGACAAAACCTTCGCTAGACATGTCATTGGTGACAATTCGAATCCAAACGGATGATGCATTTTGTTCTAATCTTGTTAATGTTCAGAATTTCATACAAAATTATATGTTATTCTAGAAAATGGACAAGTCTGTGCCGGCTACATTTTAAAATGATAATAATATAGACCAATAATTGGCACAGAGATGTGTTGTGGGGCTTGTGCCACTAAAAGAGAGGGAGAGAGAGAAACTAACGTCCACACGACACAAACTAGGTCATTTCGGGACTAACATATTAATTTAATTTTATTTCAATAATTCGCTTGGGCGTAGGGGTCTTTAGCAATGGGAGGAAACCGGAGGACCCGGACAAAACCCGTGAAGTTGGAGTGCCACAAAAAAGAGTTTGGGGAAAGTATCCGCTGTGATAATGACACTTGCATGATTGGTTGGTTTCATTATCCACGTGTAAATGTAAAACGCAAACAGCATGGAAAATGTTGTTGTATTACCTTTATTATATTTTTGTGGCTATATACATGTACACTTAATCTTCAATTTTATTTTTTATCTCCTAATTCTGTACTAAATTAGGATGCATGTTGACAATAGCAGAGCATACCGTAATAATGTCGTCTGCATGAGGTACCATATTTAATGCCATACAACCCGATGAGATTTTAATGTGTTTTTGGTCTTTCCATCATTCACTCCACATGTATTCGGACGCGGCTGATTTTTCTACTGGTTTCAACCTCTTTAGCACTTAATTGTTGTTTTCCTTTAGTAAATGATGTAATGCCAAAAGGCAAAACCTAATAACTCACTTTTTTATTTTGAGAAAAACAAAGGAAAACGTAATTAATGAATGTCAAACCCCAGCTTATCCATCGATTTGACTATTGAGTTACTAGGTTTTGCTGTGGCATACTAGGCAAAGAAGGACGTTGCTAGGTTGTGTCATGGGGTTGGAATATCTAGTACAAAAACAGGAAGCCCATTAGCACATACCCTAGTAACTAAAAATTTGGTCCTAACTCAATGTTGATAAAAAACAAAGTGAGTTACTAGGTTTTGCCGTTTGACGGGGGAGTTGCCCAACCCTCGAAGCTATTTAATCCTGTATCAAAAATCCACGATCAGCAAGAACAACATTTCCATGTCGGATAAGATCTACGTATCGAAAACGAGATGTTATTACCGTACCTGATGTTATCCTTCCAAAAGTGAAGGGTGTTAGGTGGCTGAATGGTTAGCGTGCGCGCGTGGTATCATAAAGCCAGTCATTGAGTCAACTGGCGTGGTTTTGGTTCACCTGTTGTACGTGACAAGGAGTAGGGTTTTCTCCGGGTACTCCGTGTCCCTCCTACTACTAAAAACCCCTAGTCGCAAGCAAATTATTGAAATACAATTAAACCATATGTTAGTCCTGGAATGACCTAGTTTGTGTCGTTGAATATTTTATGTTAATTGCTTGTAACCTCATAGATCGTCTTGGCTCAGCTTTTGGCACTCTGTGAAATTTGAATCCGGACAGTTTATCCCCACCATTTTTGTTATAGCCAAAAATAACTCATATTTTTCCTATTTTTTGGGAGAAATTCAGTAGGCTAATTGGTTCAGATTTATAACAGAACAAGTAGTCGGTAGACAGACGAACTTACTTATCTTTATACGGTAACTTATTGACGATAAGACACTTCGTCTGCCTACCGACGAAGTATCGAATGAAAATATAAATCTGAACGCGATGCATTTTATACGGGTTTAATGTTTTATTTACAAAGGGATGAATTTTTCTTCATTTTTTTAAAGGCACCATGCAGTGCTTAATTAATGTCTTTGATATCGTCCTAAATTCTTTTGAGGAAACCACAGAACACCTATAACTCACTCCGTTATTTACTGTAATGCTTCGTGTCCTGGTATTTTACAATCAAACAGATGTTATCTAATAATTGTTTGCAGTAAAAATAAGGAAGAAAACATTAATCGATTTCATACAGGTACAAAAACTCCAAAACTTGGAGATTAGCATGTGCTCTTTCTTTCCAAATATTGTGGCATCAGCTTAGCTACCACTAGTGCATAAACACATGCCACATCTGATCCTTTTTAGGCCCAGGCATCCACAGGAGTTCTCCATCCACGAGAGATGACAATATGGTTTGTTAGGTTATCAAACGACTTAAATCCGTCAGTTTTCATCTGGAATTTGAGACCGGTGCCCCAAAGTGTATGTTGTGGTATCTGGATTAAACCAAACATTTTTTTAAAAAAAATAATGTGAAGTTGAAATTTGCCTTTCTCTATCACTCGATTGTTCATTTCTCCGTTTTCATTACCGACACCGTGCTTACCCACAAGACATTCTATTTTGGTATTCTACTTGTCCAGTTTTGGCATTCCTGTCCTTCATAACTAAGTTAATGTCTCTTTGTGGTACTTTATCGGACGTACATGATAGTTATGCTAATTAAGGGAGAACATTAAAATCGATTTCACGCAGCAATGTATCTTTGTTTATGTGTTCACGTCCTGCGGTGCAAGCTTGGCATGATTTGAAATCTGTAAGTAATTACGAAAGCTACACACAACTTATAACAAGAATAGGTTTTATACAAAGAAAAAAAGAGGGAAAACGTAGACTAGGGGGTTCTGGGTGACCGAGACTAGGGAAACCCCCGCTTTCCCTAGCAGTTACCATGTTAAAAGACCGGTTAAAAAAGGACCAGGTTAAAAAAAGACACCGGTGGTACGTCACGCGTAAAAGCTCCTATCGGCAATGGAAATTATGCATTTTAGTTTGCAAAATGTGCCCTAAACAACCACATTTTATCGGGGTCGTGGCTCGGTAAATCCAGAGATGAATACCTACAGATAAGACTGATATTTTTATATTATTGATGGCGGGGGGGGGGCTGAATGGTTAGCGTGCGCGCGCTGTATCACAAAGCCTGTCATTGAGTCAACTGGCGTGGTTGCGAATCTCCGGTTGTGCGTGGCAAGGTGTAGAGTCGCCTGTCCAGCCTCGTGGGTTTTCTACAGGTCCTATGGGTTCCTCCTACTGCTAAAGACCCCTACGCACAAGCGAATTATTGAAATCAAGTAAACCAACTGTTAGTCTCGAAATGACCAAGTTTGTGTCGAGTGGACGTTAAACCCCATTTCTCTCTCTCTCTCTTTCTCTCTCTCCTCCCCCCGCCATTATTCTGACAAACCTGCACTGGCTAGTAAAGTTCAAGGAAGTGGGTCAGAACAATCTGACATCTTTATTAATGTCTGAGCTGATCCATAACTCGACCTCCAAGTCATATAATAATATTCCCAATCTACAACAAATAACAGGATTTATAACGTCTACAATCTCCAAGTAATATAATTAATATTCCCGATCTACATCAACTAACACGATTTATCACGTCTACAATCGATTTTAAAATCATAATTTGGCTACTGATTTATATCAGTGATTTAAATTAATTAAGATTGAGATATTATTTTGAAATTCATCAGACAGTTTACATGTGTTACTTATCTGTTTATGACAGGATAATGCGGTCTTAAATCGGTTGTCAGCGAACTGCACATAGTGAAAGAGTTTTCAGGAAAATATCATTTTAATAGGGCAATCTAATCAAATCATCGCTGTTAACATTAGTGTAATCGCAGTCAGACTTAATTTGAATAAAAATTATATTATTTATAATGTCTTCTATGTAGTCGAGGGTCGTGTCAGACCCTATGACGTTACACATTTGATTAACTAACCAGCGTTGATGTTTCTAGTGGAGTACTGACTGTTCCGTGCACCGTACGCCTAGAACTCGCCGCAACAGACCATTTTATTGGCTAATCCCTCGACCAGAACTTTTCCAGATCCCACTGTAGTGAAGACAAGTAAAACGAAATTTCGAATTTTCAAACACGAAACGAAGTCGGATCTTTAAACTGATTCGAACGCCATATAGCTTCACTGGAGTCATGCATGTATGCAACCATGGTATGATCCCCGGGCATCACGTTACCTCCACACGCCACTGGAGTCATGGGGGTATACAACCAAGGTATGATCCCCGGGCATCACGTTACCTCCACACGCCACTGGAGTCATGGGGGTATACAACCAAGGTATGATCCCTGGGCATCACGATACCTCCACACGCCACCGGAGTCATGGGGGTATACAACCAAGGTATGATCCCTGGGCATCACGTTACCTTCACACGCCACTGGAGTCATGGGGGTATACAACCAAGGTATGATCCCTGGGCATCACGATACCTCCACACGCCACTGCTTTGATCAATTCGCTGATGATAGAAGGATTCTTTTTAACACTAATTTGAGTCAAAATGACTTCCTTCGGTACAGTCGATTAAACCAATGGAATAGCCGGGTCTCAAAATGAGGATGACGACGGTACAGTCGATGAAACCAATGTACATATTGTAGCACATCGAGAAATGAGCTTGCTTTTATGAAGAAGAAAAATGTTTACTCATTAAATGTTGATGTGGTGATATTGCTTTGGCTGTACTGGGTAGTACTGGGTACATTGTCGCACCCGTAATGTGTAACAATGGGACGAGACCGGGGAGCACCCAATTCGCAAAGAAAGTGATATTGGTCGACAGTTTGAACACAGAGAGCATCATGGTATAATACTCAATGACAGTGACAGTGGTTACCCTTCTCAATCTCAGAGATACGTTTACCTTTTGTTAATCTGACTTTGGTAAAACTCGCCGGCCATTTTGAATGTCACTCACGTTTCGTCAGAAATTCATGTATCTAGACGAATCACTCAAATTGTGCGCTAAAATAGTTCCCGGTAAATCATCATATTGGTTGTTTTCGATGTGGAAAATGTTCTAAGGGATCATTAATATGCAACTCGTGCAAATCTCCCCGTGTGTAATTTGGAAGATGGCGGGGTGGCGATCGTTCAAAACGTTACATTAGAACCAAGATATTTAAATATTCGATCACGCAATGGTTTGACGGCCTTGAATCGATCAGCACTAATTACCTACACTGGAAAATTAGACGCTTGGTAATCAAAATTTGACACTATGATTTAAGCTGTACACAAGTACAAGTTGAACACTATTAGCAACAATTAAACATAGTTATGAATAATTCAACACAGGAGAGAAATTAGGGTTATATATGCCAAGTTAAACCATACCAATTGTCCAGTGCTAACACCCGAAATACCATGGGACTACGGTCATCAATTTTTTTTCACGATTTAACATTAACTCAAATATTAAATAGATTTGCATGACAGATACCACAACACCGCCTTCCCCATAAATCGTGACGTAACACCCGTCCCCCGCGAATCGGGTTCGAAGTCCTTAACACCCATAGATCGTGACGTAATACCCATCCCCCGTGAGTTAAGATATAAGACCATACATTATAAGACCACAACACCCCTCCCAGTAAAACGTGATATGAAAGCAAAGTCTAATTCCCCTGTAAATCGTGATGTTGTCATATTGTATGATTATTTTAACGGTTAATAGTGTAATTACGTTTACTGGTCCTCTGGTAATTATAAAATTCAATAAAACACGGATTTGGTGACAGTGTGGCGAGTTATAAACATTTTTATCTAATTGTGCAATTTTACACATCGTTCAATATATTTTAATTAAGATTGCCTCCGGGTGGTCTGTTATGTTTTGTTGTCTGCTTAAAGCCTGTTGAAAATGAGTTTTTGATATGTGTTTAGTTGTAATTAGAAAAAGTATTTGCGTTTAGGGTAGATGAAAAAGATGTAATTGAGGAAGATTACAATAAAATTTGTTCTTCCAGTTTGTGCTAAACTACATCATATTATATAAGTTGGCATCCCGTGGTTCACGGTGGTCCAGTGAATATGGTACTGTCTCACTAATCAAAGGGTCCCAAGTTCGATCCGTCTGTAGAAGTTGCTTGGGTTTGTCCGTTCTGGTTTATCTATTGTACGCATACCCCATATAATGTAAATACGATTCATCACTCATTCGTCGCCATCTAATGTATATATTGTATGTCACGTCATCTATACTATGTCATATAATATAATTCATACTGCGTCATTTAATGTATATTTTGTATACAACGCCATCTAATTGTATACTACGTCATCTGATATACATATTGTATACAACGTCATATAATGTACACAACGTTATATAATGTACATATTGTATACAACGTCATCTGATGTATATACTTTATGATATTCGTGTCATTTATTGTATAGGGGTTGGGTGGTGTACTTTCATAGATATATTTACAAAACAATGCGACAGAGACTAAAACATAACATTAGGCCTTTTACCGCATCATTGTTTCAGATTCAGATTGAGGAATACTATAGCAATTAATGTGTTCCTGTGTCGCTTCTACACAACCCACCTAGATTCACAAGTCAAGCAACAGATTTATCTTTTAAATTTCCAGGCGTAAAATGTTATTGCGCAATTGATGGTTGTTCTAAAGTAAAGGAAATTTTGATCATGGTAATCAAATGGCTATTATTATTTTAATAAAAAAACAATGTTATCGCGCAAGTGATGTTTTTTCTACAGTAAAAGAGATATTCACCATGGTAATTAACAGGCTATTATTTTTTTTTTCAAAAAAAGCAAAGATTCATCTGATGCAAATGAATTTATAATTCATAATATTATTCAGATTGTGTATAATACAATGTTATCTATTGTGAATATCTCTGGTATGTTATCTATTGGGAATATCTGTTGCCTTATGTATAGGATATTAACCTACCCGAAGGTGCTATATTATATAACCCGCGGGCGCAGCCCAAGGGTGATATAAATATAGCAACTGAGGTATGATTGGTTAATATCTGACATATACAACGCACACCCTTAAATTTAAATGGACTTTTCCATTAATATTCAACAATGATTGGATAACGGCTCGGTAGTTTCCGTCAAATAACGAAGATTACCGATTTAATCACGTGGAATTACGAGATGGTATTTTTGTAAACACAGCGCCATTTTGAAGAATTGAATTTCATACAAAAACAAAATGGAAAGTTATACGAAGTCAGACGAATAATCAACCCCTTTTAGCCAACATAATGACGATGGAATTGGCGTGAATGCAACTATCGATGAGGATATATCCAAAGCCTAAAGAAAATTTGGATCAAAAGACATTCTTTCCCGATAATTCTGACAGTGAACTACGATTGAAGGCTTTTGCTTTGTTTTATAGACAGAAGGATTTGGCCGACTGTTTTATTTAAGTGCATGGACTGTACCCAAAAATAGTTTATAATGGAAATCTTGGGCGATAAATACTTTCAAGTCTTGGAGTGTGTGGACGGAAAGAAGATTCTGAAAGATATGGAAAACCGATTTAAATATGCTGATAAGTACGTCGTCTATTTCTGTCTTGAATGTTTCAAACTGTTCCATAATAATTTTTAATTGTCAAAATAATAAAAATTTATTTCTGTGTTTTTTGTATTATTTTGATCATCAGCGGATGATATGAGTCGAATACATCGACTTGACATGACGTCATTAGCGGTTGATATGAAATATCAACCTGTCGTGACGTCATCAGCGGTTGATATGAAGAATATATCAACCTATTATCACGTCATGACAGGTTGTTATGAGATATAACTGCTATACACATCAAAGAAAAAAACTACCACCAGTTGTATATGTATAGGATATTAACCTAACCGAGGGTGCTATATTATATAACCCGCGGGCGCAGCCCAGGGGTGATATAAATATAGCAACTGAGGTATGATTGGTTAATATCTGACATATACAACGCCCACTCTTAAATTAAATGGACTCTTCCATTACAGGCCAACGACGATTGGGCTACCTACTCGGTACTTTCCGGCAAATAACGAATATTACCGAGTTAATCACGTGGTTGTTTTTGTTTACAATTCGCCATCTTGAAGAATTGAATAGCAAAAGAACAAAAACAAAAATGGATAGGAATACGAAGTCAGACGAATAATCAACCCCTTTAGCAAACAAATTGACGATGGAATTGATGTGGATGCAACTATCGATGAGGATCTAATCAAACAAAAGAAAATTGGGATCAAAAGGCGTGTGTGGACGGAAAGATGATTCTGAAAGATATCTTAGACATGCCACATGGTCGAGTATGGGTAACCGATCTAAATATGCCGATAAGTACGCCGTTTATTTCTGTCTTGAATGTTACAAACTGTACCATAATACTTTTTAATTGTTACAAGAATAAAAATTTATTTCTGTGTTTTTTGTATCATTTCGATCATCAGCGGTTGATAGGAGTCGAATAAATCGACCTGAGATGACGTCATTAGCGGTTGATATTTCATATCAACCTGTCACGACGTCATCAGCGGTTGATATGAACAGAATATCAACCTATGATGACGTCATGACAGGTTGTTATGAGATATAACTGCTATGCACATCAAAGAGAAAACTACCGCCAGTTGTATATATCAAAATAAACAACCATTTAAACTAATCACATCCAACAACAAACTGCACTTAATCATTGGGTGAGGTTTAGCGCTTGAACACAAAACAATTTATATGGGGAATAATAGAGAGGGAGAGAGGTGCGGATTAACGCCCACTCAACCCAGACTAGGTAATTTGGGGACAAATGTATTGTTCAATTTTATTTCAATAATTCTCTTGCACGTAGGGGTCTTTACCAGTGGGGGGAAACCGAAAGACCTGTATACAATTAGCCAGGTTGGACAGTCGACCATACCCCTTGTCACGCATAATAGGGGAATAGAAACCCCACCAGTTGACTCAATGACAGACCTTATGATACAATGAGTACATGCTAACCATTCTGCCATCCACCACCCAAGGGAAAACCAATTATTGATAACGTTAAATTGAATCTATACACTTAGATTTGTAAATCAGTTTCCATCAGTAAGAATCAAAGTTATCTTGTCCTAAAGGATCCACCAATGAAATTGCTTAGCTCGGCTTAGATTTACCGGAAAATGTTAATCACTGAATTCAATCAAGACATTTACCCAGTGAACATCTCCAAGTTTAAACATTCTACCCCCCATAAAAAGCAGAGTTGTTATATATTCCATACATACTGTGTATTGATACTTACGATTAACAAAACAATATCACCATCGAACCCAAATCTCAACCAATTAGGTCACCAAGTTTAAACATTATCACCCTAAAATATAATTACCAGCTAACCAACCAATTAAGTTGTTTATGTTAAATTAAATGTAGACACTGGTTATGTGTGACTGCACTGGGATTGGGCTTGGTTTAAGGAAGTGAGGCCGCGAGGGGGGGGGGTAAACGTTTCAATTAATAAACCCAAGAAGTGTTATCCATAAAGCTGTCCGTTGAGAGATAATTAATATACTAATAGATAACTGACGTCAGACATCTGTATGCACTATAGTATTAATATATTATTTAATCAGAGGTGGGGGGGGGCAGGCTCGTGTTAGGAAAATTTGACAGTTATAAATACATGATGCCACCAAGTCTCCAAATTTCTTAGACACACATTGAGCCTTATTAAGAGGGAAATCCAACACCTCGCATGACGTCAATTTTTATTATGAATTAATACGATAACATAATGATCAGCCCATCCCATTCCACAATCTGACGATAAAGAATAAGGCACACGATCGTGACAATTTTCCTATAAAAAAGTGTTGTTTCTAATATTTTGTTATGTGGCTGAAACTATTACCACTGCACTTGGTGATCTTTCCAGTGGTTAAAAATAGATTACACTGTATCCCTTGTTACGGATATAGTTTTCTTCACCAATTCGTCTAGTGAATCAGTCACGACCAAATCGAACCTGCCCGCCTGCATTAACTCAACTGGAACAGAACCCCTGGATGTTAATCAACATTTCATTTCAGCATGAAAAAACCCAAGATGTATTGTAAATGGATCACAACATGCTCGTGTAAATATTTGTATGAATGAGTGTCTTCAAATAATGCACCCGAAAACTAAACTATTTGTAAACAATACTTCATTAAAAGAGCACAACCTACCAACATTATAATGCAACAACTTTATTTAAAACATGGCTTTCAGTTTTACGATTGTCCACTCCATTAGTATGATAAAGACACTTGACTGCAAACTGATAAATGATTTTCAACTAGACTGTTTCTAACGTGGTGAAATATTTTGTCTTTTAAAATTTCGCTCTTGAGGTATTCTTATGGCAATAAATTCTGACAGTTGCTTAATGAAATGAAATGGAGTTTAACATCTTACTTTTCTGCTAGAAGATCGGCAAACGTCGTGCTTAGTGATATGCGGGAAATTGATTTCTGATAGTGGCGCGCTTAGTGATATGAGGGAAATTGTTTTCTGATAGTAGCGCTTAGTGATATGAGGCAAATTGTTTTCTGATAGTAGCGCTTAGTGATATGAGGCAAATTGATTGCTGATAGTGGCCTACTCTCGAGGGATCTTTAGACCCTACAAAATCAAGCACGGATCCAAATGGTGGCCATAATGGATAGTGGGGCTACGGCCTACACTCGAGGGATGTTTAGCCCCTTCAAAATCAAGCATTAGCACGGATTCCAATGGTGGCCATAATGGATTTATTCTAAAACTAGAAAAACTGGATGACTTCGCGCCGGATTCCAATGGTGGCCATAATGGATTTATGCTAAAAAAAACTGGATAGAAATACAACATACAACACGTGCTTTTTTGATAAATGTCAATAGTTTATGGATTTTCGTCACAAAAATATATAAATATTATCGAATATTTAGTATTGGTACAAATAGGCACGATCATAGAATATATATCGCAGATTGCAGTCAACGAATTTTCATTCCAATAGCAAGTGTCTATGTTTTCAGCAATTCTGTTTTAAAGAGGTCACCTTCGTTAGTAGGCGGCAGTCATGGAAATTCCCTTTATTTTACTGATTGGGCGAAGAGAATGGGCACACTGTCAAAAACTCAAGTTACAGTCTAAGTATAGCAATGGCTAGAGAGAAATAACAACCATACCCTGTTGTGTACGTGAACCCTAGTACAATCTATTTACGTTTCGACGCAGTTCATTGATTGACTAAGACGTTTATTATTATTATTTGGGTTTAGCCCATAGTACGAAATGACGTATATAATTGATAGATATACACCCATCCATATAAAATAATGTCCATAATTCATGGCTATACACAGAATCTATAATAAATTGTACGTTAAAATTGATGGTTATAACAATCGATCAAAATAATTGAAGGTTTGGATTTTACCAAATATTGTTATTATTTAGACCGTTGTCGAAATTCAATCCTGGTGATGATGTTGTGTTATATTTATATATTATAAAATGACAGGTTTAATCGGTAGCTGATGGTCATTTCATTAAATATTGATGTTGTTATCAATATGAAACATAGGTATAAGGTACGACTACTTCCTCAATATTCAATTATTATGATGCTGTTATTATCGGTACGTCTACTTCCTCAATATTTAATTATTATGATGTTGTTATTATCGGTACGTCTACTTCCTCAATATTTAATTATTATGATGCTGTTATTATCGGTACGTCTACTTCCTCAATATTTAATTATTATGATGTTGTTATTATCGGTACGTCTACTTCCTCAATATTTAATTATTATGATGTTGTTATTATCGGTACTTCTACTTCCTCAATATTCAGTTCACAACGCGATAAATATATATTATTAAAGTGGGAAAATAGGATATATCCGTGTTACTGACAGATGTAAAAAAATCCGCCTTCATTTGGAGGTAGATTCTCATTTCTACAGTCAATCCATTAAATATTGGCGGGCTACCTTTTTATGATGTTATAAAATACATCGGTACGCCTACTTTCTCAATATTCATTTCACAAAGCAATATATTTCTATTAAAAAAAAACGCATTCATTTGGCGCTAGATTCCCATTGCTGCAGTTATTAGTAATAACATATTATATGATTTTCCGTACACGGATTCATTAATTATCAACACGTAAAAGTGTGTGAGATAATTAAAAAAAAGCAATTCGGAAATGTTGTTTTTTTAAAAATACTCCTGAAGCCATTATAAAAAAGGGTAAAAAATAATTATAATTAATTTTACACAATATGGGCATACGTCATAGATGTAAAATAAACTACCCATTTAAAGAAAAGCCAGAAATGGTTATCAATTTATGCGTTATTAAAAAAAAACCATAGATTGGGAAATTACAGGAAGCCCGCCCAATGCAATAAACATGAAAATATCAACTTCATTAGCCCAGTTCGGAGCAGAACAGTAGGACGTTAAACTCCATATCATTCAATAAGATCTTTGACAATGGGAATTCAATGAAAGACGGAAAAGTTGTTGTCCATATTAAATTTCCCTCATTTGCACAATGGTTGCCACAAGCTTGTCTAAATTAACACTGTAAATGCAGAGAAGTCAGATGCTTGACGTTAAACCCCATGTCATTTCGTTTCGTAATATACTCCTTGCCCAAATTCGCTCTTGTTATGAAAAAAAACCCTACTTGAACGAATTTAAAATTGACTGTAATATTGTAAAGACAATAAAGCTGAAACTCAATTATATACATGTGCGGAGTTTATTTCATAAAAAGATTTCAGTACAAGTTTATTAAATGAAAATTAGCATTACAGTGCCCATACACGTTACTCTAGTTACCCAGAAACGAGGGAGAGAAGGAGAGGGGGGTAACGTCCACTCGACACAAACTATGTCATTTCGGGACTAACATATGGTTTAATTTTATTTCAACAATTCGCTTGTGCGTAGCGGTCTTCAGCAGTGGGAGGAAACCGGGGGACCCGGGGAAAACCCACGAGGTTGGACAGGCGAAAAAAGATTATAGAACAAATATTAGCATTACATTGGCAATACACGTTACTCTAGTTACACAGAGACTAGAAGAGATGGGGTTTAATGTCCACTTGAAACTATAAGGGAGTTTAGGTGATTAAAAGAAAGTCCCCCCCCCCCCCCCGACATGCTCGAACTTGGATGATGATATAACTTTAAAAGAAACCGTTAAAAGCGTCTTTTAATGTACATACATTTACGCTTTTCTATATGTTTAACGCAGTCTCCAAGTTTGTGTGAACATTATATATTTATGGGCGATCATGTCAGACAAGATTTCTGTCTCTTTTTCAACCACTTTTACACCGAAAAACTAGCGGTGTACTGAGTCCACATGGAACTTTCTACTTTATATTAAGATTAAAACGTGTAACACGTAAATGAGAGTCATGTCAAAATGAATGCTTGTACCATGATAATGTACATATATGAATAACCATGTTAAAAGAAATGATAGACGCAAGCGGCTGTTAACACCAAAGTTTAGCAACAGACTTCTGTTTTAACGCCAGATCTCGAGTACATGTTTCTGGATCAAAGATATTTCTCATTAACGGTAATTGAAAGTCGTTAATTATAAACTTGAGTCTGAGAATGCCTTGCGAACTTGGGACCAGGGCCCGAGTTCACAAAGCATACTTAAGTACAAATCTATGCTCAACTTTGAGAATTTTCTCAAATCTAAAATTCTCAAAATAAATGGAGTTCACAAAACAATTTGAGAACATTTTTGTTCTCAAAGTTGAGAAAGTTCTCAAATATTTGAGAAAGCTTCTTAGCGTACTTAAGTCTAAAATAGAATGGCCGCCGTGCGAAGACTTAGACGCTTGAGGCGACGCCAGCTTCCTAGGCCTCGAGTCTTCTATGAAAGGGATGACCCTTTGAATCGATTAGAGGATGACGAGCTTTTTGAGCGTTTTCGATTTCGTCGGGGGTCTATCCTTTTCATAGAAGAACATGTGAGGGACAGCATAAAATCACCCACAAGGCGAAGTTGTGCCATTTTGCCAATGGCACAAGTATTGATTTGCCTGAGATTTTTGGCAACGGGTGCTTTCCATTTAATGGTTGCGGACACTCTCAGAGTGTCACGCCCCACAGCCTTCCGATGTATCCGAAGAGTTTGTTCGGCCATCGTCCAAGGCTTAATAAATTTGATAAAGTTTCCTGTCGGAGAAGACGCTAAGCGTGTTATGGAAGGCTTCCGAAAAATTGCAGGTACGTACACTACTGTAGATTTACTGTGTTTACCTTTCATTCATTCATTCACTCTCTCCCCCGTGTCACGTTTCAGCCGCAATTATATCCCGCGATCTTAAAAAATATTATCACGGACAAGTCCATTTGCCAAATCACCCAACACACCCTTGCAATTGCCTGAAGTGAACTGGACTGGTAATACCACAGCGCCACTACACGAAGGCCTTCACTGGTTGATTCATGTGTGAGAGGCTTGTTGACATTATTTATCGATGGTTGGGAATTGCTGTTTGTTGTTGACGCTGCCAATGTTACGATAAGTGTTTTGATTATATTATGACTTTCAATAGCTTCCTACAAAATGCAAACTCTTTTCGTTTATTATTTCTGTAATCATGAGTATGACATGTCATATTTTGGCCTATAGTGCAACAATAATGTCAATCAAGTGAGAATAGAAAATGTCCATCGATTTGATTCGTTCTTTCATTAGTAGAACCCGTCAGAACAGTTTATTTCATTTCAAGCATCAAATTTAATTAATAACAATAATTCAAGTAGGTCTTAACTTTTGTTTTAGGATTCCCGAAAGTTCTTGGTTGCGTTGATGGAACCCAAATAAAAATCGCCACACCGTCCATCAACGAGAATGATTTCGTCAACCGAAAAGGAGTACATGCCCTCAACGTACAGGTTAGTACTCTTGTAGGCCTACAATAAAATTATTTATAATATGTATGTAGAATAAATTGATTTTTGAATATATTAGTATAAGCTTATCTCGTCTTTATTTCTTTTAATGATAATTTATTCCTATAGTATAGTATAGGGGCATTATAAAATAATTATAAATATGTATTGCTGTCTGTTTCTTGCTATATTATTATTATAAGATAAGCTTAACATTTCAAAAAATGAATACACTGAAAATTTCATTCAATTTTTTTTAAAACTTGTACTAGCCTCGCTTCAGAGCGGTATTTTTATATAATTATTGCAGCTAATTATATATTATATATAGCAAGCGATAGGTAGGCCTACTGTCAGCAGACATAGTCCGATCAAAGACAGTTCTAAAGGAACTACATGTAGTTATGGTCTTGTCATGTTAATTCCTAAGCCCCCCCCCCTCCCCCGACATACTGGCTACTGCCTGTTTTAATAAATTACTTTGACTTTTTAAAACCTTACAAAAGAATTTATATTCAAAATGATAAATGTTGCTTTATTTTTATCATTACAGATGCTTTGCGACTCGAAATTTCGGATCACCTCGTTGTGTGCAAACTGGCCTGGATCTGTTCATGACAGTAGGATTTGGCGGCAGTGTGAATTGAGTAATCAGTTTCAAAACGGTATTTACATCCTAATTATTAATACTATAGACTATAATAGTAAATGTTTTAGCCTACCCCTGTATCATTATGGACCGTATATAGTGAGTGTGGCTCAGGCTTGCTAACAAGGATGTCTTTTAATCAGGCCTTGTATTGGTCTTGTGCATATTGCAAGTGTGTTATCGTTTGGATAAAAAATCAAAGGATCCCCATGTATAACATTGCCAGAATAGATTATTTAAAGAACCTCCATGGGTCACAGCATGGCCATCTGAAATTATATAGTCCTGTGTAAAGGAAAGTAAGACAGTTGACATACCCCAGTTCATTCTAAAATAATTTTTATTTCCCATGAGAGAGAGAGAAATGGGGTTTTAAGTCCATTAGCAGAAACTAGGTCATTTTGGAACCAAGATATGGTTCAATTTCATTTCAATACTTCACTTATGCATAGGTGTCTTTAGAAGCGGGGGAGGGGGTCACGTGGATAAGTGAGTAAGGTGCTGGCTCACTAGCCTGGAGGTGGGTGCTCGATCCCTGCGTTTGGCGAGAAAGTTTATCTCGATTTTCTGGCGTGGTTTCTCCTTGTCAGTGATGCATACGGAGGGCCTGACAGCTGCCTAGTCGTTTGGCATTTGGAATTCAGTTGCTGCCCGGGCAAAATTTCCCTCATAGTACACGTTAAAACCCCATTTCATTCATTCAATCTTTAGAATTGGGAGGAAATCGGAATACTCCGAGACAACCCACAAGGTTTGACAAGCCAATACTTCTTGCCATGTACAACCAGGGTATAGAAACCATGCGTGTTGATTGAATGATACAACGCTTGTGCTAACAATTCAGCCATCCGGCTTGTTGACATTATTTATCGATGGTTGGGAATTGCTGTTTGTTGTTGACGCTGCCAATGTTACGATAAGTGTTTTGATTATATTATGACTTTCAATAGCTTCCTACAAAATGCAAACTCTTTTCGTTTATTATTTCTGTAATCATGAGTATGACATGTCATATTTTGGCCTATAGTGCAACAATAATGTCAATCAAGTGAGAATAGAAAATGTCCATCGATTTGATTCGTTCTTTCATTAGTAGAACCCGTCAGAACAGTTTATTTCATTTCAAGCATCAAATTTAATTAATAACAATAATTCAAGTAGGTCTTAACTTTTGTTTTAGGATTCCCGAAAGTTCTTGGTTGCGTTGATGGAACCCAAATAAAAATCGCCACACCGTCCATCAACGAGAATGATTTCGTCAACCGAAAAGGAGTACATGCCCTCAACGTACAGGTTAGTACTCTTGTAGGCCTACAATAAAATTATTTATAATATGTATGTAGAATAAATTGATTTTTGAATATATTAGTATAAGCTTATCTCGTCTTTATTTCTTTTAATGATAATTTATTCCTATAGTATAGTATAGGGGCATTATAAAATAATTATAAATATGTATTGCTGTCTGTTTCTTGCTATATTATTATTATAAGATAAGCTTAACATTTCAAAAAATGAATACACTGAAAATTTCATTCAATTTTTTTTAAAACTTGTACTAGCCTCGCTTCAGAGCGGTATTTTTATATAATTATTGCAGCTAATTATATATTATATATAGCAAGCGATAGGTAGGCCTACTGTCAGCAGACATAGTCCGATCAAAGACAGTTCTAAAGGAACTACATGTAGTTATGGTCTTGTCATGTTAATTCCTAAGCCCCCCCCCCCCTCCCCCGACATACTGGCTACTGCCTGTTTTAATAAATTACTTTGACTTTTTAAAACCTTACAAAAGAATTTATATTCAAAATGATAAATGTTGCTTTATTTTTATCATTACAGATGCTTTGCGACTCGAAATTTCGGATCACCTCGTTGTGTGCAAACTGGCCTGGATCTGTTCATGACAGTAGGATTTGGCGGCAGTGTGAATTGAGTAATCAGTTTCAAAACGGTATTTACATCCTAATTATTAATACTATAGACTATAATAGTAAATGTTTTAGCCTACCCCTGTATCATTATGGACCGTATATAGTGAGTGTGGCTCAGGCTTGCTAACAAGGATGTCTTTTAATCAGGCCTTGTATTGGTCTTGTGCATATTGCAAGTGTGTTATCGTTTGGATAAAAAATCAAAGGATCCCCATGTATAACATTGCCAGAATAGATTATTTAAAGAACCTCCATGGGTCACAGCATGGCCATCTGAAATTATATAGTCCTGTGTAAAGGAAAGTAAGACAGTTGACATACCCCAGTTCATTCTAAAATAATTTTTATTTCCCATGAGAGAGAGAGAAATGGGGTTTTAAGTCCATTAGCAGAAACTAGGTCATTTTGGAACCAAGATATGGTTCAATTTCATTTCAATACTTCACTTATGCATAGGTGTCTTTAGAAGCGGGGGAGGGGGTCACGTGGATAAGTGAGTAAGGTGCTGGCTCACTAGCCTGGAGGTGGGTGCTCGATCCCTGCGTTTGGCGAGAAAGTTTATCTCGATTTTCTGGCGTGGTTTCTCCTTGTCAGTGATGCATACGGAGGGCCTGACAGCTGCCTAGTCGTTTGGCATTTGGAATTCAGTTGCTGCCCGGGCAAAATTTCCCTCATAGTACACGTTAAAACCCCATTTCATTCATTCAATCTTTAGAATTGGGAGGAAATCGGAATACTCCGAGACAACCCACAAGGTTTGACAAGCCAATACTTCTTGCCATGTACAACCAGGGTATAGAAACCATGTGTGTTGATTGAATGATACAACGCTTGTGCTAACAATTCAGCCATCCAGCATGTAAACTATCATCAGTCTCATCTTAATTTATATTTTAATTTTTTTTGTAGGTATTCATGATGGCCTAATACTTGGAGATTCTGGATACCCTTGCCTGAATTATTTAATGACCCCATATTTAAACCCTTCAAATAGATCTCAAGAAGATTTTAACACCAGTTTATGTCGGACGAGAGTGTTAATTGAACAAACTTTTGGAATTTTAAAAAGAAGATTCGCTCTACTGCATTATGGCATAAGAAGTTCTCCTCAACAAGCTGTAATTTACATAACTGCATGTGTAATTTTACATAATCTTGGCATAAGTAGGGGGGATGTTTTAGTTACAGATGTGGATTTTTTAGATTTAGATTATGACGGAAGTGACGAGGCTGTTGCCAGTTATAACCGCATAATAACACTGGATGGAGTAAAAAAACGTAATGAAATTGCTACCAAATTTTTTTCATAATTGTTAAAGTATAAGTGTAATGTAATATCTACTTATGATGTATTCCTGCATTTCCTTGTATCTTTAGAGAATACTCTTCAAATATTAGATAAGTAATTTGACTTTCCATAAATATGTGTTTTATTACTCTATCCAGTTACTAAATCTCAAAGATTAACAAATGTACATAACAAGTACTTACAACAAATTTCAGTTGGGAATAAAGCATAATTGGTTTCATTTTTAAACAAATTTAAAGTAATAATTTATACATGCACATTACATTTCCTGTAAATGGCAGCTAGTTGAGGCGAACTCCTTATACAGCCATAATGGAGTAGAGCAAATCACAAATTATGCAAACAGAATAAAAAACCTTGTTAATAAAAACAAATGCATTTTTACGGTTTCATTCATTTAATTTATTTCTTTTTAAACATAAAATTTCGTATTCAATATCTAAATTCCTTCTTTGTTGTTTAATTTTTTCAATTTCCAATTTTAAGCGTTGATTATCCAATTGAATATTCTCCTCTTCAAGGGGTGTTAATCCTTTACAAACTGTAAAAAATAAAAGATACATTATAGTATTTGTCAATATTTTTATGAAATTGTCATGACATATAATTTGACGCATTAGGAATTCTACCTTTTTGCCTTTTTGGTGTTGGTGTTGGTGTCATTATCCTTATATTCTCTGTTGCATATTCATTTGTACCACCAGTAGCTTGATCTGTAAATAATTTGAATGAGGGTTTATGATCTATTAGGTAATGAAATAAATTTTATGTATGAAAGTAATCAATTAAGTGATATTTAAATAGTTTTCCATTATATGTAATTTGTATATTGAATGTATTATAGATCATTAATTAATTTTATACTTTACCTTCATTGGCTTCAAATAATACCTCTAGTGGGTATGTTATTGGTATCTGTGGTAGTATCTGTGGTAGTATCTGTTGATCTAAATAGAAAAATATCATATTTTATTGTAGGTTTACAGATTATTATTTATTAAGTATTAAGTGTCTAGTATAAATAGCTATTGATTAGTTATTACTTTAGTATGTAATTGTAGTAGTTACCATCTGTATCAATGCCAAATGAAAGGCCTTCAATTTGGGGTCTGCCCTCCATAGTGTTAAGAAGAAGTTCTTCTGCATCTGTATACTTAGCATTTGGTCCACCACCAGTTTTGGGCCTTTTAATTTGGTCCAGTTTTTCTTTACCTTGAAAAGTTAAAATATATACTTTGAGTGACTGATATTTTAATAGTATTAGTAGGTCTATGCTAATACTAATAGGCTAGTACAATTATTTATAAATAAAATATTTATGAGTTTTAAATCTGCATTAACTTCATAACATTGAATTGAATAGATTTAAATCTATTTTTTTAACTGTCGGCTCCTTATTTAAATCTGACACATGTTATTACTTAGTTTTAGTTAGACATACTTCTTTGTTTTATGTTATGGTACTTCTTTTTGACTTCGGCTATGTCCCTCTTTTTTGTTATAAATTGTCTGAAATAGTAAACAATATGTAAATGGTAGATTTATAAATTGTCTGAAATAGTAAACACAATATTTAAATGGTAGGCTAGATTTAGGTCTAGTTAGAATTTGTAATTTTTAGGCCTACCTACATATAGGCCTTAGTGGCCTTAGTCTGATAGTCACACTTAGTAGTGTGAATAATTTCTATCACTATTATATTATTCGCAATTATTACTAAGTATTACTGTTTTAATAAAAATTAAACTTGTTGAACTTTTAATATGATTTGATTTTTGTGAATAAGAGAGAACCGGTCACTACACTAGGCCCTAGTCTTAATTAAAATAAGCTAAACTTACGAATTCAGAGCATCAACAATCTCTTGCCACCCATTTTCTTTGATTTTAGAAACTTTCCCCACGGCACCGCATCCCTTTATTTTTCCAAATAAAGTTCCCTCCCTATTGGAACATTCTTCTATTAGGATCATTTCCTCAGCATTAGACCAATTAGCCGCCCTCTTCCTACCATCGGCTTCCATTTTTAGTTTGTACCAAGCGTAGCACTAGCAGACGACGTTGGAATTAGTTTGTTTACATTTTTCGTAACGGCGAATGTCATTGGTCACTTGACCCAATTATATATAAGCAGCATCTTCAGTCGAGTTTTCATTGAATAAAAACAATAATTCAGTCTTTTTTTTCATACATATTTATTCAATGACAAGTGGAAATAAAGTAAAAATAATAATAATATAGTTATTACTACAAGTCCATTCATTTTAATAAAGGCATTTCTACCGGGTAAACACCGATATCTAAAAATAGATTTTATTCCTAGCGATTTCATTGGCTAATAGATAGAGCTGAGCCCAGTCGCTTGTAGCATTGAAAACAAATAACATGACGTAATCGATGACGCCGTTAAATAAAATACTCAAGCTGAGAATTTGCTCAACTGCATTTGTGAACACCAAAGTTGAGAATGTTCTCAGCTTGAGAATATTCTCAACTTTGAGCAGAAATATTGACTGAGATTTTTTTTTCTTTGTGAACTCGGGGCCAGATCTCGAGTAAGTCACATCGCGAAACAGATGACACTGGAGACCCACGTATGGAATATGTAATGTTTAATCAAATTAGGAAAGTACTTATACCTTGAAAGATTAAACGTCCTTTAACACTGAAATTGATATAATTGCATTATTAATTCCAGCTGTAGACACTTCACTAATCTTACTACACAGGCGTATGTGGAAGGCGCAACGGAAATTCCAAACGGCATTCACTAGAACAAGCCATGTGATCCACACGTGGTAGAAATCGTATTCTTTGGTTCACAGCTTAATGTACGAGATACATTAATTATAAATACATCGGCTCACATTCTGGCTCATTAACGAATCAATTAAAACATCGACAAATTATGACTGAAGTTAATTTGTTCTACTCCATTAATTCACAAAGTCATCGCTATATCAGTAAGCATATTAATAAACATATTCCAGATTTATCATTGGCTTTTTTAAACGGCTTACTCGTGATTGGTTTTTGTTTACATAACCGTGCTGTAAAATAATTACTGAGTTTTAACTATGTTATTGTGAGCTATGGCTTTCATCAGCTTGTAACAATTTAAGAAACTTTTTTTATTGGTAAATAATATGTTTATGTTTATGATTATTATACTACTTAGTATACTAATTATATTTCATAAACATATAATTAAAAAAATATTTCTCAAGCATCGTATAACATAGCTGCAATGTTTTTGTGACTAATAGTCTGTATAATGACGCTAGACTTAATGTAAATACAGAACTGTAAGAGGAGTTGATTTGATTTAAACATATTGTATTACTTAAAAGTAAACAGCTTAATATATTAATAGGAGAATGCAGGCGAGAATAGACCATTAAGTGTTGCCACGTTGTCTCACTAGTTAATCAGACGGTCTCTAGGTTCAATCCTGTTGGAACAAGATAGAGGGACTAGTTGTTCGGATTGGACGAAACACCGACGTTTATGTTTAAAACAATGCATTCAAAGACTTTTGGCTTTTACAACCAGCCTATTCTTGACGATGTGTTGCATCTCTAGTCGTTCAAAAGTGCTTACACGTATTCAAATGCTTGACAATAATTGAGCTGAAACGCAAATGTTCGGGCAAACTCTCTCCTATCTCGGATAACACTCGTAACCTTAGAAAATAAAACAGGATCAAGCCACGGTGGTTAAGTGGGTACGACACTGGTTCGCTAGCCTTTGAAGGTCGCGTATCTCTCTCTCTCTCTCTCTTCTCTCTCGTAAATTAAAACCAAGTACGAACAATCCAAACCATTAGACAACATTCAATCGAAACCATTAGACAAAAGTCCTAAAACCCAAGTAACTTAGGCGTATGCTCCTCGTCATCAGCTCATTCGTTAAACCACATTCATTTCGTTTGTAGCAAACATAACTGGCGGAAATATTTTGTTAAAGAGATACTTTATCTAGCCTTTTCCATTCCGACATCCTATCGATATTCTCAAGTTCTTATACCCCAGTATTACAAATTAAAACACAGGTTTTCATGTTTGTACAGCAACCAACAGACTTAATACTGTATGTGTTATTTATTCCATTCGTCTACGCCTTGTTTACTTCATTCATTCATTCATTTGTCAACGCTTTGACTCGTTCGTTCATTCATTCACTTTTTGACTCGTTCGTTCATTCATTCACTTTTTAATTTGTTCGTTCATTTATTCACGCTGATTGAATTCTACTCGTAGAATAACTCGTCGACCAACTTTTATTAACACTATGGAATGAATGAATGAAATGGGGTTTAACGTCCTACGCTTAAGCACCTAACCTGGGCTAATTGAAGACGGGCATACGCCATACAGTGTGCTATGAGGAAAATTAAGCCCAGACAGCAACTGAATTCCAACTGCCAAGGGTTCTTTTACTTGCACGCCAATGTGTACACGGGACCTCGGTTTTTCGTCCCATCCGAACGACTAAGCAGTTGTCCTTGTCATGCCCCCCCCCCTTCTGCATCACTGACAAGCGGAAATCACGCCGGAAAATCGAGATGAACTTTCTTGGCCAATGCAGGGATCGAACACCCGACCTCCAGGCTAGCGAAACAGCGCCTTATCCACTGAGCCACCGTGATCCCCCAACGCTATGGAATTCGTCTGTATAATTATTTAGAATAATATTTTCTGGTTTATATGAGTCAAGTGCTTCATTCGCCGAAACAACCCAAGATTGTAGCCGCTAATAGTAGAGGAAGAATTTAATACAGAAATTATTTTTAATACCAGGAACACTCGTATGGCGCAAATTTAAAACTTATGGCTAATGCGTAATTTTCTTAATTATATACCATACTACGCTTAGATCAGGCATTATGCAAGAGCTTAATCTGCCTATTGCAGATCTTTCTTTGTGACTTAAATAATAAATATTATATTAATTGTTAATTACACATTAATTAACTTACAAAGACCATAATCAACTCACGATGTCATCGGATTTTTCGAAAGTTTAATTGATTTAGATACGATTTGCGATAGATGATTTCACATAAAAATGAGAGAGGGAGAGATATGCGGTTTAACGTCCACTCAACACAAACTAAGTCATTCAGAGGCTAACAAATTGTACAATTTTATTTCAAATTTTCGCTTGTGCATTGGGGGTTTATCAGTGGAGTGGAAGGGAATCAGAGTACCCTAAAAAAAAACTACGAGGTTGGACAGGCGACCCCACTCCTTATCAATGCAACCCGGGAATCGAAACCACACCAGTTGACGCAATGATATACCTTATGATGCAACGCGTATGCACTAACCATTCGCCTCCCCCCCCGACAAAAACAGAATGGAATGTGTAATGTCCCAGCAACATATTTCATCCCTTCATACGTTTCCGTCTATTCTCCTATCTGTCAATTGTCCCATGTTTAAAATAAAATATACAAGAGCATACAATTGTCTGAAACTTCGGTCACCATGTTGCAATGAAAAAAAATGAAGTAAACCAGTTTACATGGCGAATGTTGCAATTATTCGTTGAAATGAAAGGCAATCAGTCCGGTGTGACTCACTCACCAAGATGTGGTGGGTTCGAACCCGGTGCCGGGGATGTTTCTGGTTGCTGTAGAAATGTAGGACGTTTAACTCAGGAATGCTTTTATTACTCGTTAATTCTCCCCTGGCCGTCATCCAACCGTTGTAATTTTTACGGCTTAAAATGTATTTAACGTGATTGTTGTGTCTTGTTCAGACTTAACCGAATTTAAAGTGCCACCATGTTTTTACTCAATATAATCTTCTAAATTTATCGAAACGAGAAGTAAAATTAGAAGAGTTACTCAAAAATACTCAACGTGGGCTTTATCTCAGAGATTAACCCTGTTTAATAATCGCATCCTGTATTAGGTTACCCAAAAATATCCCCCATTCTATCACAATAGTAGGTAGCACTGGTTTATGTTAAAAGAGTGTATTTATTGACATGGTATAGATCATGATCAACCTATCGGCAATCACACTTAAATCTATCTGAAAGATATAATGTCTTTTTTAAAATAGGGAAGCTTGGTTGTACCAAGATTAAGTAGTATTGAATAAACGCTAAAAACAAGTTATCCTAGCTTTAAATGTTGGTCGACACACTGTCAAATATCATTTTTAAAATCACTAGCTAGCAAGCATCATCAATAACGAAATAGCGAGAATATTCTTTTAGTGAAGATAAAATTTAACTTAATTTGTTTATATTAGAAACATAAAGCTAGGAAGGTTTTATTTTTTGTTTCTTAGTTTTAAGTATTCCAGTGTTCGATCCCTGCATTGGCCGAGAAAGTTCATCTCGATTTTCCGGCGTGATTTCCCCTTGTCAGTGATGCAGAAGGAGGGCCTGACAAGGACAGCTGCCTAGTCGTTCGGATGGGACGAAAAACCGAGGTCCCGTGTACAAATTGGAGTGCACGTAAAAGATCCCTTGGCAGTTGGAATTCGATATAAGAGTAGGCCGTAGCGCCGCTGCCCGGGCAAAATTTCCCTCATTGCACACTGTGGCGTATGCCCGTCTTCAATTAGCCCAGGTACGGTGCTTAAGCGTAGGACGTTAAACCCCATTTCATTCATTCATTCATTTAAGTATTCCAGGAAGAAATAAAGAAATACACGATTTCATGACAAAATTTCGATCTGAAAATTTAACCTTTAACTTTTATTTGTAAAGTTCTATTTTTGTTTCTTAGTTTTAAGTATCCTGGAAGAAGGCGGAATATTCAAAGCTTAAACTGTTGACAAATCAATTTCTGAAGCTTAATCCCGAAAAAAACTGAATTTTTAATCATTGGTACCAAACAGGAACAAACAAAGTTCGATCTGAAAATATTAATTAACTCTGACATAAAGGAGATCATTCAGTCAGCAAAGGCCAACAATAGGTGAGCGGTTATTAATTCCAACTTCAGTTTTAAAGAATATCTTCAGGCAGTATGTTCCTCGTCCTTCTTCCATCTCCATAATATCAGCAAGATCAAACATTATTTAAACAGAGATAATCTAGAAAGACTCGTGCATGCTTTCATAACATCTAAGCTCGACTACCACAATGCTCTCCTGTGTCAACTTAAAGAAAAACCTAAAGAAGCTAAAACATGTTCAGAACTCAGTCACCACATTACTCACTGGGCAAGGACGATTTGACAGCATCTCTGCCACATTATCATCTCTACATTGGTTACCCGTTAAACAGCGAATTAATTCCAAGATTTTATTATTAACCTTTAAAGCTCTAAATTCACAATAACCTACAATCCGCAATTAACGTTCATTTGATAAACACGTATTAAAGATCCCTTGTGTACCACTTGCAAAACGTGCATTTTCATATCTAGCGCCATTTCTATGGAATCAGCTCTCATTTCACATACGGTACGTCGAGAGTCGTCTCTTTCTGTTTTTAAGATTAAAATCAGAACTTTTCGGTAGTCTAGTGTGATATTGACATCGAGAACAAATTTGTGAAACGGTGGAAGTAGTGTTTATTCGTTATATAAATACTGATATTATTATTATTATTATTATTATAAACCACTAGAAACGTCAACGCTAGTTGATTAATCAATGTCTGACGTCATAGGGTCAAAAACTACAACCGGTCAGATTTTCATGTAGTGTAGACCATATAAAGTATAAAAAATCGAAAAGAAATATAGATCTGTACTTTAATCAGATTGCGGATACTTGTATTTCCTATGAGCATTGATATTACACCGGGGTAATTTTATTAGAGTCAAACAATAAATCCTATTTCTTATGAGCATTGATATTGTACTGTATTACTCCTTTATTGCTGCACTTACCTTTCAAACAATAATTCAATTATATTGGGGATATCATTCGTTTAACTGAATTCAATGCTTTACAGCCCAAACCTGAATTCGATGATTTACAGCCGATTGGATCGAGGTTCGTGTTTCCTGTGACTGACAAAAAAAGGAGACAATAAATCCAAGCAACTAGAACTAAATTTGAAATAAATACGATTTTGATGTAATAAACAATTCGCCTTATTGCTTAGCAACCAACATTTTATTTTTCAAATGTACAATTTTGATGTAATATTGTCAAGAACGTATAGTTTTATTCAGGTTCATATTACGTAGAATAGAAAAGTTGAATTATTTTACGATAACACACGACTGTCTATTTATTAACATCGCCATAAACCATGATTAACTTATCGACAATCACACTTACGATAACCAACGACTGTCTATAAACATCGCCATAAACTATGATTAACCCATCTTAAAGCAAATGTCTTTTTTTAAATACATGTAGGTAGGCTGGGTTACCTAATTATTGGTCGACACACTGTCTGTGTTATAGCGATTTTTTTAAATACATGTAAGTAGGCTGGATTACCTAATTATTAGTCGACACACGATCTGTATTATAGCGATATTTCCAATATCATTATAACAATCACCTGGTAGCAAACATCAATTAGGACATAAACACTTCCTGTTACGTATTTAGGGGGAGTTTATTGTCCATTTAACCATGTTTGAATCATTAGAACACGAGACGCGATGGAATAGAAAAGTTTGATTATTTTACGATAACCCACGACTGTCATAGAAATAAGGTAATTCATGACTTAACTGTGTTATTACAATTTATTCTATGGAGTTCCAGGCACATCCTTGAAATTATTTATATATTGTTCATGTTTCAAGTGCTGTCATGCCATGTGTATAATTTCTACCGGAATAATTTGAAGCAGTTTCATGCCATGTTTATAATTCTACCGGAATAGTTGGAAGCATTTTCAGGAATAAATGTGTCTAGTTAGCTTAAAAAGGGGTTATTGAGGAACACTTACTGGTCTGGTCTAGAACGTAGAACAATTTATATTCAGCTTTAGGTCTCATTCACTACGAAAAAAATTGATAATTGTTTTCTAGTTAAAAGTAGAATTAAAGGGGAAGACCAACGATTTTCAACAAGGTTTCCATAAATCTTAAAAATATATTGATAACTAATCCCCTACGTAACACAAGCAAAAAAGTTGTTGTAAGCGAGAAATTAATTTTTATTCAAACCGGAAGTGACATAGTTGGTTCAACACGCTCACTGGGCTCTATAGTAATCATACAGATTTGGCACAAGTTTACTGCTGTATTGTGTTCACGCGTCGTCCTTTGGCCGAGAATCTGATCAAATGACCATGTTTATTAGGATATTATAAACACGAATTTATGTTTTTTTAACGTTTATTATTGAAACATCATTGGACATTATTGGAATAAGGTCCCTGGTTTGTAGCGGTTCGTCGCACATAGAACAGGCTAATTGGTTCCCATGGTACAGCAGAGACAGGGATTATGCCGCCGCTGCTTGGCACCGGTTTTGTTGTTAGTGATGCCCTCTATTCCATGCGGTATGTCAATGACTCAGGTACTGTGGATCCATTGTGTTTTGTTGGTTTCTTCCAACTGCTTAACAATTACTGAACCGTTAGTTTGTGTTGAGCGGACGTTAAACCTCATCCACGATCCTTTGTCATTATGTCCACTGCCACAAATGTTTTCAGATATCCAAGGACCTTTTGAAAAAGTACTACCAAAGGGGATTTGATTTCGATTGCGTATGTGGTGCATTACTTTTTTCACTTTTTTGAATGGACATTATGGAATATTAGTTTAATAGCTGGCAGTTCTCACTATAATTGTTAAAATATAGATAATGTAAAGGGAATATGCTCAAAATTTCAGTCAAATTGATCCAATCTGAACCGAGATATGAGCATTGGAATATTAGGCGGCACGATAAAACCATTATCTAGTTTCGATTATCCAGTTTTGGATTAAATCATCAACGTGAAGATCCGACATAGAAGATGTCATAGAGACTTGATTAAGGTCTTTTCATTTTAACAGTTTATAATAATATAACATTTCAGGACTAAAGAAAGGCCCACAATAGGCCGATTTAGGTCTTGTGACTTGTTTATTTGAGGTATAGAAGAAAGGTAAATGTCGAAACGACCCCAAGATAAAGAATCACCATGAGGCTGTTTTAAGGCAATCTCCGTGACGTTCTTTACCATCGTCAGATGACACATGATGAATGATAATATCCGTATAAAATGATCAGGTTGTACATCTTTTTTGATAGTGTGTAGGGAGTAATTTGTTACGAAATTAAAAACAGTTTGTACATCTTTACGTGGCGGTCTGTTCGGAATATTTAGTTACGAGATTAAAAACAGTTTGAACATCTTTACGTGGCGGTTTGTTCTGAGTATTTAGTTACAAGATTAAAAACAGTTTGTCATTTTTACGTGATGGGTATTTTAATACGCCACAATAAACCACTCATTACTCTGTCGAGGTCAAGTTAAATGTTCTTTCCTTTATGACGTCACACATCTGAGAAATTCTCTGGTTCCATTCAAGTTACGAAAAGTGGCTTTAATTTTCTTATTTCAATTTCTTCGACGACTGGTTGTGAAAGTGGTTCTGTAGGCGATTATGACGGTTGACTTTTGAGAAATTGAGGACCATTTCCAAATTTCTGCATTTTCTCGACTGTTATACCTCTGCTCACATCATCAGCTGGGTTTAATGTTGTAGGCATATACTTAAAGGTGAACGCTTCCCAGGTGAACTGGATTTCGGTGACACGAACTCCGACGTAGGGCTTCATATTGACAGTCTCAGATTTTAACCAATGTAGAACGACATGAGAATCTTATCACATTATGACTCGTCATCTGTATAATATGACAATTTGTAGAGAACACATTATCTTCAAGACAGTTTATTATGCCAGAATACCATTCATCATATTGTAGAGGCCAGGGGCCGGTTGCGCAAAGCTCCGTTATCTTTTAACGATTCGTTAACTTTAACGGAGAGAAAAAGTGTTGCTGGAATTAAAGGCGCCGAACATTCTGTGGTGCAAATTTTCCCTACAGATTTATGCTTATATAGAAAATAAAGTATTCTATAGTGTTTTCTGTCGTAAATTTAATGGAAAGTTAACAAACAACACGTTACAAAGATATGTCCGTTAGAGTTTAACGGATCGTAAAAATAACTTAGTTTTGAGCAACCGACCCCAGATCATTCGGCCACCAAACAACGTCACTACGTCCTTTGACTCTATGACATAGTCAAGACAGTGTTGGATTAATACTACTCAACGACAGACCATTTGATCTAAAGTTTATGTTCAGATCTTTCGGTCAACAATCAGCGTTACTGTAAAGTTGAAACAAATCTAGGGTTTTTGTTAATTTTATTTATGTGGGTATCTAATGGCATGGTGGTCATATATCGACTTATAATGTCAACTTCATTTGATACGGGACGACGTCTTAACAGTGTATCGTGACAAGCAGAGAGTCGTATCGACGTCTTATGTCAAATCCCTAATCATTTGTCACTCTTTCAACAATATCTGAACGAACGAAACAATTTTATTTTTGGGATAATTATAAAAAAATTGATAAAGAGCCATCTGGGTCTCCTGGGTCCAGAGATAAGCAGGCAACGTACATGTAACAAGAAAAAAATCAATGCGCTGATCAGAGAACTGGTCGACTTTACATAAATATCTGTAATTCGTTTAGCTAATAAAGAAAGAGGAACATATTGCCATATTGCGCAGACATACTGTCGCCAAAACCACTGAAGAGAGAGAGAAAGAGAGAGAGAGAGTAGAGAGAGAGAAATAAAGAGAAAGGGGGGGGGGGAGAGAGCAGCGATTCATGTAATTGACAAGAAAACTCTTGTCGAAACGTGGTGGTATATTTATAACAAACAATTGGTTCTATTCCATGTAAATGATCGTTGTGGTGCCGGATGGAATCGATAAAAAAGAAAACTGTATTTTACACAATACTTCAATGTGATCATCTAAACTAAAGTCTCAGGGTTGGTTCCCACTGTCAAGCTAAAGTCTTATGGTATGTTCCCACTGTCAAAATAAAGTCTAATGGTAGCTTCTCACTGTCAAGCTAAAGTCTTATGGTAGGTTCCCACTGTCAAGCTAAAGTCCAATGGTATGTTCCCACTGTCAAGCTAACGTTTAATGGTAGGTTTCCACTGTCAAGCTAAAGTGTAATGGTGTGTACCTACTGTCAGGCTAATAGCTAATGGTATGTTCCCACTGTCAAACTAAAGTCTAATGGTAGGTTCCCACTGTCAAGCTAAAGTCTAATGGTATGTCCCCACTGGCAAACTAAAGTCTAATGGTATGTGCCCACTGTCAAGCTAAAGTCTAAGGGTAGGTTCCAACTGTCAAGCTATAGTCTAATGGTATGTTCCCACTGTCAAGCTAAAGTCTAAGGGTAGGTTCCCACTGTCAAGCTAAAGTCTAATGGTCTGTTCCCACTGTCAAGATTCGTGCTACGATTAATAGATATCGTGAATTCAATCGTGGAATAATCGTAATCCGGGCATTCGAAACCAGGCCAGTTGACTCAATAACAGGCTTTACCATTCATCCATCCAACCCCCAAGGGGATTCGATAACTGTTTATAAGAGCAACTCTCCCTTACTATAGCGTTGTCTCCCTTGTTAGTGGTGTATCGTCCCACCCGAGTCAGGCT
Organism: Patella pellucida; assembly: GCA_917208275.1. NCBI lineage: Eukaryota > Metazoa > Mollusca > Gastropoda > Patellidae > Patella > Patella pellucida. The sequence continues at coordinate 5,877,323 of OU795037.1, forward strand.
CACTGTCCTACACTACTGACAAGGGGGAACCACGTCGGCAAACCACGACGAACCTTCTTGGTCGAACCCTAGGTCGAACAAGGGAACTGTAGGTTAACGGGCCAATGTCTTATCCCCTGAACCACCGTGGCCTTCAATAGACTCGTTAGTTTCGCCATGATAAACTGTGCACAATAAAATGCAAATAAAATGTTTGACAAACTAGTGACCGCTTATATAACAGATGACGTAATGCTCGATAGTTTCAACATGGTAATACCAAACTGTGTAAATAAATTGGTTGTCAAGATAGTGACCGGTTATATAACAGATGACGTAATGATCGATAGTTTCACCATGGTAATAACAAACTGTGTGAATAAATTGGTTGTCAAGGTAGTGACCGCTTATATAACAGATGACGTAATGCTCGATAGTTTCACCATGGTAATACCAAACTGTGTAAATAAATTGGTTGTCAAGGTAGTGACCGGTTATATAACAGATGACGTAATGATCGATAGTTTCACCATGGTAATACCAAACTGTGTGAATAAATTGGTTGTCAAGGTAGTGACCGGTTATATAACAGATGACGTAATGATCGATAGTTTCACCATGGTAATACCAAACTGTGTGAATAAGTGATTACTTTACAAGGTAGTGACGTGTTATATAAAAGATGACGTCATGATGGATGGATTTAATGATGCATGGTCTAACATCACGTGATGAACCAGCTTATTGAGTACACTTATTTCATTATCAGGACTAAAGAAGAAATCACACGACATTCCCATTAATAGAAGACTGACATTTTACCACTTTATCAAATTAAAATGTCCGTTTCCGATGTAGAGCTTCCAATTAGTTACATCACAATGAGAGTAGGTTGTCCATTTTGTCATAAAAGCCACGCGACACGAGCATGTTATATGACGTGAAGACATGTTGCCGACAGTCCCGCGTGCCTCTGTGGTCACATATTTGAAGATCCTAACCATAACCTCCTACGATGTTTCTTACATTCAAATGCACGAACAGAAACCTTAGACAAACTACAACATGATTTTAAAAATATACACTGTCACTTATTCGGCTCTACAGTAGATTGTCCATTTTGTCATAAAAGCCACGCGACACGAGCATGTTTATTGTATTATAGGCTCGTGAAATTGCATGTATTGACTTCCTGGCTTTTGTTAGCTCGTGAGATTACATGTATTGACTTCCTGTCTATTATTAGCACGTGAGATTCCATGTATTATTGAAGATGACGTATATGATGTGATGACGAATTTGGTCTCTGGGTGATATAATAAGTCCATGTTATTGCTCCAAGAAAATCGCGTGATTTGTACGAGAGAAATGTGAGTTGTGACGTGTTAGCTAATTTGCATATTTTAGCAGTTATTAAACTGTTGAATACAGGGAGCCACGGTGGATAAATGAGTAGGACGCTAGCTCGCTGTCCTTGAGATCGCGGATTCGATTTCAGCGATGGCCGAGAATGTTCATCGGGATTCTCTGGCATCGTTTCCCCTTGTCAGTGAAGCAGGATGAAGTGCATTGTAGGGGTGGCTGTCTAGTCGTTAAGGTGGACGAAAACTGCTTCCAATGTACACATTGGCGTGCACGTAAAGGACTAGATCGGTTCGTCGTATGTCCTTCTTCATTATCCCAGTTGGAGCAGGATAGTAGGACGTTAAACCCCATTTCATCTCATCTCTCGACTACACAATAGGTACATTGACAAGGTCCATCGTGCTACAACCATTTTTCTCTCTCGCTTTCTCTCTCACACACATAGACACGGGATATCGGGTTACAACCATTTCTCTCTCTCTCCCTTTCACACACACACACACACATGGACACTGTCTCTCTCTCTCACACACAACGGACACGGGCCATCGTGCTACAACCTTCAAGATTATTTATTACTATAAAGGTCAGAGAAAGTGTACCGGGACTGTCATGCATGGTTTTGTCCTGGATATGTCAACGTAAGTGGCTAGTCTATTAGATAGGACAAAAAGCATTGCTCACCGGGTGCACAGTGTGCCGCCCGTAAAGAAATCCTTAAAGATGGGTTCCCAGCAAACTATTTTTCGGCTGGTTATTTCCAATAAAAGTATGGCAAATTTGGTATTTATGGAAAGTATAGACACTCAAGCTTACTAGAAAAATACTAGATTACGTGGAAATCGACCATGGGGCAAGGACTGGGCAATATGGTCAGGGAATCACTAACTGTCAACCCGACAGGATTTGCTGGCTTATTGTCTGCTACTTTAGGTCAGGGAGCAGTTGTCATTTCTTGCTCAAATGGTTAGGCGGTTTTGGGAACTCTGCGGGTTGTCAGTGTGCAAACTAATCTGCAATTAAAAGGTGTAAAGGCCTTAATCATATGGTAAATGTAAAGTAAGTAATGATAGATACATTTAAAATATGGACCCTCCCACAATGAAGTTAAGTTGGCAGACATTGCATTTAACAACAGCTTACTTACAGCTATAGGTATCCCCGGCGGAAACAGAGTTTTGAAACGGAATTGAAGCAAATTTTTGATAGATTGTATACTTTAAATATGTGTTTAGTTCAAATTTTTGATAGATTGTATACTTTAAATATGTGTTTAGTTCAAATAAATCGTCAAATCACAAAGTCTGAACCCGGAAATGCATCCTTAACATTTGGATTTCGAAAATAAGTTCAGTCAAAATGTCTTTTTTAGCCTGCTTAGTACAGAACAGTGATGTTACAAAGTGAACTATCTATATATCTCATCAAATTGAACGATATTATTTAGGTACATGGAACCTAATAAACTTAATGTTAGTTTTGACAATATATGAAGTGACGTTTCAACTCTCTAAAAACTTCTGGTTAGGGACGATCTTATTAATGTATTCAATATGTTATTTACAAGTTAACATAATCTGTGTTTAAGATCCACGTGACTTCAAAGCATTATGAACTGGTCAGTAGGCCCAGGTGTGCATACGTTTTTTACATGCCGTGACGAGATAAAAGAGACAATTGTCGGTATTGCCGGTGTGCGAAAATATATCAGAAGGAGTTCACTGACAGTTAGAGAGAGGGGAGCCGGGAGGAGACGAAAGGATTGGGCGAGTGTATCGACTCACCCGAGTTCAGCCGCTTCCTTGACACAGGAGGGACAGAATGGTAGATTCAATATGGTTAGATATGGTCCTGACGTAGTAATAATTCCAGTATAGTCTAGTTTCTGTAGTGTTGATGTATTTATGTATCTGTATGATATCCTGATCTAATGTAAATAAAACATATATTTACGTAACTAATATCTGTTATCACCACGATAGTGTTACAGTAGGGCTTTAAATCCCATTTCATTAAGTTGTGCTACCTTAAACCCGACAAGATAGAATCTTATATTGGGAATATTATATCACGTGACTAGACGACAATTTAATGGGGAATTATATCGATGACCATTTGGAATTAAAATTGAAATGTAAATCCCCAAGTGATTGGTAGATATGATCAAGAAGAGTGACTAGGATTGTTTTGTGCCACTGTCACTCAAGACCGTTTAGAATTAAATTGTAAATTCCTGATGAGTGTCCGTTAGTTATCATGACGTAAACTATCTAATGACGTCAGGGAACTTTATGAATTAGTCACTGTTGAGGGAATATCATATCAAGACAATTTAGAATTGAGATTACCGTATTTCCTCGAATACAACCCCGGGGTTCTATTTCGTGCAGCACCCTCCGACCCCCGGGTTCTATTTGAGGCCTGGGTTATAATCAAGGCCGGGTTGTATTTTGTTTAGACCCGAATTAATGCTTCAAAATCTTCTATAGGAGTGACATTTTGAACAAGAAAAACAAACAGACAGGGTCGGTCTTGCAAATACGAAGGCTCAACTCTCTTTGTGCAGGGATCATCAATTAATGTATATTTTGACAGGGAGTATTCAGTTTTTACATTAGACCCGGGTTATTTTAGAGACCCGGGTTCTATTCGAGACCCGGGTTGTATTTATCTCAACACCCCCTACCCCCGGGTTCTATTCGAGACCCGGGTTGTAATCGAGGCCGGGGTTGTATTCGAGGAAATACTAGATTAAACCTATGGTGATTGTCAGATATCCACAGTGACATTGAATTTATAATATAACTAGCGTTACATATAAGTTGTTCAATTTGTCACAGCCTATAAAATTATCTCGTTAATAGATCGTTCTATTGCCCATAAAATACACATTAACATGATCATTAATGGGGGTGAAATCGGATCCTGAAAATTCTGGTCACCCGAGAATTCTGTGCTGGTGTTCGTTAGTTTGATAAAAGGGTCGCAAATTGAAATAAGAGTGCGTTACAGTGTCTTTGTAGGGAGCAGTAGATAAAGCAGACACAACAACTAAGTAGATGAAATGAAATTATAAATCCGCCATCTTAGATCATAAATGAACCCGAAAAGGTTATTTCTGAACTAACATAATTGTATATTTGTCTTGCCCGATCATTAAATTGTTTTAAAAATTCCAATCTAGTTATGCACGACATAAACAAGGGAAAGTGTGCTATTTAATAGAGTATCTAGAACGTCAATTTGTCACACTTGATCATCTGTTATTCATCTTAATGTAATTAATGACTCGTAAATACTACACAATTATTCAATTAAATGCAATGGGGTGTAACGTCCTACTACAAGGTAAATCAGAATGTTAGGTAAAGCAAACCACTTCTCAACAATGCAACGAGGGTTCAATCCCAGCTCAGGGCAAGAACTTTATCGTTGTAAGTGAGAGGGATATTCGGGTCTCCCGTCCGACCAGGCAGGTTTCCCACCGAGTTCTTCGGTTTTTTCCTGCAGTAATGATCGCAATCATTCGCACGATCTGTGCGAAGGGCCAAATTGAAGACAAGCCTCAGGCTTAATTTGCTACCCTTGTAAAATGACGAGATTATAAACCCAGGTATCACGATAAAAGAGGTTTCTTGAACATACGTCAACTTTTTTTATTTATAAGTTTTATTGACGCGTGAAACAGACATGCAGAATCGATTAGTCAATTCCTAATCTTTAATAATGAGTTTGAAATGTCAACCGAGGTGATATTTAGTATTTATATTTTATGAGAAGTTGTTTTTATTTGAAAGACATCGGAAGATAAAGATGTCGTAAACTGGTAATTATTTCTGTTATATTGTGTTCAATGTTCCTGGTAGATATTCTTCCTTTTCTTTGATCCTTGTATAAAAACTACAGATAAACTACCACAGTATCGGAAGAGAAAGTATTATTTTGTGATCAATGTTTCTGACAGATATTCTTCTGTTTCTTTGATCGTTTGTGGTGGAAGTTTTATAATGAGACCATAAGATATTCTTTCGTTTCTTTAATGGTTTTTTAAAAGGTTATAGAGCAGGTTTTGTAATGGAACATTATTATGTATTTAATGACGTGTGTTCTACTGATAACAGATGTAACTACCAACAATAATAATACGTCATCATTGTAATATATCTGTTATTCTTCCTTTTTTTTTGATCGTTTTTTAAAAGGTTATAGGGGAGTTTTATAATAGGACATTATTATGTATTTAATGACGTGTGTTCTACTGATAATAGATGTAACTACCAGCAATAACTCTTATTCGCTAGTGTAGTTATTTAACTTGGAAAACAAACCAAAAAATCTGTTTTTAATTTACATATTTTTTGTTTCGATTCATTATCATTTTTAACAGTAGGAAATAGACGAAGTGAACGATATTCCTAGACCGATGAAACAGTTGATGACCTGGTACCACTGATTCTGGTTTTTCTTCTTGTGGTTTTATGGTTTAGCATATAGTTAATGCACAATGTGTTACTGTATAATAATATATACTGTTCGATCACTGAGAGAGGGAGAGGGAGAGAGGGGTGGTGCTTAATGGTCGGTCGTGTGGTCCAGTGTGTTACTGTATAATAATATATACTGTTCGATATTTGAAATGTAGATAGAGAAATTCTAGTTTGACACAAATTAGATCATTCCATTTGCTGATTACACTATTTTGCTTGAATACACTATTTTGCCTATAACGTTTTTACGACTACGAATTCTGTCTTATGATTTGGATTGTTCGTACTTGGTTTTTATTTTATTTATATTATCTCGAGACTAACAGATAGTTCAATTTCTTATTTCAATAATTTGCCTATGCGTAGGGATCTTTAGATGTGGGGGGAAACCGGGGGACCAGTTGACTCAATAACAGGCAATATGATTTAATATGCACCCGTTAAATTACTACCCACAAACCCTATGATAATACAAGGTAGGATAATTTTAACCCGCTAACGTTTCGACTACCAAGGACTTTTTAACTTGCACTTCGATGTGTTTCCATGCCCCAGTTGTAGCATGGTAAGGATAATTCTCGGTCTGTCCTGACAGCACTACTACCCCAATAGAATATATTCTACTTGTTCTGTTGATCGATAAAACTGATATCATAGTCGTTTTAATATTTGTTTGTGGGATTTACACACGTATGTTCTCCACTATACAAACAAATGTGTGGACAAGAAACACAGCACACACGCACTACAAGCAACGAAATGCATAAATCTCAAATCAAGTGAATGGATCCTGGGACAACCGTTCACTACTGTTCTACTCCGACTGGGAGTGTGCTGTAAACGGAATTTAGCCCGGACAGCGGCACGACGAGTTCGAACTACCAAGGGATGTTTTACGTGCACGCCAATGTGTAGGCGGGTCATTGATTTTTCGGAAGGAGGAACCACGTCGGAAAATTCCGATGAACTTTCTCCGTCAACACATGGATTGAACACGGGAACTCAAATTAACGAGGAGGGGGGGTCGAATGGTTAGCACGTGCGCGCTGTATCATAAAGCCTCTCTCTCTCTTTCCAATTAGCAAGCCAACCTCTTACACTGAGCCAGCTTGGCTTCCTGGAGAGAAACAACCAAATAGATAAAACTGAGCCAGAACCAACCAATCAGATTACACTAAGCCAGAAACAACCAATCAGATTACAAATGCAACACATGGTATTTTTGTGAAAATAATATTATAAAAATAAGGTTCGTGCATTTCAAAGAATAGGATAATTTTAAAAACATGCACAGATGACGTTGATGTTTGAAACGTTGGCGAACTGCTGCGATAAAATGTCATGTTCCACAATACTATATAACTGCATTAATTACGATAATCACGGTATTTTCACATTTTAATCAAAGTTTATTTACAAGACATGGTTACTAAATTACAAATGATCAAGCAATTACACCCCATAAAGCCGACTCACCGAGTTTTAGGGGGAAACATTTGGTCGGTGTTTAGGGGTCGACTGGCCAAGAACAATAGACCCAAGCTTGGGGATAAAACTAATTAAGCCGATAATTTTGGGAGCATCTATTTTTTGAAAAAATCATAACAAAACACAATACAAGGTATATATGGATATACCTACTTCTCTATTATTTAATAACGACTTTTCATAACACATACAGGTCACGTTTTCAAGTTAATGATACATATTCATTTAGTCAGCCTATTTATGCATCTTACACCAGCTTAATTAATAACATTTAACTTTTAACACATAACACTACAAATAATTTTAACTTTTTGCACGGATAAAATGTCCAACATAGTCCAAAAATTCTAATAAATTCAACCCTCCTTCTTCAAATCTATGTTTTGCATCTTCAATCTTTCTGTTTATATCTGTGTATTTTTTTCCTTTTAGGTGGTAGTCGCTGGCCACTCGAATACTGCAACAGCTGAATCTCGATTGTCTTTTGCTCTTCTTTCAAAAATGCCATAACTTCAAAAATATTCGGATGAGCTTTTCCAATTAATTTTTTAAGACGCCCGTGCCACCCCTCTAAAGAATTGTTGGTTCGTCGCGTTGTTTGGTTGTGGTTCCATTGAACTTGAGTAAATTGACCGTCTAACCATTGGGTAACCATATAGTCGGCCAGTTGTTCAAATTTCTCATTAGCTGGTAGCTCGGCCATTATTTGGATCCATGCGTCATCAATCTGCAAATAAAAGAAAGATACATATAAATTATGTATATTTACAATATATCTATATTAACTATAAATAAAATAAATAAATATTAACTATATATTTATATTAATTATATATTTATATTAACTTTATACTAAATATAATGAATACTTACATCAGTCACGGGCAGTAATGGTATCCCGATACACCGTCTAACAAATTTGCTTCTCGATACAACGTTTGTAGACCCAGTTGTTAAACTTTTCTCCAAATGCATTGACCATAGTGAAAATAACACCCTTTCCATTGTACCTCGGGAAAAACTGTCTCACTAGCATTCTTTGCGGCCAACTCAAAATCCATCTAAAAAATAAGAAACACATTTAGGTCATACTACTATGTTATGGTTATACATGTGGATTACAATGTAGAATATGATATTAATCGGTGTATTGTGTACATAGATTAAAAATATTCTTACCTGAAAAATAGAAGGTTGAAGGTTGAATCCGTTTTCACTTGCCACTTGCTTCAAGAGACCAAAAGCTCTCCGGTATGTCGACTCTCTCTTGTCAGGTAAAAAGAAAAATACCAATGGAACAGGACGATCTTGGATCAGTGCGTAGATGGTGTATAATTGATAAAAAATTCGTGGGCATATATAAAAAGTTCCATCGCCAAAAAGTACATCCGAGTCACACAAAGATTCAAGATTCTGTCTTGTGGTAAATCCTAAAATTTTCTCATTGTCACCATCATTGATGAATAAAAACTGTTCTCCGCTATCCGTCTGTTGAAAAGGGTCTGGAACAACAATGTCACGTCGATGTTTGGGTAATTTGGGAAATTTCTTATTCCTGGCTCTATATAGGGTGCTCTTCTTGGAGTGAAAAGTTGGCATGTTGGCGATCGTGGTTCTATTGTCGTCTGTCCATTCACCATTCCGTTTACCGTTAATTTCTTCTTGGTAAAGCTGTGTTATCGGATTTGTCGTAGATTGGACCTTTTCCTTTAAACACTCCATCATTTCTGTGATCTATAAAAAATAAGATTTATTTTATAATAACAATGAATAAATAGTAGAATATACGATTAGAAGCTTACGACAGAAATAAAAACAAAATGAGAATTCAAGTGTAATTTTAAAGATGCTTTTTCTAACACAGTAACTTACTTGTATATCGGAAAAGGTTGGTGGGTGGTTGTGCTCGACGTCTATTCTGCTAACTATATCGTTAATGGTAGATGCTGTAGCCCCACATCCCTTGTTCTTTTCGCAGCACTGCCATATCACTAAGTCGTTATTCTTTCTCTTATTCAGTCTAAACTTAAAACCACCAACACATAGGTAACTGCCACCTCTTGCTGTAGGAATAAACTTAGATTGTAACTGTGCATTAGCCATCGTACAAATAAATGTATATGAAATGTCTTGGGATTATTTACGTATTTATACTTATTTTGAGAAATAATCACAATGAACTGAATTTCGATCACTTGCCAGCTTCATGTTGAACTATCGTATATTATTTTATTAATTAATGAGTGAGTTAAATTTAAGTGAACTATATTAATAATCTGAACAAAGTAAAGTAAACTATAGATTAAGAAATCTATAGTGAGTTTAATTTAAGTGAAATATATTAATAATGACTGGTCCCTACCTCATTAACGCCTTTAATCCGTTCTTAACCCATCAAAGAGTGCCGCGGTCGACTTTCCAAACTGGTGAGTCGGCTTTATGGGAATACACCATATAATAGTCTGCAGGGTTTTTTTTTCAAAGTCTGATGATTTGGATTGTTTGTACTTGGTTTAATTTATAAGTAATAGTTACTGAATTTCAAACTATCACGCAATTACATCACGAGTAGGTATATAATCATGTGCAAGTGGAGTAGATGTTTTTGTTTTTCAAAGTTTATGGCGGAAGGGAAATTGTCTTTTATTATTAAATTACTATCGGTCAATTTCGTTAGATAATTGATATATTATAATTACATTGCAAATTAATCCGAGATCGGTATTAAACTTAAAAATCAGACAAGCAAGCACATATATATCCGTTGTTCTTGAAGTGTCATGAAATAAACCAGGTGACTGCCAAACGTAGTATTGAGTGTAATATTAATCTGAGAATTAGATCACCAATTATCGTCCGCGTTTAAAATTACATCAATGCATCATGTTTTAAACTAGTAATGATAAAAATCTAGAAAATAAGGCGCCGGTAGAAGTCGTGTGTAATTATTGTGATTGAAACAGGAACAAGGGATAATAAAAAAAACACATTGGTAAGTTTTGTCTGAATTGATTTGGGTTGTCAAAATAATTCAGATTGTTCTGATATGTTTCCGCCTGGATGATTTGTTTACAGATAAAGCAAATTTATAATTTTAAAAAAATGAAACCAACGGGAAGAAATTCGTAATACGAGGATTTTTTTTATCTGAGTGTTGTGAGTACTTTATCCCATAGATGAGTCGTAACTCAGGCGTAAAGTACGTTAACATACATGAAGTGAAATGGGGTTTAGCGCTCAATTCATCTCCACCAACTGGAGTACTCTTAAACGTAAAGAGTTTCATTTCTTGAATAACATGCTTCAATTTTATTTTGATTCGGTAGCGCGTAAGGGTCTTCATCCATGGGAGAATACGGTATTACCCGAAGTAAACCTACGAGACTGGACAGGCGACTCTACTTCTTGGCACCTACAACCGGGTAATCAAAACCATACAGAATAAATAAATCTCGTATCCGCTGATCACGAACATGCCAAAAGGCTTCTTGCTACTCTCCGGTCTAAAGGCATAACCTAGTAACTCACATATTTATCAAATTGAGTTAGGACCAAATTTGTAGTTACTAGGGTATGTGCTTCCTGTTGGTGTACTACTTATTCAAATCTGTTGATTTTGTAAGCAGTTACACCCATGACAGAACCTAGCAACTTCCTAGTAACTTAATAGTGAAATCAGTGGATGAGCTAGGGTTTAATATTCATTCATTACGTTTTCCTTTGTTTTCTCAAAATAAGAAAAAAGTGAGTTACTGTCGATTGACTTGTATTTTACCACTCAACAAATTAAAAACTTGAAGACTTGAGATGGAATTTTAACTATATACATAATGGTTATCACAATCAGGTTGCCTCGTAATATATTCAACAGGTTTCCATGGCGACTTTTGTACAATAACGATGAAAGCACATTTCTTTAATACTAAAGGAAATGAACTTAACCCAGGGGTGTTTTAAAAATTATAGTCAATACGCTTTATGTTGCCTAGCGTCGCCTCGCTCTAGAACTTTTAATTCTGCTGCTTCAAGTCTGTTGTTGCCATTTGAGCGGCCCTACTAATCACCGACATCATAATATGTGTGTCAATATCGCTAAAACTATTGAATAAAGCCACCAACAGGAAAATGTTTGTTATAGTGGGGTCGGATCCATGATTTTTTGCAATAAGGGGTATGTCAGGTTCCTGTTAATGAAATTTGACAGTTGACAATGCATAATGCCAACACAGTCTCGTAATTACGTTGGCATACATGCCTACCTCGTTTGATGCAAATTTTATATAATGAATTAATAGAATTACATTGGGATTGCATTTAATCGATGCAAAGCATTAATTGTGATATCAGATATGTCTATAACCTTATTTCACGCTTTGAATGCGCATCCCATCCACAATCTGAGGATAAAGGATAAAAGACACACTCGTGTTGTTTTTACAATGTTTGGTGTAACTAAGCAGATGGGGCTTGTATTCCCACTCTGGATCCGTTCCTATATAGATATGCAATATTATTCAACACATCAGACCCAAAATGTAAATAATTTCATAAAAAACTGAAGACATTACGGGTGATGAATATTTATTATGGACAATCACCAACAAGTTTGTGTTTTTTGTCCATATCAAATTTCTATGCTTTAATTTTGTTTGGTTTTAATGTTAAATAATCAATTTGATTTACATTGTAGCGTTGATGAAGCTGTGATTAATAAGATATTGTGAGACAAATATAAATGGCAATTTGCGAGTCAAAATATGTCGGCAATAAGTATTAAAGATACACTACTACAGCACTACTACCCCAATAGAATATATTCTGCTTGTTCTGTTGAGCGATAAAACTGCTATCATAGTCGTTTTAATATTTGTTTGTGAGATTTACACACTTGTGTTCTCCACTATACAAACAAATGTGTGGACAAGAAACACAGCACACACGCACTGCAAGCAACGAAATGCATAGATCTCAATTCTAATAACTTTCTAAGAGCATACTCAGTGTTTTCGACTAAAATTGGCCTGTTCTCAGGCACAGCTAGCTGTAGACAGGCAGCCTAAGTTTGGGATGAGAAACAACCGATTAGATTACACTAAGCCAGAACAACCAATCAGATTTCAAATTCTAATAAATATGCTAACACATGCTATTGGTGTAAAAATAATATTATAAAAATAAGGTTCGTGCATTTCAAAGAATCGGATAATTTTAAAAACATGCACAGATGACATTGATGTTTGGAACGTTGGCGAACTGCTGCGATAAAAATGTCATGTTCCACATTACTATATAACTGCATTAATTACGATAAAGATGGTATTTTCACATTTTAATCAAAGTTTATTTACAAGACATGGTTACTAAATTACAAACGACCAAGCAATTACACCACGAGGAGGTATAATTATATAATTGTCTGCAGGGTTTTTTTTCAAATTCTGATGGTTTGGATTGCTTGTACTTGGTTTTATTGTATTTTATTTATAAGTAATAGTTACTGAATTTCAAATGATCAAGCAATTACATCACGAGAAGGTAAATAATTATGTGCAAGTGAAGTAGATGTTTTTGTGTTTCAAAGTTTATGGCGGAAGGGAAATTGTCCTTTATTATTAAATTACTATCGGACAATTTCATTAGATAATTAATATATTATAATTACATTGCAAATTAATCCGAGATCGGTATTAAACTTAAAAATCAGACAAGCAACCACATATATATCCGTTGTTCCTGAAGTGTCATGAAATAAATCAGGTGACTGCCAAACGTAGTATTGAGTGGTAATATTAATCAGAGAATTAGATCACCAATTATCTTCCGCGTTTAAAATTACATCAATGCATCATGTTTTAAACTAGTAATGATAAAAATCTAGAAAATAAGGCGCCGGTAGAAGTCGTGTGTAATTATTGTGATTGAAACAGGAACAAGGGATAATAAAAAAAACACATTGGTAAGTTTTGTCTGAATTGATTTGGGTTGTCAAAATAAGTCAGATTGTTTTGGTGTTCTGGATGATTGGTATACAGATAAATCAAAAGTATACTTGACAAATGAAACCATCGGGAAGAAATCCGTAATACGAGGATTTTTTTTATCTAAGTGTTGCGGGTACTCTATCTCACAGATGAGGCGTAAAGTACGTTAATAAACATGAACTAAAATCGGGTTAAGCGCTCAATTTATCTCCACCAGCTGGGCTATTCTTAAACGTAAAGAGTTTCATTCCTTGATTAGCATGGTTCGATTTAATTCCATAATTCGGTAGCGCGTAAGGGTCTTAATCCATGGGAGAATACGGTATTACCCGAAGTAAACCTACGAGGCTGGACAGGCGACTCTACTTCTTGGCACCTACAACCGGGTAACCAAAATCACGCAGAATAAGAAATCTCGTATCCGCTGATCACGAACATGCCAAAAGGCTTCTTGCTACTCTCCCGTCAAAAGGCATAACCTAGTAACTCACATTTTTTTAATCAAAATTGAGTTAGGACCAAATTTGTAGTTACTAGGGTATGTGATTCCTGTTGGTGTACTACTTATTCCAATCTGTTGATTTTGTAAGCATGACAGAGCCTAGCAACTTCCTTTAATTGCCTAGAATACCACAGCAAAACCTAATAACTCAATAGTGAAATCCGTGGATAAGCTAGGGTTTAATATTCATTCATTACGTTTTCCTTTGTTTTCTCAAAATAAGTAAAAAGTGAGTTACTAAATTTTGCCTTTGGACGGGAGTACTCCAGTCGATTGACTTGTGTTTTGCCACTCAACAAATTAAAAACTTAAAGACCTGAAATTTTAACTATATACATAATGGTTATCACAATCAGGTTGCCTCGTAATATATTCAACAGGTTTCCATGGCGACTTTTGTACAATAACGATGAAAGATCATTTCGTTAATACTAAGGGAAATGAACTTTAACCCAGAAATATTTTAAAAGATAAAATGTATTTATCGTATTGTAAATTATATTCAAGCTGTGATAGTCAATACACTGTATGTTGCCTAGCGTCGCCTCGCTCTAGAACTTTTTACTTTGTTGTGGGTGTCATTTGAGCGGATAAGAGATTTGTGTGTCAATATCGCTCAAACCTTTGAATTAAGCCAACAGCAGGAAAATGTATGTTATAGTAGGGTTGGATTCATGATTTTTTGCAATAAGGGGTATGCCAGGTTCCTGCTAAGGAAATTTGACAGTTGACAATGATTGATTCCACCACCGTCATACAAACCTTCCTCGTTTGATGTGAATTTATAAAATCAACGAATATAATAACATTGTGATTGAATTTAATTGATGCAAAGCATTAATTGTGATATCAGATATGTCCATACCATTATTTTGCGCTTTGTATTCGCATCCGATCCCATCATCTGATGATAAAGGATAAAGGACACGCTTGTATTCCCACTCTGGATCCGTATCTATAGATATGCAACATTATTCAACACATATCCAAAATGTAAATAATTTCATAAAAAATTAAGGACATTACGGGTGATGAATATTTATTATGGACAATCACCAACAAGTTTGTGTTTTTTGTCCATATCAATTTTCTATGCTTTAACTTTGTTTGGTTTTAATGTTAAATAAATAATCAATTTGATTTACATTATAGCGTTGATAAAGCTGTGAATAATAAGATATTGTGAGACAAATATAAATGGCAATTTGCGAGTTAAAATATGTCGGCAATAAGTATTAAAGATGCATTATGTAAGATTTAGATAAAGAGCTGATCATTCTGGCTATAATATTCATATTAAAGATACATTCTGTAAGATTTAGATAAAGAGCCGATCGTTCTCTCTATAATATTTATATTAAAGATACATTATGTAAGATTTAGATAAAGGGCTGGTCGTTCTCGCAATAATATTTATAACATGTCTCTCTCAACTACAATTCTAGACATATTTAACTGACGGTTATTCCATATCCCTGATAATATAAGTCTACTGCTGTTAACACTGTTCATCACCTGCAATTTACATACTGATAGTTTATTAGCCAATCACGCTATTTTACCAAGATTTCGCCTAATAGATTGGATTCAGCTATGGCGGGTGTGGCATGCCTGCAGGGTAAGCTTACTCTTCCGGACACCTGTTACCACTGTTTGTCGTGTATTTTGTACACGGGGAGTTGTCCATTTGCTGATTACACTATTTTTCTTGAATATACTTTTTTGCCTATAACGTTTTTTTAGGACTTCGAATTTCGTCTTACGGTTTGGATTGTTCGTACTTGGTTTTTATTTTATTTATATCAAAGATGCATTTTTTAAGATTTAGATAAAGAGCCGATCGTTCTCTCTATAATATTTATATTAAAGATGCGTTGTTAAAGATTTAGATAAAGGGTTGGTCAATAAATTATTAATGAGAGGGTTAGGGAAATTAAATGGGGTTTAACGTCCTTTTGTTTTCCAACTGGAAGATAAAGACATAATTAAAATGAAAATAAAGGTCATTAATTTATTTAAAATGCAATACGTGGGATTTAAATAAAGAGATATATTATTATAACAATTTCAAAATAGATAAGGAAAAATGAATATATTGAACATTTCAGTCAAATTACTTTATTCTGAGTGAAGTTATAAATATTTGAAGTTTTGGTAAGAAGCAGCGAAAATAGTCTCGACTGTCAAGCACTATCGCTACGCTAATAAAGGAATTTTCCATTATCGTTCCAACGTGTTTTAAGCCTTAAATGTTATTTAACTTATTAGTTAGACATTATTTAACTTACCAAGACGATAATCAAATATTGGTGTCATCGGATCGGATGCCTGCGTTATTTAGTGGATTTGAGAACGTTTTGCCGTGGATGAAATAACCTCAAAAATGGATAATCGAGACTTTGTTTATTATCGTGACAACCAATTTGAATAAAATATTCAGCATATTCCCTTTTTATTATCTTTATTTTAACTTTTATAGCAATAACTACCAGCTCTTCATCTGTATCTTATCTCAATATAAATTAGGACTAGAGTGCTTATACAACTGTTGAGGAATAACTTAACTGGCGATCAGCGACATTATATCATAAAATATAGAGTGGGCATCACTTAACCCAAAGGGAATTTAGTGAAAGTATTATATAATATTCGTGACAGCTTTATGAATATCACACATCATCAGGTGCTTTAAATAAAACGTGATCAGACAGTGATGTAATCAAACATGGACATATAAGGTGAATTGGGCGTTAAAGTAACGTGTTGCGTTCTGTGTTTCTGTTTCTCGTGATGTATTGTATTTGGCTGCACTTTATACATTTCCAGAACGCCAGACATTTTACACCAAATTTGTTTTTAAAAACATGTACTGTTTGTACATTTGCTGATTACACTATTTTGCTTGAATACACTATTTTGCCTATAACGTTTTTAGGACTTCGAATTCTGTCTTATGATTTGGATTGTTCGTACTTGGTTTTTATGTTATGTTAGATAAAATAATCAATAGCAAATGCGCGTCTCTGTAAATATACATGTACAAATTTCATTTTTTTAATTCCAGCGTTAACTAAGTGCTGAGGAAGAGCAGAGATGCAGCGACTAATCGTCCTATTCTCGATTCTCTTCTCTACGGGTCTTCACGGTAAACCCGATCCTAACAGGGTAGTGTAGATTTTAAAGATTGGAAAGGAGGTTGCCATTTGTTTACATCAGCGCTTTTGGTCTCATCTAACCGCACTACTTTCTCCACTCCACAGGATTATGTTCCTCGGGGATTTCCAGTCCGAGAATGCTTTGTTTATTCGTGCCTAGGGCTGGATGATTGGATGGTTAACATGTGTGCGTTGCATCATAAAGTCTGTTATTAGGTCAAGTGGCGTTGTTTCGATTCCCCGGATGTACGTGACACGGGAGTGGGATTACCTGTTCAACCTCGTGGGTTTTCTCCAGGTGGTCTAGTTTTCCCCCACTGCTATAACAAAGACCCCTACACCCTAGATAACTCTTGATAAAATTGAACCATATGTTAGTCCCCAAATGACCTAGTTGTATCGAGTGGACGTTAAACCCCATCTTTGCCTCTCTCTCTTTCTCGGGTGCATTCTTTTATTTTATATTTGTTGAGATCACGTAACACACACGGGAGATTTATCCGTGCCTATGTGTAACAAAGGGATATCATTTATGATTTAAGTGCATTGAACTTATTGAACTCTGCTAGTTTTGACAATAGATGATTTTGACTTTCACCTCATATTAAACTGTTGTCCAGTCCCGATCTTATTAAATCTTATTAATTCAATATGTCCATTACAAGCTATACATGATCTGTGTACAAGATCCACACGACCTCAAATGTTTATGCACATGCCATGACGAGATAAAAGAAACAATTGCAGATATGACTGTCTTATCTATGTCCTGTTGGTATATAATTTAGTTGTTCACCGACAGTTAAAAAGGCAAGAGCCGAGAGAGAAGGAAGGCTTGCACGAGTGTAGGGACTCACCCGAGTCCAGCCGCTGCCTTGGCAGAGGGGCAGAATTGTAGATGAAATGTTATATTGTTAGATGTGTTCCTGTAGACGTTTAGTTGTAGAATAGTAGATGTTGTATTATGTAGATGTGTTCCTGTAGAAGACTAGTAGATTTTATATTATGTAGATGTGTTCGTGTCGTAGCCTAGTTATTATAGTTTAAGTACCTGTATTACGGTATTATGTAGATGTGCTCCTGATGTAAATAAATCCTTTATATTTACTAAACCGATCTCCTGTTTTACACTAATACCAATAGTGTTACATATGTCTAAACATACAACTGATTATAGATATTTGGAGCCAATCTAATCGCTATAGAACATCATTAACAGACTATAGAACATATCTTGTTCATTTAAATCTTATGTTACGAATCCACAAGGAACGTAGAGATTTGTTTTTCAAATTGACGTAAATGATTTGGGTGAGGAATGAATAAAGATCATTCAGACTTCGAGATCCAGACATAAAAAACTTACTTGTAATTGAAATATAATATCTATGATAATCTAATCTTTGTAATTAACGAGGACCTTGTGTCTGGTTATCATGGAGATACCGTTGTTTATTGATGACTTCTTCTGACATAACAATTTCTGCGTGAGCTTTTATACAACAGTAGACTATGTTTATTTTCATGAAACTCACAGATCGTTTATCGCTTGAAGGAGGGTCGGTTAAATCAGTCGTCCACGATCTGATTTATTCTGATGGGTTAATTCAAGTTGGAATATTCCCATGGAACATTAAGCAATTCATCAAGATAAGTTTTAATTATCTGTAAGCACCGTACAACTTTCTCATTCTACCTTCTAGTATTATTTATTGAATCATTTTGTAAATAAAACTGATTATTTCTGTGGTAAACATTCCCACGGGTGTGGAAATGACATTCTGTGATATTTTGTTTCAAGTAGATAATTCTCTAACTTAATATTATCCAAAGACTTAGACATTAAACGACATCAATTATTTGTCAATTTAAATCAACATCGATGTTATGAGTTTACGGTGAAAATACGGGCTTAAGAAAAATTAAACATTTTACCATTAGTAGTCATGTCAAACGCTGATTCTATATTCTTATATGGAGAGCATGTGCAGTGAATACTATCTGGAATAACCAGACGCTAGAGGTTACCATTCGATTGAGACTTTCGGCGTATTTCATCAAACATAACTGATTTGAAATTAGAGTAAAAACGTAAACAAATGTATTTAAAACAGCTCATATACATTCATATAACATTAGTATATGCGAGGTCTCAAATACAAGAGATTTAGCTCATTTCCACCTTTACCAAATACACAATTAAATAGCATTAAAACAATTTCAGTCAAAACAGTAAGACAAGCAATTTTTTTTAATTTGAGATCCTTTTAACTTCTCCACTAAAACCACACCCACCATCAGTTACTTCAACACCAACTGCCAAGTAATTTTGGAAATCATAAAGTTAAAAGGAGGGCTGAATACTTTTTAAAAAAACCCAACAATAACCCTCACAATTTTATGGGTTAACTATTTCTTAGTTTATTTCACACAACATTTTGATAATCTTACAGATATTTGACTCTTTGTTAATTTAAGGCATTTTGTAATGAATGAATGAAATGGGGTTTAACGTCCTACTAGGCAGCTGTCCTTCTGCATCACTGCCAAGGGGATATCACACCGGAAAATCGATGCAGGGATCGTACTTCCGACCTCCAGGATAGCGTACCAGCGCCTTGTCCACTTAGCCAGCGTGATCTCCAAACCCATTTGTATCAGTGGATATCGTGTACAATCTGGGTCACTACATATATAAACGTAATCACCACCCCAAACCTCGTTGGACGTCAAAACAAGCGAATTATCAAAATAAAATTGAATCAATCGTTAGTCTCAACATTACACCTATCTCTCTCTCTCTCTAACTGGTAATACTGCCAGTCTGATGATTTATGCTTGCTCTCTCACTCTCCCTCTCTCTCCAACTGGTAATACTGCCAGTCTGATGATTTATGCTTGCTCTCTCACTCTCTCTATCTCTCTCTAACTGGTAATACTGCCAGTCTGATGATTTATGCTTGCTCTCTCACTCTATCTATCTCTCTCTAACTGGTAATACTGCCAGTCTGATGATTTATGCTTGCTCTCTCACTCTCTCTATCTCTCTCTAACTGGTAATACTGTCAGTCTGATGGTTTATGCTTGCTCTCTCACTCTCTCTATCTCTCTCTAACTGGTAATACTGCCAGTCTGATGATTTATGCTCTCTCTCACTCTCTCTATCTCTCTCTAACTGGTAATACTGCCAGCCTGATGATTTATGCTTGCTCTCTCACTCTCTCTATCTCTGTCTAACTGGTAATACTGCCAGTCTGATGATTTATGCTTGCTCTGTCACTCTCTCTATCTCTCTCTAACTGATAATACTGCCAGTCTGATGATTTATGCTTGCTCTCTCACTCTCTCTATCTCTCTCTAACTGGTAATACTGCCAGTCTGATGATTTATGCTCTCTCTCTCTCTCTCTCTCTCTCTCTCTTTCTCTCTCTAACTGGTAATACTGCCAGTCTGATGATTTATGCTCTCTCTCTCTCACTCTCTCTAACTGGTAATACTGCCAGTCTGATGATTTATGCTTGCTCTCTCACTCTATCTATCTCTCTCTAACTGGTAATACTGCCAGTCTGATGAGTTATGCTTGCTCTCTCACTCTCTCTATCTCTCTCTAACTAGTAATACTGCCAGTCTGATGATTTATGCTTGCTCTCTCACTCTCTCTATCTCTCTCTAACTGGTAATACTGCCAGTCTGATGATTTATGCTTGCTCCCTCACTCTCTCTTTCGCTCTCTAACTGGTAATACTGCCAGTCTGATGATTTATGCTCTCTCTCTCTCTCTCTCTCTCTCTCTTTTTCCCACCTCTCCCTCTCTCAGTCAGATGACTTATGCTCCCTCTCTCTCTTTCCCACCTCTCCCTCTCTCTCTTTTCCTCTTACTAACTGGTTATATTGCCAGTCTGTTATACTGGACAAGAAACCATAGATCTGTCCGACGATAACGAACAATAATCCTTCCATAGATTTAAACAACCACGAGTGAATTAACAATTAAACTGAACGATAAATAAATCGGACATTAATACTATCTTTATTGTAATATATTGTGTATATAATTATCAATGTCTTATGTCAAATCTATCTTGAATTATGTCCCAAATATCTCACCTTTGTTTTGAATAAAGACTCGTAACTTGGTCAGATCAGTTAAGTTTTCCAAGGTTTACCGTGTGGTATGTTACCATTATAATATTGGTTATTTATGAAGACAGGACTGGTTTAACTTCATATGATACTTAAATTATTCTTTAAACGTATAAAGTACAAAACATATTATATGCGTAGAGATAAAGGGACATAATTTCATAGAAGAGCCGGTCCCACGTGACCTCATTGTATACCGCACAACACTGTTTTCCTGTACATGTACATTCAATACGAACTGATGTATTGATAAACGTTAGCTTTTGTCGTTAATATGGAATTTATAAGTCCTTCAGCTAGGACGCCCATTAGCTTGTGTTGTGGGGGCTATGGCTCCGGATGCCAATTCCCAACTAATTAATTTCCATAGCCGCTGTCAGGATTTTAACTCCCTCGCCTTGATTGAATAATCTCCTTTGAATTCCTGCGTATAACCCCCCGTCTAGACCATGGATTGTGCAGATGGCTGTATTACAATCTAATTCAGGCCAAGGAAAGTAACTTATGACTTTCACGTGGCCGTTGGTTGTGTCAGGCCAGCCAGTGTCCAAGTAGCTCATCTGTAGGTCATTATATGATAAGAATAATATGATCACTTTCATTTATTGAAGGTGTTTCATGGACATTTGTATAAATGATCTCAAATTATGCAGTAGGTATCGTATGCGCTAGTATTGTAAGATGTGTTATTTTTGTACGTATTTACCAGCAAGAATTATAACATCAGTTCAGGACTTCAGGCAGTGGTGATTTGTGGCGCATATCTATTTTTTATACTGTTATTTCGGGGGGTCCGGGCCCCTAGCCCCCCCCCCCCACTGGATCCGCCTCTGAGGTCAGGTATCGGATCCGTCATTCAGGCGTATAATCTATTAATTATATAAATACAGTCAACGATGTCTGTGTGTGATAATAATATGTGCGTATGTTCGACCAATACGCTTCGTCGCCGCGCAACACCAAAGGGGGGAAGAAACGGCGCGAGGGCCAAGGTACCAAAAGATAAGGGGGCGTTGGTCTCTCTAGAAAATTTTGAAATTGTTCGATTCCGAGAACGCGGTTTAGAGCGCCTCTAGCATTCCAAATTCCAACATAAAACCCTTTAAAATATATGATAATGAGAGCAATTACATGTCTATCATTTTAAAAATGAATAGACAAATAAAAAGGTTGAAAACTATGATCAATGGGGCATGGGTATACATGTATACACCAGAAAAGGGCAGGGTACCATTTGTATACCCTGGTACCGTGGTTCCGGTGCCCCTGCGCACCACAAAAACACATCAAATTAACTAGCATGATCCATGATTGTTTTCGGCCATTGAATTCGGGCCCACGTCGATTTGGGTCTCCGGCGAATCATGCTTCGTCATCGCGCTCCCCATGTACATATGTGGTATATCAAATTCACCAGCATGACTCTCCGTGAATGTTTTAGGGAATCGACGTTGGGTCCCCATACCAATCTGGCCTCGAGCGAAGACGAGTATTCTGCCAGTCTTTACATATTTCCAGTATTAAAGAAAATTGAGCTGATTTATCTTTCAGTGGCGACCAAACAATATCATATGCCAGGACTAATTGGCATAATGTATCATAACACAAAGTTCATAATTGTTTACTCAACGTCAGTAAATTACATCATTCAAGTCATAGAATTACATTAATCATTTCATTTAAATACCAATGGTTTGGAACACGCTCGTTTCAAAGTCGTTACCCATTAACGGTAAGGATAATAAAGATTCCCTCGTGTAAAAACAATTGTTTATCATAAAAAACAATCTCTTAGAGATAATACAACACAGATTTTATATTACGATTATACGCCAAGGGCGATAAGTTATCGTTTTAATATGGATTTAGACTAGTAATTATTTCAACTTATTTATCCTATGGAAATACAGCTATATATATAGGAGATATTTTAAAACTGATAAGCATTGCATGTTTCAACATCTTAGATTTGACTACAATTTGACATTTGAAACTACGTTAACAGAGAAAAACCTGTGGTTTTAGATGAAAGTGATAAAAAGTCTAATATTGCATCATGATTACTGTTTTAAAGTATTTTCGTGCTTGATTTATATTG
Organism: Patella pellucida; assembly: GCA_917208275.1. Taxonomy (NCBI): domain Eukaryota; kingdom Metazoa; phylum Mollusca; class Gastropoda; family Patellidae; genus Patella; species Patella pellucida. The sequence goes on from OU795037.1 coordinate 5,900,521, forward strand.
AATTTAGCTCATCTTTTTACAGACACTGGTCTGAAAATGCATGGATTTCTGTAATCTTTGGCCAGGACATTGCATATATGTTTATTTATTAGAATACAACAGATTTGTTTAAATAGCAAGAGCATGTGAGGTATATGGACACAGATCACCAAAGATTTCTACGCCGTCACTCACCCTCGAAACAAGGGCCAAAGTTATTTTTAGTCTCTCTCTCCCTTTCCCTTTTTTCCCCCTTTTGCATGGCGATTTTTGTTGACTTTTTGGTGTAGAATCAAATAAAAGGGTTTGAAAATACATTTTCTACCAGGTTTTGGTGAATATCAAGGATTTCCAAGCGGAAGGATACAAGAGTTGTGAGGCTGGTTATGTTGACATGTAGGGCCGGGAATTGCATGTTTACTTGTCTCTACTTCCAGCTTGAATATGACAAGTTTTTCATGAAGAACCTCACCCGTCCTTTTGAGCAAGTTGAGCAAGAGTTTGCCACATGTTGCTCAATCTGTGGTAGAAAGCGTTCTATCCAACGAAAATTTGGGAAAAAGTTACAGCCGGGCTAAGTGACGAGATTTAACATTAAAGTCAATAGGGCAATCTTTAGTGTACTGTGGCCATATAGGACTAAGACTGGTAATTATTTCCCCTTATATCATGATGGAATGCGAGTAATTAAAAGACAATTTTTACCTTAACTTCCCTCTCCCCCTTTTCTGCATTTTTGGGTCGATTTTTTTCGTCTAGAATTGAAAAAAAGGGATCGAATTTGCAATTTCAGAGCAGTTTGTTTGTCAATACTGATAATATTACAGCGGAGGGATGTAAAGTGTCTGTCTGCAAAACAATCATTGTGACGGAAGTGAGATTTTCATACCAGTCAACATCGAATCCCCGTATTAAAAAAAAAACATTCGGCCAACCCCCTACAAGTTTATGATAAGCAAAATGTGGTCCCCATTGTGCCTATAAAGATTGGAACCAACGGAATGTTGAGCAAAAAGCTGAAGCTTGTGACATTAAAGCCATTTAACATTAATGTTAATAGGCAAACAATTACTAGTCTGAGTCCATATACCCGGTGAGTTATCGACCCCTGATTGTATCCGTATTTGATTTCTAGCGGTTTTGTTAATGATAATGATGTTACCTGTTTTTAAATTATACGACAAAGCGTGACAAGTTCTCCTTTTGTAAAATACACGAGTTAATGATGTTACCTCTGTAAAAAACACGAAACGAGATGGTTCTTTTTTTTTAATTGAACCTTTTTGATGTCAGAAACCCGTGTAATTGAGCATGGTTATGTAATTTAAATGGAAACGACTAGCAAGCCAGATGTGCTTTACGTACGTAACAAACATGACGAAATTTATGGTAGCTGGCTTTTTTTCGCATGTATCCAGTGAATTGCCATTTTGCTCAGTAATCCCAGCCAGAATTTGGCTATTTTTTAAAATTACATTAAAGTTTTAAATTTTTGTTCAGAACTGAAAAAAACTAACTATTAATCAATCCCCACAATAAAAACAGTAGCAGAATTCATTGTGTATATGTGAAATAGACCCGACCGAAGCACAAAATAGTGCCAATAGTACGGCCCCCGCGTGTGTCAAATGTCCGTTTAAACTTGCTAATTCTGTTAAAATGTCATTTTCTTCCGGGGATTATTATTCAATCTCGAGTTGTGTACGTGTTATTGCACAGACAACCCTAATACGACTCAGGTTTTCTGTTAGTCGAAGTCATTGTACTCTCGTCTGATTGTTTAAAAACTGACTTCTGTGCTAGATAACGTTATGTAGATATCATGGCTGTTCACTGTGTCAGATTCACTTCTCTGCAGGTAGGGTGAGTCTCCGTCGTTCAGATTAATGTGCTTTAATGAAAGGTGCATTATGTAATTTAAACGGGAACGACTCGGGCCATCATGGGACCTTAATAGTAATGTTTGTTTTTTTTGTTTTAGAGAGAGAGAGAGCGACGGGAAGATAAATAAAATAGGGTTTAACGTCCTACTGTTATGCACCTAACCTTGGCTAATAGAAGACGGTGAGATGGGGGGAGGGGAGAGATACTTTAAACTTTCGGTTGAGTAACTGACTGTCTGTTAAGAATTTGACTGATTCAGTCGGTCCACTTGATGGGTGACATTCAATACATCACAACGTGTATGGCCAATCCGTAACACTAATAATAATATAACAACTACTGTTCCTGCCTGATGATCAACAAAAATAAGTTATATTTATAGCCCAGCTTTCATGAGTTAACGGGTTAAAACGTCGAGATCCGAAGTCGAGATATTAAAACTGTAAACCAATGAAGCATGCTATAAATGACTTGTATCATTGACATCTACTCAACATGCTTGGTGTTTTGCACAGAAAACCCAACCAACTTCTCTTAATGATTTCTACTAAAACTATTGCAAACAAACAAAATAGTGCAATAACATTGAACATGTCTAGTTATTGCACGGTTAAGCTCCACCCAAATCTCTCGAGGGAAATCAATCTGCTTATTCAAGGAAAGGAAGATTTAGCGTCCATGTTACAAATATGTTTAGTTGATTGAAATCTTTATCACGCGCTCATGGCTTTTACAAAAGACCGGTGATATATTTTTTGTGAAACTTTATTCGTATCATCAGTGTTGTTTGTACTTTTCTTTTTACAATCGATGTTTTTGTGAAAGGATATTTTATTCCTTTACAAGTATTTTTCCAGGCGATCTGTTTTGACGAAGATAGCTTTTAAGTATCCACAATAATAAAGCTCTCGTTAAAGGGACAATACCACTCTTGCTGGCTTGACAGGTACAAAAAAATATAGACTTATTCTAACTACTAGATGTTTAAGTGTCCTGCCTGATGTGTAAATTATCCATTACATCCTTTTTTACTTAAAAATATGTTTAAATCCAAGTTGCATTTAAAAAGGTTTACGTACAACTTTTCAAACCATGTAGCTGAATTTTTCCAATTTTTAAAATTAGGTGTGTTAAGAACAATTACTGATTTATTTAGGCGACGTTTCGAAGAGTATTCTCTCAACGTTTTCAAGCAAGTACAGTAACAAATGTGTAGAGCAATTATATATAGGCAAGCAATAACAACAATTAAGAAACCATGCATGACAACAACAAGATCAAAGGAGTGAAAAGAACACATTATCAAAGGCAATGTACATATGAAGGATTAGTGAGACCACTGATAATTGGTTATATTAATAAGTAATTATAGGGGTAAATAATTTTAATTGGACAACCAATCATGACAAATGAGAAACCATACATACTTAATTATGTAGTTGAGGGCACATCAAGGGAATAGTAGAGACTGATAATAGGGTAAAATTACATTAAAAAACAAACAAAAGGGAAACCATACACGTTATATGAGAGAAGTAGTAACTCCAGATAACTACATGGGGATTAAAAAATTAGGCCATATTTAAATAAATTATATAATATTGGTATTAAAATACACACGAGAAAGACAACTAGCATATCTTAAGTAAAAGTAAAATATAGTCCTATACTCTTCCATCTGACAGACTCACACACACATATATCCCTAGGAAAGGTACAAGAACACTTAATGTTAACTTAGGAAATTACATAAAACCATAAGTAAAGGGGTATAATTGATAAATAGTAAATATTGGCAAGCCACACCACAGTCCTATTCACAGGCTCCTAAATAATTATAGTCCTACTCCTGCACACTCCTCTCATTGGGGGCACACCTTGTTAAAATGTTTCTACGAATGGATAACGAGAATTAGCAAATAAAACACACGGATGGCGAACTGAATAAAGTTTAGCGCGTATGGGAGTCTAGTCATGTACACATTAGTTAAGAATTAGTTCATCATAGGCTCTTGGGAGGAATATTCCTGTGTCGCGATTGAGGTCCTGTTTGGATCTCCTGATATGTATTGCTTCCATGATTTTCCGTGTCTTTTCGTTATGTTGGTTGAGTGCTAGGGTCTTAGAAGATATCTCAAGTCTAAGATAGTCACTTAACTACTAGCTTTCACTTAAATATACGTAACTTCCTGTAAGTTAAGGGCAATTGGTATTCAAAGGCACTGTTAAGTATCAAATTTTCCCTTAAAGTTAAGCTGCCTCAACATTTAAGTGTTTGTCTTAAAGTGGTATTCAAAGGCCAGTTTAAGTGAGAAATACCCACTTAACTTTAAGTGACCTATGGGAGGTACCTTAAAGTTAAGTGAGATTACAATGCCTTCTTTTAACGCTGTAGAAGTTGTCCCGTAGTGGCGATTTTAAAAGTTAAGGGATTCAGATTGAAACAAAGACAATGTCGCCGAGCGTAGCTGGCCTCGGCTCAAATTTATTTTTTCGTCGGCATTTTTGATGTGGCGGTGCCATAATAGAGTAAAGGGTTATTACCAGCGAGATAGTTTTAACTGGATATCTTCCGATCATATATCATGTTCGTATACATGCTTAATCATGTGTCCACGATAAGATTGTCATATAATAAAGTTAAATTCATTTGTGATGACATGGCTTTATAAAATTTAAAAAAAAATTTATACTACCGCTAGAAACAAGGCATGAATTATTTTTTTACAGCTCATTCCCATATAGACATAATCGGTAGTATTTATTCAGGTAAAATATAATGCAACATGCATCTTTCGTACACACAATGTGCCGTCAATCTAAAATGTAGGTAGTTACACAATGTCTATGAATTTCTCAAATAATAGATTTATACCAAAAAAAACCCACTGTATGATTTGTTCTGTCTAACTTAGAAGATAAATGTCATTGTGTATGGCTAATATGTTGTTTTCTATTCGTGTCATAAATAATTAAAGTTTATAATATCCATCATTATACTACCACTTTTTATTCTAATGCATTGAAATGGAATTTTAAAAAAAAGTCTATGAAAACTGAAATTCCGGCAAAGGATGCCACTATAATAATTCATCCAGAATTATAATCATACTATTTTCATGTGTTACAATATAATATTTCGACAAAACATTTTCCTAGTAATGTAAACTAAGAATTGAAAAAATATGCAATGCTCTTAAGGGGGCATAACTTGTTTGCAATGATATAAATTCGTGATTTTTGGCAGTGGAGGGTATTCCATAAATTGAAAATTCGTGCTATTTGGCGAATGTCAGTTTTCCATAATTTAAGCGTGGAGTTAAGTTTTCACACAGCCAAGCATATGTAAAATAAAGCCTTTGAATACCGATTTAAGGTTAGACACTTGGTTAAGTTGAAAAAGTAAGTATTTTTACTTAACTTTTAGAAAACCTTTGAATACGGACCCGGGTCTCTAATAGACATTAGATTGCTTTTAATCAAATGCCGTAATTCAAAAGATTCTCCGGCCCATTGTCCATGGTAAATGACGGCTTTACCCTAAACTCAATTTGCTATTAAAGAAATAGGCGCCGGGCCTCCCAAGAGCGCCAGGCCTCTAATAAGCGCCGGGGGTCAAGAGGTGCTGAAAAAATAATCGCCCGGGCGCTATTTAGAGAAAATACGGTAATTCAGGCCAAGGAAAGTAACTAATGACTTTCACGTGGCCGTTGGTTGTGTCAGGCCAGTGTCCAAGTAGCTTATCTGTAGGTCATGATAAGAATATTATGAATGAATGAAATGGGGTTTAACGTCCTACGCTTAAGCACCGTACCTGGGCTAATTGAAGACGGGCATACGCCACAGTGTGCAATGAGGGAAATTTTGCCCGGGCAGCGGCGCTACGGCCTACTCTTATATCGAATTCCAACTGCCAAGGGATCTTTTACGTGCACTCCAATTTGTACACGGGACCTCGGTTTTTCGTCCCATCCGAACGACTAGGCAACTGTCCTTGTCAGGCCCTCCTTCTGCATCACTGACAAGGGGAAATCACGCCGGAAAATCGAGATGAACGTTCTCGGCCAATGCAGGGATCGAACACTCAACCTCCAGGCTAGCGAACCAGCGCCTTATCCACTTAGCCACCGTGATCCCCCAAGAATATTATGATCACTTTCATATGTATGGAAGGTGTTTCATGGACATTGTTATAAATGATCTCCAATTATGCAGTAGGTATCTAATACGCTAGTAGTATTGTAAAATGTTTTATTTTTGTACTAATTTACCAGCAAGGATTATAACATCAGTTCCGACAGAGGCGGACCCAGGAAATGCTGTTAAGGGGGCCCGCATGGGGGTCCCCCGGGAAATTTTTGAAAAAAAATCGGGGTGTCAGTGGTGATTTGTGGCGCATATATATTTTTTATACTGTAGCCCCCCCCCCCCTGGATCCGCCTATGAGTTCAGGTATCGGATCCGTCAGTATTGTAAGGCGTTTTATCTAACAAGTATATAAATATAGTCAACGATGTCTGTGTGTGAAAATAATATGTACGTATGTTCGACCAACACGGGGGGGGGGGGGGGGGGCCTCTAGTGGTCTAGAGTGCCGCGCTTCGACCTCTAGCAAGCCGGTCTCCTCTGGCTTGCGGCATGGAGATAGGGGCGCGTTCTCTCTGGTTTCTGGGGCACTCTGGTTTCCCACTGCTAAAGACCCCTACGCGCAAGCGAATTATTGAAAAAAAAATTGAAAACCATACGTTAGTCCCAAAATGACCTAGTTTGTGTCGAGTGGATGTTAAACCCCATTTCGCGTTCTCTCGACCAACGCGCGTCGTCGCCACTCACCACCAATACACATTAAATTAACCAGCATGATCCATGACTGTTTTCGACCATTGAATTTGGGCTCCGTCGATTTGAGTCTCGAGCGAATCATGCTTCGTCACCGCGCTCCATCTCTACATATGTGGTATCAAATTCACCAGCATGACTCGGTGAATGTTTTAGGGAATCGACGTTGGGTCTTATACGAATCTGGCCCCCGGGCGAAGCTGTGTATTTTACCAGTCTTTACATATTTCCAGTATTAAAGAAAATTGAGCTGATTTACCTTTCAGCGTCGACCAAGCAATATCACCTCTAACTGTTCATTAGATTGATGTCCCTTTATCTCTTAAACAATAATACCCAGGAGGTGTTGGGGGCCGAATGGTTAATTCATTGGCGTTGCACCAAAAGGTATGTCATCGAGACAAGTGGCATGGTTTCGATTTTCACCTTGTACGTGACAAAGAGTAGGCTCGTCTGTTTAATCCTGAAATGACCTAGTTTTTGTCATGCGGTCGAAATATAACCATGAAATTTCGAGGCCAATGCAGGGATCGAACACGCGACCTACAGGCTAGCGAGGCCGCGCTTGTTCTTACTTAGCCACCGTGGCTACCCTTTGTATTAAGAGAGGATAGCAATTCCATATCAGACTCTAGGAATACCAGGACTAATTGGCATAATGTATCATAACACACAGTTTCTAATTGTTTACTCAAAGTCCGAAAATTACATCATTCGAGTCATAGAATTACATTAATCATGTCATTTAATGATGTCATTTAACACGCTCGTTTCAAAGTCATTACCCGTTCCAATGTATGGATAATAAAGATTCCCTCGTGTAAAAACAACAATTGATTATCATAAATAGCAATCTCTTAAAGATAATACAAGAGTTTTTATAATACAATAATACGCCAAGGGCGATAAGTTCTCGTTTTAATATGGTTTCAGACTTGTTATTATTTTAACGTACTTATCCTATTGCAAAACAGCTATATAGGTGATATTTTAAAATTGATAAGCACAGCATGTTTCAACATCTTTAATTTGGCCACAATTTGACATTTAAAACTACGTTAACAGAGAAAAGGCTGTTGTTTTCGATGAAAGTGTTAAAAAGTCTAATATTGCATCATGATTACTGGTGTAAAGTATTTTCGTGCTTGATTAATAATGAATTTATCTCATCCTTTTACAGAATGCATTTATGTTAAAAAAAAATGTTGTGTTGAATTCAAAATTCATGTGCTTCAAATTTCTGTCTGAAATTCTGCAATTTTCTGCTGTTTTATAGTGTTTTGAGAATGCTTCACCACTGGTCTGAAAATGCATGGATTTTCATAATCTTTGGCCAGGGCATTTCATATATGTTTATTTATTAAAATACAACAGATTTGTTCAAATAGCAAGAACATGTGAGGTATATAGGACTAAGACCAGTAATTATTTCCCCTTATTTCATGATGGTAGGGTGAGTTATTGATAGACAATTTCCCTTAACTTTCTTCTCCCCCTTTCCTGCATTTGTGGGTTGATTTTTTTGTAAAAAAAGGGATCAGATTTGCAATTTCAGAGCAGTTTGTTTGGTAATACTGGTGATATTACAGCGGAGGGATAGGGGGTGTAAAGTGTCTTTCTGCAATACAATCATTCAAATCCCCGTAGCAAAAAAATCTAATCGGCCAACTCCCTACAAGTTTATGATGAGCAAAATGTTGTCCCCATTGTGCCTATAAAGATTGGAACCAACGGAATGTTGAGCAAAAATTAGAGCTTGTGATGTTAAAGCCATTTAACATTGAAGTCAATGGGCAAACAATTAGTTATCGACCCCCAATTGTATCCGTATTTGATTTCTAGCTGTTTTGTTAATGTTAATGATGTTACCTGTTTTTAAATTATAGGACAAAGCGTGACAAGTTCTCCTTTTAATATACACGAGTTATCGGCCCCTGATTATATCAGTTTTTGTTAATGATGTTACCTGTGTAAAAACATGATATGAGATGGTTCTCTTGTTTTAATTGAACCTTGTTGATGTCAGAAACCCGTGTAATTGAGCATGGTTATGTAATTTAAACGGAAACGACTCGAGGCACGCGACCTCTAGACTAGCAAGCCAGATGTGCTTTAATGAAAGGTGCATAATGTAATTTAAACGGGAACGACTCGAGGCATGGGGCATTAATGATAACTTTGTTTATAGACGGAGATAAATAAAAAACTACCGAGAACAAATTGCAAAAGAATTTATTCCACTTGAATCTAGTAAAGGAATGTCTAAAGGACTCACAACTCAAAATTGTCCGCTGAAACCCTGTAGCGTTTTTCATAATTAGCATAAATCCAAGATGGCCGCCAATTGGACTTTTTGGCCTCCTTATCTTGGAAACAGCCCGTTTTAGAGCAATAAATGTAGTATCATTTGATACAAAAGTGATATTAACGAATCAGAAAATAAAATTATCCCAACGTCAGCAAGTCATGGTGCTACGTCCTGACGTCACAGTGACGTCATGACGTCACAGTGACGTCATGACGTCACACTGCGGTTATATTGACGTCAAAACACTTCTTTGATACCGAATGAGCGGGTTTGACTTGAGTTCTAATGTCTTAGAGAACTCAGAATAGGCGGGTTATGATCTACTATGTTTTTGTGACACTGACTGATTGGAATGGAATCCAATCTGGTGATTGGCTTGCAATCCGGTCTTGGTTTTATCCAGATATTTAAAACTTTCTTTTGCTAATTTTGTGAAAAGAGTCGTATTTCGCCATGGATATACGTGCATAATTTGCGGTAATAACCTAAATAATGGTGGTGATGTTGTCAAGCTCTTAAGATTGGCTTCGAATCCAATCTGGGTTTTCCCCAGATATTTGAAACTTTTTGTTGCTTATTTTGTGAAAAGAGTTGTATTTTTGCAATGGATACATGCATAATTGGCAGAAAAAATTTAAATAATGGTGGGGATGCTGTTAAGGTCTGGTGATTGGCTTGCAATCCAGTCTGGTTTTTCCCCCAACTAGTATTGAAATTTTTTTATAGCCCTGCGTGTTGCAATGTTAATGTTATGTTGTTATTCCCAAAGTTTCTTCGTCGAAAACGCAGTCATGAACATCGTCCCTACACACCACCAAAGCCAATTCACTTGATGTCATTTTGGAAATTATCCAACAACCACTAGGGCCACACCATATCCGTACGAAATTATATTCGATTCCACCTACTTTTTGAAATTATTTAAAGCCCCAATACCACTCTTGTTGTAACTGAATAATATGCCCCAATCATTATTATGGTCAACAAATTGTACTATTTTACAATATTCTAATTAATTGATAATACAAATTTCATCCTAACACACCGAATTTAAAAAAATGGAAAAATTCAACTACATGGTAACAACATTGTTTGAAAAGTTTACGTAAACACTTTCAAATGTAACATAGATTTAAACATATTTTCGAACCCTCTGGACAAGAAAAAAAGGATGTAATTGATAATTTACACAACAGGTAGGACACTTAAACATCTAGTAGTTACAATAAGGCTATATTTTTTTCTGCACCTGACAAGCTAGCAAGAGTGGTATTGTTCCTTTAAATCTGAATGTTTGGATTCAAATTGTACTGATCCTGCATCCACTGAATATAGGGTTGTTTCCATTGTTCTTGGCATTGTCCACCGCTGTTTGGACATGGTGAATGAGTCTGATGTGTCTAACACCACCAACAGTTCATTTCTAAAACTGAAATTTGGTAATAAAGGCAGTGGTGCTATCGGGTTAAGCCAAATATTACACCACAGCATACACCCCTCCTTACTTCAAAACTGTTACTGTTCCTAGGATTTCTTATACGTATACTAAACCCATTGCATCCAAAATTCCAGAAACGCATTATTTAACATCAATGCATAATAATTATATGATAACCCTCTATCCTGCTCTTGCTCTACATCGTCCTTCATTTACCAACCAACTGGACATGTAGTCACTGGTGATTTGAATAGAGTCCAGAATGATAAGTTACGTGAGAATTTGTCTAAAGGACCAAGTCCGTGGCGATAGAGAGGCGGCTTCTCACCAATGCAACGAGGGTTCAATCCCAGCTCTGGGCATAAACTTTATCGTTGTAAGTGAGAGGGATTTTCGGTCTCCCGTCCGATCAGGCAGGTTTCCCCCGAGTTCTTCGGTTTCTTCCTGCAGTAATGATCGAAATCATTCGCACGATCTGTGCCAAGGGCCAAATTGGAAAAAGGCCTCAGGCCTAATTTGCTACCCTTGTAAAATGACGTGATTATTATTATTATTATTATTAAGTATCGGGATTCGCAACCATTATCATGGCATCAAAATTTCAAACTTATTATGGAAGCCGTAGAGGACTACGCTAGATGTTATCTCTGATACTCTCTCAAATTGGACTTAGTATATCAGTCGTTTACCTAAACGAATAATTTATATGCAACGTTTGTCAATGAATAATGATGTTAGCACCGTTGAAAATCTTAACGCCTTACATGACAAGTATGTCATTGTTCCGGTTGACAAAGCGTCCAATAACTTAGTGTTTATATAAAATAAAACCAAATACGAACAACCAACCAAACCATTAGACAGAATTCATAGTCCTAAAATGCAGTATAGGCAAAATATTGTATTCTGGCAAAATAGTGTAATCAGCATATGGACTGTTCATCGTGACAGGGCTACGTATAAAGGATGGCATTATACCCAATCACAGATCTGTACTCTCTTCATTTGGCACTCCATGTGGAGATACCTATACAGATCTGCCGTTGTTATATTAGATACCTAAACTACATAAAACTCCGTACAAACAACGTTTTATAGCAGGTTCATTCCGTTGTTCCACAAAACCCAATTCAAAGGTATTGACATATTAATATACTAATGACAGTGAAAGATGATATTCAAAATATACTCTCCTAGTGGTTTTAACCAAATGTGTATATTAAACAATTCGAAAGAATTACTTGATGGTTTGCAATCTAGATCACTTGTTTCAGTCTCATCTATACAAACGCTTAACTTTTCTACTACGTACACTAAAATTCCCCATAGTAAATTAAACGCTCAGTTAAAAGACATTATTTACCGTGTCTTTTCATCTAAATCGGGAAATGTTACATATCAATAATTAGTTGTTAAGAACCATTGTGATTTCAAAAATAAGTTCACCGCCAACAAGCTAATTGGATGTTGGATTTTTTAATTGATTATATCTTTGTTGATTTTTGAGGGAAAATTTATCCGCAAGGGTTAGGTATTCCCATGGGTAGGTACCAACTGTGCACCTTTGCTTGCTGATTCCTGTCTCTATTCCTACGAAGCCGGTTACATACAGGCACTCGTAAAATCAAATAAACGATTAGTCAGGAAAATTTTAATTTCAGTTATCGATATATCGATCATGTTCTATCACTGAATTATCTAACTGATAATGTCTGTCTACTACATCGTTAACACTGTTCATTACGTGCAGTCTGCATACCGATAGTCCATTGTCAAATCACGCTATTTTACCGAGATTTTTCCTAATAGTTTGAATGCAGCTATGGCGGGTGTGGCGCAAGGCATGTGCATGTACAGCGCAGACATATTTTCACTCACCAGATTGGATTCCAGTCCAGTCAGTCACAAAAACAAACTTAAGTATGTGTTTTGTTGTGAAAAACAAACTAGTTTCTCAGCGTGCTTATTCTAAGTTAGTTATCTAAGACATCAGAACTCACGTAAAATCCGCTTATTCGGTACCAAAGCAGTTAGTACGGTCGTCAAACCAAATATTTCGAGTGAACCTGGAAATTGTCTACAGAGTTTTTTTACGGATTGATTTTAGTATCCCGTGGGTGTACTTCGGTCGTCCTTTAGCGTTTTGAGAAATTCAAGATGGCGGCCGTTTCAAATAATCCCCCATAGAATTTATTATAGTACGATAATTACCCCACAACCTAATGAATGATTTCACTGTATTCATTGGCCCCCAAAACATACGGTTAGCCACCAAAATTATCAACCTAGTCAAAATAGTATGGGGGGTATAGGCGATTATTTGAAATGACGACCGTCTTGGACGCCATCTTGAAATTCTCAAAACACTCAAGGTTGGCCCAGGTTCAACCGGCAGATTCCTACAGAAGACACCACAGGCTACTAAAATTGTATACAAAATTGTATACAATTTCAAGGTTTAGCCAAAGTTCTTGTCGGACTTCTAGGTGTTTTAACGTCAAAAACCGTCAATGTGACATCATTACGTCACAATGCCGTCATGACGTGACACCATGACCTGCTGGCGTTGTGATCACCCTCGTTTCCGATTTGTTTGTATCACTTTTGTATCTAATAATATACATTTATATTTTCTAAAATGAGCCGTTTCCAAGATATGGAGGCCAAAAAGTCCAATTGGCGGCCATCTTGGTTTTATGCTAATTATGAAAAACGCTACAGGGTTTCAGCGGACAATTTTGAGTTGGGAGTCCTTAAGACATCCCTTTACTAGATTTCAGTGAAAGAAATTCTTTTGCAATTTGTTCTCGGTACTTGACAAACAGAAATCATATCTCTCCGTCTATTAAGAGAGAGGGATACGTTTTAACTTTCGGCTAAGGAACTGACTGCCTGTTAAGAATTTGACTAATTCAGTCGGTCCACTTGATGGGTAACATTCAATACATCACAATGCATGTATAGTCAATCCGTAACACTAATGATATAACAACTGTTGTTTCTGTCTGATGATCAAATAAGTTATAATTGTAGCACGGCTTTCATAAGTTAACGTGTTTAAACATCGAGACCGGAAGTCGAGATGTTAAAACTGCAACCGAATGAAGTGTGCAATAAATGACTTGTTACATTGCCACCTACTCAACATGTTTGGTGTTACGTCTCTATATGATTTCTATTAAAACAAGTTTAAACCAGCAAAATAGCGCACAAAACATTGAACATGTTATTGCACGGTTAAGCTCCACCCAATCTCTCGAGGGAAATCAATCTGTTTTTTCAACCAAAAGAAGATTTATCGCCCATGTTACAAATATGTTTAGTTGATTAAAATGTTTATCACACGCTCATGGTTTTTTACAAAAGACGGGTGATATATTTTTTGTGAAAGTTGATTCGTTTTTGGGTTGTTTTTTGTATTTTTTTTACAATCGATGTAAGGGTATTTTATTCCTTTTCAAGTTTTTTTCCAGGCAATCTATTTTGACTTAGATAAGTTTTAAGTATCCACAATAATAAATCTATCGTTAAAGGGACATTAATACTCTTGCTGGCTTGACAGGTACAAAAAAATATAGCCGTAATCTAACTACTAGATGTTTAAGTGTTCTGCCTGTTGTGCAAATTATCCATTACATCATATTTGACTTGTCCAGAGGGTTCGAAAATATTTAAATCTAAGTTACATTTGAAAAGGTTTACGTAAAGCTTTTTAAACCATGTAAATGAAATTTTTCAATTGTTTTTAAATTCGGTGTGTTAAGATGAAATTTGTATCATCAATTAATTGGATTATTGTAAAATAGTACAATTTGTTGACCAGAATAATAATTTGGACATATTGTTCAGTTACAGCAAGAGTGTTATTTGGCCCCTAACAGAATATCTGCAGTTTTAGTTTTCGTTGGACTCAATGACCAACATGACTAAGCTGGCAAATTATCCATCACCTAAAATCTTGATTTTAATTTCTTAACTCAATTTTAATAAATCTTTCGACTAAATTTTAGCTTGAATTTCGCCCTTATAAATTAGATGTTTTTCAAACAATGTAAGCGACTTTCAAGAAAATATGTATAGCTTCCGAATTAATTATATTAGTATGGGCTATGTGTGTTGCGTTTAACTAATCTGATTAGCACATTGAAAGTGTTTCATAGTTATGGACACAGACTTAGCAAGTGGTAGTAAAGTTAGTCAAACTTCCAATCAGGTGCATGTTAAAGACGTCCTTTGAGTTATTCGATAAAAAGTCGCCGCACAACGAGTCCGAATCGAGTCCAAAGTCGCTTCAAGTCCCGATCATGGAGTATAAGGTAAGTTAAAGATATACCTCTGGTATGCCCGTATTTATTATTCCTGTTCATATAGAAAATGTCGTATTTCTCAAGCTTTTCTCAAATATTTATCTACAAAATGTATATGTAGCCATTTAAACGGTATGTAACTGTCCGCACATATCAATCTCCGAAATAAGGATTGAAAGCTTGTTATTTTCAATTCAATACAGCAAAAATGTATCTCAGGAAAAAATATTCACCTTTACCTGCTTCAATTTCACAGATTTCACACAATAGAACCCCAAAAATATTTCCAATAATACATTTTTAACCATAAAACAGTACTGGCTATATTGTGTTTGATTATAATGCTTTTGTTTAGACACAAGGTTGATTTTTTCGAGAAAAAAAAATATAACACTCAATATACGACTTTTTGAAACAGTATCTATAAACTGATTTTTATTGGCTTAGAAATACGACTACCAGATGAAAAGATGAGCGCGGTAATTCTCATTCCAAAGAAGCAAAAGGGTGAATTTCGCAAACGATATGTTTGTTATCCTGTAATATGTCTTATTTATGGCATCGTTTGAATTAAAATCGAGCATGACTTCCGGGCGTGAAGCTTATAAACGCAAAAACATATAACAAAAAGATTACTCATCCATTGTGTGATGTTTTTAGCTTCATATCCAGAGAAGAAACCTTACATCAATCATGCAATTTATCCCAAGCTGCCATAATTAAAATCGTGACATATGGCTTTATTGCGTATTCAATGATGTGTATTTAATGAAAAATTTAAAACTAGCTCGGTAAATAATATGACATTCTGACAAACTGCAAGAACAGGGGGCGTTTATCGAACTTGAGTCAAAAAAACTGAAATTAGAACTGCGTTGCAGAAATGACGGGTTTCGCCGGTGCCACGTTACCCCTTAAACTGGCGTCACTTCCCGTATCAATGGAAACGTGCACTTAAATCAAAACTTTTTAAATAGCCCATATAACAATATGAAAAACTGTAAGATAAAACAGGCGTTTTTTCTGAACTAATATTTCCCTTAGTTGACGATTCTCAAACTCGTCGTTACGGCGGATTGAGCCAAAATAAACTAAAACTAGAACTGCGACGCACTTCCCGTTCTGAGAAATGTGATTGTATAGTCATGTAAACGTTATTATTTCGAGCGTTTTATCGGGGCCATAAAACAGTTCTGAGTATGGTACGCTTATTGAGGCCAAGTGTTAACGCAGCTAAAGCAATTGTATCTATTTGTTCGGATGGAAAGAATAAACCGAGAACATAATGACGTGCATGTAAAATATCCATTGACACAATGACATGTGTCAATCGAATAAGAACAGACGGATATTTCGGTGGCATGGCAATATTACCTTAGTTCGCAATGGTCGCATTACTATAGAAACAAAACCTACCAAATGTGTGTTTAACAGGGGTGGAAGGTTGATGTTAAAGACATGACATTGAGGTTTAGCGTGCTACTGTTCTGTTCCGACTGGGCTAATGTAGATGGATATACGCCATACAGTGTGCTATTGGGGTAATTTTTCAGGGATCTTAAACGTATACGCCAATGTGTACTCGGGACCTCGGTTTATCGTCGTATCCGAACAACTAGACAGCCGTCCTTGTCAGGCCCTCCGTTATGCACCACTACAGGGGTTAAAGATTCATGTAACCCCAAGAAAAGGCTGTTAAATAGTTCGCAGAATATATCAACCGATGACAGTCAAATAGGAATTTTAAAAAATCTAAAATGAAATTATGTTTAACACCCTACTGTTCTGAGATGACCAGGCTAATGAAGACGAGACAGTCAAAAAAAAAAAACATACTTATTATTTACAAGATCAGGATATTAAAGCTACAACTTCAAATTCAAACGTTTGGAGATAGCTATTCCATGAACGGAATATGAAAATAAGGTAGGTAATTGTGTTATTATTTCCTGTGTCAATGATTTTTAAGGGTGGGACATATGCCCATGATCGTATAATAGTCAGATGAAATTCTCGCTTTAAGCTTGTATATCAATATAATTTGCAGACAATAAAATGATGTATATTGACCGTGTCTTTTATTATATAACCAACCGAGCACATCTTTATCTGAAGGGTCACAAGCTAACAAAACCATGATAATACTACAGCTTGCATATCAAGATAACTCCTGTAATTCACACAAAAACAAATGGATAATTATTTTACATGCAAAAAACCGAGTGACAATATCAGGCGTAACCTAACAAGCTCATCTTCTTTATCTGCTTCGGCTACAAGCTCACAAAACGAGTCGATAATGTTTTTTAACATGCTAATACTGCAGCTTGCATATCAAGATAACTGCGATCCTGTAATTATTCCTGTAATTCAACAGTTTGATCTTGTTATTTCATAGCTGCCATTATCTCTCGTATTCAAACACAAAATAAATAGTCCAATCTAACATCGCGCCATTTATCTCTCATAAGAATGTAACTTCACAAGAAACGGTTCATACGAATACTCTGGGGTCTATTTGGCTCCTCGTAAATGATTGCCTTATCCTTGCAAATAGTTTGCATCATTATTGTAGCGTAAGGATATATAGGCTATAAAAATACAATAAACACTTGATTTAATTCCTATTGTTCTCGATCAATGCGAGGGCAAATTTGTCCGAAAAGCGAGCTTCAATCTAGTCTTCCTCGAATTCAAATGTTTACACCGGACCTCGATTTATCTATTAGCTGGAGGGAGTGAGAGAGACAGACAGAGTAGAGAGAGAGAAGGGGCGTGGAGTTTAACGCCCAATCGGCACATGCTATGCCATTTCGGGACTAACATATTAATCAATTCTTTTTCAATACTTCGCTTGTGCGTTGGGGTCTTTAGCAGGGGGAGGAAACCGGAGGACCAAGAGAAAACCCACGAGGTTGGACAAGCGTCATTACTCCAGTCTACCCAGCTGTAAGTGGGTACCGGTAGAATGGTGTATTTGACACAAAAAAAAGTTGCGCTCCTTGTTGAAGCTGCACATGTTGGGGCCTTTGAAAGCTCGATGGTAAAGGGAGGTAATCAGGCTTTACCTGTATCCTAGGACCGGGATAATAATAATTGTACAGCCTGTTGAGATCACATGTAGATGGAATAGGCTTAAAACACTAAATATTATTATTATTATTTATTATGTCTCAGTGATACAACAAGCACGCGCTAATCATTCGGCCACCCCCACTCTCCCAACCACCTCTCTATTGAATTATTGGGATTAATGTCTAATCTTGATTGGATTAAACTGCGGTAAAACAGATCACTTTCAGTAGATAATCTCTACAGGCTTAGATTTTGTTTCTGGATTAAGAAGCAGCCGGTTACAAAATGTCGACATTACCATATATGGCGCTGGTTTGTTTAAATGGGTTATAGACGAAAGCACCGTAAACCAAAAGGCTGCTAAAAATTAAATACGGTCGTTACCTGAAGTCGAAAAGAACAATAGATTAGCCTAAAACAAACCCATCAAAACCTCCGATTACAGGGATGTTACGTAAGATTAAATAAAGAGCTGGCAGTTCTTACTATACTAGCTACTAAATCGATAACATAAAGAGAATATGCTGAAATTATCAGTCAAATTACTTTACTTGAGAAAACCAAAGTTTAAAAACACGTAGCCTTGATTGTCATTGTTGCCGTTGTGAAAAAAATCATCCAGTTTTACAGTTAATCATTAGCAGCCGTGGAATCGCAGATTTCGCTCAAATATGTTGAAAATCGGAGCCATTCAGTGACATCGAGTTGATAATGGTCTAGTCGAGTTAATAAATGTCTAATTAAAAATTTATATAACATTTTAAGCCCAAAGAAAAAAAATTCAATAGGCAGATTTAGCTCTTGTATAATGTATGTTTAGAAAGACCAGCAAAAGGATGATTTAGCTCTTACATGTTGAACCATTAAGATATCAGACTACCGAGAGTAGATAATGGTCTTGTCGAGTTAATAAATATCTAATTAGCATTTAAGACCCAAAAGCAAAACCTGCATAATGTATATGTTTGACTTTATCTTCTTCATTAATAGCGAATCCCACGATATGTATTTTGACCAAAAGTCAATTTCCATAGTTTTGTTTTGCAGTGTTTATAAAAGGTCAGCTTCTCTAGAATTTAATTACGATGAAGATAATGCCGGTATTTGTATGGTTTATTTTATATCTGATCATGGATGGGATGGTGCCATTTACTGGGTTAAAGTAATTCAACGAAAAGGTTGCACAATACACACAGGGAAATCATAACTTGATATGGAGCGACACGAAAAACTGACGGGCTCGTGCCATTTGCTTTGTTAAAGTCATTTCACGAAAAGGTTGCACAATACACAAAGGGGAACAATAACTTGATATGGAGCGACATGGAAAAACTCCCGCTTGTGTAATTAATTTAATATTTCGTAACAGGAACAACAGAAGCATTTAGCCATGCATTATTATGTCTTTTCCAAAGAGATGAATGTTCCTGATGTTAATATAATGATGTGGATTGGAGAGAGAGAGAGGAAGAGAGAGAGAGAGAGAGAGAAAGAGAGAGGGGTGACCGGTCTTGTCCCAAGAGATGACAGTTCCTGGTGTTAATATAATGATGTGGATTGGAGAGAGAGAAAGAGAGAGGAGAGAAAGAGAGAGAGAGGTGACCGGTCTTGTCCCAAGAGATGAATGTTCCTGATGTTGATAGAATGATGTGGATTGGAGAGAGAGAGAGAGAGAGGGGAAGAGAGATAGAAAGAGAGAGAGAGAAAGAGAAAGAGAGGTGACCTGTCTTGTTTCAAGAGATGAATGTTCCTGATGTTGATAGAATGAGATATATTGGAGCATGACATGTTAGTTATAAGCAATGTTAGGTGGGAGGAACACCTGGTAACATTTCCTCTTTTATTTGGCTCGGTGAATACGGTGCTGGATGATAGATTGGAGCATGACATGTTATTTATATTACATAAGCATTGTTAAGTGTTAGGAACACCTGGTAACATTTCCTCTTTTATTTGGCTCGGTGAAGAGGTGCTGGATGATTAATTTCGAGGTCCTAGGTTTCAATCCCGGTATTGCAGATATTTTTCATTTTATTTTAGCGTGCCGTCCCCGTGTCCGTGATGCAGGACGTATGGCCTGGTACAGGAACAGCGTCTAGTCGTTGGGACGGGACGAAAAATCAAGGTCCAGTGCACACTTTGAAGCGCACGTCACAGAAAGAGAGAGAGAGAGATTGGGTTTAACCTCTACTCGAAACAAACTAGGTAACTTCGGGACTAACATATGGTTTAATTTTATTTCAATAATTCGCTTGCGCGTAGGGGTCTTTAGCGGTGGGAGGAAACCGGTGGACCCGGAGAAAACCCACGATGTTGGGTGTGCTCTGAGTCTGTGGGGTTAACATTGCGTCATCAGTATAATACCCATATCTGAATTAAAATCAAAAATGTGTCCTTAAACACCATTCGTTTAGTACATGGAGGAAATGTGAAGATACGTCCACGTGTTTTTCCCTTTGTTGAGAAAATAACCATTTCACCATTTACCTATAATGCATATACCACTGCACGTGACGAGTTGTAGTCATGGTTTATTAATTAACCATAAAAAATAGTTCATTTTGGGACAAACATATTCTGATTACATTTTTTTTTCTCAATAATTCCCGTGTGTGTTTGGGCCTTAAGCAATAGGGGGGGGGGCGCAAAACTCTGAAAAACCCACGAGGTTGAGTAGGCGAGCCTGCTCCTTGTCAAGTACAAGCGCGGAATCGAAACCGCACCAGGTGACACAATGACAGCATGCGCTAACCAGTCCCGCCCCTCTCACCATTGGTAGGGCAAGGATAGTTAACGAGTCCCTGATATTTATAGAATTCAGGCCAGACAGTGTTTATTATTTTCTGGTCGGTGAAGATAGTGGACTAATAATCACGGAAATAAATTTATCGATTTCCGCCTATTTGAGGGTTTTGTACCTGCATGTCAAATTGTATATCTTTGTAGGTCAAATCCAAATGTTCCTAGCCACCTCCCTTTTTCCTTGCCAAGGGACAGCAAGGCGCCGAAATCCACAAAATCTAACTTCACACCCTACGCGCACACGAATTATTGAAATAAAATTGAACCATGCCTTAGTTTGTCTTGAGTGGACGTTACCTCCGCCCCCTCTCTCTCTCATACTGCAGTAGTTTTGAAATCTTTTTTCAACAATATGTGCGCAATATGGCAACATGTCCCGTTTCTGTATTAGTTAAAATAGAACAATACTTCTCTTTTCGGAGCGTTGTTCATCTCGATCTACATGTATATTCTCTCTCCCTCTCTTTCTCTCTCTCTTTCTCTCTCTCTCCGTAGGCATATGGAATGAAACTCTCTACCCGCAACACATACATAGATAAAACCCCCTAGGAATAAAGTTTACTTTGTCTTTTTCATACTCTTAAAATGAGAATTTATCGCAACTTAAAAAAAAGACATATTAAATAAAACAGATTAAGTGGCTTGTTTACTACGCTAAGCGTTTATGAACTGCTCCCACGTTCAAATAACTACAATAGCGAATAAGAGTTATTGCTGGTAGTTACATCTATTATCAGTAGAACACACGTCATTAAATACATAAAAATGTCTCATTATAAAACTTCCTCTACAAACTTTTAAAAAAACGATCAAAGAAACGGAAGAATATCTGCCAGAAACATTGAAAACACTATAACCAAAATAATTACCCATTTACGACACTTTGTCTTCGGATTTCTTTCATATAAAAACAACTCATTAAAATCACACTAATATAAACTACATATCCATCGATACTGTGGTAGGATTATCTATAGTTGTATAATACACACTAATATAAACTACATATCCATTGATACTGTGGTAGGATTATTATCTGTAGTTTTTGTTCACTGAAATTGAGAGATAAAAAAATAAAATAAAACCAAGTACAAACAATCCAAACCATTAGAAAAAATTCGAAGTCCTAAAAAAAGAAAAAAAAAGGTATAACCAAATATAATTGAATTTGAAACAGTATGGATTATATGACAGGAACATTGAATAACATTTATATTGGATGTACGAGATGAAATAACACGCCACAATAGTAAATAAGATTATTAATATATTGGGAGTAGAACCAGCCACCATCTGTTGAATAATTGTATAAAGAATAGAACTAGTGAAGGTTATATCTATAGGATTGCTTCTTTCCATCATACAGCTTTTATTTTCTTCCCTGAACAAAGAATTGTTCCGTATGGCAAATTTAATAATAGAAAACATCAATGTAATCTTGTGACTGATATAATGTTATTTTTGTCACATTAAACACACAATGCAAGGCTTTTTCTCAGATATTAAACAAATTTTCCACAACACTCCCATGAACCAGTTATACGGAGGCACGGGGCCTTTAAATCGGTCTGCTAGATTTATCTACCCTTTTTTGCAAGACATTTTTTGCTATTAAACTAATTTCCCATAAAACGCCACAGCACCGGTTATAGATATATCTGATACGGAGGGCAGTTAAATTAACTGAGCCCTTAAGAGTTACCTTCCCTTTATATAAGGGGGGTCACGTGACTAAGTGGGTAAGAAGCTGGCTCGCTAGCCTGGAGGTCGGATGTTCGATACCTGCATTGGCCAAAAAAGTTCATCCAGATTTTCTAGCGTGGTCTCCCCTTGTCGGATTGCACGAAAAACTGAGGTCCCGTATTGGTGTGCACGTAAAATATCCCTTGGTAGTTGGAATTTTATATAAGAGTAGGCCATAGCGCCGCTGCCCGGGCAAAATTTCCCTCATAGCACACTGTATGGCATATGTCACTCTTCATTAGCCCAGGTTAGGAGCAGAACAATAGGACGTTAAACCCAATTCCATTTATATAAGGGGATACTCGATTGACCGTTCCGGAAATGAATTCTATCAATACCCAAAATAGTGTCAATCGAGTGAAAAGGGGTTTTTCGAGCTACAACGCATGCGCCGACTGTATGATAAAATATCCAAACAGACCATGACAGATGAAGCATATTCGTTGTTTTTTTTATTGCGTAACGATTCTCTTTGCACCACCACCGTTGTCAGACTGAATTCCACTTTGCTCAATATAAATATGACTTTTTAGTTTATTATAAATTTGACCTTTTTGTTTATTAATTTATCATTTGTACTTGATAACGATAAGAGAATACTTGTCGAAACGTCGTGCTTTTTGTGTATAAACCAGTGATTATTTTCCATATAAATTGTGTTTTATTTCTTAAAGTGCTCAATCGCTAAATGCCACTCAAGAATTATGAAATTCTGTCAACAGTTACTAAAGAATATCCGGTAGTTATTCCGGTCGGAAATTACGTTTACCCAATACAATTATCAGTATCGGTAACAGGTCGGGGAGAGGTGAAAGCAAATGAAATAAGATTCAACGTCTCACTTCTCCTGCAATAAAAGGGTCTGATGAGCACAGACATTCGTCAAGTTGTGTGCAGTGGGCAGCGGTGCTATGAAATATTTTTCTTCCAATTTCCACCTGTTCATCAGGGACCTTTCGCTATTTTACCCTCGGCGGAAGCGGGCGTCACAACCTCATATTATAGAGCTTGTTCCTTCACCAACCAGATCACAAGCAAATTCAAAATCTTAGTAGGAACTGAATTGTCAGAGTTTGCAAGTGAAATCAAATTAAACTGGCTTTAACTTCTTACTGGTCTGTACCTTCCGGTTAGCTAAGTGGTTATATCTTCTAACTGGTCTGTACCTTCCGGGTAGTTAAGTGGTTAAGACGTTGGCTCGCTAACCTGGAGGTCCCGTGTTCCATCCCTGCATTGGTCGAGAAAGTTCATTTAGATCCTCAGACATGGTTCCGCCTTCTTAGCTAACCTGACAAGGAAGAGAAACAGTCGTTCTGATGGGTCCAAAAACCAAGGTCCCGTGCACACATGGGCACGTAAAATAACCCTTGACAGTTTAAATTCGATATAAGAGTAGGCTGTATAGCACAGCTGTCAAAGAAAAATGACCATCATAGCACACTGTGTGGTTCACGCTCGTCTTCATTAGCCGGGTTGGAGAAGAACAGTATGACGTTAAACCCCATTTTATTTCATTTCCTTATCCATCCCTACTCCTCAAACATATTGGTGTTGAGGGCAGCTGTCACCTCCCCCTATTCCCCCGCCACTGCCATGAAAACACCTCTACGTGATTTAACTTTATCCGTTGCCCCTATTACCCCACAAGGCCATGAAAATTGTTCTACGTGATTTAACATTAACGTCAACTGTTGCCCCTACCATGAAAACATTTCTACGTGATTTAACATTAACTGTTGAAAGGCAGACGATATACGAGATCCATTTAACTAACATAGTCTGCTGGTGTATTAAACTCATTGAGAGAAGAAATTGTTGTAACAGAACCAGTCATCAATTAATGAGCTTGTCACCCTATAATCGTTGATCCTTCGCTCGTGTTAATAATTAGTTTGATAATCTACGGAGCCCCTTAGATAATCGACCCGTAGAGTGAACGCTGACATATTTAGTGTCCGGGGAGGGTTAGAGTAAGGGTGGCGTAGATGGGAAGCTGACATATTTAGTGTCCGGAGTGGGTTAGGATTAGGGTTAGATAATCGACCCGTAGAGGGGAAGCTGCCATATTTATTGTCCGGGGGGGGGGGGGGGGGGGGGGGTGGCGTAGAGTGGAAGCTGACATATTTAGTGTTCGGAGAGGGTTAGGGTTAGATAATCAGCTCTTTGAGTGAAAGCTGACATATTTAGATCTGTGTTTATTGTTAACTCTTATCGTTTCCTGGTAACGAACACAAACAGACCAGCGGGGTTTGAATCAATAGATTTCACACGTACGTTTCACAGCCAACGGCAACCAGCGAGAGCGAAGGTGTGTGGGTGTGTGTGTGTGTGTGTGGAGGCGGGCTGGCATAAACGTACACTCAGTCATTTCGGGACTAACATATGATTCAATTTTATTTCAATGATTCGCTTGCCTCCAATGGTAGGAGGAAACAGAAAGGCCGGATGGCTAGGGGAAACCCACGAGGTTGGTATAATCTTAAAATATCTCGTCAAATCAAGAAAAAAACATATGGCTTATTGCAATGCAGATTTATAATTCGAAAACTATCAGGATGATCTGAAGAGAGAGTTTATCAGATTAAAATCGCTGCAAATAACGAAACTAATGACTCTCCTCGCTGTCTATACATTCATCTCGTGTGAAAGCTTTCGCTCGTTATCATCAATTTAACATGCCTTGATAATCCGAGTTAAAATGAACCCAGATTTGATTATTTAAAGCCTAGCTGACAGCCTTACGTACCTGTTTGACACGCATGAATCGTAGGATTTGGTAGCTCGCAGACGAGCCGCATGGAACAGGCTGACAATTTGGGATGTGCAGGTCCAAATGTCTCTTCTATGGCCAGTCTGTGATCTCTTATGCCCCCAAGTAACCCATTGATGTTAGGTAGCAGCCGCCGTCACTTGGCGGTTGGTAATAGGCTAATTCTTCCTGGCGGGTCGTGGTCTATTAGACTGCAAAACTAATCCCTACAAGTTGTAAATAGCATCACAGAGAAGAGGATGTTCGAGTTTTCTCGTCTAAGCAAATTTACTGTCTACGAGGCGGTTAAAATAATTCTATCTGTCGCGTAAATTTCTTTTATAAAAACAGGAATTTAAACCATACATAAATATACATTCTTATTTCAAACATTAGGTTGCTATTCTACAGAGCATCCCTACAAACATTAGGTTGCTATTCTACAGAGCATTCCTACAAACATCCAGGCAATGATCTAACGTTTGAATAGTATGTTTCTGTTCTAACGTTGTTATATACAAACTAGTGTACACGATGAAGAGCGTGGCGAGTCTGTGTAATATGAAATCAACAATCGTGATGTTTTAATTTGTTTTATTTAAACTGTTAATGAGATAAACTGTGAGCATTATCGTGATACTCATCGTTAAATTTAATTATATTTTTATTCCCTAGCTATATTGATAATGACAGGATCACGTGGTCTGTAAATATCTTCCAGATGGGGATTCAGATTGTAATCAAGAAAACAATGTCAGGAGGACACACCAAGGTCATATATACTGGGTCAGTTTAACTTTCAATGCTTGAAATGTGACTATAATTGATAGGGGAAGCATGAAATGGTGTTTAGCGTACACTCGACACAAACTAGTTCATTTCGGGACTAACATGTGGACCAATTTTTCGCATGTACGTAGGGGTCTTTAGCAGTGTGAGGAAACCGGAGGACCAGGAGAAACCCACGGGGCTGGGCAGGCGACTCTACCCCTTGGCACGCACAACTAGTGAATCGAAACCAGGCCAGTTTACTTAATGACACGCGGTAACCATTCGTCCATCCAACTAAAATTTATATATTTAGTGTTTTATATGTGCTACAATCGCTTTCCTCTTTGTGTAAAATGTATTATGTTTGTGTATTTGATTATTTTTCGATTTTACGATTGTGTTTGTAAAGCGCGACTTAGCACTCGTGTTGGGTATTCGGTGCTATATAAATGATCAATTATTATTAACCCGCCTATTTCTCTGAAGAAATATTATTCTGCACATAGTTAACAAGACCACCGCTACAAAATGAACCGAAAAACTCCAACTTATTGACATGACCCCTTGCAAATTTATTAATCACATCTAAATTTACCGCTAAACTTATTTGGAAGCGTGAAAGAGTTCAGGGTCTGTTGAGACATAGAATTTCTCTGGTATGTTTGTATATATCTCGGGGTAATAAATTATGGCCTTCAACTAGTGGAACTCGTAGCTGATAAAACAATAAACCCAATTTCTCTCTCTCCCTCGTAGCTGATACAACAATAAGATACTGCTGCAACCTACATCATTCAATATAGAACTGGGCCCCGTTTCCCGAAATCTTCAATTTTATTTGATTAAGCACTAGAATCAATCCAATATTATCCAGTCAAATTACTAAAAAAAAATGGATTTTTATCTTAGATATAGATTTGGTGAAACGGGCCACTGACTTTTTGGTCGTAGCTGTACGTAAAACATCTTCCTAAAGTTGTTACCTTTTACAGCGAAAACCAAATAGACGATATTATTTCTGAAACGTGTTCTGTTCATTCGGGGTAATTTTATTGTAAATGGGACCCATTATATTCTCTATTAACAACTCCTAAAGGTCAGTAAGAATTAACTACCATCTCTACCCGGCTTTATTCCTTATTTTACTGGATGGTCCGGGAGGACATCCTAAATACTCCGAGTAATGAGGATATTACTGGTGCATTAGCATAGCGTTAATAGACAATGGTTACAATTATCAAATACAATGCTGCCGTCTATTAACAGGTAACGGACGTTGTTCAAGAAACAAACATGTGTGTCCCTGTGGTCAACCTATATCATATTACGTATGGTGGTCAGGGAATGTATCATATTACGTATGGTGTTCAAGGAATGTATTATATAACGTATGGTGGTCAGGGAATATTGGATCGGGACAATGATTGATATTCAAGTAGACCACAATTCATCAATTATAGACCCAATAACTGTAATAGGATATTTAATAAGGTGTATATAAATTATTGTATGGTAATATTCATCAATGATAGACCCAATAACTGTTATAGGATGCCTAATAAAGTGTTTATGTAGTATTGTAAGGTGTTATTAAAAGCGCATTATAGACTCAATAAATGTCGATAAATGAAATACGATGCCTAATAAAGTGTATATATACTGTTGTAAGGTGCTATTATACATTCAATAAATGTAAAAGGATGTTTAATCAAGTTTATAAATATTGTTGTAAGGTGCTATTAAAAGGGCATTGTGGAAGATTATAGAAAGAAAATGAAATAAAAAACTGGGTTTAACGTCCTACTGTTCTGCTCCTAACCTAGGCTAAAGAAGACGGACATCCACCATACACTGCCAATAGATCTTTTACGTGCACGCCAATGTGTACACGAGACCTCGGTCTTTCGTCCCATCAAAACGACTAGACAGCTATCCTTGTCAGACTGTTCGTGCTGCAACTGCCAAGGGATCTTTAACGGGTACATCCGAAGTCTATACATTGTCCCGTGTTAGGTTTTCGGCATTGTACCACTGACAAGGGAGGACTAGGCCGAAAAGTCACGATGAAAAACGGTTGTTTAAGTCTTGGAAAATAACCTGTTACGGTTTGGGTTTATCGCTGAGCTATATTTCGGCTAGCCCCCCCCCATCCTATCTTTGTCGAAATATTGCTTAGTAACAAACAGTATTCGTTACCATTACTATTACTCCTGTATTTCTAATTCAAGTACTAAATACGATTAAAACAAGTTATCTCGATTTGCTGGAGACACGATGTCACTCCCAAAAATGAAGTTTATATTACAGTATTCCAAGACAATAACTTGTTTTCCAATTCCAAGTTTATATATTCTAATTGATCTTATATTTACACCCCAACAACTTATCTTATTTAAATGTTATTAATCACGCAACCGAGGTCGTTAACTGGTTAATAAAGTGGGAATAATTTAATCGTTCATTGATTTAATCTCCAAGGGGTTGATTTGGTGCTAATATTCACAAATCGCTCTCTTAATCAAAGATTGTCTCTTTCTTCTTAGGTTTATGGTAATAAAGAATCGCCAGCTCTGTGCCATGATAGTTATACCGAGGTAATTCACTGGTAAACGAAGTAGGAATCATTTAATCGTTCCATGATTTAATGTCATGGGGTTGATTTGGTGCTAATATTCATAACTCAAAAACTAGAAATGGCCCTATTGAAATCGTATCAATGACGCAACCGCCCCCTTCGCGCATCTATTAGCGGCTGTCGTGGATGAACTGAGAACAACAACAAACCTATGATTAACGAAAAATTTATAACCCAGACCAAATTATGTTATTACCTTTTATACGAAGCCAGAATAAGACCTGTTATTTGTTTATTGAACGCTGTGTTTTAATTTCCTCAACTGTAGGTCGGTTTCTGTATGTCGGATATTACAACCTTACGTCGGCCTCACTTGTCAAGAGAAAGTAAAATCGGCTGAATGTCATTTAAAAGTTCCGTTTTATAGCTACTGGTGCATATATGTTCATATATTTTGGACTGTCCTACAATTTTGGAAACTTGTACACATGGTTAAAATGTTGTTTATTAGTTCGTTTCGCCAGCAGTGTATATAGTTGAGCTGTAAACATTATAAGCAATAAAATGAAAGGGGTTTAACGTCCTACTGTAAAGATTGCAAATAGTTGATGATCCCACAGTCCACTAAAATGATGACGTATTATTATTGCGGATAGTTATCAGTAGTACATGCGTCATTAATTACATAAAAATGTCTCATTATAAAACATCCTATACAACCTTTTAAAACAAGGATCAAAGAAACAGAAAATATCTGCCAGAAACATTATCTGTAAAAAGTACTACATTAAAAATATCCTTACCGAAGTTGGACTTTGGCCTAACACCAATAATAACACTTATAAATGTATTACGGAATTATCTAAACTAGATATTTTACAAAATCAATATTCGTTTAACAGGAGTAATGATATAAAAGACAATGCAAAAGTAGATGCCCTTCCATATATTTATTCTATACCGAAATTTCATAAACATCCTGTAAAATTCAGATACATAATTTCCTCCAGCATCTGCCAGACAAAACCTCTAATAGTGACTATAACGAAAGGACTTAAATTATGCCAGGCCCAACATGCCATTTGGTGCAAAACACTTCGCAATTATACTGGAATTAATAGCTTTTTCATAATTGATAAAAATAAACCAATAGTAGACACTTTAGATAAAATCAATCAAAAAGGCAATGCAAAATCAATAGAAACTTTCGACTTTTCAACCTTATATACTATGCTACAACATGCAGACCTTAAAAAGAATTTGGATTGGTTCGTGGATAAGGCCTTTAATGGTGCTTTCGGAAAAGGCAGAAATCTGATGGCCATCTACTCACAAGATGCAAGATGGATCATAAAACCGCGCAATGCCAATACTGTAGTTTTCGATAAAGAAAAATTTTAAAATATTATACATTTTCTCATTGACAGTGCCATATTTGAGGTTGGGGATCAGATAATACAGCAAACTATTGGTTTACCAATGGGAACTGACCCCGCCCCATTTATGGCAAATGCACATTTATATAAATACGAATTCGACTTTCAAGACCATAAAAGAAAAACAGATTACAAGGTAGCAAAAAGTCTAAATTATACCTTCCGTTACATTGATGACATAACACCAATCAATGATAATGGTAATTTCAATAAATACAAAGATGAAATATATCCTCCTGAACTTATATTAAATAAAGAAAATTCGGGCACTATTAATGCCTCTGTCCTTGACTTGGACATCAATATAATTAATAACAAAATTTAAGGTCGGTATATTCGATAAAACGGACAAATTTGGTTTTGAAGTAGTAAAATACCCGTCAGCTCATAGTAACATACCAGATACGACACTTTACAATGTTTTCTATTCACAGGCATTACGATTTTTAAAAATATGCAACAATAAAGAACTATTTCTTTCCCGAATAAAAACTCTTAATTTTAAGTGCACGGCCAAAGGTGGTACACAATTACGCATTTTGAAAGAAATTTCAAAACTTCCATTTCTTCAACATAATAAGTTTGACATTTCTTATAACGATATTACTGACTACATATTGGATAATGACTCTATATAAATTGCTTCTAGATGTCTAGTCCTATCTGGATTATTGCCCTTATTTTTATGCCTTTAGGATTACACTAATAACTTACTATTTCTTTAGCATTCCTGTTTTGCATTTCTTACGTGGGACATTATATAATAATTATACTATGGTTTGTACAATTGCATGGCCTTAAAAACTAATAGTTTTTTTATATTTCAACGTTATTTTATCTAGATTATCGCCCTTTTTTATCGGGAAATTGCACCTTCTAAACCACGACGTCATAACAACTATTACGGCAGATTCACGTCACGCCACTCAGTCAGCAGACGGCTCGGCTGTCTCCCTAGATAGTCTATATTCCTTTGCTTCTTGTAATCAGTTTTGTTTTGTTTCTGTGACGGTTGTAATGTGTGTCCTAAATTCATTTAATATACTTCAATCCTTTTATTGATTTGATTTAGTTTGAACTAGGCCTACTTCTGATACATTTAACTATGTGGTTACTTGTGTAGCGGAATTTATACAACAATATACGTATTCGTAATTCTTACAACAGATAATAGATCATGACTCATGCTGACACTATATAATTATTTCTTTGGGTTGCATTCCCAGTTGTTTTCAAATTGAGTGAAGTCTGTGTCACCACAGGCCCGGGACTGTACAGCGCAGTGGACGCTTACGGCTAGCCCCCGGATCCATTCGCTTTTTTTGAATTGTTTGTTTGTTGTTGTTTTTTGAGTATAGTGTCTTGTCGCTGTGTTTGTCTTTTGTGTAAATCATATGTGGTGCAGTCCCCCTGCACTTACTATTGAATACAAAATAATACTTTCTCTTCAGGTACTGTGGTAGGAGGATTATCTGTAGTTTTTGTTCAAGGATCAAAGAAACGAAAGAATATCTGCCAGGAACATTGAACTCAAAATAATACTTTCTTTGTTGATTTCTTTGTAAGAGTTAGAACCCATATAGAAAATTCTTCCTTTCTAAACCATGAAGAATTTTCTATATGGGTTCTAACTCACTTAGAACATGATCTCTACTTTCAAAACTTATACAAAATATAGTATGATATTTGTATTATTTATATTTCATAAAATATTTGGGGAAAACTAATTGAAATATGAAATTTGTTAAAGTTGAATAATTTGTAGGTGTGGTCATAGAGTGATTGACAATTTGGTGGAGTCATTCAATGTCACCTGTATAAGTCATGAGATTAAGAGATTAAAGGTGATTTCAAGTGATTACAAGTAACTTTTGATCGTTAATGAGTACAACTTAAATCTTATTATGTTCCTTCATTCATTCAGTAGTAATTTTATAGTCACTATAGTAAATGTACTTCAATATGGATGTGCCCGATTTTGCTGTCGACTAAGCATCGTTTCCATCAGATGATGAATTAATTAGCCTATCGCAAGTGATGGATATTCCAACACAACAACTAGTGGATATGCCATGTGTGACTCGTGATAATAAAGGACGTTTTTCTAGTCCTGTGAAGCAGGCAGATTTAGAAAATATACAAAAATGTTCAGTTCCAATCAAGACCAGAAACAACAACAAATGGGCGTTAAATTTATGGAAGGACTGGGTTGATAATAGGAACTCTAAGCCAGAGACATATTTTGAGAAAGGAAAATTAATTCCTACGGACATTAATACATTAAATGATGAAGAATTACAATTTTGGCTGCACAGATTTATTGTTGAGATAAGGCGTAAAGATGCGACAAATTATCCACCAAACACTCTTGTTCAAATTGTTTCGGGATTACAAAGGTATATCAAAAATGATTGTAACAGAAATAATGTGCATATTTTGAGAGATGATGATGAGAAATTTAGTACATTCCGCAAAATATTGGATTCCGAAATGAAACGACTGACATCTCTTGGATTTGGAACAAAAGTAAAATCATGTGAACCAGTGCTTCCAGAAGAGGAAAAAGTAATGTGGGATAAGGGTGTTTTTTCTATGAACACAGCAGAAGGACTGAGTAACGCGATATTTTTCTATAATGGAAAAGCCTTTGCATTTAGAGGTATGGAGCAACATAAGTGTGTTGAAGCTGAACATTTGAAATTTTGACTGATCAAAAAAACAAGAGAAAATTTATAAGATTCACTCCTAGGTTACAAAAAAACTCGCAAGGTGGATTAAAACGAAAAAATGTGACAATTACACCAATTGAACACTATGAACAGCCAGATAATGAGCGTTGTTTGGTGAAAATGTATGATTATTATCTATCGCTTATTCCCCGTAAAGGATTTCTATATAAAAAACCACTGACCACAACCGTAACTGATGAAAGTCAACATCCCAGGTTTAGTGCTGCCAATATAACTTTTAATAAACTTTCTCAAATGTTAAAAAAAATTATCAACAAGCTGGACTTAGTATTGAGGGTCGAACAATATCAAACCACTCTGGTCGGGTAACTTGTTGCACAACTTTGTACAATGATGGTTTTTCGGATAAGGCTGTGACGTCAAGGAGTGCCCATAGAAGCAACGCTGTCCAGAAATACCAAAGAGAGTTATTTTCTATTAAAGATAGTGTTAGCAAGTCCTTGGGGCCGCCTGAAATAAATGACATTAAAACTACCGGTACACAAGAAGATAATGACGAAATTCAGGAAATTAAGAAGTTGAAAACTTGCGTAAACCAAGACGTGCCTTCAAGTGCTAATAACACTCTCGAAATAATAATTCCAGATTGTGTAAATAAAGTAGTTTTGCGAAAAAAAGATAAAACTGTAACTGTTGAAATATAATGCATGTAAATTATATTGTAAATATTAAGATATAACCACAATTAAATTATATTAAATGTTGTTGTCTTTATCCTTTATTTAGCTCACCCTAAATCAGCAGACCGTGTAGTTAGCTTACTGTGTTAATCCCAATTAGCGATCACATACCATGACCTGAGCTGTGGGTGGGGTTTTCTACAGCCAATGGCAAGTACTTAAGATAACTTCATTCTTCATGAAATAGAACAGTGTCACATGGGCATTTTAAAGGTATCTGATTGGAAGAAAAATGAGGTTATGTTCTAATATATAAAAACAACTCATGATAGACACACTAATATGAACTGCATATCCATCGATAAAGTGGTAGGATCATCTAAAGATTTTGTTCACAGAAATTGATTAATATATTTCAACTTGGAACAGTATGTATAATCAATAGATACCATGATTTATACCAATCACCAATATAAAAACAGATATCGTTTTTGTTCACATAAATTTAGTAATTTGGAACATTATTCATATATACCGTGATTAATACCAATAATAATCAGAAGAGTTTAAAATCAATTCCATCATGTTAATCATGGCATTTGAAATTCGATATAAGAGGGGGCCCGCAGTGTTGCTGTCTGGGTCAAAGTTACCCATAGCACACACTAATGCGTACGCCTGTCTTCAAAAGTACAGTCGACGCAAAATAAATAATATTCTTGGGGCGCACTACAAGACTGATGATCTGTACTTTAGTACAATCGGCAGGAGTTTTACCCTTTTCGACGTAGTTGAAGTTACACTTAATACTGAACTGATCATTTGCCTATTAACTGCTTTGAGCAACGTGGAATCCGTCTTTGCTAAACACGTGTCCTAGACAAATAACTTTTCTGACCGCAAAACGGCGCTTTCAATATTTCTTTAATGTGGTGAAT
This sequence comes from Patella pellucida, assembly GCA_917208275.1. NCBI lineage: Eukaryota > Metazoa > Mollusca > Gastropoda > Patellidae > Patella > Patella pellucida. The sequence goes on from OU795037.1 coordinate 5,934,735, forward strand.
GTGTTTCTGGAAATTCTTTCGACAATACTATAATGTCATTTTTGTCTTTCAGTGCATATTTTCAGTTCATCTGTAAAATGCCTATGGACATAGTAGACGGGAACGCTATTGGAGCGTTTTTGAATCCAAAAGGCAGGCGTTTGAAGTTAAATACGCCTGCTTGTTTGATGAAAGCAGATTTGTGAGTGGTTTCTGGATTTATTTGAATTTGATAAAACCCAGCCGTGCAGTCTAATACAGAGAATATTCTAGCTCGAGACTGCCTCACAAATCCGATGCCATCGTAAAATGTGGGAATAGGTAAATAACTAGCCTTTATTATTGATTATAATTGAGCGACATTTCGGCTAAAGTCCGCTTCCTATCTTCGACGAAACGTTGGTCAGTAATAAACCGTTGATCCCCATCCACCCAGTATCTCTAGTTTAAGTACTAAATACGATTAAAACAATTTATCTCAAATAGCTTGAGACACGATCTAACCCCAATAATAACCTTTATACAGTATTACCAGACATAAACATTTTCTAAGTTGGATGTATCCGTGATTCTGGTATCGTGTTTAAATTAACCCTGGTCTTGTTATAAATTCAGTGTCACGATCAAAATCTACCAATCAATAGAAATTTACATCTTAATTCGAAATGATCTTGATATGACATTTTATTGGTAGGAAATAATTTATAAATATCTGATATCTCAATTTTTATATTTACACCTCAACAACCCATGTATTTACATGTTACCAATCAAGCAACAGTGACTAATTTATAACGATCCCTGTTCACATTAGATATTTTACACCCTGATGATCAATACCAGTCAATCACTACAAACATACAGCTCAATTATTATAAACGATCTTTAATTCACTCCGAGTAATATCACATCAAGGGTTGTCTCTTTCCTCTTAGGTTTATGGTAATAAAGAATCGTGACCTCTGTAGCAGGGTATGGTAAATGTCTAGTAATACCGAGGTTGGTAACTGGTGGACAAAGTAGGAATCATTTAATCATTTAATCGTTCCATGATTTAATCTCCTTGGGGTGATTTGGTGCTAATATTCACAACTCAAAGACCAGAAATGACCCTATTGAAATCGTATCAATCACCCAACCGCCGCCTTCGTGCATCTATAAGCGACTGTCTTGGATGAACTGAGGACAAAAACAAACCTAAGATCGAGATAAACGAGATTTTTATAACCCAGACCAAATTATGTTATTACGTTTTTTGAGGATATATACACTCTGTACGGGAGAATGTCAGTTCTGCTTTATCAAATACGAGATTTAAAAAACCGTAAATGCCAATCTCGTCTCGTGATAATTATTTGTGTATTCGCAATTGGACGCCTGAAGTGTTTTCAATATGATTACAAAAAAAGAAAAGACAGGCGCCAATCGTCTAAATAGAAACTGTATCATTTCTTCTGTATTCGGGTTGGAATGATTTGGTGTGTTTGTATTTGGGAGAATGATATGTACGTATTTAATAAGCTACATCATTATGTGCCAGACCAGAGTCTTAAGCCCTGTTCAGAAATAACGAAGGCCTCGCTACGAGCTTACTACGAACAAAAATTCTATATAGCGTGGTTGGATCTAGATGAAATCTGGAAGACCACCGTCTGTGTGAAGGTTATGTGCAACATCTCAGAGATTGTCACCCCTTTCCCCTTTTTGACTACAACACCACCCATACATCCCCGGAACGCGAGTGCCACGTTTCCTCCACGTTCGTTTCACGCTCCCTCAACGCCTACATGGCACTCCACCAGGTCCCCATCGCCCTCAACCAGGTTGTTGACACGCCCTAAAAGACTGCGTTACGCGGTTACTAATCTAACATAATCTGTTAAAAAGTCTGTCACCAGATTGCACTAAAGTTCAATTTCATTACCAATATTGAGTTGGATTCATACTACATTAGCAACACGAGACGAAGCTCTATATAGCGTAGAAGTCTGTGTCCCTCTTGCCTGAACCTTACATAATCGATCACCAGATTGCACTTATTACCACTATTGAATAGGAATCAGACTACATTAGCAGGACGAGACGAAGCCAGAATAAAACCTTTATTTGTTTATTGAACGCTGTGTGTTAATCCTCAGCTATAAGTCGGGTTTCTATGTGTCGGATATTAAAAGCTTTACGTCGGCCTCATTTGGAGCGTTTGCCAATTCAAATAGCAGTCAATTGAAGTAAAAGACGCCGTTTAAAAACTGCTGATGTGTGATTTGTTTCTGGATTGATTATAATTCACCCGCACAGTCTACGACAGAGAATAGTCTTGCAGGTCGAGACTTTCCCACACAGTCGACGACATCATCAAATTGGGGATTAGGAAAAAAACTAGGCACTAATTTCCGGTAATCTACCGCGAATCTATTTACCGTTAAAATGTCTCAAATCGAGTTAATTTATTACCATAAAAATGGTCTGGACTGTCAATTGAAAACCGATCCTGCCCGAAACTCATCATTTGTTTCATTGGAACTGACATGTAGTGCTTCGAGTGACGAATGACTTGCCAGGAACGTTGCTAACATTCTATTCGGCTGTCGCTGTGATGAGCTTGCATGCTAAAGTATTTAATTCGTTTAAATGGAAAGGATTATCACCCAGAGGCAAAGACATGCTAACAAGTTAAAGACTTAAGATTAAGTTAAATTAATTAATTGTTAGTGTACAAGACAATATATGTTTGTTGCACACCAAGACAGTTTTATATCTTTATAATATCGCTTATTCCCACAAAAAAGGTCTAGCATAGGCAGTTGATTTGCGTCTAGCTTTGAAAGGGTTAAGGTTTAATTTAATTAAATAATTGTTAGTGGTACTTACAAGACCACATATGTTTGTTGCACCCTATGACAGTATTATGTCTTCATAATATCGCGGTCTTAAGTCTGTTTCAATATAAACTCCTGAACGACCTAAAGGAGTCGAGAATTAACATTGAGTCAATTGGGAAATCAGTAGAATGGGCTAGCTATAAATGGTTAACAACAGTTCGGTATTTGACCCCTGACCCTTGAACGGAACTTATTATCAAGGTTATAGTAGACGGAGCTAGCAATACATGGTTAACAATAGTTTGGTATCTGACCCTTGAACCATAAGCTGTACTGACCATTTAGTATGTGGCTATAGATCACTAATGATTTCCCCAGTGATTTTAATGTTAATTATCGCATCTAAGACCGGCTCTAACTGTTTCCTACAATTTCGTTGTGTAGAACGCTTACTACCACAGATGAAGCAAAATATGGCAAGAGCACGTATGGTTTTATTCGTGAAAAACTTGAGATACACAAACTGGAAGTAAAGACCATCAAATATGCAATTGTCCACCCAACATTTCAATCTACCCGACCTATCCAACACCGTAAAGTCAACAAAACTCATTGTGCAAAAAGGATAAAAAGGGAAAGCCGAAGAAAAAAATAAAAATAACGTTCGCACTTCATTTGACGGCGTAGGAATATTAGGTGAGCTGGGTCCATTAAGGATATAATGGGCTAGATTTACATGATTAACCATACTTGGTATCTGACCTTTGAACTCTACTGATTATTAAAGAACAATATAAATACTCAACATGATAATTATATTTCCACCCACACGTCAATGATAGTTTTAAAGACATCTATTAACGTTATATCAAATCAGGTATAATTCCTAGAATGAATGCCACAGATTCCAACAATGATTGTTGATATAGATCAAATCAGGTATAACACCTAATATGGACATTATAGATTACATTCATGATTCATAACATCTAATATGGATACTATAGATATTATAGATTACATTCAAATATAGATTACATGAATGATAGTTGATAATAGATCAAATCAGGTGTAGTTCCTAATATGGACATAACAGTTTACATTCATGGTTAACCTTTTGAAATATCAGACTATTAACAATTATATTAAAGAATCAAGTCAGGTGAACGGAAAAACAAATTTATATATTGACAAGAATTCAAGCGGACTACTAAGGATATTGTTCCGATGAGTTTCACTGAATCTGACAAACACAATGGTTAGTAAAAGCCTCCATTATGTTATCATATAGTAGAGAATGTTTTATCATTACATAATTATTATGCCCGATCTGAATTCTTAACAAGTTTTTTTCCATTTACAAATTGACATTTACGGAACTGACGGATGTTGCTCCCGGCATATTAAATAATTTCACGCTTGATGACATCGCGCCTGATACGTTCGTGCATTTTTTATGCGCGAACTCTTAGTTTTTCTATTACTGGCACGCGCGCGGGCACTATTTTTTTGTTTTACAATAGACAAAGAAGCCCATTGATTTTCAGCAATTTCCGATAATTACTGTCAGAGTTATGGCCATTGATCACTTCAAAAAATCTTGTGGACCCTCTAGAGGCTAAAGTTAATAACCAATTGACTTTAATAATCATATTTTAGTGTATTATAAATGTTTCATTACCAAAAAAAGTAAAATATGCGACAACTCTTGTTTACTGCCCGGACGGTTTAGCTGCTGTGGGCGTATGTTTCGTTGCCTGGTAACCCTCGTTAAAAGTTGTACGCGAACTAAATGCGTTTGTTAGATACTGACAGAGCAGCCCGGAGTCGAACAATCGCCGCCCGAGCTGTCTTCGACAACTAGTTTCAAAATGGCGTACAACCAGTGCAAGTGGGAAAAGACGACAATAAAATCAGAAATATGTTATTTATTATTGTCGCACTTATTACATCACTCCTGTCTAACAAATCATAAAGCTGTGGGGTTACGGTGGCGGCATAGTATTTCACCGTAACACCACAGCCACTCTAACCATTCATAATACATCTAACTATCACTCCCTACACTCCCTCGTCTACTTTCCCAAACGTCAACAACACATCTCATACATCCATTTCGCTGATTAACCCTTGAACCATGTCTACTGGATTCACACACTGTATAGATTATTATGCATGATAGTGATTTAATTTACTGGTTTATATAGGGACTGGGGGATCACGGTGGCTAAGTGGATAAGGCGCTGGTTCGCTAGCCTGGAGGTTGAGTGTTCGATCCCTGCATTTGCCGAGAAAGTTCATCTCGATTTTCCGGCGTGATTTCCCCTTGTCAGTGATGCAGAAGGAGGGCCTGACAAGGACAGCTGCCTAGTCGTTCGGATGGGACGAAAAACCGAGGTCCCGTGTACAAATTGGAGTGCACGTAAAAGATCCCTTGGCAGTTGGAATTCGATATAAGAGTAGGCCGTAGCGCCGCTGCCCGGGCAAAATTTCCCTCATTGCACACTGTGGCGTATGCCCGTCTTCAATTAGCCCAGGTACGGTGCTTAAGCGTAGGACGTTAAACCCCATTTCATTCATTCATTCATTATATAGGGACTATGTATCTCCTTTAAACACTGGCTATCGTAGCAATATAAAGTTATACAAACAACCAAGTCAAGTTAAAGCGAGTGGGAAAGAGAGTGAGAGGGAAAGAGAGATTAAAGACCAGGTTTTTTTGTGACTAACCCACGGTTAAATTTTAATACAATAATTCGCTTGCGCGTAGGAGTCTTTAGCAATAAGAGGGAATCGAAGAATCCGGAGAAAACCCACGAGGTTGGAAAGGCAACTCCATTTGTTTCCTTCTTGTCATGTACAAGCGGGGAATAGAAACCACACCACTTGACTCAATGACAGACCTTATGATGCAAAAATCGGCATATTTCTCAAACACAACCCTTCAAACCATAAATTCTTACTTAAAGAGTAAGGCCTGTTTCAAGGTATTCTAGATCGATAAAGAATACTGCAAGTACCGAAGCTTCTTCTGTCCGAAATTCTAAATCAGTCTGCATATTCACAAATCGGTATTGTTCAATGCTGATTACTGACGAAAATTAGTCTTACTAATTCAAGTAAATTGATCCGGGATCATCGGGCCAGTCGTAAATGCCCCGAGTGTTCAATGATGAAGGCTTCACTCAAAATATCGTTTATTAGTTCAACCTTGTATCGTAGGAGAAGAAAGCGTCAAAAATACTATTAGAGGTAATGTAAGTCTTCTCCAGAGACAATCACCATTAATTAATGACTATAAGTAGTACAATCTTCTGCAACGTAAATGGACACAGGTCGCTGTTATTTATTCCCCGACGAGACTAAAATTAACATTAAGGGTGATGGGGAAATCTTTGACCTTATATTAACCAGTGGATACTAAGTACGATGTGTGCAGTGTCGCCATTGCTATTGGCATTGTAAAGTACATATGCCCATCGAAAGATACACCCACATAAGTACTGTATATTCATTTGTCATTCGTAATGAGGACAAACCATTGGTCGAAAGTACTCAGCGGAAAATGTATTAGTTTTTTATGAATTGTTTACAGTTACAAATTGTGTGTGTGTGTGTTTTTTTACCACTGCTTGTCGTGTAATTTGTACACGGGTAGCAGTCCATTTGCTGATTACACTATTTTGTTTGAATACACTATTTTGCCTATAACGTTTTTAGGATTCTTCCTTATGGTTTGGATTGTTCGTATTGGTTTTTATTTTATTGTTATATACCGCAGGGTTGGGCTGAAAGGGGGCATGTTGCATAACGTTAGATCAAAGACGGCCTAGCAGAATTGTTGGTTTGGGTTACGATTACGTATTGAGTGTGTTTTCATTGAGGGCGATCTGTCCTTGTCAGGCCCCCCCGTCCTGCAAAAATTACAAGGGGAAATCCCGCTGTAAAATCCAACTACTCTACCCGTGATAGAGAATCAAAAACAAAGCGCAACACAAAACACAATGTATAGGCTTACCTGTAAACTTCGAAACCCCTTTATGTACTTCCGGTATTACTTGTTTCAGATTTGTGTTAACCAACTGATCCTGGCATATATGCGTGTTGTAGCAATGTATTGTGATTAGTGAACACATAGCAACTGAACTGTTGTATTGGTAGCCCTATATGTTTTATGCTTGAGTTTTGTTTTAGGTCAATCTCACAAATTGTGAATATTTTAAAGTCGTAAAACTTTATCAGATGGCAGATCTAAGATAGTACTGAACCTCTCGCCTCAATCTATATTCTACACTTGAGTGATTGTAGTCAAGTTTAAAGGAGCTAAATCTCTTATATTTGGCATCTAGAAACTGACACAAATGGGTCGAAACGCATATAATAATGTAAAAAAAATGTATATAAACTGATTTATTGGCTTTTTGTTTTATTTTACCAGCAAAACAAAACATCTAGTATAAGGCCATATCTGTTTGGCAAAATGGTCATATCACTTGATTGTAACGTGAACTAATTAGTAAACTAATAATTATGTATTAAAAAAAACGTAAAATAAATAGATTTAGCACTGTCAAACACTCCCCAATAAGAGCCACCCCTGTCCCCAATGTAGTTATTCCCTTTTCGTGCGCCAAATTCAATTACATGGTGGTGACATGTGAAAATCTAATGTAAAATATAGGTTTATTACATAGTAACATTCCAAAGTACAATCTACAAACGTTTGGTTCTAGAACGTTTCAGTACAATGCACCCGTTTCGTGGAATTCCTTACCCCATCATCTTAAAACAGCTCCATCAACTTGAAACTTTTTAAACAAGATTTAAAAACTCATTTATTTACCACTGCGTTTTAGTTGGAGTGCACCAGGATTTGTTGGTAAATAGTGACCATAGGGTACATAGTACGCGTCTAGAGCGTGCATTTGTGGGTGAATTGGCGCTTTACAAATATACATTATTATTATTATTAGTAGTAGTAGTTATAATTACACTAGACATTGGCTGCGATAACATTTTGGGAGATTTACATATTTGTAAGAATTAAAAGAAGACGTGGCAATAATAATATGAAGAAGACAATAGTTTGTGTAGGTGCTTTATTTTGGTTCAAAATTCCAAAAGTTTCAGGTTAGGGTAAGCCATGTTTTTGCATTATTTGTTTTATAGTAAAGCTTAGGCTATATTGTAGTAGACGCAGTTCATATAATTATTTACAGGCTACCTGATCAGATATTTTGCAACCTTGCCACGTCATATTTATTTCAAAAATTGAAAACAGGTATGGCGGCTGGGGGTGTTAACATTTTTCTATTGAATTACTTCGGTATTTTTGTTACCGGAGTTCAGCTTTAATGTCTCAAAGGATTGATTTGCCCAAAATACTAAACAGAAATCATGAAAGTCTATTTCTCAAACAACGGATTGAATTAACCCACTGTGGTGAATCGAATCATCGATCCTGCACAGCATGTTCATTAATAACTCTTCCGCATCAAAGAGTAGTAGAGACAAGTAAAAACGAAATGTTGAACTTTAAAAGCGAAATTGGACCTGTGTTTTAATTAGATTGCGCTAAAAAGAGTAGTAAAGACAAGTAAAAACGAAATTTTGAACTATAAAAAACGAAACGAAATTGGATCTGTGTTTTAATCAGATTGCGTTAATAAGCAGCTTCAGGGCGCCTTGATTCAAATTAATTAAGAATGTTCTTTATTAAAGATATGTTGTTAGAGTTTTCTGAACGCGTTTCAACGAAGGACACAGTTTATTCTTGTTGGTTTTTATTGAATTTAATATAGCCCCCCCCCCTCCTCAGCCGCATACGAAAATAGTGCCGGTAGTGTGTTTTATCCTTTATAATCGGATGAAACGAAAAACCGAGGACCCATGTACACATTGGCGTGCACTTAAAAAATCCCTTGATATTAGAGTAACCCGTAGTGCCGCTGCCCGGGCTAAACAACATTTCCCTCATAGCACACTGTATGGCGTATGCCCGTCTTCATTAGCCCAATCGAAGCAGAACAGTCGGACGTTTCATTTCATTTCCAAGTGCGAGATTAAATCACAATGTCTTCGTATTAATTCATATTAAAAATTGACGTCAAATGGAGAGTTTGATGTCTTTCTTTGAAAATCTCAGTGGGTCCGCATGCCTACTTAATTTGGAGACGACAGAAACCGGGCACCAAATGTTAGTCCCGAAATGATCTAGTTTGTGTCGAGTGGACGTTACCCCACCCCTCTCCCCCTCGCTCTCTCAAGCGAAGCAACTGCAGACAAACGGTATGAGCTGACAGCGATACCGTCAGCCTCTTTATTGTCTCGAGCGTAGAGTGCGCGTTTCCGAGTACTTATTATCAGTTCTGGAGATGAGAATAAACAATAACAATTCTCTTACATGAAATCAATTACAACCCTCGTACAAATCCAAACACCCGATGTTCAGAACTAATAGAGCCAGCATTACAAATCATGCAGGAAGTAAAACGGAAAATCTCCATTGCAGAACAGTTGACTCTAAACCTTTTGCTTTCTACTCGATCACAAACGGTTTAATGATAATGATGGTATAACTACAAAAGATTTGGATATAATTTCCAATAAATTTACCCAGGTTTCGACTCATCGATCGGTAGGGGGGGGATTACAAAAGACGGATCTGAGACGCTCATCAAAGGTAGATGATGACGATATAATTATTACCAACCGAGTAAAAACAATTAGAACATAACTAATCCACGTATACCTAATTAATCATATTTCATGGCGATATAATTATTACCAACCGAGTTATAAACATAACCAACCCTCCTAATTATTGACATCATATTTCATAAAATATACAAAGAGATTTAATAGACGAATTATCAAAATAAAAGGGAATAAAATCTGATATTAATCGTTGACATCCTGTTATTGTCCTTACACTGAGGGAGTCAAAGTAATGGGAATAAGTTTTTTATAAGGTGGAAATAACTTACTATTAAATTAAACAAGTCAAACAGTATTTTCTAAACCGCAAATGGTCATTATTTATCATGTAATATCTGAGGTTATTTTATGCTATATCTGGGTACTGTTACGTCAACACTCGTATCAAGAAGCACACTAGTTCAACTATCCTAATATGCATTTTAAATTCACAAAATAGCCCTTTGTTATGAATCAAAATAGATAAATGGCCTATTATTACATTTATTTTAATCTCCCTTTTGGGAGTAATATGTCCCATTACTGTCCAAATAGCCGTATGGAAACGATGGAAACTGTTTGAAAACATAGACACACAAAATCTATTTATATAAAAGTGTGAGTTTTATGTTCAACCGCTCAATAAAAACAACCACTATGATATAGTAGACCTGTAAAGATTTATATCACCATAGGTTTCACATTTAGATAAAATCAAGTATTTCACTAAATGGAAATCTTTATAATAAGTTTAGTCAGGAATGTATTTCCTAGTATAATGGCGTTAGAAATTCCCTCGGTAGTTTCCGACCAGTTTGTGGTCTGACAGTTTTATGTATACAATAAAGGCTTCTGGGCGTTTACGTCTTTTGAAACGAAACACGACTATTGAAGAATGGTTGGTGAATTGGTTTAAACAGTATTAATTTCGAGAATATTATACAATATAAAAAAGCATAGATAATAGGATACAAAAATAAGCCAAGTAGGCTTATATTAACTTGCTTCCTTCTGGTTTGGGTGTATAATATATGTACAATGTCGAATAATATATGGTACAGGCAAAAATTAATTACATAATTTTGGATATGGTACAAAAAAACAGATAAATAATTTTGAATTTTAAATTAAATAAATAAATAAAAATTGTATTGGTGATATATATATGGCTAGAAATGTCTTGCTATTGACGTTCTTATAAACGAATGAATAAAATCAAAACTGGCCGGGTGAATCGTATGGGTGGTATATCTATGGTTATTTTAGGCTTGCCATTGACGTTTTTAACGAATAAATTGATTGACACAATGTTATACACGATTCCCAAGAGAAGTTTATTAGGATCTTAAAGGTTTAATTTTCAGCTATATCGTGTTGTTGGGATATTTAATCGGGCGTTAATTCCCTAAATGATAATTGTAATATAAATGGAGATATAAACATCTTCAATGATACTTGTAATATATATTGAGATATGACTTTATCGAAAGTAAACAACTTCAATTACATTAAATGAAATGGGGATTATTAACGTCTAACCGTTCTTCTCCGACTAAGCTAATTTAGACAATGCGCTATGAGGGAAATTTTGCCAGCGGCATACACGGGACCGCGTTTTTTCGCACCATCCGAACAACTAAGCAATTGCCCTTGTCACGCCCTCCCACACCACTGACAAAGGGAAAATCCCACGTTGGTAAACCTATAAATAAACCTATGTTTTGCGATATTTTAATAGCATGATAATTAATTTAAATTAAATGATCAAAATGATAAAAATACAGATCTATATATCTCTTCGTTGTTTTATACCTTCGATGGCCTGCACTACATGAAGATTTGACCAGTTGTACTGGAAGGTCGTGTTAGAATGAATGAATGAATGAAATATTGTTTAATGGCACATGAGCTCCAACCGGGCCATATTGCGCCAAACAAATATGGTTTCTCGAGACAAACTAGAATTATATCACACTAATATCTATATTCACATAAATAAAAACAAATATCACAGTAAATATTAATAAAAATAAACATAAACTTTATGTAAATATATTTAAAACATTAAACGGAAAATTAGATATTTACAATTAAAATTTTCTATAAAAATTTGTCTCTTTTAAAAAGTTCAGCGCTTTACAATATAGACCCGGTTGGGCAAACAATTGATGAAGTGATTGGCAACGGTAGTGCCGTAATCTTACATCTTTGAGATACTTGCACTCAATCAAAATGTGCTCCACTGTCAAAGGAACATGACAGTGAACACATTCTGGTTGAGGCTCTCGCTTCAGAATGAAAATATGAGTTAAAAAAGTATGACCAATGCGAGAGCGACACAAAACAACTTCATCCCTCCTGTTGGTTCTATAGGAGCTTGGCCAGTCTCCTAAGAGAGGCTTGATATGATGAAGTTTATTTGTGTCTGCAAGATCCCAAGACCGTTGCCAGCGGTCAAATATAAATTTGTTTATGGATGATTTAAAATCCGTAAATGGAGTTAAAAATTCGGATATGGGAAGATCTAAGGCAGACTTGGCAGCCGAGTCTGCTCGATCATTCCCTTTGATATCCATATGACTGGGGAGCCAGCAAAGGACTGTGTCCTTGCTGATGAACTCGTTTGACAGTAGCAGACCATAAATGTCTGCTACTAATGGGTGATCAAGCTGTTTATTGTTAATTGCTTGAAGTGAGGACAGAGAATCAGTAAAGATGATATGATTTAAAGATGGAGAGGATTTGATGAACTCCAAGGCCTGAAGAATGGCCTGGAGTTCAGCTGTAAATATTGAAACAGCAGGTGGAAGACACATAGAAATGGTCTCAGATGGCGTCACGGTAGCCGAAGCTACCCGATCACCATCTTTAGAACCATCTGTGTAAATAGGAGCATAATCACCATACTTAGACCGTAACTCTCTAAAGAGAGATTGGAACACCGTAGAGCTAGTATCTCTCTTTTTATGTTGTGTAAGATCGAAATCGATCTTTGGGGGAGATATAGTCCAAGGTGGAGTATCAAAGAAAGGGGTATTCGCAATACTGTCAAGGCTGATACCAGCCTCAGACAAAAGGGGTTGTATGCGAATACCGAATGGTGGAATAACTTTAGTCTTCACCAGATACAAATGCTCATGAAAAGGTCTAAATATGGTGTTAAATGAAATATGATTCGGAAGTGATGCAATTTTCGTAGCATACTGCAGGGCCAGTTTATCACGTCTATTGTGCAATGAGGGCTCGTGCGCCTCGACGTATAAACTGTCCACTGGAGATGTACGAAATGCTCCTAAACTGATTCTAAGTCCTTGGTTGTGTATGGTGTCAAGCTCTTTGAGATAAGACTCGCGGGCAGACCCATACACAATACACCCATAATCGAGTTTAGATCTTATTAATGCTCGATATAATCGGAGCAAGACCTTACGGTCTGCTCCCCAGTCAGTATTTGATAAGACTCTCAATATGTTGAGGGCTTTCAGACATTTCTTTTTTAGATTTTTAATATGGGGGATAAATGATAATTTCTTATCAAATATCAGCCCCAGAAATTTGGTTTCATCCACAACTGGAAGGCGGTTGCCATCCAAGAAAAGTTCTGGATCAGGATGCAAACCTCTTTTCTGACAGAAATGCATGCAGACAGTCTTGGATTTCGAAAAACGAAATCCATTTTCGGTTGCCCATTGTTGAAGTGAATTCAAACAAAGCTGCAACTTACGTTCGATTATCCGCATGTCTGTAGAACCATAGCACATCTGAAAGTCATCAACATAGAGAGCCCCGTTTGTACCTGGTTTAAGGCACACTGGGATCGTGTTTATTTTTATGGCAAATAATGTTGGAGATAAAATACTTCCCTGGGGAACTCCCATTTCCTGGGGAAATGGGTCAGAGAAGATTGATCCCAGTCGTACCTTAAATGACCTATCTTCCAGGAAATTTTTTATAAAGATAGGTAAGCGACCTCGTAGGCCGAGGTTGTGGAGGTCGCGCATGATACCATGTTTCCACGTGGTATCATATGCTTTCTCCAGATCGAAAAATATTGCAACTAAATGTTGCTTCTGGATGAAAGCGTCCCTGACGAACGTTTCGAATCGGACGAGATGATCAAGAGTGCTCCTTTGGGACCGAAATCCACATTGGAGGTCTGTAATGAGGTTGTTGGACTCAAGGTACCAAACAAGCCTTCGATTGATCAATCTCTCCATGGTTTTGCAAATACAGCTAGTTAAAGCGATCGGACGATAGTTGGTAGGATTCGTATGATCTTTGCCCGGTTTAGGAATGGGAATTATTGTGGCTTCGTGCCACGAAGGAGGAAAATTTCCATCAATCCAAATCCGGTTAAAAAGATCAAGTAAAATTATAAGTGTTGGATAAGGTAGATGTTTTAAAACTTGGTAGTGTATTTCATCTGGACCAGTTGCAGTGTCCCGAGCTCGCTTTAACGAATCACGGAGCTCTGCAATGGAAAAACGATCATTATAACATTCATCATTACGGGACTTGAAATTAAGTCTCCTTTTCTCCTGTTGATTCTTAATGCCCCGAAAGGCATCAGAGGAGAAATTGGATGATGAATTGAATGAAAATGTACTGGCCAGAGAATTAGCAATATCAGGAAATGTTGTTAAGGTGGTATTATCAACATTGAGATGGTTAACTGATAATGCACTACTTTTACCTTTAATCCTACGAATCCTGTCCCATACCGATTTTGAAGTGGTACGGGAATTGATCCTAGAGACGTAACCTTGCCATGAAGACTTCTTTGCTTGGCGTATGGTTCTACGGGCCTTCGCCCGGACCATCTGGTATGCCGCAATATTCTCCATGGAAGGATGGTTCTTTAGTCGTCTCAAAATACGATCACGCTCTTTAAGAGCGGATTTGCAATCGTCGTTAAACCATGGTTTATTGAAACGTTTTGGTTCTGTCGTGGTTTTTGGAATCGCCTGCTCAGCTACATCTTGAAGAATTGAAGTGAATAAGGCCATGGGCTCATCTGCATCTTCTAACTCTTTTACATCAAAAGAGAAGAGACACAAAGATTCAAAAAGAGCCCAATCAGCCTTATGCAACTTCCACCTCTGGGGTCTTTCGACCGGAGAGGGACCATTATTAACAATCAAGATAGGAAAGTGGTCACTACCACATAGATCTTCATTTACTCTCCATGTAAAATCCTGAAACAGGACCGGAGAGCAAATGGTGAGATCGAGAGAAGAAAATGATGCTGTGGCAGGATGTAGATAAGTAGGCGAATCATCATTTAATAAACACAAATTATTAATGTTAATGAAGTCCGCTATTTGTTTACCTCTGTTGTTATCATCTGGACTACCCCAGAGTGAATGATGACCATTGAAATCTCCCGTCAGAATAAACGGGAGGGGAAGTTGGGCAACAAGGTCATCAAGATCTCTGGGATTAAGATGTAAACTTGGTGGAAGATATACAGAGCAGAGTGTTATAGGAATATGTAAAGTCACCCTAACAGCAACTGCCTGTAAAGGCGAGTTGAGAGTGATTTTACTTTGAGGGATATCTCCATTAAGAATAATAGAAACACCCCCATGAGCTCGACCATCACCAACTGAATGATGATGGTAACCGACAAAATGCCTAAAAGACAAAGTGTCAGAAATCCGTAAAAATGTTTCTTGCAAACAAATAGCTAAAGGATTGTGCTTTTGAATTAATAATTGGACTTCATTAAAATTTGGTTTTAAACCACGACAATTCCATTGAATAATGGAATTAGCCATCGTCAGGGATAATTTATTGGTGGTATCTTACCGCCGATTGGGTCATTACTGGCCCCCTCTACGGTAATACCGTCCATTAGATCTTCACCATATTTTTTAAAATGGACAATAGGGTCTTGTGAACCTTTCTTACCCTTATCACGCAACTTTGCCAACTTTCGTTGTCTAGAAGAAATATATACTTTATCCTGTGAGGGTGGGATAACCGATAGCTGCGATGCTGACCCAGTGGACCTGGGATCAGGAGTTGCAGCTTTTGGTTTATCCAATTGGGATTTTTCCTTGCCGTGCTGGGAGGAAGTATTGGGAATAATCCCAATAACTTCAGTTGGGGGCAAGGAAGATGAACCCTCATCAGGCAAGGGTAAAGATGTTTGGACCGAGCTCTCAGATGACTGAGAAGAGCTCGAGACCCCTTTTACATAATCGGGTATTATCAAAGTCTTCATTTTCTGCTTATTTGGCCAGGTTATTTCTGTCTGAACGGAGATGGATGTGGTTGAAACTTTAACTGCACTAGCAAAAGATTTCCCTTGTGGTGCAATGGGAAATTGTGCAGATAAATCTACCTGTTTTCGAGCATCGAAATATGGTATCTTTCGCTCAGACATGACCTGTTGGATTCTTTTCTCTTTTTGCCATATTGGACATTCACGGGAATAAGCAAAATGCTTTCCCTTACAGTTCACGCAACAAAACTCAGCCTGGCAGGCAGCGCTCTCGTGGCCATCATGGCCACAACGAGCGCAGGTGTCTTTACCCCTGCAGACAGTTTTGCTGTGTCCAAATTTTTGACACTTGTAGCAACGAAGAGGATTGGATATATAAGAATCTACAGGTATACTTAAATAACCTGCCTTGAGAGTCTTTGGTATGTCGGGACGGTCGAATGTGAGGATGTAGGTGCTTGTTGGAATCACCTTATCTCCTCGACGAACACTTATTCTTTTGACGTGTTGTACACCTTGAGAAGAAAGGTATTCTACCATTTCTTCCTCACTGCTGCCTTCGAGGTCCCGGCAACGTATTACACCTCTACTTGAATTCAAAGACCTATGCGGAGACACCTTAATAGGAATGTCTGCCAAAGATGAAGATTTAAGAAGCATGGTAGCATGCTGTTCTTTGGCACATTCTATTAAGAGTGCTCCGTTCTTTAGTTTTTTAATAGCCTTAGGCTCGCCGGCCAAGCCAGCTATGCCCTTGGTTATTAAAAATGGTGACACTTTCGATAGGTCTCGAGAGGGACTCTCAATTAAGAGAAACCTCGGCCAAGACTTTGACATTTTATTTTTTTGTGTAAATAAATCAGAAACATCCTCTGAATTCAGACGTTTCTGTTTACTTTTATTTTCTTTATTATTAGTTATATTTGGGTTGGGGGGGATTAGGGAATCCATGAAAGTATTATTTTGAAGTTCACCCCTCGTCGTCCCCCAGGTTACTACCCTGCCTACCAGGGGGAGGACTAGCGCGGATAACCTGCGCATGGCCTCAGGGCTCGACGAGGGGTATACTCAAGCCAGAAAGTAAAAAATACCTGTCTAACCTGATTGACCCAAGCCGCCGCCCTGTAGAATGTACATAGGACACAAAGGTAGATAGTATGCAGAGTGAATAAACAACAGAGCATTAAACTTGGAAAGGATACATTCTACAGAGCTGAAAACGACCAAAGCCGATTGATCAGAGTGGGCCACTCTGACCTCCCGTCTAGGTGAACCATGGGCCAAAGTAATGTGTTGCAGAAATAGGGCTCGCAAGCCAAATCCCCACTCAATCACCAGGATTCCACTCTCCACCGACACGGGTCGCAACGCACGGCAAACACGTCGCCCCATTACAGGGATCCTTTTAGTCGCCTTTTACGACACGCAGGAAATACGAAGGGTATATTCTTATCACCCCCTACACCCCAGGGGGGAGGTCGTGTTAGACATTGATTAATCAATCAATCAAGGTCGACGTGTCTTGTATAGAACGCCAATAACTCACAGTAACAGACCGCCTCATCAACCCGAAAGACAGTTATATATAATCTTTATTCAGGCGTGACAGAGGGCTTAGATTGAAGTTTTATTCTGGCGCGATGGGACTTTAATTTTATTGGATGACAGAGTGGCTGGGTTGGTGAACTGGTTGCATCAAGTGGCGTGGTTTCAATTATCCGCTTGTACGTGACAAGAAGTCAGATCGCCTGTGTAACCTCGTCATTATTTCTAGGTCTTCCGGTTTCATTCCATTGCTAACGAATGAATTAAATGGCGAATTATTGAAATAAAAAACACGCATGTATTCGCCCCGCAATGGCCTAGCGAATTGGTGTCGAATGGGTGTTTGACTGCATTTCTCCCTCTCACTCTTATTTTCTTCGTATTCCTTTGTGATGAAATAATTTTAAAAATTTTAGAAGTTGATGTAAATTGATAATATTGTGTCAAGTAATGGCTTGTTACTTTCATTAATATGCCTTTGATAGGTCAATTCAAGAGTTCCGTGCTCAGCTCCTTTAATCATTTTTAATCAGCTATTGTGAATACGGGATGAAGCTGAACCTCGAGTTACAAGGAACTTATTATTATTTTCATTAATATGTCTTTGTAAGGTCAATGCAAGAGCTCCTTAAATGATTTTTAACCAGCTAATATGAACAAGAACCAATTCGACGATCCTTTGTCTAGAAGCAGAAATCTAGAGGGCGTCTAGGATTTGAAGACCGGACAGCGGCTATGGAATTAGTTGGTTGGGGGTTGGCATCCGGTGCCAAGCCAAGCTATTAGGACCATAGCTCCCCTAACACAAGCTAATTACGGAGTCTTTAACTATAAGAAGTTTTGTACTTGATATGTTAGGGCCTGGCAAGGACAGCTGTCTTGTCGTTCGGATGGGACGAAAAACCGAGGTCCTGTAATTACATTGGCGTGCACGTAAAAGATTCCTTGGCAGATGGAATTCGATATAAGAGTAGGCCGTAGCGGCACTGTCCTGGCACAATTTCCCCTATATCACACTGTATGGCGTATGCCCATTCTTTATTAGCCCAGTTTAGGAGCAGAACAGTAGGACGTTAAACCCCATTTCATTTACATATCAAAAAGAGTGGGAGAAAATGGGGTTTAACGTCCACTCAACACAACTAAGTCATTTCGGGACTAATCAAAAAGAACCAATATGGTAACATATCACCCACTAGACCTTCTGGAAACCTGAACTCATCTGACCAACAAGTTAGATATTTGGGAAATATTTCAAACTAAAGTCGACATAAGACATTGAAGATTATATTTAAAATATATTACAGTAAGGATAGTATCAATGTATATATCGTTCAGTTTAATTCCCCCGGGGAGGTTTAAATCTATGTGTTCTGAATAACTCATTTGCATAATTACTTACTGACGGCATTACATAATATATTCAAATGCCGTAGTAAAAATGTATGCGGAATTAACAATTGTCCGAGGTACCATCACACACTATGACATTCGGAACCACACGTAACAAGTACAATGTTACCCAGGGGTAAAGTTCTAAGAGGAAATGTCCTCATTGATAGCCGTTCCGGTAGCATAACGATACACATCGCCTTTTCTAAAGCCCCAGGACTTCTGGTTCAACGAGAACGTGTTGATATTGTTGCTGTTGGAGGACACCAGTTTTCTCAGAGTCACAGCCGATGGGTTAAATTTAAGATGTTCGCATAGAAGCCCATGAACCCGATATCACCATACTAGACGTTCCGGAGTTGGATCGGAAATGAAATGAAATGAAATGTGGTTTTATGGCACATGAGCACCTACCGGGCTATATTGCGCCAAACATAAATGATTTATGCAAGAAGACAAGTTAAATGAATATCACAGAAAATGTATTATATGCATAAATAAAAACAATATCACAGTAAATATAATTAAAAACGAAAAAAATATTTTATGCATATAAAAATTTAAAATTCAAAAATGAAATAATAAATATACAATTAAAATTTATGATAAAAGCTTGTCTCTTTTAAAAAGTCTAAAATGTTGCAATATAAACCCAGTTGGGCAAATAAATGACATAGAGACTGGCAACGGTAATATTTTGATCTTATGTTCTTGAGATGATTGCACTCAATCAAAATGTGCTTCACTGTCAAAGGAACATGACAGTGTTCACATTCCGGTTGAGGCTCTCGCTTCAAAATGAAAATGTGTGTTAAAAATGAATGACCAATGCGAGAGCGACACAAAACAACCTCATCCCTCCTGTTGGTTCTATAGGAGTTGGGCCAATCTCCTAAGAGAGGCTTAATGTGATGAAGCTTGTTTGTGCCTGCAAGATCCCAAGACCGTTGCCAGCGGCCATAAATAAATTGATTTATACAAGTTTTAAAATCTGTATATGGTATTAAAATGTTTGATAGGGGAAGATCCAGGGCAGCTTTGGCAGCAAAATCTGCTAGATCATTCCCCTTTATATCGACGTGACTGGGGAGCCAGCAGAAGACAACGTCTTTACTGCTGAGCTCATAAGATAGTAGCAGACGATAGACATCTGCCACTAATGGGTGTTCAAGCTGTTTATTGTTAATTGCTTGAAGTGAGGACAATGAATCAGTAAAGATGATGTGCTGTAATATATGCGATGATTGAATGAACTCCAAAGCCTGAAGAATGGCCTGGAGCTCAGCTGTAAATATTGAAGCAGCAGGTGGAAGACACACAGAGATGGTCTCAGATGGTGTTACAGTAGCCGAGGCTACCCGATCACCATCTTTAGAACCATCTGTGTAAATAGGAGCGTAATCACCATACTTAGACCGTAACTCTCTAAAGAGAGATTGGAACACCGTAGAGCTAGTATCTCTCTTTTTATGTTGAATAAGATCGAAATCGATCTTTGGGGGAGATACAGCCCACGGTGGAGTCTCAAAGAGAGGGGTATTCGCAATACTGTCTAGGCTGATACCAGCCTCAGACAAAAGGGGTTGTATGCGAATACCGAATGATGGAATAACTTTAGTCTTTACCAGATACAAATGCTCGTAAAGGGGTCTAAATATGGTGTTAAATGAAATATGATTCGGTAAAGATGCTATTTTCGTAGCATACTGCAGGGCCAGTTTATCACGTCTGTTGTGCAATGAGGGCTCGTGCGCCTCGACGTATAAACTGTCCACTGGAGATGTACGGAATGCTCCTAAACTGATTCTAAGTCCCTGGTTGTGTATGGTGTCGAGCTCTTTGAGATAAGACTCGCGGGCAGACCCATACACAATACACCCATAATCGAGTTTTGATCGAATTAACGCTCGATATAATCTGAGCAAAACCTTACGGTCTGCTCCCCAGTCAGTATTTGATAGGACTCTCAATATATTGAGGGCTTTCAGACATTTCTTTTTAAGGCTTTTAATGTGGGGGATAAATGATAATTTCTTATCAAATATCAGCCCCAGAAATTTGGTTTCATCCACAACTGGAAGGCGATTGCCATTCAAGAAGAGTTCTGGATCTGGATGTAAACCTCGTTTCTGACAGAAATGCATGCAGACAGTCTTGGATTTCGAAAAACGAAATCCATTTTCGGTTGCCCATTGTTGAAGTGAATTCAAACAAAGCTGCAACTTACGTTCGATTATACGCATGTCTGTAGAACCATAGCACATCTGAAAGTCATCAACATAGAGAGCCCCGTTTGTACCTGGTTTAAGGCACGTTGGGATCGTGTTAATTTTTATCGCAAAAAGAGTAGGAGATAATATGCTTCCTGAGGAAATGGGTCAGAGAAGATTGATCACAGTCGTACCTTAAATGACCTATCTTCCAGGAATTTTTTAATGAAGATAGGTAAGCGACCTCGCAGGCCGAGGTTATGGAGGTCGCGCATGATACCATGTTTCCACGTGGTATCATATGCTTTCTCCAGATCGAAAAATATTGCAACTAAATGTTGCTTCTGGATGAAAGCGTCCCTGACGAACGTTTCGAATCGAACGAGATGATCAAGAGTGCTCCTTTGGGACCGAAATCCACATTGGAGGTCTGTAATGAGGTTGTTGGACTCAAGGTACCAAACAAGCCTTCGATTGATCAATCTCTCCATGGTTTTGCAAATACAGCTAGTTAAAGCAATCGGACGATAGTTGGTAGGATTCTTATGATCCTTACCCGGTTTAGGGATAGGAATTATTGTGGCTTCATGCCACTAAGGAGGGAAATTCCCATCAACCCAAATCCGGTTAAAAAGATCCAGTAAAATAAGAAGTGTTGGATAAGGTAGATGTTTTAAAATCTGGTAGTGAATTTCATCTGGGCCAGTTGCAGTGTCCCGGGCTCGCTTTAACGAATCCCGGAGCTCTGCAATGGAAAAACGATCATTATAACATTCATCATTACGGGACTTGAAATTAAGTCGCCTTTTCTCCTGTTGATTCTTAATTCGCCGAAAGGCATCAGAGGAGAAATTGGATGATGAATTAAATGAAAATGTACTGGCCAGAGAATTGGCAATATCAGGAAATGTTGTTAAGGTGGTATTATCAACATTAAGATGGTTAACTGATAATGCACTACTTTTACCTTTAATCCTACGAATCCGGTCCCATACCGATTTTGAGGTGGTACGGGAATTGATCCTAGAGACATAACCTTGCCATGAAGACTTCTTTGCTTGGCGTATGGTTCTACGGGCCTTCGCCCGGACCATCTGGTATGCCGCAATATTCTCCATGGAAGGATGGTTCTTTAGTCGTCTCAGGATACGATTACGCTCTTTTAGAGCAGATTTGCAATCGTCGTTAAACCATGGTTTGTTGAAACGTTTTGGCTCTGTCGTGGTTTTTGGAATCGCCTGCTCAGCTACATCTTGAAGAATTGAAGTGAATAAAGCCATGGGCTCATCTGCATCTTCCAACTCCTTTGTATCAAAAGAGAAGAGACACAAAGATTCAAACAGAGCCCAATCAGCCTTATGCAACTTCCACCTCTGAGGTCTTTCGACCGGAGAGGGACCATTATTTTCAATCAAGATTGGAAAGTGGTCACTACCACATAGATCTTCATTTACTCTCCATGTATAATCCTGAAACAGGACTGGGGAGCAAATGGTGAGATCTAGAGAAGAAAAAGAAGCTTTGGCAGGATGTAGATAAGTAGGCGAGTCATCATTTAATAAACACAAATTATTAATGTTAATGAAGTCCGCTATTTGTTTACCTCTATTGTTATCATCTGGACTACCCCAGAGTGAATGATGACCATTGAAATCTCCCGTAATAATAAACGGGAGAGGGAGTTGGGCAACAAGGTCATCAAGATCTCTGGGATTAAGATGTAAACTTGGTGGAAGATATACAGAGCAGAGTGTTATAGGAATATGCAAAGTCACTCTAACTGCAACTGCCTGTAAAGGCGAGTTGAGAGTGACTTTACTCTGAGGAATGTCTCCATTAAGAATAATAGAAACACCCCCATGAGCTCTACCATCACCAACTGCATGATGATGGTAACCAACAAATTGTCTAAATGACAAAGTGTCAGAATTCCGTAAAAAGGTTTCCTGTAAACAAATAGCTAAAGGATTGTGTTTTTGAATTAATAATTGAACTTCATTAAAATTTGGTTTTAAACCACGACAATTCCATTGAATAATGGAATTAGCCATCGTCAGGGATAATTTATTGGTGGTATCTTACCGCCGATGGGGTCATTACTGGCCCCCTCTACGGTAATACCATCCATCAGATCAACACCATATTTCGTGAAATGGACAATAGGGTCTTGTGAACCCTTCTTGCCCTTTTCACGTAACTTTGCTAACTTTCTTTGTCTAGAAGAAAGATATACTTTGTCCTGTGAGGGTGGGATAACCGTTGGCTGCGATGCTGACCCAGTAGACCTGGGATCAGGAGTTGCAGCTTTTGGTTTATCCAATGGGGATGGTTTCTTGCCGTGCTGGGAGGAAGTATTGGGAATTGTCCCAATAACTTCAGTTGAGGGCACGGAAGGTGAACCCTCATCAGGCAAGGGCAAACATGTCTGGATCGAGCTCTCGGATGACTGAGAAGAGCTCGAAACCCCTTTAATGTAATCTGGTATTATCAAAGTCTTCATTTCCTTCTTATCTGGCCAGGTTATTGCTGTCTGAACGGAGATCGATGTGGTTGAAACTTTAACTGCACTAGCATAAGATTTCCCTTGTGGTGCAATGGGAAACGGTGCAGATAAATCAACCTGTTTTCTGGCATCGAAATATGATATCTTTCGTTCAGACATGACCTGTTGGATTCGCTTCTCTTTTTGCCATATTGGGCATTCACGGGAATAAGCAAAGTGCTTTCCCTTGCAATTCACACAACAAAACTCAGCCTGACAGGTAGCGCTCTCATGACCATCATGGCCACAACGAGCGCAGGTGTCTTTACCTTTGCAGACAGTTTTGCTATGTCCGAATTTTTGGCACTTATAGCAACGAAGAGGATTGGATATATATGAATCCACAGGTATATTTAAATAACCTGCCTTGAGAGTCTTTGGTATGTCGGGACGGTTGAAAGTGAGGATATAGGTGCTTGTAGGAATCACCTTATCTCCTCGACGAACACTAATTCTTTTCACGTGTTGTACACCTTGAGAAGAAAGGTATTCTACCATTTCTTCCTCACTGCTGCCTTCAAGGTCCCGGCAACGTATTACACCTCTACTAGAATTCAAAGACCTATGAGGAGACACCTTAATAGGAATGTCTGCCAAAGATGTTGATTTAAGAAGCATGGTAGCATGCTGTTCTTTGGCACATTCTATTAAGAGTGTTCCATTCTTAAGTTTTTTGATAGCCTTGGGCTCACCGGCTAAGCCAGCTATACCCTTGGATATCAAAAATGGTGATACTTTTGATAGGTCTTTGGAGGGACTCTCAATTAAGAGGAACCTCGGCCAAGACTTTGACATTTTATTTTTATTAGTGAACAAATCAGAAACGTCCTCTGAACTCGGACGTTTCTGTTTGCTCTTATTTTCTTTAATTGTTTGTGTGGGGGGGATTGGATTATCCATGAAGAATTATTTTTAAAGTTTCACCCCTCGTCGTCCCCCAGGTTACTGCCCTGCCTACTAATGGGGAGGACTAGCGCGGATAACCAGCGCATGGCCTCAGGGCTCGACGAGGGGTATACTCAAGCCAGGAAGTAAGAATACTGCTCCAACCTGATTGACCCAAGCCGCTGTTCTGTAGAATGTACCTAGGACACAAAGGTATATTTGCTGAGTGAAAAAACAACAAAACATTGGAATTAGGGTTGTACATTCTGCAGAGCTAACACGACCAAAGCCGATTGATCAGAGTGGGCCACTCTGACCTCCCGTCTAGGTGAACCATGGGCCAAAGTAATGTGTTGCAGGAAAAGAGCTCGCAAGCCAAGTCCCCACTCAATTACCAGGATTCCACTCTCCACCGACACGGGTCGCAACGCACGGCAAACACGTTGCCCCATTACAGGGATCCTTTTAGTCGCCTTTTACGACACGCAGGAAATACGAAGGGTATATTCTTATCACCCCCTACACCCCAGGGGGGAAGTTGGATCGGAAGTATTTAAATTCCTTTGAACATTTAAAGGGGATTAATTATAGCCAAACGTCAAGTTCCATAGACCTCATACTTGGGGTACAGCACAGTCATCTCCATCCAGACATAGACGTGCGTCAAGGCCTTCCTTATGAACCATTAGCGAAACGGTCATTACTAGGATGGTATGTCATAGGCCCAGCCAACTGGATGTCCTATCCAATGTCATCCATTTCCATCTGTCATGTCGACACCGTAACAGGCACTGGACCTATTCGATTCGACATGTCATAAGAGAGGTGAGAGGTATGAAATAGATCTACCGTGGAGGAACGATCCCAATCAACTGCCTAATAATTCCCAAGCTGTTGAGAGATGCCTCATCTCTCTAGGACGCAGTCTCAGAAGGGATAGAGCCAAAGCTGAGCTTTATAACCAAGTTATGGAAGACTACGTCACGACTGAGTGGTCACGTAAACTAAGTCAAACAGAAATACACAAACCAGTCAAGCCTTTATACTACCTTCCACATCACGTTGTCTACCGTCCGGACAAAGTCTCTACACCCCTTAGGATCGTAATCGACCCAGCGCATAAATCGGGGGAGTTTTTCACTAAACTCATTTCTACTTAAAGGACCTTGCCTCATAGGTAACCTTTACGACGTACTTCTTAGATTTAGAGAAGAGCCATTAGGAATAGTAGGAGACATTTCAAAAATGTTCCTGCAAGTCTTGATATGGCAGTTATGTAATGCTGCAAAATACAAATATGGCCAGAGTATCCTCAAGCCGCATCAATACTTGAGAGTGACAGATATATGGATGATTTTATCCGCTCTACAGCCACTGAGAATGAAGCCAGGCAACGAATGGATGAGGTCGATAAACTTTGAGATTCAGGGAAGTTCGACGTCAATGAAGTGGTATCGTCCGTCTCAATACTCACGACGTCAACCTAGATGGTGAACATGATTTGAAACCCCTTGGATTAGGATGGAACCCGATCAGGGACATTCTGAAATTCACGGTCAAGCCAGTTCATATCGAATTATTTACGAAACGAGTCGTCTTGTCAAAGATGTCTACACTATTTGACTCTTTGCGTCAAGATAATTATGTAACAGTTCAGATGAGGATGGCTATGCAAGACGTGTGGAGAAATGAAGAATAAGACTGGGATGATAAATTATCAGATGAAGACTGTCGAATTTGGTATATTCTCTTTGACGAGATGTATTGGCTTAAAACATTGTCGTTTCCAAGATGTGTCAGGCCTCCATACGCATACGGTCAATCAGAACTAGAAGTATTTTGTGATGCGAGCACCAGAGCATTTGGCGCCGTAATATTTATGGTCTGGTCAACAATGTCCGGTTGAGAATTACCGTTAGTCACAACAAAGGTCCGAGTATCACCCATGCGTCAGTCTAAAACCCCACGTCTGGAATTGATGAGAGCACTCTTTGGATGTCGACTTGCCAAGACTGTTGTCGATGATCTGAGATCTAAACCTGGTCAAGTATCAATTTGACAAGATTCTCATGTCGTTCTACATTGGTTAAAGTCGGAGACTGTCAATATGAAGCCCTTCGTCGGAGTTCGTGTCACCGTAATCCAGTCAACCTGGGAAGCGTCCACCTATAAGTATATGCCTACAGCATTAAAACCAGTTGATGATGTAAGCAGAGGTATAACAGTCGACAAAATGCAGAAATTTGAAAACGGTCCTCAATTTCTCAAAAGTAAACCGTCATAATCGCCAACAGAACCACTTTCACAACCAGTCGTCGAAGAAAGTGAGATAAGATATATAAAGCTACTTTTCGTAACTGCGAAGTTAACACCTTTAATGGAACCAGAGAATTTCTCAGATGTGTGACGTCGTGATGGAAAGAACATTTAAATTGACCTCGACAGAGTGATGAATGTTTTTTTGTCGCGTAACAAATTACTCCCTGTTGTACAGCCTGTTTTTAATCTCGTAACAAAATATACTCCCATCACGACCGTCACGTAAAGATGGACAACCTGTTTTTAATCTCGTAACAAAATACTCCCTACAGACCATCACATAAAGATGTACAACCTGTTTTTAATCTCGTAACAAAATATTCTCCCATCACGTAAAGATGGACAAACTGTTTTTAATCTCGTAACAGAATACTCCTAACAGACAATCAATGAAGATGACAAACTGTTTTGAATCTCTGGTTTTTTTATTACGGATATTATTCATCATGTGTCATCTACCGATGGTGAAGGACGTCGTAAAGATTCATTATCTAGCGGTCATTTCGACATTTATCTTTCTTTTAACTCTAAATAAAACATGCATTATGCAAGAGCTAAATATGCATATTGCAGATCTTTCTTTAGGCCTGAAATGTTGGATATCTGACAACATTTGTGGCATTGGACATAATAACAAAGGAAATGAAATGAAATGGGGATTAACGTTCTACTGTTATGAGCCTAACCTGGGCTAATGTAAGACGGGCATACGCCATGCAGTGTGCTATGAGTGAAATTTTGCCCGGGCAGCGGCGCTACGGACTACTCTTATATCGAATTCCAACTGTCAAGGCTTTTTTTACGCACACGCCAATGTGTACACGGGACCTCGGTTTTTCGTCCCATCCGAACGACTAGACAGCTGTACTTGTCAGGCCCTCCGAATAACAAAGGACTATGTATGAGGTTTAACGTCCGCTCAACACAAACTAACGGTTCAGTAATTGTTAAGCAGTTGGAGGGAACCGAAAGACACAATGGATCCACAGGACCTGGCTCAATGACATGCCGCATCGAATAGAGGGCATCACAAACCCACCAAACAGGTACCCGACACAATAACATGCCGTGTGGTATAGAGGGCATCACAAACCCACAAAACAGGTACCAAGCTGCTGCGGCATAATCCTAGTCTCTGCTGTACCATGGGATCCAATTAACCTGTTTTATGTGCGACGAACCGCTACAAACCAGGGGACTGATTCCAATAATGTCCACTGATGTTTCAATAATACTATTACTTCATGTAGTAAATCGTGTTGTTTTATATGGCCGTAACTCAATAACGTTTGTCTACAGTAGATAATACAATCACATGAAAGGTGGTCATACAAATTATTTCTACATTGTTGTTAATGTCTTGACGATGTTAAATTATTCCCCCTTTTACAAAGAAGCTAATTTATTTCAACATCTATTAGTATTGCCAATTGCTTAGCAGTATAGAAGTGAGGGGGCATCATAATGGCTATCATTGGGTCAACTAGCGTAGTTTTATTTCTCGGTTGTACGTGACAAGGTCGCTTGTGTGTATTAATTTATTAATTAACCCGAGCTTAACGAAGGACGGTATCTGATTTACTTACAGACTTGGTGGGCTGAAGTCAAATGTAGGGAAAACCCCCGAGGCTACTCATACACTGGGATCGAGCCTGGTTCACCCTGGTTAGTGAGCCAGTTTCCACTGCGCCACAATGTCGCCATTTTCAATAAAGCTATGGCCATAAATAATATTTATATTCAAAAGGAAATCAAGTGTCTCGCCTGAATTTACAATTCTCATTTGACTCCAATAAAATTATATGAAATCAAAAAATGTAATTCTACCTTTAATTGGCTACAAAATAAGTGTCTCGTCTGAATAGACGATTCTAATTTGACTAGAATAACATTATTCAATTATTTCGTAGTGAATGAGACCGGGATCGAACTTGTTCCCCTCTTGGTTAGTGAATCCAATTACTCGTAGTTAATGAGACATTAAACCGAATAAAAATTGTATTTGGGTTGTTCTACGTTTTAGACTAGACCAGTAAGTGTTTCTTAATCAACCCTTTTTAAACTAACTAGATACATTTATTCCTGAAACTGCTAACTAGACACATTTATTCCTGAAACTGCTTCAAATTATTCCGGTATAAAATTATAAACATGGCATGAAAGCACTGGAAACATGAACAATGTATAAATAATTTCAAGGGGATGTCTGAAACTCTATAGAATAAATAGTAATAACACAGTTAATTCAAGAATTGCCTTATTTTTATGACAGTCGTGGGTTATCGTAAAATAATCAAACGTTTCTATTCCATCGCGTTCCATGTTTTAAGATTCAAACATGGTTAAATGGACAAAATACCCCCTCTTAATACGTAACAGGAAGTGTTTATCTCCTAATTGATGCTTCCTAGCTAGTGATTTTAATAATGATATTGGAATATATAACAGACACTGTTTCAATCAACCTTTATAGCTAGGATAACTTGTTTTAGCGTTAATTCAATACTACTTAATCTTGGTACAACCAAGCTTCCCTATTTTAAAAAAAGACATTTCTTTTAGGACAGATTTAAGTGTGATTGCCGATATGTTAACCATGGCTTAAGAACATGTCAATGAATACACCCTTTTAACATAAACCAGTGCTGCTATTGTGATGGTGGTTATATTGAGAAAAAACATGAAGGCACTTTTAATTTAGTTAAGTCTGAACGAAATACAACACTTACGTGGGATACATTTTAAACCGTAAATATATTTATGGCAAGGTTTGGGGGCGTTTGTGTGGAACTTTTCACGACAACAGTTCCACAACATATTGGACTTAGAAAAAAAACCTTTTTTTTACAAAATTTCTTCTCAGACTATCTATCTGTATGCCTCTTTGATACCACCCAAACCTTGCCATGTCTACGTAAATAATTACAACGGTTGGATGACGGCCAGGGAGAATCAACGGGTAATGACATCGTTCCTGAGTTAAACGTCCCACATTTTTACAGCTAGCAGACACTTTCCCGGCTGGCACCGGGATCAAACCCGCCACATCTTGGTGAGTGAGTCAAACTTTTAATTGTCAGAGGATAAATAATTGCAAGATCCATCATATTAATTGGTTTAATGCACTTTAATATTTCATTGCAACAGCGTGACCGAAGTGTCAGACAATTGTAAACTCTTCGAAACTTGGTACATTGACAGACAGGAGAATAGGCGGATACGTATCTAGGGACAAAATAGGTTGCTGGGGCATTAAACATTCCTTTCTGTTTTTGTTGAGGCGGGCGGGCGGGCGGGGGGGGGGGGGGTATCCGAATGGTTAGCGGTTGCGCGTTGTATCACAGGGGATACCATTGCGACAACTGGTGTGATGTCGATTCCCCGGTTGTATTGACAACAAGTAGGGTGGCTTGTCCAACCTCGTAGGTTTTTCAGGGCACTGTGGTTTTCCCCCACTGATAAAGACCCCAACGCGCAAACGAATTTTTGAAATAAAATTGTACAGTACGGTAGTTCCCGAATGATCTAGTTTGTGCTGAGTGGACGTTAAACCGTATCACTCTCTCTATTCTCGCTCTCTCTCTCTCTTCTCTCGGTCTCACCAATCGCAAATCGTATTTAAATCTGTTTAAACTTTCGAAAATCCGATGAGATCAAGTGTTGATTATGGTCTTGGTAAGTTATTTCATGTCTAATTATAAATTTATATAACATTCAAGTTCCTGGTATTAAAAATAATTTCTGAATTAAATTTTTCTTCTACTATTTACGCCTACAACATCTGATTATTACTGCTGAAGAGACCCTTGAATCTCATATTAACGAGTTCCATTTTGTACATACAAACACTTTCCTTATAGCGTTAATAAAAGTTGGTTGATGAGTTATTCTACGAGTAGATTTCAATCAATGTGAATGAATGAATGAACGAGCGAATCAAAGACTGTATGAATGGAATAAATAACACATGTGTTCGTGCAAAAATTTTTAATACCGGATGGCTAAGAATGTCGAAATGGAGTAGGATATATGAAGTATTTCTTCAACACAATATTTCGGCCATTGAAATTGGCTACAAACGAAACCAATGGGCTTTAACAAATGAGCTAACGAAGACGGACATATGTCAAAGGGTGTGCTGTGTGAGAGAGAGAGAGGGAGGGGGAGAAAGGGAGTCCTTTCGGGACTAAAGTATGGTTTAATTTTTTTTCAATAATTCTCTCTCTCGCCCAACGCTAGAGCGAAATCCCGCGACCCACAGGCCAGCGAGCAAACGTCTTATCCACTTCGACACCGTGACTCCGTTGAGACAAACGCATGGTTACGAATTTTATAGGAGAAGGTTTGCCCGGAAATTGGCGTTTCATCTAAATTGTCTTGGATTGCCAACTGTCAAGCATTTGAGTATTGTCAGACGGTCGAAGGACTAGATACGCTACCAGATGACAGCCTTTGACTAAAATTGATTAACATGTAAGGCTGTTTACTCCTCTTAGAGTTCTGTATTGACCAATATATTAAGTCTAGCGTCATCATACAGACTATTTGTCAAAAAAACATTGCAGATATGTTAAGATGCTCGGGAAATATTTTTTTAATTATATACTTATGAAATATAAGTAGTAGGCTAAGTAGTATAATAAACATAGTCATAAACATATTATTTTCCGATAAAAATAGTTTCTTAAATTGTTACAAGCTGATGAAAGCCTTAGCTCAAAATAACATAATAAAAAACTCAGTAATTATTTTACAACACGGTTATGTAAACAAACAACAATCACGAGAATAAAAAAGCCGATGATAAATCTGGAATATGTTTATTAATATACTTAATAGCATAGCGATGAACAAATGGTGTAGAACAAATTAACTTCAGTCATAATTTGTCGACGGTTTAATTGATTCGTTAATAAGCTAGAATATGAGCCGATTTAATCCTTATTAATGTATCTAGTACATTAAGCTGTGAACCAAATAATACGATTTCTACCACGTGTGGATCACACGGCTTGTTCTAGTGAATGCCGTTTGGAATTTCCGTTGTGCCTTCCACCTACGCCCGTGTAGTCAAACGAATGAAGTGTCTACAGCTGGAATTCAATTAGAGTAGAGTTTTAGCCCTTCGTACTGCAGAATGTTCTCGTTGTCGGGCTTTGCTCCTGTTAGCTCACTACATTTATATATTTTTTGAGCGTTTTCCGAGTTTCTGTCCGGATTATCGCCCTTATTATTTTTAAAATTATTTGGCGTTCTAACACTTGACGTCAATTGGCTGACTATCGCCATTGAAGAGACAACCACTTACAAGATCGGTCGCATTTTTTATTGTTACGTCTTTTGTGTAAATCATTTTAGTGAAGCCTGTACCAAGACAGGCCCGGGACTGTACAGCGCAGTGGACGGTTACGGCTGGCCCCCGGATCCATTCACTTGATTTGATAATTGTTTAGTTTTTGCAATGTCTATTTTCTGTCTTGTCCGCAGGTTTATCTTGAAGATTTTTTGTTTTGCGTGTAGTGCAGTCCTCCTGCATTTACTAATAGAGGACGTTTTAATTTTCAAGGTATAAGTACTTTCCTAATTTGAATAATCATTACATAATTCATACGTGGGTGTCCAGTATCACCCGTTTAGCGATGTGACATACTCGAGGTCTGGAATTAAACTGAAGGCTGATGCTAAACTTTGGTGTTAACAGCCGCTTGTATCCATCATTTACTGTAAAATGTTTATTCATATATGTACATAATCATGGTACATAAATAGGAATTCATATTTGATGTGACTCTCATTTACGTGTTATAGGTTTTAAACCTAATAGAAAGTAGAAAGTTCCATGTTGACTCAGTACACCGCTAGTTTGTCGGTTTAAAAGTGATTGAAATAGAAAAGGGAGTCGGGTCGGACATGATCGCCCTTAAATATATAGTATAATGTTCACACAAGCTTGGAGCCTGCGTTGAACATATAAAAAGTGCGTAAATGTGTGTACATTAAAAGACGTTTTAACGGTTTCTTTTAAAGTTATATCATCATCCCAGTTAGAGCATATCGGGGGGGGGGGAACTTTCTTTTAATCTCCTAAACTCCCTTATAGTTTCAAGTGGACATTAAACCCCATCTCTTCTAGTCTCTGTGTAACTAGAGTAACGTGTATGGCCAATGTAATGCTAATCGTTGGTTTTCCCCGGGTCCCCTGGTTTCCTCCCACTACTGAAGACCCCAACGCGCAAGCGGATTATTGAAATTATGTTGGTCCAGAAATGACCTAGATTGTGTCGAGTGGACGTTAAACTCCGCACATGTATATAATTGAGTTTCAGCTTTAATACATTTACAATATTACAGTCAATTCCAAATAGTCTTTGACCGGCTTTCCGGTTCATTAAATAATATAGATGATAACGCTTGTCTTGGCACTCCAGGTATCCCAGCAAGTAATCGACACATGTTCAAAATTAGTTTGTCAATAATTAACTACATACCTGGATTCTTTCTACACGTGCAGGTAGTCATAGATACCTGATTGTAAAATAACACAGCCAGATACTAAAAATACCCAGAATAAAGATCCCCTCATTCTTCTTTGATTGGCATTCAGTAATTGAACACCATAACACAAGGTACACTTTTATAGATACACAATTACTGAGTTTGGTACTAAGCGACGTTTTGACGAGGATATTCTCGTCTTTATCAAGAAAATTATGATCCCCTCATTCGTTTAAGTAATTTTTTTGTAACTCCATACTAAAAATATACCCTCATTCGTTTATGTAATTTTTTTGTAACTCCATACTTAAAATATACCCACATTCGTTTATGTAATTTTTTTGTAACTCCATACTAAAAATATACCCTCATTCGTTTAAGTAATTTTTGTGTAACTCCATACTAAAAATATACCCTCATTCGTTTAAGAATTTTTTTTGTAACTCCATACTAAAAATATACCCTCATTCGTTTAAGTAATTTTTTGTAACTCCATACTAAAAATATACCCTCATTCGTTTAGGTAAATTTTTTGTAACTCCATACTAAAAATATACCCTCATTCGTTTAAGTAGATATACTAATATATCCCGGTTAAAACAAACTGGAGATTAACGCAGATCCGTTCATTAATAATATATGTATACAAATTATTTAGGGAGAGGGGTTTTACATTATACAACTTAAAAATTCTGATTGTTTGTTTGGCCACAGTACACCAAAGATTGTCCCATTGACTTCAATGTTATTTCACGCTCATGTCACAAGCTGTAACTCTTTCCACAATATTCGTTGAACGATTTCCTTCACAAGGCATAAAATACAACACCTGGCAGTCATCTCCTCCGAAGCATGTATGAGGTTCTTCATGGAAATCTCAAATCAGCAAAAGTTAAAGTAGACTGGGGTCAATTCTGCACTTCCGGTTCAATGTGAGACGTCTTTCAAGCCCTTTTACCCATGTTATTCCTCCGCACAAATATCCTCTTTTCCCACCAAAACTGGCTAAATATTCAAAATTCAATACCTTCACAACAATTCCACACCAAAAAAAAAAACGTCTGAAAAAGGGAGGAAAAAAAATAAGGGAAAGTTAGTCTATTTTTAGATAGGGACTTGTTTCGTGGGTGACCAATGTAGGAATTTTTTGGTGATCTGTGTCCTATATAGGGATGAAGTTTTTTGTATTCAAAAAACAAGTTATGCTCCCCAACCTGAACCATATCCCCTACACCCTGTTCAAAAGACATGGCAATATATGCATTTTTAGACAGACAATGGGTTACTTGCTTATGTGTACATATTACCACTATTTATGCTCTTTGAGGCCAGTAGATTTGCAAATCTACAATTTTCATCCCTTTATAACATGCTTGTTTATCAAAATAATTAAGTTTTGTAAAATGATTTTAATAATTGAATTCAAAACGAGCTTGAAGAATATAAAAAAGGTGTATTGTCCATTCAGATTTTTTCTTTTTTTTGTTTTACGAAAAATTGTGACCCTTTTTTGACAATATCCTCGTGATAAAAGTCGAAATTTTGAGATTTTGAAATTTTTGAAACCGACAAGGGTAATTATTTCTGATACATCTTCCAGTTGATTGCAACAACACAGGCCAATTAGTTTAAAATAATCTATTTACATAACAAGATAACATGTTTACGATCCCACCCCCCTTGGGATGAAATCTGATAGAGGTTTGACCAACCATAATTCACCCTTGCAAACCACACCTCACAACTTGTACAGACTGACAATGATAAATACAACTTCCCTGGCCAATATAGCAGCACACAAGCATGCACAAAATTTAGTTAGGTCTATTCTAAGAAAATGAGAGGCTTGAGGAAACGAACACATGCCTTATTCCAATCTGGCCATGTAAAACACCCGAAAAACTTTCTTGAGTCAACAACAGGTACACAAACTGATTATGACATTCTATTTATCGACAGCTGACCCTGGAACTACTTCTGAGACGGATATTCTTCTTCCTTTTTATGATGACATGAGCTCTGGCAGCAGGAGAGAATTGAGGTCTAAACCTAAAAAAACACAAAAAGATGACAATGACAACATGGATACTATCAAGGGAAACAGAATCATCAATGGTTGACATGTGGAATTCTGTCATCAAACTTCACTTCCAATTGGAGCAAGAAGCTTGTTTAATACCAAATTTTGAAATAGCCACCGAGGAGAAATGGGGAGCAGGCTGGAAATATTCTATTCGATGCACCAAATGTGGATTCAGTTCTCCTGTTAACAAATTGTATGTGGAGGTAGATACAGGCAGACAGGGGCAAAAGGCTGCTGCTATAAACTTAACCCTACAGTCTGGCTTGTTGGATATGCCGATTGGAAACACCAAGGCCAGGCTTATGTTGGCTGGCTCAGATATTCCGCCACCATCTCGGAGCAGTATGCAGAAATTGTCGAAGACCGTCAGTGCAAAAACAGTGGAGTTAAATGCCCGGAATATGAAGGAAAAAATTGATGAGGTTAAATCCATCAATGCCAAAGGGGGGGCAGAGAACCAAATATAATGAATGTGGCTGTTGATGGCAGATACAACTGTATGACTATTGGGCATAGCAAAAAGCCAGGCCAAGGGGCTTCACAGGCAATAGCTCTTGCATGTGAAACAAGCACAAAAAATCAGTACATTTTAGGGGCGGTCATGCAAAACAAACTCTGTTGGACTGGAGCCTGGTTGAAGGGGAAAGGGCTTTCTGTAGAATGTCCAGGGGGCCACGAAGGATGCACGGCCAGCTTAGTAGCCGAGGCTCCACTTTCTGAGCTGGAAATGGGTAAAAATTTAGGTAAAGAGTTTGCTCTACAGGAGGTCCTTGTCAAATGTGTGACAACAGACGGAGATGGAAGATCTGCAGAGGGAATAGAGGAGAGTCTACAAACTTTACATCCGATGTGGAAAGTAGAGAGGTTAGCGGATCCCACACACCTGGCTGCCTCTCAGTTTACACTGCAGCAGAGCAAAGTTTAGCGATGACATGTTCCTTGGAAAAACCAGACTAGAAAAACTGCGCATTAAAAAAATCTTCAGTCAAGATGTCAAGGCCAGATGTAGTCTAGTTGTAAAAGAATTGTTTCGCAACCACTGTGGAGACCTACAGGAAATCAAGAAACGCCTACCTAAAATCCTAGATGGTGATTGTTCGAAATGTCGTAACTGTTCCGTCGTCTGTGGGGGTGGTTTTCAAAATTCCTGGTGGCTGCGTTCCATATTCCTGGCTTCTAACAATATAACTGTTCTGCAAATGAATGAAAATAATAAATTAATATTAAATGAGATCCTGAAAATTAGACTTAGCGAGGAAGCCATTTCAAAAACCAGATTTCATACAAATACACAAAAATGTGAGGCCCTTAACCGGTCTCTAAGTGTATCCCTACCGAAAAATGTAAATTTTGGAAGAAATGCTATGGGCAGACTATCGTCAACAGTTTTACGGAATAATATTGGCATTAGGGAATCTTCGGAAAAAAAAGCTGCAAATGTTGGTGCTTGCCTATCCCCCAAAACAGCGTTAAATCAAATGGAGAATGAACGTATTTATCAGAAAAACTACAAAAAAAGACCGGGAGTCAAAAGGCGTACATTGTGGTCTAGGGGAAGAAAACTGTATGACTTTGCTAAATACAAACAAACACATTCTGCTGTTTCTGGCTACAAGAAGGGGCAATTGGATACAAACTTACCGGATGGCATGATGATGGAAACACAAGAGGAAGCCCTGCAGGATCATTCTTACACGCAGTGAACGATGATTTTGACACCAGCTGAGCAGCAGAGCGGAACCTGAATAGAGAAGGGAATAACATAGTCATAGGGTTAGGGTTAGCCCTTAAAAACAGAAAAAATAAAGCAAAAAAATAAAATATGGTTGAATATGAAGGAAGACCTCCTCGCGGTTTCAACTGGAAATGGAAATACATGTATTAAAGTATTTCCAGCGAACATTCCTTCCCCCCCCCCCCCAAAGAAACAAAACATGCAATAAAAGCGGCCAATACCCACCTACATATGCATCAAGTACTAGAAACACATGCTGTATTGGCCATGTCCTGTGCAAATGCCAAAAGCTTTACCTATTATTATTGATGTGATGCGGCTCTAAACTCAGGTGACTTGTATTGACCAACAGGCTGTTATGACACGGATGTGAGCAATCCAAGTCAACTGGTAAATCAAAATTCATTGTTGTAAAGACCATACAGGCTAGCCTATGGGCCTTTCTGGTGCGCCAGATACCGTCAGGACACTTAACACGTATAATGCCATATCTGTTATTTGAGGTCCTCGACCCCTGCCAAATTTCACATTGGCCATTTGCAGATGTTTCCGAAAATAATTGAATTTTATTGGCATAAAATGCAAATTTCGCAGCCATTTTATAACATGTGCTTTCTCAAACTGGTAGATATGAAGTATTAAATAAATAACAAACATTGTCCTACACTGTTCCATTCGATATCAGTACTTTCATGAATAAACAAGTGTAAAACGAAACAAAAATTTAATCTAAGTGTCTGAAATTTTAATCCAGACCTAATTCATAAGAAATAAAGATGTGTATAATAACTACAATGTCAACTGTACCTTCTCTGAAAATTTCAAGTAAATATCTTGAAAACTTTGATCACAGCAAAAAATGTAAAATTTGTTCTATTCACTATAGACAGGCCACAGTACACCAAAGATTGTCCCATTGACTTCAATGTTATTTCACGCTCATGTCACAAGCTGTAACTCTTTCCACAATATTCGTTGAGCGATTTCCTTCACAAGGCATAAAATACAACACCTGGCAGTCATCTCCTCCGAAGCATGTATGAGGTTCTTCATGGAAATCTCAAATCAGCAAAAGTTAAAGTAGACTGGGGTCAATTCTGTACTTTCGGTTCAATGTGAGACGTCTTTCAAGCCCTTTTACCCATGTTATTCCTCCGCACAAATATCCTCTTTTCCCACCAAAACTGGCTAAATATTCAAAATTCAATACCTTCACAACAATTCCACACCAAAAAAAAAAAAAAAAACGTCTGAAAAAGGGAGAAAAAAATAAGGGAAAGTTAGTCTATTTTTAGATAGGGACTTGTTTCGTGGGTGACCAATGTAGGAATTTTTTGGTGATCTGTGTCCGTTTAAACTTATAGCTTTTAGCATTAATCCTTCTTGATTATCGCCCTTTTTGTTAAGACATTCTAGAAGTCTCTAACTTAAATGTCATTGATAACAGGACGACGTATTTACGTCGCATTATTATTATTATTTATCTTCTATAGCGCTTCATTATATCCGGTGATATTTCTAAGCGCTTAACAGTTTGTAATAATACTTAAACAAGTGCGTTTTTAACTCCGATTTGAATTTGGTAGCTTATTCCACATATGGGCACCATTTACAGGGAAAGATAATTTTCCTCTGAGTCTCTTGTAAGAGCGCACATATAGTAAAGTAGTATCTGTGTACGAACGAAGATTCGGTCTTCCCTGTTTGTAGAATGTGAATAATTGTTTCATGTAGGAAGGAGCAATATCCGAAAACAAAGCTTTATACACATTTGATAGCACTTTAAAGTCGACCCGGGCTTTCAGTTCGCAGACAGTTGCCTCCTGAGGCAGTCTACATTTCCTTTGCTTCTTTGTATTCGGTTTTGTTTGTGCGTTTTTCTTGTGACGGGTAGAATATGTGTCCTCAATGCATTCACTATGCATCTAATTTATTGAATATTTAAACACTTCTTTAATGTTTTAGACTACCTTTTTTTATACATTTCACCGATGTGGTTACTTGTATAGTCGGAATTTTTTATTACTACAGTATGCTTGCATTTGTATTTCTTGTAGCATATGGCAGACCATGACTCATGCTAACATCACATAATATTTTTCCTGGTCATTTTCAATTTTGAGTGAAGTCTGTTGTGTTAATTCAGATCCGGAACTGTACAGCGCAGCGGACGCTTACGGCCATTCACTCTTTTTTTTAATTGTTTATTTGTTTGTTTGTTGTTTCGGAGTATGATGTCTTGTCGTTATATTTGTCCTTTATGTAAGTCCCCCCTGCACTAACTAATAGACAACCTGAATAACAATAATTTGTTTTTTAAAAAAAATCGTTCCAGTAGCTTTTTTTTAATAACAAAAGCGAATTTGGACAAGGAGAATTTTACAAAATGGAATGGCATGGGGTTTAACGTCTTTCGTCGGAGTTCTCTGCATTTACAGGGTTAATTAAGACAAGTATGTAGCAACCGTTGTTTAAATGGGGGAAATGTAATCTAGACAACAGCTTTACTGCCTGTCATGGAATTCCCACTGACAAAGATGTTATGAAATGAAATGGTATTGCACGGAGCGAACTTCCTTTTAATTTCCCCATCTATGGCTTTTTCATAACGAACAAATTGATAACCATTCCTCCCAACTGCTATTTTTTTACATCTATGACGTATTCCCATATTATGTAGAAATAATTATATTTCATTTTTCCGATAATTGCTTCTGGAATATTTAAAAAAAAAACATCATTTAAAAATTATCTCATACACTTTTATGTCTTGATAATTAATGTTTCAACCTTTTCGACAATTGCTTCAGCAATATTTAAAAAAAATATAATTTCCGATTTTTACGTGTAGATAATTAATGTTTCCAGATCATAATATGCTGCAGGCAAGTGACACATCAAAAATGATATTAAAATTACTAATAACTGCAGCGATGAGAACTTAGCGCCGAATAAAGGCGGTTTTTACATCTGCCGGCCACACGGAAATATCCTTTTTTCCCACTTTAATAATATATATTTATCTTGTTGTGAACTGAATATTGAGGAAGTATTGAAAACATCATAATTATTAAATGAAATGACCATCAGCTACCGATTAAACCTGTCATTTTATAATATATAAATATAACAAAACAACATCACCAGGATGGAATATCGACAATTGTCTATGGTAATAACAATATTTTGTAAAATTCAACCCTTCAATTAATTTGATCGATTGGTATAGACATCAATTTTAAGGTACAATTTATTATAGATTTATGTATAGCTATAAATAATGGACATTATTTTATATGGATGGGTGTATATATATCAATTATAACCGTCATTTCGTACTATGGGCTATACCCAAATAATAATAATAAACGTCTTTGTCAATCAAACCCAAATAACTGCGTCGAAACATAAATAAGTTGTGCTACAGTTCACGTACACAACAGGGTATGGTTGTTATTTCTCTCTAGCCATTGCTATACTTAGACTATAACTTGAGTTTTTGACGGAGTGTGTCCATTCTCTTCGCCCAATCAAATCTCCCCTTAGTACAGTAAAATAAAGGGAATGTACCTGACCGTCGCCTACTTACGAAGGTGACCTCTTTAAAACAGAATCGCTGAAAATATAGAAACTTGCTATTGGAATGAAAATTCCTTGACTGCAATCTGCGATATATATTCTACTAAATATGTGAAGAAAATCCATGATTTATTGATATTTATCAAGTAAGCACGTGTTGTATGTTGTATTTTTATCCAGTTTTTCGAGTTTTTAGCCCAAATCCATTATGGCCACCATTGGGATCCGTGCTTGATTTTGTAGGGTCTAAAGATCTCTCGAGAGTTGGCCACTATCAGAAATCAATTTCCACTATATCACTATGCATGGCGATTGCCGATCTTCTAGCAGAAAATTAAGATATTAAACTCTATTATATTTCATCAAGCAGCTGTCAGAATGTATTGCCATAAGAATACCACAAGAGCGAAATTTTAAAAGATAAAATGTTTTACAACGTTAGAAATAGTTCTAGTTGAAAATCATCTATCCGTTTGCAGTCAAGTGTCTTTATCATACAAATGGAGTGGAAAATCGTAAAACTGAAAGCCATGTTTTAAATAAAGTTGTTGCATTATAA
The DNA here is from genome assembly GCA_917208275.1 of Patella pellucida. Taxonomy (NCBI): domain Eukaryota; kingdom Metazoa; phylum Mollusca; class Gastropoda; family Patellidae; genus Patella; species Patella pellucida. The sequence continues at coordinate 5,975,802 of OU795037.1, forward strand.
TGTTGGTAGGCTGTGTTCTTTTAATCAAGTACTTTTGGAAAAAATATATTATTAATGACTGTTTCTCGGAGTACGTGTATTCGGTGTTATAGCAGTGGATTATATTCAATGAAAATTTAAATTTAACTGACGACGGGTCTGTGAAACTATCAAATGTATGGTCCAATTTATTTTAATATCTACCTGGAGTTCATATGGAGCATCAATGACGTGAGATTCTGGACTAGTAAAATTACGAGTGGACCGGTATTTTTAACCTCTATCGGTACGTACGGTGTACCAGTAAATTTTGAAGCAAGCGGAAACACTGATAGCATTCTTATGATTCGAAGCTACAATATGAAAATTCTTCCAGTTTTCGAAGTTACAGTATTTCCTGTTTTGGAGAAAACTCGGCATTCCGACATGCTGTGCAATCCGAAATATTGTATCGATCCCGTACGATGTCGGATGTGACAGAGTCCACTGTAGTTTAGTTTTCGGGTACATTATTTGAAGACACTTATACATAATATGTACATTATTTTAGGCAGTATTGATCAGATGCCGTAGTATACATTATACACATTATATGACGTTGTATACAATATTTACATTGACGTAGTGGACAATATGTACGTTATATGACGTAGTACACATAAGATGACATAGTTTCTCACAAACTGAAGAACAAATATTATTTTAATCTTTCTACATTACACCTGTTCTAAACGCAAATACTTTTTATAATTACAACTAAACAAAAATCAAAAATTCATTTTCAACAGGCTTTAAACAGACAACAAAACCTAACAGACCACGCGGATGCAATCTTAATTGAAATGTATTGAACATTGTGTAAAACTGCGCAATTAAATAAACATGTTTATAACTCGCCACACTGTCACCAAATGCGTGTTCTATTGAATTTTATAATCACCAGAAGACCAGTAAAGGTAAATAAAATGAGAACCGTTGAAATAATCATAGAATATGACAGCATCACGATTTACAGGGGAATTGGGCTTATGATATTTGTTTTCATGTCACGTTTTACTGGGAGGGGTGTTGTGGTCTTATATCTTAACTCACGGGGGATGGGTATTACGTCACGATTCATGGGTGTTAAGATCTTACAACCCGATTCGCGGAGGAGAGGTATTACGTCACGATTTATGGGGAAGGCGGTGTTGTGGTATCTGTCATGCAAATCTATTTAATATTTGAGTTAAGTGTTAAATCGTAAAATAAATTGATGACCGTAGTCCCATGGTATTGCGGGTGTTAGCACTGGAAAATTGGTATGGTTTAACTTGGCATACATAGCCCTAATTTCTCTCCTGTGTTGAATTATTCATAACTATAGTTTAATTGTGGCTAATAGTGTTCAACTTGTACTTGTGTACAGCTTAAATCATAGTGTTTAATTTTGATTACAAGCGTCTAATTTTACAGAGTAGTTAATTAGTGTTGTTCAATTCAAGACCATCAAACCATTGCGTGATCGAATATTTAAATATCTTGGTTCTAATGGAACGTTTCGGACGATCGCCACTCCACCATCTTCCAAATTACACACGAGAGAGATTTGCGTGAGTTGCATATTAATGATACCTGGAACATTTTCCACATTGAAAACAACCGATATGATGATTTACCGGGAACTATTTTAGCGTACAATTTGAGTGATTCGTCTAGATACATGAATTTCTGAAGAAACGCGAGTGACATTCAAAATGGCCGGCGAGTTTTACCAAAGACAGATAAACGAAAGGTAAACGTATCTCTGAGATTGAGAAGGCTAACCACTGTCACTGTTATTGAGTATTATACCATGATGGTCTCTAAGTTCAAAATGTCGACAAATATCACTTTCTTTGCGAATTGATGAGTCGTGGTTGCTCCGTAGTCTCGTCCCATTGTTACACATTAGGGGTGCGACAATTTACCCAGTACTACCAAGTACAGCCAAAGCAATATCACCACATCAACATTTAATGAGTAAACATTTTTCTTCTTCATAAAATCAAGCTCATTTCTCGATGTGCTACAATATGTACATTGGTTTCATCGACTGTACCGTCGTCATCCTCATTTTGAGACCCGGCTATTCCATTGGTTTAATCGACTGTACCGTCGTTGGAGACCCGGCTATTCAATAGAATAATTTAACTCGATGTGCTCCTTCTTCTGCAGGGAAAGTGATCAGTTGGCTTATCCTCTTACATGATGTGCAATCGTACAAACTGTGGTATGGGTAATACCAAGATTATCTGCCATGGATTGCTGGAAACTGCAGTAAGAATAAAACCATACAATCACAGATACTTGTAGCAATGGCTGAACGACATGGTCTCTCAGTTCTTCGAAGGATGTCATTTTGACTCAAATCAGTGTTAAAAATAATCCTTCTACCATCAGCGAATTGATCAAAGCAGTGGCGTGTGGAGGTATCGTGATGCCCAGGGATCATACCTTGGTTGTATGCCTCCATGACTCAAGTGGCGTGTGGAGGTATCGTGATGCCCAGGGATCATACCTTGATTGTATACCCCCATGACTCCAGTGGCGTGTTGAGGTAACGTGATGACCAGGGATACCTTGATTGTATACCCCCATGACTCCAGTGGCGTGTTGAGGTAACGTGATGACCAGGGATACCTTGATTGTATACCCCCATGACTCCAGTGGCGTGTGGAGGTAACGTGATGCCCGGGGATCATACCTTAATTGCATACATGCATGACTCCAGTGAAGCTATATGGCGTTCGAATCAGGTTAAAAATCCGACTTCGTTTCGTATTTGTGGGATCTGGAAAACTCTGGTCGAGGTATAGCCAATAAAATGGTATGTTGCGGCGAGTTCTAGGCGTACGGTGCACGCAACAGTCGGTACTTCGCTAGAAACATCAACGCTGGTTGGTTAATCAAATGTCTAAAGCCTTTAATGGAGCTTTCGGAAAAGGCAGACACTTGATGGCCATTTACTCTCAAGATGCTAGATGGATTATAAAACCTCGCAATGCCGAAACTGTAATTTTTGATAAAGGAAAATTTCAAAACATGATACATTGTCTCATTGACAATGCCATATTTGAGGTTGGGGATCAGATAATACAGCAAACTATTGGTTTACCAATGGGAACTGACCCCGCCCCATTTATGGCAAATGCACATTTACATAAATATGAATTCTACTTTCAGGACCATAAAAGAAAAACAGATTACAAATTCCGGCACCCAAATTGCATCTGTTCTTGACCTGGACATCAATATCATTAACAATAAATTTAATGTTGGTATTTTCGACAAAACGGACAAATTCGGTTTTGAAGTAGTAAAATATCCGTCAATTTATAGTAACATACCAGATACAACACTACATAATGTTTTCTATTCACAGGCATTACGATTTTTGACCGTATGTAACAATAAAGTACTGTTTCTTTCTCGAATAAAATCCCGGTTTTTGAAATGCACTGCCAAAGGAGGCACACAGTTACGCATATTTAAAGAAATTTCGAAACTTCCGTTTCATCAATATACCAAGTTTAACATTTCTTATAAGTATATAAGCGAGTACATATTGGATAATTATCCAATTTAATTTAGTTTAATTTGTATAGTTACGTAACCATGTTTGGATTATCGCCCTTATTGTTATTATTTTATGACTTCATAAATACACTTACATTGTATGCTTTCTTCTACATTCCTGTTTTGCATTGCTTGTATGGGGTATTTAGTATTATGTTTTGTGCAATTATACAACTTAAAAATTCTGATAGCTTTTAGCATTATTATATCTTGATTATCGCCCTTTTTGTTAAGAAATTATATTGACGTCATTGATAACATTACGACGTATTTACGTCACACCATTCAGTTAGCAGAGAACTGCCTCCCGAGGCGGTCTACATTTTCTTTGCTTCTTTGTGTTGGGTTGTTTGTGCGTTTTCTTGTACGAGTGAAATATGTTCAATTTTGAGTGAAGTCTGTGTTGCTTCAGACCCGGGACTGTACAGCGCAGTGGACGCTTACGGCTAGCCCCCGGATCCATTCACTCATTTTTGAATTGTTTTTTTTGTTTGTTTTGTTTGCTGTTTCGGAGTATGATGTCCTTGTCGTTATATTTGTCCTTTTTGTAAATCATATGTGGCGCAGTCCCCCTGCACTAACTAATAGGGTATGGCACGACCTTCAACTACATAGAAGACATTATAAATAATATAATTTTTATTCAAATTAAGTCTGACTGCCATTACACTAATGTTAACAGCGATGATTTGATTAGATTGCCCTATTAAAATGATATTTTCCTGAAAACTCTTTCACTATGTGCGGCTCGCCGACAACCGATTTAAGACGTATTATCCTGTCATAAACAGATAAGTAACACATGTAAACTGTCTGATGAATTTCAAAATAATATCTCAATCTTAATTAATTCAAATCATTGATATAAATCAGTAGCCAAATTATGATTTTAAAATCGATTGTAGACGTGATAAATCCTGTTAGTTGATGTAGATTGGGAAAATTAATTATATTACTTGTAGATTGTAGACGTTATAAATCCTATTATTTGTTGTAGATTGGGAATATTATTAAATTACTTGGAGGTCGAGTTATGGATCAGCTCAGACATTAACAAAGATGTCAGATTGTTCTGACCCACTTGACCTTTACTAGCCAGTGCATGTTTGTCGGTACCATGGTGAAGGGGAGGATTCTACATCCTATATCTTTGTCCAACCTCGTGGGTTTTCTCACGGTCCGGGCTTTCCCAACTGCTAAAGATCCCTACGCGCAAGCAAATCATTGAGATATAAATTGAAGCATGTATTGGTCCAGAAATGACCTAGTTTGGGTCGAGTAGACGTTAAACCCCACCTCTCTCTCTCTCCCCTCTCTTTCTCTGGGCTATAATGAAGACGGACATATTCCGTGAAGTGTCCCTTGACGGAAACTGTGCTCGTGAAGGGTTTCTACTTTTTTTCTACAATGCACATAATCTAAACTATCAAATGTACCTTTTTGTACCATCGGGTAAATTAGACACTGATCTTTATTATAGGAAATTAAACCGGGGACAGTTTATAAACGCTTCACCTACTGGGCCACATTCCCACCCCACCCGTTATCAAATAAGTGCTTTGTTTACTAAAACTGTCTCGCGATGAAATTCATTTGTCTACAGTGTTTTAACTATATCAGCATTGCCGGTGGAACAAAAACACATTATCGCTGACGTGAACATAAAAGATAAAATAACGTTAGCCAGTGATAACCAGATATCGTTGACGTGAATCACTCACCACGTGTCCATGTAAAAAAATGACCATATGTTTGTTTTAAATGAATGATGGAAGTCCAATGTTAATGAGACATTTTACTTCATTTTATTACCTTTAACAACTATTGATCTATTTTCATATTTAAAGGATCTAAATTGACACAAATGGGTCGCAGCACATGTAATGATGATTTTGATTTTATAAAATGAGTGTATATAAACTGATTTACTTTCAATCGTTTCTGTTTTTATTCTAATTTCTAATCAATTATGTTCTCAATCTAAATATTTGATATCAGATACCAATTTTTTTCCCGGTACGATCATAACATCAACGTTGATTGAAATTGACAAACAATTCGTGTTTTCAATTTCGAAGTCTTTGGGTGATATTGAGTTATAATAATAATAATCTCGTCATTTTACAAAGGTAGCAAATTAAGCCTGAGTTAGAGACTTGGTTACTTTAAATCAGTGGGATACCCAGCAGTTTTATGTGACAAGCATTAACCACAGGGGCCTGTTTCACGAAATTTTAACTTAAGACAATATCCAAATTTTAGTACATACTTAAATCTGATTGGCTAAGCGCTAAAATCAATCTAATACTATCCAATCGAATTACTAAAATCGGATTTTATCTTAGTTAAAATTTCGTGAAACAGGCCCTATAAATGTAGACTAGAATAATTCCATGCTATAATCCACTGGATTACAAAGTAGTTTTATATTTATACCATTGGGATACCCAGTAGTTTCGTATCTATACCATTAAGATACCCAGTAGTTCCGTGTTCAAACTATTGGAATACCCAGTAGTTTCGTATTTTAACTATTGGAATATCAATAGTTTCGTATCTAAATCATTACGCTTTCGGTTTTTGGTTTAAATTGAATATCAGGCCAGAGTGGTTTCTTTCCATTCAGTATTTACAAAGATATGATGAATTAAAAATTAGTCAACATTCGGCACAGTTACGGTACTGATGGACAGGTGTTACGACATTATTAATTGGCATCTTGGTCACCCTTCTCCTGATCCCTAGCATCAATACACTTTTAGTGGCGGTATAAAAACTCCTAAATTAATATATAATACTATATAATGTAGATTTATGATTGCGCATATTTTTTAAACCAGTTCATTATTGCTGGGGATTTTTAGACAGCGTCGTGTTGTGTTCACACGTACTATAAGCCAAACCAGTTGAACTAGACTGACCTATTTATTCGGTTCTCACACGCTCTCGATAACATTGGCACTCCAGGTATTTACACAGATATGTAACTTACTGCGTACTGCGCATGCTCAAAGCAAGCTGGAGCCGTTTTTTTTTTAACGAAAACGAACCTGTTCAGACGGCCAAGATGAACCATTTTAAAATAAAACGCCTTCTCGAAGACAGAGAGAGAGAGAGAAAAATTGGGTTTAACGTCGACTCAACACAACTAGGTCATTTCGGGAATAATATATGGTTTAATTTTATTTCAATAAATCGCTTGTGTGTAGGGGTCTTAAGCAGCGGGAGGAAACCGGAGTGCCAGTAGGAAACCCACGAGGTTGAGAAGGTTCCCTATCTCTATGCCACATACGCTCAAACAACAGCTCGAAACAACAGCCGCAAGCCAGAGGTGGCACTCCCGTAAAATAACAGAAAATGTCCATTATAGAAGGGAATAAAACATTCTATCCCTAAATTGCACGGCAATTTCCTGTTTTATACTGAATATTCCACAGAAATACATAAAACCCGTTATTTAAAAGAAATAATTTACACTTCTAACGCAATTTCTCCAAAAATAGCCACCGATTAACAGAATAGGGGTGTAAAACTACGGAATTCGGGCACATAAAAAATAATGAATATCTTTGACAGTGTACAATCAGAGTGCATCTGTTCAAAAGGGGGCGAATGGTTAGCACGTGCGCGCTGTACCATAAAGCCTGTCATTGAGTCAACTGGCGTGGTTTCGAATCCCCGGTTGTACGTGACAAGGAGTTGGATCGCCTGTCCAACCTTGTGGGTTTTCTCCGGGTCTTCCGGTTTCCTACCACTGCTAAAGACCCATACGCGCAAGCGAATTATTTAAATGAAATCTCTCTCTCGCTCTCTCTCTCTCGCATCTGTTCAATGTATCCCTGCGCGATCTGGGTCATTGAATATTATAGTAAGTCACAATGAAAGATCTCAGACGTAACTCTGACAGGTGACGTACATAATTGGCCGGGATCGGCTCGATTGACCAGTAATTGTGAATAATATATTAAGTCGAGATTGCTTTATTAGATTAACGTCTAATCATTGGGTAATAATTGATTTAAAGAAATCGTGACGTGGGGATTTAATCTATCTTAGCTTGCCGTTATGTGATAACGCTTGTCCACTGGGCCCATGGCATTAGCATTCTGAAAAGTCAAAACGTCTCGACTCTTGGAATTAGCCTGAAACCCAGTAACCCGCTTCACCGAACTTGTCGATCGAATCAGCCCGATAACAAAAAAACTATTTCTGATTATAAATTGAGGAGGGAAATTGATATCTTTCAGCTACGGAGAGGGGAAATAATATATAATTATATTACGGGAGATTTGTGTTAATTGTTTCCCGCCAATATTCCACACTAGTCTATTACTCCGCTAGTCTGCCGATAGAGAAACGTTACATCTTTTCCCTTCAAGAACTACATGGCTGTCTCTCGTAGCGCCCAAATCCAGTTCCTTGTATTTCTAGATTTCCGCTATTAATTATTCAATTGGTTAAAAAGCCCATCACGTGATTCTAGACCTTAGACATACCCCATACCTAGCATACCAAAAGGAACTCATTACCAAATTTGGTTATTCAATTGGTCAAAAAGCCCATCACGTGATTCTAGACCTTAGACATACCCCATACCTAGCATACCAATAGGGACTCATTACCAAATTTGGTCTGGTCCGTAGACACATTCCATTATATGGCATATGATAAATGTGTTCATTAACCCTTAGTTCAATTTATGCATCATATCAGCACAGACCTCCCCCTTTTGTTTTCCTTACCATATTTCATAACTAATTTAATTTGTATTTCAAATAGACTTATACATAGCTAATGTTTTGACAATGGGGAATAATTTGTAAAGATAATAATATTGGTTCAGCCCTCATAATTCTCCATTCCATGTCTATGAATTTAAAGATAGTAAGCTGGCACTGCCAGGCAGGATACGCCCACATTTTCGAGAGATGGTTAGAGAACAAGCAAAATCGAAAGTGATTTTTCCTACAATCAAAGGCTATAATTCATTAAATTACAATTTGATATGCGCAAATATCGAAAAGAATCAAGATCTTTAGGTTATAAACATGCATTTCAAGTTTCATCAAAATCGAATTAAAATTGTGACCTATACTGGGTCCACAACCTTGATATACCATTTTTTAACGTATTCGCGTACGAACGGCGGCCATTTTGTATGGTAATTTTGGTCCGATTTTTACGAAATTTGAACTCAACCTTCCTTAGGGTGTAACGGTGATATAATCAAACGATTTTTTAAATCGGTTAATTATTGTAACCTCCAGAGGGACCACAAGCTAAACCAAGACGATTTTGCGTATAATCAGGGGCCATAATTCAGGAAGTTACGATCCGATATGCACAAATATTGAAAGGAACCAAGATCTTTAGGTTATAACCATGCATTTAAAGTTTCATCAAAATCGAATTAAAATTGTGACCTCTACAGGATCCACAACCTTGATATACCATTTTTTAACAGTATTTGCGTACGAACGGCAGCCATTTTGTATGGCAATTTTGTTCAGAATTTTCCCGAAATTCGAACTCAACCTTCCTTAGGGTGTAACGGTGATATAATCAAACGATTTTTTAAATCAGAAAATAATTGTGACCTCCAGAGGGACCACAAGCTAAACAAAGACGATTTTGCGTATAATCAGGGGCCGTAATTCAGGAAGTTACGATCAGATATGCTCAAATATCAAAAGGAACCAAGATCTTTGGGTTATAACCGTGCATTTCAAGTTTCATCAAAATCGAATTAAAGTTGTGACCTCTACAGGGTCCACAACCTTGATATACCATTTTTTAACAGTATTCGGGTACAAACGGCGGCCATTTTGTATGGTAATTTTGGTCCGATTTTTCCGAAATTTGAACTCAACCTTCCTTAGGGTGTAACGGTGAAATAATCGAACGGTTTTTCAAATCGGATAATAATTGTAACCTCCAGAGGTACCACGAGCTAAAATAGGTGAATTTTCGGACAATCAGGGGCCATAATTCAGGAATTTACGTTCCGATAGGTGCAAATATCGAAAGGAACCAAGATCTTTGGGTTATAAACATGCATATAAAGTTTCATCAAAATCGGTTCAAAATTGTGACCTCTATAGGGTCCACAAGCTAAAAACGTGATTTTTCGTACAATCAGGGGCCATAATCCATGAAGTTTTGATCCGATACATGCCAATATCGAAAGCAGCCGAGATATTTTGGGGATAAACCTATATTTTAAGTTTCGTCAAAATCGGACAAGAATTGTGACCTGTAGAGAGTCCACAAACAATTGTGGACGGACGGACGGACGTCCGAACGGACAGGGGCGACGACATAATACGTCCACATGAAAATGTGGGCGTATAAAAACAATAGCGCAATGACAATACTGTTAAGCCAGGCTGACACTTGCACGACTTTTGGCCACGATTTTGTCATCCCCACAACGTCCATATTGACACGAACTGGCACGACGAGTTTACGCATAGTTTGCGCATAGTTTACGCACTTCCCGCATTGGCACGACGATTTTAAATTGAGGAGGGAAATTGATTGTTGACAGCTACGGAGAGGAGAAATAATATATAATTATATTACGGGAGATTTGTGTTAATTGTTTCCCGCCAATAATAGACACAAATCTATAACTTGTAATAACAAATGTCGTACATTAAGAAAGGCTGACAGTATTTCCGCTATAAATACTTGAAAACATTAATCAATCTATCTTTTCTCCTTAAATTGTGATGTATTGTTTGCTCTAAGTGGTATAATAAATATACGATTCCGTTTTTAATCCGGACAAATCACATGTTGGCAATATCCGTAGTTTCAGGAACATATAATAATTTGCCTGCACCAGACTATCTTTTCTCCTTAACTTTTGATGTATAGTTTCGTTCTACGTAATAAAATTAAAATTCTATTTTTCATCCGGACAAATCACCCTTTGACAATATTCTTTGTTTTTTGAACATATAATACTAATGTTCTTTTGTGCTGAGTATTCCCCAGACAGTTTGACTACATTATAACTTTGTGTGTATAGTTTGCTCTCCATTATGAATACGTTGTTAATAAAAGTTAGATTGCATTATTTTAATCCGAACAAATCAATTTTTGGCAATATCGTTAGTGGCTTTAAAATATAATAATAGACTTGATGGATGGATGTGATTAGGCCTTCATTCGCGGGTCTGTGTTAAGTCCCATAATGCATGGTCCAGAGGTTAACGGAATGATGTTACTGACCTTCTCTAGTAAGTCAGTGTTGTGGAAGATTTTACCATAGCCTACCTATGGTACAACGACCGCAAGCCTAGCAATATAGCAGCGAGGTCAACGATATGTACAGTGTGATGTCGATGTTACAGTACTATTACCACGTACAACGCGAATAGAAACAATAATATTTTTTTTTAAACAATATTTTATTCAGATATTGAAAAGGATTGAGGAACAGGCATATATATGACCTCTCTCCTAAATAAAATAAATAATATGAATATGTAAAGTAAATAAGTGATTAAACAATAAAACAATAAAATGAATACTTAATCCACAACATTTGATATATACATATTTATACATTGGCTACGCAGTTGTTCATGTTCGCATTTTGATCGATGAAGATGCTATACTGATCTCAAAACCTTCTGCTAATGTCAAAAAACATATGGATCTTTTCAAACATTTCTAACGAGATATGACTACTGTTTGCACCGTATAAAAGATTATGTGCATTGATAAAATTTGGTGGTAAAAGATCTATTGATATTTTACGTGCATCAGTATGTATTGAGCAATGTAAAAGAAATTGATCGGTATCTTCGAAGGAATGACCGCAACCACACTCGGGACTGTCCGAAATATGCCTTAAAAACTTATGTAGTCACGTTACTAAGGTATGCCAGTCACCGTTTTTCGCGCTGCATAAGATTGGTCGCATTCGCAACGTTTTAGACCGCACCTCTACTGAATCACGTGTTCACGCTTTCATCACCCCACGCCTCGATTACTGTAATAGTCTTTTGCATGATCTCTATCCTAGCTCTCTAACTAAACGGCTCCAATCTATCCAAAATTCTGCTGCACGACTCATAACACGCACCCGTAAGAATGAGCACATCACCCCAATTCTCCACGATCTCCATTGGTTACCTGTGCACAGTCGCACTGAATTCAAAATTCTCACTTTCACTTATAAATGTCTTTAAAGGAGCCAAATCGCTAACATTTCGGACCTAAAAATAGACCTTAATGGGTCGCAACGCATATAATAATATAATCTGATTGTATATAAACTGATTTACATTAAATTGTTTCCGTTTTGACTCTAATTTCAAATAAGTTATGTCCAGTGAAATACGGCAGGAGTCTTAACCAAAGAGGAAATTATAGTGTCTGGTTATTCCAGTCTACTGCGCATGCCCACCATATAAGATATGGCCTCATAGTTTAACAGGAGTTGTTGAATATGTCTAGCCTCGTTCTTTCTTGTCACTTGTTACAAGTGACGCTTTAACGCTCTGTGGTACACGATTCGTGTACCAATGGTAAACTGTTTATCTTGTTTTAAATATTGGATATCAGAGGCCTACCGTTTCCAGGTAAGATCACATCATCAATGTTGATTTAAAATGACCAATAATTCGTGTTTTCAATGTCGAAGATTTTCGAGGATTTTGAGTTACGGACTTAGGTCCTTTAAGCTACCCTTTCTATAATTGCGTCAACAATTTATCAAACCATACTTTTTAGGAGAACCTTATATATTATATAAACTAATTCAATTATTAAGTACAATTTCAACATCCGATATACGGAACCTGGCTAAATTTCTCATTTCTGTAGAGAAGAAACGAACCACTCTATTAAATAATAATTAAACTCGCCACATTACCTGTCCTAACTAGAAAATAACCCCCCCCCCAAAAAAAAAACAAAACAACACACACACACATTTGATTTGACTTTTCCCCGTTTTAAAGTAATTTTAAAAGATCAGAAAGAAAATAAATTAACCGATGATTTTATGAAGTCTGTTATATTTAGGTTTTCTTTCCGTCATGTTCAAATTTGTGTATCCTATTTAGGCTAGCCATTTATTGCAACTTATTTACACCCATCCCCATGCTTTTTGTCTGTTTTGTTTAACTGTCGTGTATATATTGTGTTTGTTTGTATGTAACTATAATGTTTGTATTTACTTGGCATGTATATACTGTTTGTATGTAACTATACTGTCGAGGGTTTAAAATATAATTGTTATTATATAAAAATTACAAAAACAATTTATTCTATTAAAATGAAGAGCTTGTAATTCTCTTTCTATTGTCATATACATCAATATCGTCGCTCATTTCAAAATGTCTGAAATATCAATAAAATATGTTAATAAATGAAATTGTGGTAGTAAATCAAAAGTTTAAATTGCAATTTTCTCAAAATCAGGCATTTTGACTTATCACAATTGTGCTCTAAACCCTCGATGTGTGTGTATATATGGCATCAGTAGACTTAAAGAAATAAAGAAATGAATTGAATTCAGCTGCTTCAACCATATCCCAACTTTAAAAGTGTTATGAACAAATTAAATTGTGGATGACAGCAAATAAACTCAAACTAAATGACGAGAAAACTGAAGATTTGCTTCTTGGTCCTGCACATTGGTGTGCACGTAAAAGATCCCTTGAGTTGGAATTCGAGATAAGAGTAGCCCGTTATAGTTCCGCTGTCCGAGCAATATTTCCCTCATAGAACACCTTATGGCGTATGCCCGTCCTCATTAGCCTAGTTCTGAGCAGAGCTGTAGAATGTTAAACTCCATTTCATTTCATTTCCATTTGTAACAACCGCCCACCAAGTCTGTAAGGAATATATGTGACCCTCCAGTACATAACAGTACACTTGAGTCAAATTGAAGAAATGGAGATAATGGTGTAAAATGAAAAAGTATAAAAACTTCTTTTCATTGGTACCTAAATTCTAAGAATCGGACAAAAATTGGCAGAGATATAGGGAGTTTTAAGTTTTTATACCCTTTCATTTGACACCATTTTCTCCATTACTTCAACTTGACCCAAGTGTACTGTTTTGTACTGGAGGGAATCATATTGTTATGGTTTCATTCTGAAGTATAAAAACGAAGCCGAATAGGATGTGTGTTTTAATTCGTTTGCCTGATATCGAAACCTTGTAATTGTTAAAACGTCTGGGTATTTCACAAGTCGTGTGGAAGATATCCATCGAAATCTCAGTCAAGCATCAAATGTTTGCTGATACATTGTCATTGTCCGAGAAACCGTGCATTACTGTAAAATGGCGTAAATTTGTTTCCATGGCAACAATATATTTTTATATAAAGCTGCAGTTTGCTTGTTTGAATAATAATAATAATTTATATTTATATGTCGTCGCATGAAATTACTCAAAGCGCATTCCAAAAACGATCGATGTTGTTATAAAGACAAAAGGGGGGAGGGGTCTTAGTCTGGGGCTCTAAACACAAATATATCTGCCACTAACTGTTGTTTTCTGGTGTGCAAGAACTGATAAATACGGCTGAAGGGAGATAACACCATTGAAGTATGTGGACTGCAAAACACGATTATTTTTGTAAATGTGAACTAGCTAAAGCCCCGTTTACATGACGAAATTTGCACACGTGCAAATCTTTTGCATATATGCAAATTTACTCATGTATCCAGATTTCGTTATGTAAACGCATTTGCATACATGTGTAAAACATACTGCAGGTGCAAATTTGCACCTGGTCTTGACCAGATGCAAAAGTATATTTTTATGTATGCAAAAGTATTAAGGGTAAGTATATGTGCAGATTGTGTCATATAATCGCTCAGAAATTTTTGCATATGTGTGTATATATCATTTTCAGAAATATACACATATGCAAATATTGCTGAGCGTTTATATGACACAATCTGCACAAATACTAACCCTAAATACTTTTTCATATATGCAAATATACTGGAAATGGCATCTAAACACTTTATTACATATTTACTGTGAATGCTTATATAACATGTGAACGCTTAGCAAATATAATTTTCCATACGTGAGTATTTAATACATATATGCAAATATGCACATATGTGTATTAATTGGTCATGTAAACGGGGCTTAAGACTTCAGAATATTCCGCTGTGTAATGACAATAATGGTTATAAATCTAATATGATTAAACTATATACAGATCTATATTTCGTTTCGTTTCGTTTTGTTATACTTCCGATGGCCTCAACTACACCAAGATCTGACCAGTTGTAGTAGGAGGTCACGTCAGGGGTCATACGAGCTGCTTTTGACTCTATGACGTCAGACATTTTATTAACCGATCAACGTGAATATTTCTAGCAGAATACCCACTTTTACGGGCATCGTACGTCAATAACTCGCTTCAACAGACCGTTTCTTTTGCTTCTCCCTAGCCTCAGCCAGGACGCGAGTTATATAACAACTCTTCCAGATCCTAGTGTAGTAAAGACAAGTAAAACGATATGAAACGAAATAGAATTCGTGTTTTAATCAAATTGAGTGCCTTATCATCTCACTGTGTTATCTCAAACAATCACAAAATGAGGGAAATTGGCCAAATTGAAGTTCTGTTTTCTGGGGGGGGGGGGACTTATTCCAACCCGATAATTAGAATTGTACTTTTAATAAACGATTATCCAAAACTTGTATGTACCCAAACAGTTATAAACGTGAAAGATTAGAGGGATATCAATTATGACATTCATTGGTCAATTACTACTTGTTAACGGTCACAGTAACGCTTTATTCAGAAGACGATATTTCCGGTAGTTGTTGCCAGTTTCCAAAGTTTTACAGCCAGTCGCTCGTGGTGAGACACTGACCCCGGGAGTCTTGTATCTTGATTTGTTTAAATGGCTGGTCTCAACAAAATTATCTCGGACTTAGCCCATGACATGCCAAGATTCTCTCGCCAATCGCTATCGCCATGAAAACCTTCGTACCAATATTTCCGAAGGCGGTTACGGACCCGGTCAATATTCTGCATGTATTGCATACAGCTAGAGAAACATGACAACCAAATCATTGCTTTTTTGTTTAGTGCTGAAATGATTTGAATTATTAAATGGGAGCCACGATGGTTCAGTGAGTAAAGGGTAGCTCTCTAGTCTGGTAGTCGAGGGTTCGCTCCCAATGTTGACCGAAAACGTTCACCGTGATTTTCCGGCGTGGTTTCCCCACGCAAGTGTTGCAGGGTGCAGGGCTGACAAGGACACATTTGTCTAGTCGTTCGGATGGCACGAAAGACAGTTTACGTGTACACATTGACGTGGACGTAAAAAATCCCTTCATAGTTGGAATTCGAGAAAAGCGTAGGCCGTGCCGCCGATGTCCTGGGAGAATGGTCTGTGCACGTCTGCAGAAGTCCTATTCAATGTGGACCCTGGTAAGTTTAACCCCATTTCAATGGTATTTTTCAATTATGAAATGTATCTTCGTTAAAAACATGTGCATACGTCTTAATGTATAGCTAATACTACCAAAAGAGTAATCATCCCCATTCGCATTTGATTTTGGTGCCAACGAAATCGTGCCCGGCCCTGCATGGCAACTTGTCGAAGTTGTAAGATCGGCGTCGATGATGTAGCGTTGCTTGCCTCAGGAAATTAAACATAAGCAACACAAGACCACCAATACGAATGCCAGGCGGAGCCATCTTGGATATGAATGACATTCAGTGTGGCACTCTTTATTCTGAATTCAATCCGAATAAACTGTAATGTGACGCACCGCTTCTAGTCCAGGTAAAAAACAATATATATTTCTATCTTTGCTCCAAAGAAAGATCAATGTGATTTATGTTGCTCAGATCACTGATTTATGCTGCTCATTTAAAACTAAATATATAAATGAGGAGGTGTATGCCGAACATACAACGTAAGAATGATGCAGGAAATGAGAAGAAAAAGGACAAGGAATCGATAAATGAAAGTACTGCTTTTTGCACCCCTCATTAAAAAAGAGAGAGAGAGAGAGATGTGGTTTAACGTCCACTCAACACAACTAGGTGGGAGGAAACCGGAGTGTCCGGAGGAAACCCACGATATTAAGAAGGCGCCCCTATCTCCATGCCACATACGCTCACATCAGCACTCGAAACCCCAGCCGCAAGCTAGAGGTCGAAGCGCGGCACTCTAGACTATCCCTTACTAATTGCTATTTGGTTTATTGATGACACTATTTTGCCATATTACACTATTTTGCCTATACCCTTTTTTTAGGACTTCGAATTTTGTCTGATGGTTTGGATTGTTCGTACTTGGTTTTATTTTATTTCATTAACTCCTATTTGTTTTATTGTACCCCTAATTAAATGCTATTTGGTTTATTGTACCCCTCATTAAACGTTTTGCCGACCGCGATCAATAGCATTACAAATGCTACTACTACAATATTCCAGTTAGTGCAACAAAAAGAAAATTTGAGATTTTTAGCAATAGTAAGTGAACATTTAGTTGATCTAAAAAATAGGATTGTAATAATTCATGTTGAAGCACTAAATAAACTATTCAGTAATTTGTGCTGTCCCAACAATAAAAAACATACAGGCTCTATGCAAGTTAAAATTGGTAGGCGGCTTAGCCTCGCAGTTGAATTAGAAGTGCACTGTACAATGTGTCTTGGTGATGATATTATTCAGTCAGAAACACGCAGCCTCGCGAATTACAGTTAGTGATGATACGCCTTTCCGTCAGAAACAAACCACTGAGCAGTTTTAGGTGTGAAGGAGATCGGTTTAGGGGACACCGGGCTAAATCATTTATTAGGGATGATGAATATTAATGGATGTCGACACAAGATAACATTTACTAAC
This sequence comes from Patella pellucida, assembly GCA_917208275.1. Lineage (NCBI taxonomy): Eukaryota > Metazoa > Mollusca > Gastropoda > Patellidae > Patella > Patella pellucida. The sequence goes on from OU795037.1 coordinate 5,993,233, forward strand.
ACATTTCTAATCAATTACAAGATCGAAAAACTGATGAGACAATTCCGTCCTGTTTAGCAGATGCTCACAAAATTTTGAAAACTGCGTACACTGATAATGAGAAGTATGATGATACAGTGCCTAGTGCCGATGATATTATTTTTATCGCAGTAACATTTGATGGGACGTGGTTACAGTAGTTTCCGTAAGACGGCTTGGTCTGATAATTGACTATGCTATTTATTTGCTCTTAATATCGTTTTAAAAGTGAGTCGATTTGAAAACACCTGACTGTAGAAGAGCTAACATCATGGCAATTACCACACCAATCAGAATATCAGATCAATTTTCATGGGCCATTTGGAAACATGGAGCCAGCTATGGCTGTGAAATTATGGCAAAGATCTCTGGACATAGGGGGATTTCGCTACTCACATTCGCTGGTGACGGGGATAGTAAGACATTTACGAAACTCTTAGAGATTGAGCCCTATGCCCCTGACGTTAAAATATCAAAAGAAGAATGCATTAATCACATCCAGAAACGCATGTACACTAGACCTTCAAAACTTATGAAAGACTTAAAAGCCAGCTTTGAAGTATCGATGGGTGGCCGTGGTACGTTTAAGAAAAACAAGATTCTTTTCTGCTGCCTTTTATTGGTAGGTGGTGTATTGTGAATATATTTTCTTTTATTTGGATTTTGTTTAAAGTGTAACAGAACACTTAAACATACATTTTAATGGAAAAAGAATTTTGTAGAGGTTGTCTCGTTCATATTGCTGCAATGTTATCAGTCGCATTTTAGTTGTGGTATCTACATCTCACAGAAACATATATAAACGCTATATATAAACACGCTACCCTTTTACCCAAATCTTCTGCTAGATAAGAAGTCGCCATTTGACCCTTTGATGTCATGCTTCGCAATACTCAATACAACGGGAGGTCAAATTGTGCTTAAAGATGAACTCAAGATTACAAAACTACAGATATAATTAAATTTAAAAAAATACATATTCAGTGAATACATTGCACACTTTCAACCTCCCGACTTGATTTGGGGGGTTTTCACTAACGGTTTACTGGAAATACTATTGCCACATAATTATTATGTGGGCGTGGTCTGTCTTTGTTTTCGAACGCCGTACAATCGCCATGCGTATTCTATATTCATTTAATTATTTCTGTAATTATCATTACGCTCCCACTAACGTTTAAGCTGTATTGATGCGTTACTATTTTCTCATTGAAAACAGTGCACGAAAAAAGACATCCGACATTTGCAATTCAAGCACTGTAACAGAACACTTAAACATACATTTTAATGGAAAAAGGATTTTGTAGAGGTTGTCTCGTTCATATTGCTGCAATGTTATCAGTCGCATTTTAGTTGTGGTATCTACATCTCACAGAAACATATATAAACGCTATATATAAACACGCTACCCTTTTACCCAAATCTTCTGCTAGATAAGAAGTCGCCATTTGACCCTTTGATGTCATGCTTCGCAATACTCAATACAACGGGAGGTCAAATTGTGCTTAAAGATGAACTCAAGATTACAAAACTACAGATATAATTAAATTTAAAAAAATACATATTCAGTGAATACATTGCACACTTTCAACCTCCCGACTTGATTTGGGGGGTTTTCACTAACGGTTTACTGGAAATACTATTGCCACATAATTATTATGTGGGCGTGGTCTGTCTTTGTTTTCGAACGCCGTACAATCGCCATGCGTATTCTATATTCATTTAATTATTTCTGTAATTATCATTACGCTCCCACTAACGTTTAAGCTGTATTGATGCGTTACTATTTTCTCATTGAAAACAGTGCACGAAAAAAGACATCCGACATTTGCAATTCAAGCACTGTCAGGGCAAACTTTCCCCCCGTACCGCACATGGTTGTCGTCACTGGCCAAACAGAAAAGCATGACGTTGGACCGGATTCCATTCATTCCGCGGTATTTGTTTTGCAGGACGAATTTTTTTCCATGAATGCTCTATGCCACTTAATTGTACTGGTATAACCATAGCTTGAATAGAATTACCACCCAGTAAATATCCCCATACGACTCGGCACATATCTGATTTGCTACGGGTGTGTGTGTGCGTGGGGGGGGGGGGGGTATTGTATTTTGCATTTTTCTATTTAAATGACCTGATTTGCACCATATGTACATTTACTGGGATTAGGTCTGCCTAATAATACTCGATTTATTTTTGCATAACAAATCAAGCTTGATTTTTAGTTCCTTGTTTTCATTTTTAATGTCTTTAGTTTCAGGCCATCTTCAAGCTTAGGCTGCCTACGTATTGTACTAAGAGCAGTAACGAACAGGGCACAGTGCAGTATTGAGATATACTGAATCTAAGAAATGTGGAGGGAAATTCATACAGAGCTTACAAGTTGCTTTATTACACAATTCCTGATGCGCTTTTCATGGTTTTTTTTTTCTTACAACATTTTGGCCTGGACAAGAAAGAAGATGAACTTCCTCTTCCAGTTGGTATTGAAACATTCACACAGCTAAAATTAGATGGATAAATAACACTTGTGGCTCCATTTTGAAAGAAAACGTTTCTGTTTGGTAGTTCTTTGGATTCGTTCAAATTTTGTGAAGGTTTAGGTAATTTTGATCATCCTGACAATTACTGGATATCAAACAAAAAAGATGGCCGTTTATAGTGCCATTTCTGTTATAAAACATATGCTTATGTTTGCAGTTTGAAATCTCATGAAAACAAAAAACCTGTGTTTATATTGAGGCATCAAAAGGAAGATCTACACAAAAGTATGTTGAAGCCATTCAAGGACCATTTATTTATGTCATTTAAGCTTGTTTTATTAAAAACAAACACCTGTGTTTATATTGAGCCATCAAGGACCATTTACTTATGTTATTTAAGCTTGTTTTATTGCTTAAGAATTTAGATTCAGCAGTTGACATGGGAGACGGAGCGATCTGCAAGATATGAGCTGCCTGTATATAACCTAACAAACAAAACGAAATACATGATCGGTTCTATTCACCTCACATCTTTCTGGTATGGTACCCAGTGATCAGGAGAAACGATTAATAAATAACCGCTTTACCAATCTACAAGGTGGAAACAACAAAAATATGGCATTGGATGAGTATGTCGAGATGGTCAACAGTAATAGCAAGGTAGCTTGTTCAGGTCATCAAACAAAAGAAAGTCTTCTTTCCCATTCAAAGGAATATCCCTACCTCATCAACATTTCCAAACATTTCCACAGTGTCTCTGAAGTTCGAAAACGCAAAGTATTTCACCAAAATTTCCCATCTTACAAAGAGGATGTTAACAAAGTAGCAAAAGATCTGCTACAAATGACGATATTTTCAGAAAACGTGTCCGTGTCAAGGGAACTGAAGTCAAAAAGCTGCGGATAGAAACTACCATAATCAGTAACTCCATTCAATGTGCAAAGGCCTCGGATTCCGGGGATGCGGGGACGCATCCTCACCCCTGTATTTTCACTGGGGGAGGGGGGTGTAATATGCCTCGTCCCACCAAAAAATGCATCGATAAAATTTAAAATCTTATTTTCAACCTGTGAAATGTAGCCTATATTTCCGAACATGCCGATGTACAATGCCCAGAAACGGTCTCCGATAGCATAAGAGGCATCTTAATTTTAAAAAATCTTCTTGGGGAGGTACCAAGACCCCGCTAAATGCGCGCCTGTAGCGCAAGTGACGTATGCCTTCGCCCGCCGTACTCTGTCAGCGTCTCCCAAAACTTGAGTCCTATTTTCAGGCTTGAGGTGGAAGTAGATAGCCGAATAGTCCAAACAACATTTCTGCCAACTAGCTTCGTAAGCAAACGGCCATGAACAAGTTTTAATGAACTATCTAGAACACTATCCACGCCCCGTTGCTAGCCATTCAACATTTAAACATATTGTTCTATATCATTCCATGTACACGCATATTTTACCTAGCATGTTCAGAATCTAAAAGATCTAAAACAAACCAACGAGGTGTTAGTATCAGCGTCATGTTAATTGCCATCGAACTGTTGTTATTTCATTAGACCTGTAGCATATACATTGTATTGTTGAATTTCTAAATTATCATAGAATTATAGTATGATTACACCATAATTCAAGATGCCAGGGACTAGAATGAATACAGAATATTTTATGTGCACATTTATTATTTATTGTTCTTCTAAAATCGATAATTTAGAGTTGAAGGGGATTCTAAACGTTACTGCAAAGAGCGAGTCTGGGACTAAAATCCAGAGAGATTTCAGTAAAGGGGACGGAAGCTGATACGGTTCGCAATGCATTTGGAGGAAAAGGAGTTATATCAACAACTTCATTATTTTATCTCCTTATCGTTTTATGTTCATTTTTTGCTGACTTTCAGTTGTTAGATATGATATTAATTGGTAGGTGGCGGTTGCCTTTTTTGGGGTGAATTTGATTTTGTTTAAAGATCAACATGTCGTGCTTTCCGTACATGTGAAGAACGAAAAGTTTATATAAGCCACGAGAAAAGTTCTTCAATATACTTCCTAAAGCTTAGCTTCCTTGGTCTGTGACTTGCAAGAACATTTCACATGAGTTAAAAACATGCCCATATAAGGAATTTGATAAACAACCGGCGAGGCCATCTATAATGTCGAAAGGACTTATGTAATCTGGTCATTTGATCGTTGACATCACAGCCTCCCATGTACATCGATTTTTTTCTGTTCTGAGGTGTCCTTTTTTCTCCTCGATGCTTTGTCAATATCCAGAGGATTGTGAAAAGGAGACAGAAAATGTATGGGTTTCCTATCCATCCACACCATAGCTGTTAGTTTACCTCGGCACCGAAAACCACTGTCCCCGCACTGCTTCATTTTCTTTTTCTTGAGATCGTTGGGAAAATGCTTGCGGTTTATCATAGCTGTACCCACTGCATTCGTCTTTTGAACTGTATGCATGTTGTGAAACAGTGTCACAGAGTTAAAAAAAAATGTCCATCACCAATGTGTGCCCTTTTCCTTGTGCATCGGCACTGAGTATGAGGCATGTCACAACGTTTCCGACGGCTCTAGGTTTTGCATTTCCTCTCTCTCGGTATATATCTCTGCGTTACAAATATACCCGAATACCCAATCACACAACATAAATGATTACTTCAAGAGCTTATCTTTGATATACTGCTTGATTAAAGGTCTGTTTTAGATGATATCATCCCAAAATCAAGGCTCAGGAATTTACGGGGTTTATAATACAGCCGCGACTTTTGCATCAGATCATTTAGGAACAGCCTCACTTTATAAATCTTGTGCTGTTTATTTATTGTGGCATCATGTTCATCGATGATATAGAGAAAAGCCCATAATGTCAAAAATCGATCGTGTTTCACGATGCCAACAAAGCCGGGAGTTACAATTACAACTTGTTTCTGCCACTCCTCCAGTAGGACGCATATGACGGCTTTATAATTTTCAAACCGATAATGGCTTTGAAATCGTCTACACCTGTATCGTAATAGTTTTTAGCATAAAATCCTTATTAATTTACTTTGTTAGCATTTAATTGACTTTGATGAAAAACCTTACACCAATATAAAGGATTCTGCAATGTTTGAATTGCTCTCAAATAAATGATTTATCTGTACCTCCATAATGTATTCAGGTTTAGTATAAGTCAATTCTATAGCAAAGAATTGTGTCATTTATTTCTGCATTTAAAACGAGATTGGGTAATAAATAAAATCTCTCTATATCAACAATAAAATGATCTAAGTATTCTTTGAAAACACTAGTGCATTCTACATTGCATTTGACATTTAAAAATTACTTTTGTTCGAACGAATTTTATAGCAATTTATTGAAACAAACCATTTTATCTTGTAGCCTTTCTACAGCATCCATCTCACATGTAATTTAAAATTACGTACGAACGAATTTTGTAGTAATGTATTGAAACAAACCATTTTATCGTATAGTTTTTCTACATATATTCATTCTCCCCCAATAGAGAGGCGATATCTGTGTCCCTGGCGTCCCAAAGTTCATCCATTGCTAATAAACCTGGGTTCGGTAGTGGATTACCTTTCGGCAGAAATTAACATATACATAACATTAGGGAGAGGGGTTTTACATAGGCGTTCCCCAATCCTTTTCAGACAACCTGAATAATTATTGTTTAAAAAGAAACCATGCTTAATCCTCTTGTTTGTTGATTTGGAACCCAATACTTATATATCTATAACACCAAGTCATGGCATCTAAGTAACAAATGGAATGGGGTTTAACGACCTACTGTGTTGCTCCGACTGAGCAAATGGCGGTCGGCGTATGCCATACAGTTTGCTATAAGGAAAATTTTGCACTGGCAGCGACGCAATCAGCTATCGAATTCCATCTGCCATAGGATCTTGTATACACGGGACATAAGTCTTCGTCCCTCCCGAACGACTATTCAGCTGTTCCTGTCACCGAGGCCTTGAGATTTGCGAACACAAATTACCGCGCCAGCAAATTACAGGTTTCAATTTTATTAAAATCGACCTTAGACTCTTAATAGCCCTCGTTTACTTATATCTCTCAATGTTGGTAGTATTGATTATCCAGACTTCCATTTACCACGTTTTACATTGAGTTCTTCATATTTTTAAATTGCTTTTAGGTGTGAATATTCATAGAATAAAAAACACTATTTCAAAAAATTAAATATGTAATAAAATTCCGAAAGAAAAGCCAAAAGTTAAATTACACACATTTAAAAACTGGGGAGTTAAGTCGGAAGTTGTTAAGTGATTTGCCAAATGAAGGAAGGTTAGATACAGGCTATTGAGATCTACCAATCGACAACTCCATCAGAACACTATGAAAACCATATATGAATATAAAATCACCGGGTCTGCTAAAGAAGCGACCCTGAATACCCCTAAATCGGGTCTGCTAGACAAGCGACCATTCGTATCTGCAATAAATCACACCCCACTTCAGCTAATTAACCCTCTTATATAAAGCCAACAGCACGTGCACTTCAAGATTATAGTTTATACCAGAGTTTGGGCGATCCTTGTATGTAGTTGAGTTTAGGCAACCTATCAATGCGTTCGAGTTTGGGAGAGCCAAACCTACTCTGAACGGTAGAAACCTGTCAAGTTACGAAATCACTACAGTTGGATATAGATCAGTAATTGATAAACTAGGAAGGGAAATAGTAGACGTCGTGTTGTGAAAAGTTTGAGCTAGACATTTTGATAAAGTTACTGAACATTTTTAAAGCTGGTGATCAAGTTGAAATATTGATTTCTGATCTAAAGGATTTATCTGAGGACATACCTGAAGACATTGCTACATCTCACAAACTTTCAGTAAAAAGAAACGGTGACGGTGAACCATTTGATCTAACTCAAGAGATTGTGAAAGATGGCTGTAACAAATTTTCTTAAAAACAATATGTTGCAGTATCTCATGTTGGCGTATCTAATGTCGATCATGCCCCACAGAAATTATCTGGAACAATATCTAATCTGTCAGAGTGTTTTTCCATTAGATTTGTTTCATTCCAAGAGGGTATATTTAAAAACATGAACTGGATGTCTTCTGGCTGAGCTCGTAATGTCAATTGGTGTTACCAATAGTATAGTAGAAAGTGGTTTCAGGAGTGACTTTATAGATTTGGAACCTACATGTAGATCAAATGATTTACAACATCCCTCTGACAGTAACTCTGAAACGGAATGTTTCTGATTCTGAATACTATGGCCACTTATACCGATACAGAATTAATATTAAATATTGAACGGTTGAGTTTTGATCAATCAAATGTTTTTAAAGATTTCGGGTAATTTCTTCCAAATGTTTTAGTTTTACACTCAAAATAAAACAGTACATTGAAAATAAAACAGTAAAGTATTTAATGCTCGTTTGTAATTGCTAGCCATCCCTACTCCCTACAATAATAATAATAATGTATGAAAAACTACAGTTAACCGTCCTATGTCAACAAGGGGGATTGGGATGGCCTAGTGGTCTAGAGTGCCGCGTTTCGACCTCAAGCTGGCCGGTAACCTCTGCCTTGCGGCTGTGGTTTTGAGTCCTTGTGTTAGCGTATGTGGCTCAGATATAGGGGCGCCTTCTCAACCTCATTGTTTTTTTTACCGGCACTCCGGTTTCCTCCCACTGCTAAAGACCCTTACGCGCAAGCGAATTATTGAAATGAAATTAATTCATGTTAGTCCCGAAATGATCTAGTCGTGTTTGATGGACGTTAAACCCCATTCCCCCCTCTCTCTCTCTCTCTCTCTCTCTCTCTCTCTCTCTCAGCAAGAAGCAAAGGGTGATATTAGTGAGTGAATTTTTGGTGATACATTAATAAAATCCATCAGCTGAAAATTTTGAACACATCCGCATTCACCTGTAATGGTTATGTTTGCCCTGTAAAAACAATTGTTCAGTCATTTTTACCTTATGACACATTTATTCACATCTCTTATTAATCATTGGAACAATTCAATGCTGATTTGGGGAAGGGGTCACCTTAAGAGTATATTTCTTAAAGCGGTGTAAACTCAACCAAATTGCATCATATTGAATGCCGAAACGCACTATATTCTCCGGGGCGGGGGGGGGGGAGATTCCCCCGAACCCCGGTAGCTTATTTCGCGCGTTCGGCTCTCAAGACGTTAGTCTCCTGTTTCAAATAGCTCCAGCCAGATATATGGCAAGCACATTTTGTCACTCAAGCATAATTTTCAGATCTCAAGATAGTTTTCTAAATATATTGCTAAAAATTAACATCCCGACTAGTGATATGACATACCTCGTAACCGGTGGATATTTGGTCTGGCATTTGCCGCAAAGATTCTAAAGATTTTAACGATTAATTATCTTTTTTTAAATGGTATAAAATGGACTGAGCTATACTGACGGTTTGTTATAAGGTTAATTTTGAACGGAAAGAGACGCTAGTCGTTCGGGTGGAACATTGGCGTTCGCGTGCAGTTGTAATTCGATATAAGAGTAGACCGTGCCGCCGCTGCCCGGGCAAAAGAAATACCCGTGCAGAAAAGTTGGACGTTTAACCCCATTTCATTTCATTTATATGTTTTTGTGTGGCTGGCTGTACAGTTACTAAATGCCTTTACATAAAAATGTTCTATTGTTAATAACAATGACTTTCTGTTCCGTATATTAACACCAGGGATATTTAAGGTCAAACAGTCAAAAGTTCACAAGCATGTAAAAGTACAACAGTAAAGATATGATGTAATCTAGGTTGTACTCTACAGCATTTAGGTTTATGATAAAAATGGGTGGTTTGCCGAATGGTTAGTATGTGCGTGCTGTAACATAAGGCCTGTCATTGAGTCAACTCGAGTCGTTTCAAATCCTCGGTTGTACGTGACAAGGAGTAGGGTCGCCTGTCAAACCTCGTGGGTTTTATATGTGCCCTCCAACTGCTAAAGACCCCTACGCGCACATTAATATTATTGAAATAAAATTAAACTATATGAGTCCTGAAATGACCTAGTTTGTGTCGAGTGAACGTTAAACCCCATTTCTCTTTCTCTCTCACGATACAAACGTAATTCTTTGAAAATAAGTCCATGGTCTTTATGTTCGGTTTACTTCCTTTACTTTATTTGATTTCCTTCATAGATTGATTTTACAATGTTGCGTTTAGTCGTGAGGGTGAAAGTTTCTGTCGTGTGGGGGTTAAATGTTACCAGTAACGTTTCCGCCCATGTATTGGTCGTTTTGAGATCTTTGTTTAGAGTAATTGCGCACGCCCCTAGATCATCTATTCCTATGTACAGAGAGTTGTCATCTGCAGATAGTCTGATGTGTGATTGTATATCCTTCACAATGTCGTTGATATATAACATAAATAAGAGCGGTCCCAATACACTGCCCTGTAGCAAAACTACATATGTATTTCTTCAACGTCAACAAAATCATGTCTTCGAACTAATTCATGACTTGCCTCCCTTTCTAACAAAATACAAGCTGTGGATATAAGTTAAGTAAACATATTTGTTTACATAGCATACTTGTCTGTCTGTCCAAATTATTTATCTCTTATATTATGTGTAGCACAAATCACGATGCTTTATCTTGTTTATAAACCGTCGTATGTTTACATGTACCTAAAATGAGAATTTCGATCGGTAAGTAAAACTTATATAATGTTTTGTTACGAAAAAAAATACCCTGGAAGAATAACCCGTTACATATTCAGTCAATTTCTAAGAATAATTATTTTACTTTGTCGACATTTGTGTTGATAGTATTTGATATAAGACTCGTAGTAGATTCTATATATGATGATTAATTAATATCTGTGTACCCATTTAGTTAATTCGGTAATTATATATAATTTTCCACTGGTGACATTTCAAAGCTCAAAGTTGTGTATTCTTTGAATCATACGACTCAGATATAAATTATACAAATATAATTTACAATATACACATTATTGCATTTGTACAATGGACAGAGATGAACAATATGGGCTAAATAAAGCCGATTATTTATAATTCTGTAAATGTTTGGATCATTTTGTAAAAGATAAATTTCAATGTAGCCCAAATTCTATTGCCAATTAATTATAGAACCATTCTTGGATATTTTATATGTTATTAAAACTTACATGATTGATATAATTAATTCATTTATCTTGCATATAGATATGTTTTATTTAATCTCGGAAATTTTAGTATTGTTTATTTTAAAATTGAAATGCATTTAGTTTTTGGTTACTTCTTATGTCTGGAATTGGAAAAGTCTATTTCAGTTTGTAGTCTTGTATAATGGACTATTCCATTATCTAGTATCTGCTAACTGGTTCCCATGTTTTTATCATCGCGAATTAGTTTCAACATGTTACTTACGATTTGTATTTTATTATATTTTTTACAGTTCATCGACAATCATCTCAACTGATTGTTGACGTACAGAATAGTCACGGGACTTTTTTTTTTTTAGTCTTCTTTTGTACATCATTTAGTGATTGAAGATTTTCTTGAAGTTGACTGACTGTGTGTTGTTAAACTTTCATAAATCTATTTGAGTTCGTAAACGCCTTCTTATTATATGATATATATAGCCAGAACCTTATATCTTTGTGTAGGTCTGTAGGGCTCTTTAATAGCAAGTACCCTAGAAGTCTGAGATTGGTTAAGCATATTGGAAGATGAAAATTTCCAGAATATCAATAAAATGAGAGGAATTGTGTCTGTATAGTTTGTTTTACACCAAGCCTTCAAGAACTATTAACAAAGTGAATACAGGTTTGTGCTGTGGACATTGGCCAACTGCTCAGAAAGTGTTCATCTAGAGTTTTCAGAACAATAAAATTCTAAAACGTCAGTATCCAGAACCGCTCAGCACTAATAACGAGAAGAATGGCAGTAAAGGGACCGGATGTTGATATGGTTCTCAATGTTTTGGGAGGAAAGGGATTTTACCAACACGTTCAACTTCTCCTCATGCAATTATGTTCTTTTTCTTCTGATTTTCAACTACTTGGTATGATCTTCATCGGTAGGTGGCGTGTTTATATTTTTTAAAAAACAAATATACATTCTCTCTTTCATGGGATTGGATGGCCTAATGGTTAGCAAATGCATGCTGTATCATAAAGCCTGTCATTGAGTCAACTGGTTTGGTTTCGAATCCCCGGTTGTACGCGAAAAGGTCAAGGAGTAGGGTCGCATGTCCAACCTCGTCGGTTTTATTGAAATGAAATTAAACCACATGTTAGTCCCGAAATTACCTAGTTTGTGTCGACTGTATGTTAAACCCGATTTCCCACTCTTTCTTTATATTTTTTTAATTATAAATATCCATCTCTTTCATTTTAGGACTGCTTCTTATGCGTACACATTGAAACTTGGTCGTAAACGTCGCATATTGTCGCTCCAAGTTAATATCCGATGGACTGTAACTTTATAAACAGTGTTTAAGGTCATTTGACGAAGAACCCTATTTATTTTAAGCAATTTCTAATAATTACTGCCAGAGTTATAGCCCTTGATCAATACGCTCTAGAGGCTAAAGTTAGACCAGTCACTGCAGAAAGCAGAACCTTATTTCATCTTTATTTGCCATTTATCCTAAATAACAAAAAAATGAACGATATAATTTATGAAGTCATTAAATTATCGTGATATATGATATTTGTTTTGAAGGACGAATTATTCCCCATAAATGCTCTGCGCAATCTAATGGTACTGGTATAACCATACCTGGAGAAGAATTATCACCCAGTAATTATACAGTGGACTACGGACAATGTAATATTTATATTAAATACAATACTACTAACTCCACCAATACAGAATACACACTACCATGTATATATGGTATGACCTACACAGAGAGAAAAGATGCCTCCATCGTTTCACAGGTAATTTTATACTGTCTGTCGTGTATTTTGTACACGGTGAACAGTCCATATGCTGATTACACTAGTTTGCCTGATTTGCTTATACCGTTTTTGAGGACTTATAACATATATTTTCTGAATATATGCATAACTCAAATATTATTTTTAACCCCAAGTGACCCATTTGACAGCGTCAAGAAGAAAACTGTAGTATTAAGAATAATTTGTAAAATTAGTATAAATTCAAATGTTGACAAATAAAGATCGTATAAATTGAATCAAAATTGTAATGAATTCGATAGAAACAGTCGGTTAATCATGTATGTGTTTGTGATCATGCAATTTGTCAGTGATGCACGTGTACACATTGGCGTGCATGTAAGAGACCCCTTGGCTGTTGGAATTCGCTAACGAACGAGTGGGCCGTAGTGCCGCTGTCTAACGTATGCTCTTCTTCACTGGATCAAAAACAGTACGTAAAAAAACGATTTCATTCAATTTATTTTTTGATTTTGTAATATTTTCAGTTTGATCTGGCTTGTGCTTGCTTTTGTAACCATTTTATTTCATGATATTTTCAGTTTGATCTGGTTTGTGAACGTGGTGCGCTCGGTGATTTACCACAGACGCTGTTGATATTAGGGCAGGCCATTGGTGCGCTGGTTCTGCCGTTTTTCTCTGATCGTTATGGACGAAAGCCATCCAATATTATCAGCTATGTTTTTGTCATTGGAATTGGCGTTGGTACAGCTTTCTCGGATAGTTATATAACGTTTGCCATACTTCGATTGTTAATGGGAATAGCACAACAGGTATGTAAACCTTTCGGTTCATCAACTGGCGTGGTTTCGATTCCCCGATTGTACGTGGCAAAAAGTAGGGTATTTGTCCCGAAATGCTCTAGTTTGTGTCAACTTTGTCACGTTCAATTCTTTATTTCTTTAAGTCTACTGACTCATCAGATAACATATACGTGTATACACAAACATTATATTTACATACAAACAAATACAAACATTATATTTACATACAAACAAATACAAATATTATAGTTACATACAAACAAACTGGATGTACATCCCATTTTGTTCTCTCTTTCGGTCCATTGTTTTGCAACGCATTAATATATGGGGCTGTCAAAAGGTTGTATTTCAAAAGGGGGAAGTCGCTGTTTGCTTTACAGTTTAGGCATGTTTGGTGTGTGTTAGGAGGGTGGGTAGGAGAGGGTGGCCTGAGGCTGCAGGGATCTGCACAGTTTGCACAAATTCTATAATGTTTTGTTTTACCTTATATGTTCTACCGAAGAGTATCTGATTTCGCGCTTACGATGGGTCCGAGAGTTGTTTCGCTACCACAAGGCACATCGTGCGAGTTGATTCGCAACCGACAAAAATGGGTTAATCCAGATACCTGATCACTAAGATGTTTAGAGTGTTCAGCAAGGGCGTCCAACTTTGTTTTTAGTTCACTAATTTGTATATTTCCCCCCTCATGCTCACCCTTAAGTCATCTCTGTCGAGATATGAGGTCACCAAAATGTTCGACAGTCTCTTATTATTAGATTCCAGTTCATCATTTACAGGATCGCCCGTGTTTTCCCTTTCGTTACGTCACTGCTGATTCGGGTAGCGTGAATATTCAGCTATGGTAGAAATGATCTCTTCGTTAAAGTATATTTGGAATGTGTTTAACCAGTTCTATCACATGTGATAATGACTGGCACCAATATTGTCCTTTAAAAATGGTATATCAAGGTTATGGACCCTATAGAGGTCACAGTTTTAATTTGATTTTGATGAAACTAGAAATGCATGGTTATAACCAAACGATCTTGGTTTCATTCGATATTTGCGCATATCGGATCGTAACTTCCTGAATTATGGCCCCCGATTGTCCGAAAAATCGCCTTTGTTTAGTTTGTGGTCCCTCTGGAATTCACAATTATTATCCGATTTAAAAAAAATCGTTTTATTATATTACCGTTACACCGTAAGAAAGGTTGAGTTCGAATTCCGGGAAAATCGGACCAATATTGCCATACAAAATGGCCATCGCTTGTATGCGAATACTGTTAAAAAATGGTATATCAAGGTTGTTGATATTGTAGAGGTCACAATTTTAATTTGATTTTGATGAAACTTGAAATGCATGGTTATAACTAAAAGAGCTCGGTTCCTTTCGTTATTTGTACATATCAGATCATAACGTTCCGAATTATTGCCCCCGGTTGTCCGAAAAATCCCCTATGGTCCCTCTCGAGGTCACGATTATTATCCGATTAAAAAAAAAACGTTTGATTTTCACCGGTGCACCCAACGGAAGACTGAGTTCGAATTTCTTGAAAATCAGACTATAATTGCCAAACAATGTTTACAAATCATACATTTATTCTTTTCTTTTTTGACACACAGTCAAAATTTAATAATCATACATTTTATTCTTTTCGTTTTCGAAATACAGTCAAAATTAAATAATCATACATTTTATTCTTTTTGTTTGCGACATACAGTTAAAATTTAATAATCATATATCAGACTTGCACTAAAAGTATATTAATTACTCATATAAAGTTTTGGCACTTGGTCAACAATGTAATCAAATGTATTCAAATCCATCGCAAACATTTTTTTTTCTTTTTCTTTACAGAGTAATTTATTTTCAATTTAAAATTTTTTGTGTCTATACATGACATAAAAATCATTTTCGTCTCAAAAATTCATTAAATTAAACAACGATGCGCTCTTGCCAGGCATGTTTCTCTTGCACTTGGGGGTAAAAATGTAGCACATACCTTATGACGAATGACTTCCGCCGTGGCTCAAGTTCTAATTTATAACCCCCCCCCACATAAATATGAATATTTTCCCCGCAATTTCAGGTCCGGTCAGTTCCGAAAAAAAGTCTTTGTACTAATTTTGTAGCAAAATAGCCGACATTAAAAGAATGGAGGTGCATTGCTTCGAGTTCCTCAGCGGAAATTCGAAATTCCGGCGGGATATCACTGAATTGGGCAATGGCAGTTTCAGTTGTTAGCGGGCTTGGAACTGGTGGTATCTGCTGACCTTGTCCCTCGCCTTGAGGGAGAGTCTCTGTAGTATCAAGAAAACAAGATTATTCATATCTTTTAATTCTTTTCGCAGCTCCTTTTCCATCTTGCTGTAGCTCTTGCTGCCTTCTATTAATTGTCTGCATGTACCTTTCTACTGCCCAAAGTGTTTTTTGCCGGTTTCGATTCGGTGTTCTAAAGAGCTGCCTACATGTTATTTCAACATCTTGTAAATCGGGCAGCGTCTGCAGGAGGGACTGTTCCTCGGAAGTAGAGGGCGATTCCACAGCGCGTGGTATCGTTACACGTACGGGCTCTGGCATTCTTGATGATGCCTGGGAGACAGATTCTGGTGTTGATCGCGTTGAACCCGAGCTGGAGGATACATCGAAAATTGACAGATCACGTGGGTCACTGGAACTGAAACTGGCTAGCGTCGTTCGGAGGATAACTGTAGACACCATTTTCTGAAAAGACAAGAGAATAAAATATATTTATTTTCATTCATTCAAGAACACTTCAATATTTTGGGGGTTAAAGAATTTTTATTTAAATATTTAATAATGACATCAGATATAAAAAGAAAATTTTACAAAAATTAGACACACTTTACATGTTTGACATCGATAACCTACATGCACATAGAGGGTTGAGGCGGGAGTCCTATTGGAGCCCGTGTTAAAAAAAAAACTTCCATAAGCCACATCATTGTTAGATTCAATTCACTTGAGTAATTAAAAGTCAAGATAAGATTGACTGAGACCAAAACAGTTAGCCAAATAAGTTTGAACTGCTTGTCTCAGATGCACTATATACATGTATATATTTATTACCTGGTAGTTCCTGAGTGGTTTAAAAATATCATTTTGAACTAATTGCATAAATTTGCATAAATTGGCTAAAACGGGCCATTTTGATATGCAAATAGGTGCAACATTTTATAGCCGAGTAAGTCTAAGTATCTGTAATTTCTGTAAAGCTTTGAAGGCCGATCCATGTGTGTGAAATGGCTTTATTTAACGTCCGCTTCCACCGAAGTGATATCGCAGACAAAACCGCGATCCATTGACGGCGATGGCTTATATACTGTCCGGCGTAGGAATACGGGTCTCCGAATGTATACCTCAAAAAATCTATAAAAATATGTTAATGACCTAAAACAACCAAATACCAATTTTCAGGTTCCTAGGTCAAATATTGAGAGGGATATCACCATTTGAAGAAAAAAAGGTTGTCAATTGGTAATACCAAATATCTTATTTCTGTTAATACCAAATATCTTATTTCTGTTAGGTTTTAAGCTCCGTTGTTTATATACTTCTAAAGTGTCCAGAACCCCCTAACTTTGAAATATAATAGAACTGCAAACGTAGATTACAATTATTTGAAAGAAAATTGGGGTAGTAGGGGGTATCCCTACTGTAAGGGTTGCCATCAAAGTTATTAAAAAAAACAAGCAGTGCTTTAGAAAAGCCATCGTTATGTCTTGAGGTCTAAAAATTGCTGTGTACACTCCCAGACGATGGAATTTCGATACGGAATAGGATCATATGATGTTATATCCCAAAGATACCAGGCCTGATAGTTGGTTTCCCGCCCAAATCTCGTGAACATGCCTAATTTTGGATGCCATTTGGGTTATTGGACAAGTGGCCAAATTTTAAAAGGGACAGGAAATGAGACTTCTGTTGCCCTTCTACAACCTATCAAAAATCCAAAGTTGGGCCGTGGTCGTTGATATTTTTAATTTTCACCCGAAGTTTGTAAATATACATGTGGTTTTTGCATTTTTCACGACTTTTGGAGTGCTCTTCAACAGCCATCGTTGTGTCTAGAGGTCTAAAAATTGTTATATACACTCCCATACAGTGGAATTTATTTCAATATGGAATTGAATATAGGACCATATGATGTTATATTCCAAAGTTAGTTTTCAGCAAAAATCGCGTGAAAATGCCTAATTTTGTTTGCCATTTTGGTTATGTGGGAAGGAAGAGTGGCAAACTTTTAAAAAGGGACAGGAACATATTAATGGTATCTAGAAGAAAAATGAATAGTACCCGTGGTTTCCCAAAAATGTGTTTATTCCTGTTCCGATTTCGAACAAGCCGTCAAAAGTTTGTGTTTGGTAAAAAAAAAAAGCCAACGTAGTAACGGATCTATAATAATTGAATTGCTACATTTATTTAACTAAACTAAACGACGTGACTATTAAAACACCGAGTCACACCGTTTTTTTAAAAAATAAAACACCGAGTCACGCCGTTTTTTTAATTAAAACATCGAGTCACATCGTGTTTTAATTAAAACAATGAGTCACATAGTGTTGCAATTAAAACACCGTGACACGCCGTCCGACCATCGGCAAGACCATACTTCGACGATACCATTTATCGGCAACTAATCTTAGATGATGCCATTCCAAGAAGAAACTGTCCATCCATCGGCAAGACCATACTACGGCTACAATTCAACGACGATACCATGTATCGGCTACTATTCAACGACGATACCATGTATCGGCTACTACTCAACGACGATACCATGTATCGGCTACTATTCAACGACGATACCATGTATCGGCTACTATTCAACGACGATACCATGTATCGGCTACTATTCAACGACGATACCATGTATCGGCTACTATTTAACGACGATACCATGTATCGGCTACTATTCAACGACGATACCATGTATCGGCTACTATTTAACGACGATACCATGTATCGGCTACTATTTAACGACGATACCATGTATCGGCTACTATTCAACGACGATACCATGTATCGGCTACTATTCAACGACGATACCATGTATCGGCTACTATTCAACGACGATACCATGTATCGGCGACTATTCAACGACGATACCATGTATCGGCTACTATTTAACGACGATACCATGTATCGGTGACTATTTAACGATGAAACCATGTATCGGCTACTATTCAACGACGATACCATGTATCGGCTACTATTCAACGACGATACCATGTATCGGCGACTATTCAACGACGATACCATGTATCGGCGGCTATTCAACGACGATACCATGTATCGGCGACTATTCTTAGATGATACAATTCCAGGAACAATCAGTAGGTATCCAAAGGGGACCTGTAAAATTAGTCAACATTTGTACATAAATTTACTCGTACTAACTTATTTCTCATACTAAAATATGCGACGATGAGTAGAACATACGAATCTTGCACAGAGGAACCTAAGACAACAAAGTTAAAAATATAATTTCACTAACCCAAGTACCCGGTGGCAGTATCGTGTCCTCATTACCACTGTCATAATTCATCTCCCAACAAGCCCGATTGGCCGGCTTATATACTACCTGTATGCACGTGCATTGAAGGTAGAAAATTTGGGCGAGCCTTAATATATTACAGTTTAGACGAGCCACGCAGCAGAGTTTGGGCGACCGATAGTGATACAATACTGAATACGACCGTGACAATGTTGTCTTCTGAGATGAGCACCAGCAAGGAAAATAAATGCAATAGCGGCATCCTCCTCATCCTTCTGATTTTCAGTAGTTAAGTTCATCGTCGAGCTATCAGTAAAACAACTGTTCGCATAACGATAGTTGTGTCGTGTCTTTATTTAATTTTCAGGCTTATTTAATGCCTAATTACTGAAAGTCTGAGATCACCCACTCTTCGGTAGTGTATAATCCGAAGACCGAAGATCGCAGACCTGTATAATCCGAAGATCGCAGACCCCCTATACTATATTCCGCAGACCCCAACTATAATCCGCAGACCCCCTATACTATATTCCGCAGACCCCAACTATAATCCGCAGACCCCCTATACTATATTCCGCAGACCCAACTATATTCCGCAGACCCCCTATACTATATTCCGCAGACCCCAACTATAATCCGCAGACCCCCTATACTATATTCCGCAGACCCCAACTATAATCCGCAGACCCCCTATACTATATTCCGCAGACCCCAACTATAATCCGCAGACCCCCTATACGATATTCCGCAGACCCCAACTATAATCCGCAGACCCCCTATACTATATTCCGCAGACCCCAACTATAATCCGCAGACCCCCTATACTATATTCCGCAGACCCCAACTATAATCCGCAGACCCCCTATACTATATTCCGCAGACCCCAACTACAATCCGCAGCTTTGTGTTACGTGTAGCTCTAGCTGTCATTTCCTGATTCCGCCAAATCTATCATCCACTCAAGACAAAAAGATAACAAACACGTACTTCCAACAGTGTTTGTATACAGAAAAAAACAACACTTAGGCCTTCAACCAAATCCACTTCAATGGATCAACCACCTGTAGTCTTGAAAAGGAAACGAACGCCTGGTCAGTGATGGTGATACGATCAACAAGGTAAAGGCCTAATTTTCAACCCTTTGAAAACAAAGTTATTATTATTATTATTATTATTATAACAGTTAGCTAGGCCTTTGCCTTTGGCCTTTTTGGGCTAGCCTACTAGTACTAGTAACTATTACTTCTTTGTAATATTATTACTCGCCAGTAGCCTAGATTAGAATACGTCCCGTCGAGTCGAATGTCTCCCTACACCCAACTCATTAAAATATCTGAAAAGGCCATGAGGTGTTGAGGGCGAGGCCTATTTCATATTTATAATTTATTGTCATACTATAATTTTTAAAAGCTTTTTCCTAGCATATCCAGTACACACAGTCGACTGTATTATTTAATTGTTATTATTTAGGCCCAGGAGTATAGTGTATTCATATAGTCAAAATACTAAAAAAAATAGCTAGGATTGCCAAAAATAAAATCAATCAAGGCCTTGTTCTTGTTCAGTTGTTTGCAATTCACATCATTCCACTACTCGGCTTTTGGCTCAAACTATCACCAGAGTTTAATAAGTATTATGCAATGGAGGTGGATGTGCCTTGGGGGGGGGGGGGATTTCATCAGGTTCATAATTTAGGAGAGGCACTAGGCCTATAGGCCTACTACTAGTACTAGCCTGTCACTCTTCTTGCTCCCCCAAAAAACATTTAATGATGGATTTAGTTTCGAATTATTGAAAAAAACCTTAGTTAGATTCACCTTTTTTTTAAAACTTAAACAAATGTCTTACTAGTATTGGTATTGATTAATATTATTAATAAGTAAATTTATTATTTCTCAGAAAAACAAGAGAAAAGAGTGTAGAAGCCGAGCATTCAGCACGAAAAAATTGATGGAATGAAACAGTTATCTGTAAGTTAAATATGATATTTTATTCTTTTTTTAAAAAAATGTACTGATATTGAATTACTACAGCACATTTTTGAATAAAATCAATACTGTCACACAATTTTACTATAAATAGTTCGACACATACATGTACAAACAGTCAAACAAGTCCTGAGACTGTAGTGATAGGCCTACATGTACATGCTTCAAACAAAATGAAACACAGCAAAAGTCTTAGTGAGAAAAAAATTTCTCATATATATAAGTTACATATTTCAATCAAGTGATCTTTTGTTACATTTTTAAATGATGTGTTCTTTTCTTTTTATTTCAGTCAACCCAGCACGATCATGATTATTTAAGTACAATCGGAACAGGTAGACTGGCCAATGCTATTGATAATTTGACAAGTCAACATCCCGAGTTTTCTATATTATTTATATAATTTAAAAGTTAATGACAATTTATTTCGATATTATACTGGTTTTCCTACTTATTCAGATTTTAATAATATTACAATTACTATAGATAGTACAGAGTCATTCCTCCCATGATGAAGTAATGTTTTGCCTGATTTTACTATTGTGTAAATATTATGTATTTTGCTGGATGTTATGGTACATTTTCGATAATAAAACCAGTTTTTATTTTAACTTTGTTTTTTTTTTGTTAATGATTCAATTGCATTAATTTAAGAGTCAGTACAGCAAAGAAAGTCATAAAGTCATGATTATTTGTATTTTGTCTATCAAGATATTTTCTAATATCGATTTTTGGGGTAATAATACTGTGACTATATAGGCCTATCCGTAATAAAAGATGGTAGGCTACTAATTCAACTGCATCCAAGTTATATATATCCTTAAGATCGGAGGGTCCAAATGTTTACAAGGGTTTATTATTTACGGGTCAGAATAAGAAGAATAAGTCTTTGAAAAAAAAAAGAGAAATGAATTGTTTTTCAATAAAATAAATTGTGGTGTCTGTTCGGAAGGGGGGGGGGGGGGGTAAATATATTATTTTAAAAAATAACTTAATTAGTTTTTAAAACTTACAGCCAGAGCAGTTTTTTTAAAAAAAATGTATTTGAAAATAAATGAATAGAAACATCGTCTAGGCCTATTTATTTTGGTTTTTGCTTGTTTTTTTTTTTTTTAAAACAATTCTCTCCAAATATGTCCAACATTCATTTACGGATTGGCGAAATATATTTAAGTTTTTTTGTTAAAATCGTTTCATACATGCATCGCATTTTCCAATAGGCCTAGGTCTATATTTATTTATGAACGGCGAATTCCGAACATACGACGGCTGATATGGACATACAAAAAGCAGCATTTTCCTACTTCGAATTTTCACCCAGCTCATTTTTATTGTTCACCCAAAGAATGCATACTCTTAAAGGGTGGGGGGGGGCATACTAGCCGAATCAAATGAAGGCTATTTATTTAGTAGACGGGTCATAATACTTCACTTGGTCGCAAAGAAATGACATGACATGTTACTAAAAATAGCCCTATCGATCGAAGCATTTTATGATATGTTCCGACATAACACAATTATGTATAATTATATTAAAAATGTGAAAAGGTACATTATTTAAAGTTACATCATCAATTGATAATAACTAATTTGAAAGGGGAAAGTTCAGTTTGTATGTATTGACTTATTGTCACTGACGTCAAGTTGTCAAGCGAAGTCACTAATATTGTTAACAACGTAAAGCCCCCCTCAACTAGCGCCACCAGTGCAGGCCCGTATTTAGCGGGGGGCAAGGGGGGCAGCTGCCCCCCCTGGGAAAAATCGGCGCCCCGCCTCGAAAAAGCCGGCGCCCCTGATGGGCGCCGAAGGCGCCCTTTCCATTGAACACAATACGAGGCCATCGATTTACATGCCCATATCAGTATGGGCGCCCCATAAAGCCGAGTGACAGGGCGCCCAACCAATGTCACTTGGTTTTATGGGAGCGTCATCAATCATGTCGTTATATATGAGGCGCCCCTCAAATGGTGGGGCGCCCCACAATGACTCACACGATGAACAACTTGGTGGGGCGTCAAAACGGTGTGATCTGTGTGCACCTTATCCAAGAGGACCTTCCATAATGACATGATTGGTGGGGCGCCCTATTATGACAATATATGATTGTTTGGCCGCACATAATGCATAATGCTTTTATCCATTGCGAGAAAAATGTATTGGGCGCCCTTTCTATTGGACGCAATACGAAGTCTGCGACTAAAGAGTCCATATTCAGTTAGGCGCCTACTACTAGATTGATGGGACCCCTAACCAATGTCACTTCTATTCATGTCGTTATGTGAGGCGCCCCACCACCCAATTGATGAGGCGCCTCATAATGAATCACACGATTAACACCTAACTTGAGGGGGCGTCCCAAACTGTGTGAGCTGTGGTGTTACTTATCCCGGAGGGCGCCAATAATGACACGATTGGTGGGGCGCATTATAATGACAATGTATGTGTGTCGGTTCGCACATAATAAATAATGTCGTGCAAATGGGTGGGCGCTCACGACTTAGTCAATAGGGCGCCCAATACAGCATGATTGGGCGCCCCTTGAAGGGTTTGTGTTATATTTTATCTTGTGTTTATAGACTTGAAGTCGTTTCGTATTGCTCAGCTAGTAACATAGCTCAGCAGGGGCTGTTTATGGTCTGCCACTCGAATTATTAGCGAATCTCAATAGTTATTAATATTTCACTGGCATCCTTCGTATATTAGTGAATTCATTACCAAAATTATTCTAGATATTGAACTCGTTTAAAGGGACAGTCCCGAATTTAACAAAGTCTCAAAAATAAAAGTTCGAGTACGTATGCAATTTAAACGCCAAAATATAGAAGAATGGTGTATACACCCTGACTCCAAATTTCCGCTCAAAATATTGAGTCGTTTGGACGTGATTGTAAAAACAGCTTATCTGGACACGTAACCCTTTTAAGATTTTGGGGCAATTCTTTCGTTGGGTAAACCGATAATCGATTCCCGTTCCTTTAGAGTTCTACACGGTGAATGGTCCATGTGCTGTACTTGATAACAAAAAGTAAATATACCGACACGTTATTTTTATTTAAAGGGACCAGCCCGAATTTAAAAGAATCTGAAAATTACACGTTCATGAACGTATGAAATTTAAACGCCAAAATATAGAGGAATAGTGTATTTACCTTGTCTGAATTTTTCAGTTCAAAATATTGAGTAGTTTGGACGTGAATGCAAAAAAAGCTGAACTGGACACTAGCTCTTTTAAGTTTTTCTTTTAAATTGTTATGATACCAATTTTAACTTAATCAAAAGAGAGCTTTAAAAGTGATTCAATAGGGTTAGATTGAAAGCTGCACATAATATAGACTCGTTTTATCGAGACACTTCTGTGTAATGCAAACAGAACACAAGTCTTCGGCCACCGAGCCGTACCAGCGATTGGAAATTGTTTGAAAACGTATCACATAGCTTGAAGAAGTTGCTCGGATCTAAGTTAGAGGCTATTAAGGGCTTTTCATACAAATTTAAGCAGTTTTAACCCCCAAAATGTTACTGGGATGGCCCCTTTAAAAAAAGTCTGGTTTTATCCAATCACCGCATAATACAGCTTGGGACACCAGACTCTATTTCCAGATAAAGACTCGCGGGTTAAAATTGTTTGAAAACGTATCACATATATTGTGTTAGTTGCTCGGCCCTAAGGTAGGGTATTTTAAGGGATTTTAACACAAAATTAAGCAGTTTTATTCTCAAAAACATTATCGGGATTGACCCTTTAAGGTACACACCGTACTTGTTGCCGTTTATAGCGCATTAGACAATAGATCTGACAGGGTTGCGATCGATCTTTTTCAAAGGTGTCAGATACTGCCGCAAACCTGGGCGCCTTGTTTCAAGTATAGATTCAGCGCGCCCCCTTTTCCGGATTTGAAGCGTCCCTTTCGTATTAGTATTTTAGATATTATAAAACTTACTTTAGACTAGAACCCAGTGAGTCCTTACCCGTTCTCCGCAGTATTTTAGGGAATTTTTAGAATTCGCGTTTTTTTTCTGCCCATAATCTGTCGTTAAGTGTAAAGTAGCAGGAATTAAACTTTTTATTACTGTCAGGTATATAACGGTTCCAGATACATACAGCATCGATATTGTATAACGCGCGATACTTAACAGTGTTAAGACATGCTCCCGAAAAAGAAGTCGGGCAGTGTGGCAGTAGATATCTACAATGACGGAAACGCGACTTAACGACCATATACCGACGCCCGAAGAAATCCACTATAAGAAAGCAAACTGGAGATTGTAGGAAATATTCAGGTTGAATTCCCGATGATGATGAGATTGATTCAAGCCCGCGCCAGGAGTGATAATCTTCAAAATTCAAACAAGTCGCACTCTATCCCTATTCAAAACATTTCGTTTTTCTCATAAATTAATAAAGGTACGCTGAAGTCGTATTCCTTCCTTCAAAATTTTATAATGATCATAATACGCCAATATCGCAAATTAAAATTTCTGACATTTTCATAGTTCCTCGGGTGCAAACCATATTTTCTAAACTTTTCGGGCGCCTGGGGGGAATAGACCCTTCTCCGTTGACCGTCAACTGTAGGTACACCGGCGCCCCCAGAAGCCCCATCGGCGCCCCAGGCAGCCCTTGCCCCCCTAACATTTTTGGGCTAGATACGGGCCTGGTGGCGGAGTTACCTCCCTTCAACAATGACGAATAGGTGAATACTATATTCCACAGACCCCAACTATAATCCGCAGACCCCCTATACTATATTCCGCAGACCCCAACTAGAATCCGCAGACCCCCTATACTATATTCCGCAGACCCCAACTATAATCCGCAGACCCCCTATACTATATTCCGCAGACCCCAACTATAATCCGCAGACCCCCTATACTATATTCCGCAGACCCTAACTATAATCCGCAGACCCCCTATACTATATTACGCAGACCCAAACTATAATCCGCAGACCCCCTAAACTATATTCCGCAGACCCCAACTATAATCCGCAGACCCCCTATACTATATTCCGCAGACCCCAACTATAATCCGCAGACCCCCTAAACTATATTCCGCAGACCCCAACTATAATCCGCAGACCCCCTATACTATATTCCGCAGACCCCAACTAGATTCCGCAGACCCCCTATACTATATTCCGCAGACCCCAACTATAATCCGCAGACCCCCTATACTATATTCCGCAGACCCCAACTAGAATCCGCAGACCCCCTATACTATATTCCGCAGACCCCCTTTAAAGCTTCAATTTTTTTAATTTTTCACACTTTCAGAATTCCTAATACAATGTTGCAAGGTCACAGTAATTTGACTTTATGTCCAAAGCTTTGAACTAGATTGATCTTTGACTTCAAAGGACTGACTCGGCATTACTATAACGAAAATTTCATCAGATGGTTCATATATTGCCCTTATTCACTGGGCTATATAGAATATAAGCCCTTTTGACACACTCTGTCCATGTATTACATAAAACACAACACAACACAACACAAAAAACCATGGAGACCGAATCAGTCAGGATCCGTAACAAACTGTGACAACATTGACAACCCTACTCCACAGAGGCCGTTCACAGAGGTTTGGCACAATAATCATCCACTCGTTGTTACTTTTGTTTGCGATGAGCCAAAGGCTATGTTTTGTCAAGAATGTGCAACTGAATTTCCTCGTGGCAGAATGAAATACATACCGTATGATATGATAATCTCTCATCGGGAGAGATGGAACTACAGGGTGAAGGGTGGTCCAACACCGCGCAGATCAAGTAAAGAGACCACAAAATATTATTGTGTTAGGTCAAATTGCATTGTGAAGCGTTTTAGCTACTTTTTGGCGTCTAGAGATCTCAGTATTACGGCTAATATTAGAGATCGACTACTCGAGTCACATATTAAGGCATTAAATGAACAGCTTAACTACATTTTGTAGTTACTAACTACATTAATGAGTGCCTTAGAATAGGATCATGTAGAATTATTTTGTAATTTGTTATTTTGTGACTATGTCCATTGAATAAAACAGTTTTGGTTTTTGGTTTTTCGTAATCAAACGGTCTCTTTGAAAGTTACACTACAGCTCGGCAACAGATTATGGTTTATGGAAACTGCCGAGGATTGCACAATGTAAATTCCACCAATTTTGAACCCATCTCATTCTCATTTTCAACATACAAGGATGTCAACCCAAAGCGGTGGAAATGAAATGAAATGAAATGGAGTTTAACGTCCCATTTTTATGCACTCGGAAAACTCCAAAAGGTTGAACCCGGGACCCCCTGCATGAGCGGCAAGCGTCCTAACCACTCGGCATTCTAGATTTGTTCACTCCTCTGCCTTGGAACGATGACAGGCCAACCATATCGCTTATTATAAAATGTACATACCTCTGGATGTCTAGATGATCTCATCTCGAAGTCTAATTATCGACACATATCGATACATTGCTTGTATATGAAAAAATGTCAGCGCAAAAATAATGGCTTCAAATGTCCGTTGTTGATTCACTGGAACATATAATATACTTGTACAAAAAATGAAAATAAGGGGCCATGGTGGTTATAGAAAGGAACCATCAACCCCTATACACGGTCCTGTACAAGGTTGCTTATGAATGTTTGAGTCTGCGGATTCTAGTTGGGGTCTGCGGAATATAGTATAGGGGGTCTGCGGATTCTAGTTGGGGTCTGCGGAATATAGTATAGGGGGTCTGCGGATTATAGTTGGGGTCTGCGGAATATAGTATAGGGGGTCTGCGAATTATAGTTGGGGTCTGCGGAATATAGTAAAGGGGGTCTGCGGATTATAGTTGGGGTCTGCGGAATATAGTATAGGGGGTCTGCGGATTATAGTTGGGGTCTGCGGAATATGGTATAGTGGGTCTGCGGATTCTAGTTGGGGTCTGCGGAATATAGTATAGGGGGTCTGCGGATTCTAGTTGGGGTCTGCGGAATATAGTATAGGGGGTCTGCGGATTATAGTTGGGGTCTGCGGAATATAGTATAGGGGGTCTGCGGATTATAGTTGGGGTCTGCGGAATATAGTATAGGGGGTCTGCGGATTATAGTTGGGGTCTGCGGAATATAGTATAGGGGGTCTGCGGATTATAGTTGGGGTCTGCGGAATATAGTATAGGGGGTCTGCGGATTCTAGTTGGGGTCTGCGGAATATAGTATAGGGGGTCTGCGGATTATAGTTGGGGTCTGTGGAATATAGTATTCACCTATTCGTCATTGTTGAAGGGATCGAGGTAACTCCGCCACTGGTGGCGCTAGTTGAGGGGGGCTTTACGTTGTTAACAATATTAGTGGCTTCGCTTGACAACTTGACGTCGGTGACAATAAGTCAATACATACAAACTGAACTTTCCCCTTTCAAATTAGTTATTATCAATTGATGATGTAACTTTAAATAATGTACCTTTTCACATTTTTAATATCATTATACATAATTGTGTTATGTCGGAACATATCATAAAATGCTTCGATCGATAGGGCTATTTTTAGTAACATGTCATGTCATTTCTTTGCGACCAAGTGAAGTATTATGACCCGTCTACTAAATAAATAGCCTTCATTTGATTCGGCTAGTATGCCCCCCCCCCCCACCCTTTAAGAGTATGCATTCTTTGGGTGAACAATAAAAATGAGCTGGGTGAAAATTCGAAGTAGGAAAATGCTGCTTTTTGTATGTCCATATCAGCCGTCGTATGTTCGGAATTCGCCGTTCATAAATAAATATAGACCTAGGCCTATTGGAAAATGCGATGCATGTATGAAGCGATTTTAACAAAAAAACTTAAATATATTTCGCCAATCCGTAAATGAATGTTGGACATATTTGGAGAGAATTGTTTAAAAAACAAAAAAAAACAAGCAAAAACCAAAATAAATAGGCCTAGACGATGTTTCTATTCATTTATTTTCAAATACATTTTTAAAAAAAAAACTGCTCTGGCTGTAAGTTTTAAAAACTAATTAAGTTATTTTTTAAAATAATATATTTACCCCCCCCCCCCCTTCCGAACAGACACCACAATTTATTTTATTGAAAAACAATTCATTTCTCTTTTTTTTTTCAAAGACTTATTCTTCTTATTCTGACCCGTAAATAATAAACCCTTGTAAACATTTGGACCCTCCGATCTTAAGGATATATATAACTTGGATGCAGTTGAATTAGTAGCCTACCATCTTTTATTACGGATAGGCCTATATAGTCACAGTATTATTACCCCAAAAATCGATATTAGAAAATATCTTGATAGCTGGAGACAAAATACAAATAATCATGACTTTATGACTTTCTTTGCTGTACTGACTCTTAAATTAATGCAATTGAATCATTAACAAAAAAAAACAAAGTTAAAATAAAAACTGGTTTTATTATCGAAAATGTACCATAACATCCAGCAAAATACATAATATTTACACAATAGTAAAATCAGGCAAAACAGTACTTCATCATGGGAGGAATGACTCTGTACTATCTATAGTAATTGTATTATTATTAAAATCTTTAAAACAGGAACCTTTAGTTTGCACCGATTACTAAAAAAATTATATCCGTCAGTTTTATTCCCTTTATCATATTAAATAAGGCTAAAAACACTGAATAAGTAGGAAAACCAGTATAATATCGAAATAAATTGTCATTAACTTTTAAATTATATAAATAATATAGAAAACTCGGGATGTTGACTTGTCAAATTATCAATAGCATTGGCCAGTCTACCTGTTCCGATTGTACTTAAATAATCATGATCGTGCTGGGTTGACTGAAATAAAAAGAAAAGAACACATCATTTAAAAATGTAACAAAAGATCACTTGATTGAAATATGTAACTTATATATATGAGAAAATATTTTCTCACTAAGACTTTTGCTGTGTTTCATTTTGTTTGAAGCATGTACATGTAGGCCTATCACTACAGTCTCAGGACTTGTTTGACTGTTTGTACATGTATGTGTCGAACTATTTATAGTAAAATTGTGTGACAGTATTGATTTTATTCAAAAATGTGCTGTAGTAATTCAATATCAGTACATTTTTTTTAAAAAAAGAATAAAATATCATATTTAACTTACAGATAACTGTTTCATTCCATCAATTTTTTCGTGCTGAATGCTCGGCTTCTACACTCTTTTCTCTTGTTTTTCTGAGAAATAATAAATTTACTTATTAATAATATTAATCAATACCAATACTAGTAAGACATTTGTTTAAGTTTCAAAAAAAAGGTGAGTCTAACTAAGGTTATTTTCAATAATTCGAAACTAAATCCATCATTAAATTTTTTGGGGGGGGCAAGAAGAGTGACAGGCTAGTACTAGTAGTAGGCCTATAGGCCTAGTGCCTCTTCTAAATTATGAACCTGATGAAATCCCCCCCCCCTCCAAGGCACATCCACCTCCATTGCATAATACTTATTAAACTCTGGTGATAGTTTGAGCCAAAAGCCGAGTAGTGGAATGATGTGAATTGCAAACAACTGAACAAGAACAAGGCCTTGATTGATTTTATTTTTGGCAATCCTAGCTATTTTTTTTAGTATTTTGACTATATGAATACACTATACTACTGGGCCTAAATAATAACAATTAAATAATACAGTCGACTGTGTGTACTGGATATGCTAGGAAAAAGCTTTTAAAAATTATAGTATGACAATAAATTATAAATATGAAATAGGCCTCGCCCTCAACACCTCATGGCATTTTTAGATATTTTAATGAGTTGGGTGTAGGGAGACATTCGACTCGACGGGACGTATTCTAATCTAGGCTACTGGCGAGTAATAATATTACAAAGAAGTAATAGTTACTAGTACTAGTAGGCTAGCCCAAAAAGGCCAAAGGCAAAGGCCTAGCTTACTGTTTACCTTGTTGATCGTATCACCATCACTGACCAGGCGTTCGTTTCCTTTTCAAGACTACAGGTGGTTGATCCATTGAAGTGGATTTGGTTGAAGGCCTAAGTGTTGTTTTTTCTGTATACAAACACTGTTGGAAGTACGTGTTTGTTATCTTTTTGTCTTGAGTGGATGATAGATTTGGCGGAATCAGGAAATGACAGCTAGAGCTACACGTAACACAAAGCTGCGGATTGTAGTTGGGGTCTGCGGAATATAGTAAAGGGGGTCTGCGGATTATGGTTGGGGTCTGCGGAATATAGTATAGGGGGTCTGCGGATTATAGTTGGGGTCTGCGGAATATAGTATAGGGGGTCTGCGGATTATAGTTGGGGTCTGCGGAATATAGTATAGGGGGTCTGCGGATTATAGTTGGGGTCTGCGGAATATAGTATAGGGGGTCTGCGGATTATAGTTGGGGTCTGCGGATTATAGTTGGGGTCTGCGGAATATAGTATAGGGGGTCTGCGGATTATAGTTGGGGTCTGCGGAATATAGTATAGGGGGTCTGCGGATTATAGTTTGGGTCTGCGGAATATAGTATAGGGGGTCTGCGGAATATAGTTTGGGTCTGCGGAATATAGTATAGGGGGTCTGCGGAATATAGTTGGGTCTGCGGAATATAGTATAGGGGGTCTGCGGATTATAGTTGGGGTCTGCGGAATATAGTATAGGGGGTCTGCGGATTATAGTTGGGGTCTGCGGAATATAGTATAGGGGGTCTGCGATCTTCGGATTATACAGGTCTGCGATCTTCGATCTTCGGATTATACACTACCCCCACTCTTCCGTTGGTAATGGTTGGAAACTGCTCCATAATGGACAGTGCGACTCAATTAGATATGTGAAACCAGCATTACCAGGACGTTTAAGTGACTTACTTATTCACTGCAGTGATAGTGCAAGTGATGAAGATTCCGATGAAACTTCAACTTCTGAATCTGAACAATCAAAACTGGACTTATCTTTAATCGGATTCTGATTACTAAAACTTTGACTTTGTCTGGATAAGTTGGTGATGTTGATTATCATGCGTGATTCAACGGCTCCATTATGAAGCGTTGATTAAATTAAAATCAAAATCAGTTCACTACAGAGTATATCAGATGATTAATATCGGTGAGTATTATTGTTGGTTGCCATCTATAGACACAAATCCACCAAAATTGAAGAAATCAACCCCGAAACTATTTACCAGGCCAAAAATGGTGGCCATCTTTAATTTTTCGGCCATATTGGCAAAACTAGTGGCTGGATGGATTTTCGATTACAATATTTCGATTCAGAGACCCTTAAAACATACGAAAAGACACATCAGAAGCCTATTTTACGTAATTTTATATTTCCCCGCAACATCTGACCACCATTTTGAATTTGGCCCTCTAGCGGCTTCCGCCAGCATTTTAGAGAGAGGCACCCAAGCTTAATCGCTTCAGCAGGTTTTTTTCTTATAAAAACCACCTTCAAAACAACTTCCCCGCAAATTGGTCACGGATTTTATCTCTCGTACCTAACTATATATCTGTTCACTGCGCCTGTATGGCTGCAACAAAATAGCTCTTGAGTATAAATGTGATTTTCATCTTACTATGTATATTTTGTAAAGCCAAATGTGACATTATGTGATCATATCATCATCAAGATCATCATTGATAAATTTGGATTACATATTCTTGTTTAATTTGTGAAATATCAGTGAAAATAGTTTTGTATGTGCATGGATATATCAGTGTTTGGTTGCCATTTTGCCTAATCTTATTGCAGAAAAGTGTGTGATTATCTCATCATTGACCAGTACTCGGCGGTGTAGGATTCCTGTTTAGATCAGCCATTAAGTACAAAGTTGTAACTCCTAAACAGACATTTTCAACCTTTGAGTCTTGTCAAACAATCATTAATAATCATATTCGTTTAGTTGTCATTTATCATCCCCCACCATCTAAAAAGAATAAAACTACAAATGAGCAGTTTGTAACAGAATTTGAAACTTTTCTTTCTCAGATCTTGGTTTGTCACGCACGCATACTTATTTGTGGAGATTTTAACTTACACTTTGAAAACAGCAGTGATTCAGTAGTTTCTAAATTCATCAATCTTTTAACCACATATGAACTAAAGCAACATATACAATTCCCTACGCACTGTAAGGGACACATCTTAGATTATATGATAACGAGACAAAGTGATCCCATTATAAACTCTGTTAATATTGTACAGGATACAATCTCTGACCACTCGCCAATTGTATGTGACTTGACATTAACCCCCGATGTTGGCATCCAAAACACATTCGTTAGTCGAAATCTAAAAAATCTTGATTTGCAAACTTTTACTGTAGACCTTATTAATTCAGTCTCCAGTAAATCTCCAATAGACCCGGCTGAACTTGTTGACCACTATAATACTGCGATTGCAATAACCCTTGATCGATTGGCTCCGCTTAAATCCCGGAAATCCAAAGGAAAGCATCCAAAACCGTGGTACAACGACACAATACATGATGCCAGAAAGAAACGCCGGAGAGCAGAGAGGAAGTGGTTGAGGTCTGGCCTAGAAGTTAACAAGCAAATCTACAAGACTGAGTTCAATGCTGTGGCTCAACTTATCGATCGAGCTAAAGCAAATTTCTACAACACAAAGCTTTCTTCTGCTAATTCCAAGGACATGTTCAGTATTCTGAAGCGACTGACAGAAGATACAACAGTTAAACTTCCTGAATGTGATAATGATCAAAATCTTTCTGAAAATTTCAGTGACTTCTTCCTCGATAAAGTATCAAAGATAAGGCGTGAACTGGACAACGACACCCCTAGTGTCAATCCATTTGTTACAATTCATCTGGCGACGACCATGCTTAACTGCTTTCAACAGGTCCTTGAAAGTGAAGTCAAATCTGTGATTGTGAATTCTAAATCTGCTACATGTGGTCTAGATCCATTGCCAACACAACTCCTAAAGAAACAAGCAGTACTGGATGCCTTGATTTCCTTAATTACTACTTTTATTAACACTTCCTTACAGTCAGCAATTGTTCCATCTTCATTAAAATGTGCAGTTGTGATACCGCTGTTGAAGAAATCTACCCTGGACAAGGATGTATTTAAAAATTACAGACCAGTCTCCAACCTACCATTCCTTGGAAAGGTACTGGAAAAGGTTGTAGCTTCCCAGCTTACATCCTACCTGACAGCTAATGGTTTACACGAGAACTTACAGTCAGCTTATAAAATTGGACACAGTACTGAAACAGCCCTTCTGAAAATCAAATCAGACATAGATGTTTCACGTGACAACAATCGTGGTGTCTTACTGGTACTCTTGGACTTAAGTGCTGCGTTCGATACCATTGATCATGCTAGGCTTTTCGAAAAGGCTGGAATTTGAAGTTGGAATTACGGGATCAGCTTAAGCATGGATTAAATCCTACCTTTGCAACAGAAGCCAACAATTCAGGGTTAACTCAACCCTTGGGCCAAAAATTCCACTTTCTGTTGGTGTCCCACAAGGGTCAGTTTTGGACCCTTTGCTGTTCTTGTTGTACCTTCTTCCACTGGGTCCAATTATACGGAAACATGGAGTCAACAATCATGGTTTTGCTGATGACACTCAAATTTATCACGATTTTCATCTGTCTGACACATTCGCTAAACAGGCTATCTCCAAACTAGAGAAATGTCTGGATGATGTTCGTTTGTGGATGTGCCTGAACAAATTAAAACTGAATGATGACAAAACGGAATTCCTTATCATAACCCCTCAGTCTAAATCACACAGCCTAAACTTGATACCAAAACTACGAATGGATTCGAGTCTCATTCATCCAATTCAAAAAGCGAAGAACCTAGGTTTTGTCATGGATGACTCTATGTCTGCAACTCCACAAATAAACAATATTATTAGGAAAATATACTTTAAAATGAAACCGATAGCAAGTATCAGGTGTTATTTAAGCAAATCAGTCTGTGTAAGGACTGTTTCTTCATTAGTTATTTCCCAACTTGACTATGCAAATGCTCTTCTCGCCGGAGCACCTAAATTCTCTCTGGATAGGTTGCAAGTTGCACAAAACAATGCTGCTAGACTAGTGACTAAAACACCAAGACGTGAACACATCAGTGACAAACTAAAGGAATTACATTGGCTGCCAGTTAGAGCGCGAATTAAATATAAAATCCTAACAACTGTATATAAAAGTATCTTCTCTATATCCGCTCCCAGCTATATGAAACAGATGTTTACACTGTATAGTGATGTACAAATACGGCGAAACCTCAGATCCTCCAACGATAACACATTACTATCTGTTCCGAAATACAATAAACTATGTGGAAAATATTCTTTCCCGATTAATGGTGCTACTCTCTGGAATGATCTTCCAATATTAATGCGGGAACTATCTACATTTACAGAATTTAAATCTGTTTTAAAAACGTATCTATTCAATAAGGTGTACTAGTGGTGTGATCATAAATATACTCTAGAGATACTTTCCACGTTGTATACAATGTGGCTGAACAGCGCTTAGAAATGACCATTGGACATAATGTAGCGCTATATAAGACAATTATTATTATTATTATTATAAAATACAGATCTATTTTTCGTTTCGTTTTTTTTATTCTTTCGATGGCCTTCGCCACATGAAGATCTGACCGGTTGTAGTGCAATTTCGCGTCAGAGGTCATACAAGCGGCTTTTGACCCTATGCCGTCAGTTATGTGATTATCCAATCAGCATTGGTGTTTCTAATGGGTTACCCACAGTTCTGTGCACCTCACGCTAAAACCTCACCGTAACAGACAATTTCATTGACTAATCCATCACATTTATCGAGGACGCGGGTTATATACCGACTCTTCTAGATCCCAGTGAAGTAAACCCCGAAACGAAATAGTAAATGTGTACACATTGTATGCTACAAATACTACACAAATGTTATGTGGCCATATTTTGTTGTATAGGGGATATTATTATAAATGCTGCTAATTCTTTTAAGGCGTTATCAAACCGTATTTTGTTTTATAGGGGATGGTGTTGAGTCTTACTACCTATTCCATGGAAGTGTATTCGACACAATATAGAAGATATGTAGCAGTTATTACGACTGTCGTGTGCGGGGTCTCTTTTGTCTCCATGACCCCATTCGGATATTTTTTGAGGATGGAAAGTTGGCGAACTCAGCAACTGGCTTTTTGCTCCGTTTCGCTGTACATTATTATAGAAGTCATGTAAGTTTACTGATTCCCAAAGTCCGGGTTCGGTGGTTCAGAGTCTAAAACCCATGCTTTTAATTGACGGCTTACTATTGAGTCTTACAGTAACCAGTGTACTCATTTATGATTATACTGAATGAATGAAATGGGGTTTAACGTCCTACTATAATGCACCTAACCTGGGCCAATTGAAGAAATGAAAAGCAGACCCAATTGAAGTTATCCAGGCAAAATTTAGGAAATAGCATCATCAGGATTCTGAATCTACAAATACTGAAGATAACAATATAATTCATCAAAAAATATAACGTGAACTCTATTTCCATGAATAGGGATAAACTAGGGTTTGGATAC
The DNA here is from genome assembly GCA_917208275.1 of Patella pellucida. NCBI lineage: Eukaryota > Metazoa > Mollusca > Gastropoda > Patellidae > Patella > Patella pellucida. The sequence continues at coordinate 6,029,367 of OU795037.1, forward strand.
CGAACTATCTCCATTAACGTGGTTTAAGTGAAGACCATTCCTCAATATTTGACAACACCGATGTAAAGAACTATTTAATAATATTGTAGATTTCTAGACGAGTCGTTGAGATGGTTGGTAGCGAATGGAAAATATGACATCGCTCTCAAGAATATAAAGAAGGCAGCTAAATGGAATAAGGTAATTATATAGCTTTTGTATCCCGGTAGGAATACATCCATCCAAACGTTGGACATTAATCTGACGAATCCACAATAGTTAAGGACCATTGGACTTGTAACAACTCTAAGCTCGGGGATAAAAATTGGGTGTAGGAAGGGATACGACGGGAAATAGAGTATTGTTCTACTTGAGAGTTGGATGGAGGAAGGAGTCCGACGGCAAATATGGCATTGTTTTTCTAAGCTATATTGTTGGGCCCGTGACTCTTGGTTAGTAAGATACATGTATGACAAAACGATAACCGGGTGTTGATTGTGACGCATTGTTAGCAAACTGAAAATATGCTCATACACTACTGATCCATAAATATCAAAATAAAAACTCGTCTTTCTTTTGGACAAGCTATCGTTCTTCTTCTTGGAGCTGACATAACACATTTGTAGAAATGCGACATACCATATGATGTAGTGTTTTATGTCAGCTTTAAAGGGCTAATCCCGATAACATTTTGGAGAATAAAAGAGCTTAATTTTATGTAAAACCCCTTAAAATCCTATACCTAAAGGCCGAGCAACTAATTCAATATTTGTGATATGTTTTCAAACAACGTATACCCGTCAGTCTTCATCTGGAAATGGATACTGATGTCCAGAGCTGTATTAGGCGGTGTCTGGATAAAACCAGACTTTTATTTTATAAAAACAATGTGTGGGTGAAATTTTCCTTTCGTTATCAAGGGCAGCACATGGGTCATTCACCTCTAAGGAACGGCAATAGATTATCAGGTTACCCAACGAAAAAATTGACCAGAAATCTTAAAAGGGTTACGTGTCCGGATAAGCATTTTTGACGTTCACGTCCAAACAACTCAATATTTTGAGCTGAAATTTTGAGGCAAGGTGAATACATCACTCCTCTTTATTTCGGCGCTTAAATTTCATACGAACTCAGACTTTTATTTTTTAGACTCTGTTGAAATCGGGACAGTCCCTTTAAGAAAACAAAGATAGCTGATCCGAAAGAAATTACTATTATGTTGACCAAATTGGATAAGGAAAGGATCCTTTAAAAATATGATTTAAATCGTATTCACAAGCTAAGCTTCTAAAAGCGTAATAAGCGGGTGCAATGCAAGATACACCATCTGAACACTTCGGTGAAAGGTGCGCTATATAAATGTATTAAATAATAAGAGAACAAGCTAACAAAGGGATTTACACACTTTCATTGGCTAAAATCAAAAGGACATAATATATGTGAAGACACGAGCAGTTTTTGCAGTCCGCTTCAATGCCATATGAGGTCGCCCGCCTGCCTCTTTAAGTATAATAATGTGGGTTAAAGCGTTATTTAAGAATTATCATAAACCCCCTTCCAGGTGTTGCCAAAAAAGGAGCGCGCTTTGTCGTTTGTCAGTTAGGTACTCCTCCGAAGTAAAGTAATTAAAAGAAAAAAAAGAAAATGTGTGTTTTCCTACAGCACTCCTCACAGTTAAAATACTGTGCCTGCAATCATTACATCTATAGGCAAGACGGTAATTAAAAGGAAAGTATACGTAACATCCTTATTGTTTGGAAATCGCTTTGATAGCTTGTTCTCTGTCCATCTCTTGCGAAATATAAGCGTATCGTGCATGGCAACCACTTATTGGACATATTATTAATTTTTATCATTTTAAAGCACATAATTTGCTTAATTTGCGAAGTTTTATAGCCAATCGCACGTTTCAGGTTGATGTCAATATGGTTGTAGACAAATTTAATGAGCTGATAGAAAAACAGACTTCGGATACTTCCGAGTCTGAGAAGGACGGCCATCTTCTTTTAAACGAGGATAAAACGAAGAAAGTCGAGAAAATAGAGAAATACACTTTATTAGATATCTTGAAGAGAAAGAAATTGGCGTTAAACACAGTTATACTGTGGTATCTATGGTTGGTATTTATTGATTTATTTTCCAGCGTGGGTTTTCCGGGACTAAAATTCGGAGAGAAAAAAAGGATATTAAAAAGGGATTATGGCCGTTTGAAGAAAAGTGTAATCTTGGCTGACATTGACACCGTTGTTACGATAATAAACACCTCGTAGGTTTCCTCAGGGCACTCCGGTTACCCCCCACACACTGCTAAAGATCCCTACGCGCCAGCGAATTATTGAAATAAAATTGAACCATATGTTAGTCCCGAAGTGACCTAGTTGTGTTGAGTGGACGTTAAACCCCAATTTCTCTCTCTCTCACGATAATAAACAAAGGCTCGATAAATCCATTTTTAAATCAAATGATTAACTGGTGGAACTAAAATTCGGAGATCCCATATCAATGGTTTCGTGTACGTAAAAGAACCCTTGACATTTGGTATTCGATATAGAGTAGATAGAGACGTCGGTATCCCGGTAGCCTCCCTTGTAACACACGTCCATGTTCTACGTACGTCTTTTTAAGCCCGGGGCCTGACAAGTACAGCTGTCTAGTAGTTGGGATAGGTAAAAACCGAGGTCCCGTGTACAAATTGGCGTGCATGTAAAAGATGAATTGGCAATTAAAATTCGATATATGTGTAGGTCATAGGGATTAAATTTCCCGCATAGCTCAATACATGGCGTATACCTTGTTAGCATCCAAAAGTCTAAGTGTCCACTCGTCGGCGGTCCCGTGCTTATAGTACCCGTGTACACATTGGCGTGTACGTAAAAGATCCCTTGGCAGTTTGAATTCCGTTGCTGCCCGGGCATTAAAAGTAGGCCGTAGCACACTGTATGGCGTATGTCCGTCTTCCATTAGCTCAACCCGATTTCATTTCATTTCATTATGAACTGAACAAAATTAAAGGATTTTTTTTTGTTTTTGTTTCAGGTGCACTGCTTCTTTATCATATTTTGGTTTATATTTTACGTCATCGACTCTAGTTGGCGATACATATCTCAACTATTTCCTCAATGCGTTAATGGAATTCCCTTCTGGTTTGTTATTATTTTTGCTTGTCGATAGGTAGGTAATAAAAAATATCAACCATAATACTTCTCCCTGTATGGGGGTTGGATGGCCAAATGTTTAGCACGTGCGTGCTGTATTATAAAGCCTGTCAGTTAGTGCAAGCTGTATCATAAAGCCTGTCATTGAGTCAAAGGGTCGTCTGTCCAACCTCGTGGGCTCTTTCTGGTTTCCTACTACTGCTAAAGACCCCTAAGCGCAAGCGAATTATTGAAATAATATTAAACCATATGTTAGTCCGGAAATGATCTAATTTGTGTCGAGTGAACGTTAAACCCCAATTCTCTCTCTCTCTCCCTGTATGTTTGAATGCAATTTCCACCAAATAGGAACATTGTTAATTCTTGGCTACAGAGGTCGAGATGATCGGTTCGTTCAATGACTTGTAATTGTCCCGTATATCTTGCATAACATAACGTCTTCGTCCACGCCACCTGTTGTCCCCCGCCTTTCGACGAAAGCAGGGGACTTTGAAAAATGGTCTGTCTCTCTGTCCGTCACCCTTTTTGGGACACAATAACTCCCCTAATTGCCTAGTCGTTCGGGTGGGACGAACAACTGAGGTCCCGTGTACACATTGGCGTGTACGTAAAAGATCCCTTGACAGTTGGGAATCATTTGCTGCCCGGGCATAAATTTCCCCCATAGCACACTGTATGGCGTATGCCCGTAGGACGTTAAACCCCATTTTATTCATTCATTCTGTAGAATTGGTAGAAAGAAAACACTAGCAACATTTTTTGCTGTTTGTGGAATTGGTATGATCATTGCTACTATTATTAAAGTTACATCCGGTGAGTATTTTTATTGTGATTATAACTTGCACCACGGGACTTTAATTTATATACTTAATTTTAAATATTATTTTATTGATTCTTGATTTTGCTATAGGGGCAAAATGTCAGAAAGGCCCTGTGCCTAAATTTATACACTTTCGAACTTCAGTGATCATTATTTTTATTACTTAGGGTCCATTCACTTGATTTGATAATTGTTTGTTTTTGCAATGTCTATTTTCTGTTTTGTCCGCAGGTTTATCTTGTAGATTTCTGTTTTGTGTGTGGTGCTGTCCTCCTGTACTTACTATTAAAGATACATTATAGCAGATTAGATAGAGCTGGCAGTTGTCACTATAATGGTTAAAACTGGATACTGTAAAGGGAATTTGCTAAACATTTCAGTCAAATTGATCCACTATGAAATGAGAATTTTGCGAATGAATTTTCAGCCTATTCTCGATCACCGTTAAGTCGATGCGATAAAAAAACATAATCTTGATTAATGTCTAATTAGTAATTTGGATAACATTTCAGACCTAAAGAAAGAACTGCAATAGGCAGATTTAGTTCTTGCATAATGTATGTTTAAAGTAATGTCTCGTGCGCACACGCCGGTATCTTCGCAATGGGATATTGGACCTGTCTCTTTATTTGCACACAATCTTGAATGTTTGATAGACTTTAGAATTGAATCCCCAACTATTTACTATGAGATAGAACCTTGCTTTATTAGTAAATTGTCAAGAAGTATCCACAGCTATGTCACTTTCTTCAACCGTTAAATATTGTTCCAAGCATAGATTACCCACAGTCCACGGAAACTAATATGTATTTCAAAACCGATTAATGCCTAAAACATATGGTTGACGGCCTTGATTTTCGAAGTTTACGTGTCATTAGCTACTGATTTTGCAATGTTAGCTCTGTATCCGGACCCGTAGAAGCCCCCCCCCCCCCCCAAAATTAAAAAAAATAGCCCCCCCCCCACCTATTATAATTTGCCAACAAAAATGATGTCTTAGGCTTGTTTTAAACTGGCCACGTCCTTAGCCCCTCCAAACAATTATGTAGCCCCCCCACACACATTTTATAAGCTGGCTACTGGCCCGCCTGTGGCATTATTACCACATCTTGGTAATGTTTCAGCTATTCATTTGGCTCAATTCAATTCTCTTTACAGATAGTTATGGAGCATCAATCTGTGTCACTATTTTTTCAATGGTTGGTAAAATAGGAGCCGGTGGTGCTTTTGGCGCATGTTTCTTCTACACCCCAGAAATATTCCCTACCAATTTAAGGTGAGTGTAAGTATGGAAGGGTATCGCTGCCAATATTAAATGCTTTCCATGTATTTTCCATTAATTATATGTAAAAAGTACATTGCATTTGACAATATAAGGTCAGTGTGCCTTACCTACATGCGACTGTTTAAACTGAAGGGATCTTATATGTGCACGCCAACGTGTCCATGGAACCTCGGTTGATCGACCCATCCGAACGACAAGCCATCTGTCATTGTCAGGCCCTCCGCCCTGCATAATTCGTTTGTTAAAACTTGTAATGCCAGCTTACAGGGCGTTACGTGAAAGACACTGCCGTACTTTCAAAATAAACAAGCTATACTATTAAAAAAAAGGCCCACGAAAGAAAAATTTGCATGTTGATCAAATGTGATGAGAATCTGTCATGCCTTTAAGCTTTTCCAACACATCATACATCTCTGAAAAAAAACAAAGAATACTGAAAATCTGAAAGTTCCGCACCAATCTCCAGAAATCACGTGGGTAAGGTGCTGGCTCGCTAGTCTGGAGGTGTTCGATCCCTCAATTGGCCAGCGAAATTTCATCTCGGTTTTTCGGCGTGGTTTCCCCTTGTCAATGATACAGACGGAGGGCCTCACAAGGACAGCTGTCTAGTCGTTCGGATGGGACGAAACATCGAGGTTCCGTGTACACATTGGCGTGCACGTAAAAAACCCCTTGGCAGTTGGAATTCAATTGCTGCCCGGGCAAATTTTCTCTCTTAGCACACTGTATGGCGTATGCCCGTCTTCAATTAGCCCAGGCTAGGTACAGAAGCGTATGACGTTAAACCCAATTTCATTCATTCATTCTTTCCACACGAATTTCGAAAATCAGTAAGATCCATCCTTGCAGTCTTAATGCTTCAGTGTCGTCATATAGCTGATTTATCTAGCGTAGCTACACGTGATTATGGTTGATAACAGCAATCGTAGACTATCACTGTAGCGATTTGATCTGGGATGGTAGCTTTCTACAAAAAGAGGGGGTGGTGCAATTAAAAAGAGGAGTAATCGTAGAGAAATCGTCGGTGATCGTAAGCCATTCTTGACACTTATGTAGCTATGTAACTTTCTATTTTTCCAGGAATGTTGGACTGGGATCAACGTCCATAGCTGCTCGAGTTGGCGGCATGTTGGGACCATTCTCGAGAGTTTTGGCTCAACATATATCATGGGGCCCAGCGGCAATATTTAGTGGCTGTTGTCTGCTTGCTACCCTCTTTATCACCATTTTACCGGAAACTAAGGGGAAGGAACTCCCACAGACAATGGCGGATGTGAAACTTCTGTACAAGAAGATACCAGATGGATCCGCAGTAAAGCTGCAGGATGGACAGGCAGAGATAATAAAATCGTAATTTTAAATAAATAAACAACAATATCTAAAATGGCGATTTGTATTAAAAAAAAACAGCGCTAAATAAATGAAGCAAGCTGGACATGGTTAGGGGTTCTATTCTATGGGGACAGGAGACGCCAGTTTCGCTTTTCACGTAAACTGTTTACCATTAAACTCAAATTCAGCAGCAAATAAGAACTAAACCTTGCAATACCACGAGGCTGGTCTCCTTGCTGCTATCCGATTGAACTTTTGTATAAATCATCTAAAAATCAACCCCCTCCCTGCATAACCGAAGTTAAATATTGTCATTATCGGAAGTAATGCAACTTTTCACCAAATTTCAACAAAGGATGAAATGTGGTTGAACGCCCCACCGCTTCTACATCTAACCTGGGCTAATTGAAGACGGGCATACGCCATACAGTGCGATATGAGGGAAATTTTGCCTGGGCAGTAACTGAACTCCAACTGCGGATGGATCTTTTACGTGCACGCTAATGTGTACACGGGACCTCGGTTTTCCGTCCCATCCGAACGACTAGACAGCTGCCCTTCTCAGGGCCCCCGTTCGCATCACTGACGAGGGGAACCCACGCCGAAAATCGAGATGAACTTTCTCGGGCAATGCAGGGATCGAACACCCGATCTCAAGACTATCGAGCCAGCACCTTACCCATTTATAAATATTAATCATCTAAGAATCAACCCCCTCCCTGTATAACCGAAGTTAAATATTGTCATTATCGGAAGTAATGCAACTTTTCACCAAATTTCAACAAAGGATGAAATGTGGTTGAACGCCCCACCGCTTCTACACCTAACCTGGGCTAATTGAAGACGGGCATACGCCATACAGTGCGATATGAGGGAAATTTTGCCTGGGCAGTAACTGAACTCCAACTGCGGATGGATCTTTTACGTACACGCTAATGTGTACACGTGACCTCGGTTTTCCGTCCCATATGAACGACTAGACAGCTGCCCTTCTCAGGGCCCCCGTTCGCATCACTGACGAGGGGAACCCACGCCGAAAATCGAGATGAACTTTCTCGGGCAATGCAGGGATCGAACACCCGATCTCAAGACTATCGAGCCAGCACCTTACCCATTTAGCCACGAGATCCCCCAAATTTCAACAACCCACACCCTTTGCAATTAGAAGCAACAATGATTGCATTCTTAAGCATATACTAATCAACGTGGCTCATCGCGATGTCATCGAGTCCATATGCTGATTACACCTATTTTGCCAGATTACACTGTCCAAACATTTTGATTGAATGTATTATTTGCCATTAATTATCATCCCTTTTACGAAGCCGCCGGGGCGCCGTTTCCTCTTGTCAATTGTACTGTTGTATAGCCATATATCAGTTCTAATCATGCATTAAGGGGGTCTGTCTCCTACTACTAAAGATACACGATTTATCTCCCTTACATATTGCCTGTTGTAAGACTGTATAATATGTAGGATTAGGAGTGAGCTCCCCTGACAGGAAGTGAATAAACATGTGCCTATAAATATCTTCTCCAAACAAAATATAATAATTAGTGTGGACTTGACAGCACAAAACAGTGCAGGACTCAGGGGCGGACCAGGAACAGTGGTTAGTCGTTCGGATAAAACAAAGATTCGAGTTCCAGTGACACAGTGTACATATTGGCGTGCACAAAAAAGAGCCCTTGGAAGTTGGAATTATAAATAAGAGTAGATAGTATCGCTACTCAAATTGTCCTTATCTCAAGAGCGAGAGAGAGAGAGAGAGAGATAGAGAGAGAGAGAGAGAGAGAGAGATATGAGGTTTAACGTCCACTCGACACGAACTAGGTAATTTTGGGACTAACATATGCTTTAATTTTATTTCAAAAATTCGCTTGCGTTTAGGGGTCTTTTTCAGTGAATGGAAACCGGAGGACCCGGAGAAAACCCACGGGGTTGGACAGGCGACCCTACACCTTGCCACGTACAACCGGGATTTTCGAAAGCACACCGTCCCGCATATGGTCGTCCGCAATTTACCCAAGGGAAGAACAACTAGGTCGTTAATGTCACCAATTCAATTTTATTTCTTTATATAAATCCAACAAAGCAATTTCTCCAAATAACTTGATTAAAATGACAAAGACACCCTTAAATATCAGACAAAACTAGACATGTCTATTAAAATTAAGTATGTTGGCATAGTTACTAATTTACGTATAGGCATTAGGCTAAACTTGAATATGGCCGTAGTACAATGACAAAGGTAAACGCACTTGCATTCTAGGGTAAGTTACAAAACATCAATTGTTGTTGTTGGGGCTTGTTAATAGGTCCGTCATAGTACCTTCGGGTTATCTCTAGTATTTGTAACCTTTCCTTGTTTTGTAATGTATTGAATTGATTCATCTCAGAAGATTTTAATGTTGATATATTGATCCAAACTAATCCCTGTATTCATGGAGCAATTAATTTCATAATTTAAATCAATTAATTACTTATCCTACTGAATAGAACGAGTCGCACTGTCATCCCCTTTCAGACCGGATTTTAAGAAATTCACCTACGTATGTCAAGAATCCTAGTAATGGCACCAAATTACGGACACTAGTAATACTGATTGCAAATAATTTTTTCAGATAGTCATGTGGATGAACCAAATTTACAAATAGAGGGAGAGATAGATAAATGGAGGTTAACGTTCACTCGACACAAACTAGGCCATTTCGGGACTAACATATGGTTTCATTTTATTTCCATAATTTTCTTGTGCGTAGGGGTCTTTAGCAGTGGGAGGAAATCGGAGTGCCCGGAGGAAACCCACGAGGTTGTCACATACGCTCACACTAGGGCTCGAAACCACACCCGCAAGCCAGATGTGGCCGGTAAGCTAGAGGTCTTGATAAAATTAGTGGCAATCTGTGGCAAGCTTTTTAAAACTATTAAACTGTCGATTGAACATAAATTCATTAAAATCGTTAAAAGCCATCTACATGTTTACAGCTTTTATTACCATACTTGAAAGACGCCGGCGACTTCAATTTATTTTGATGTACAAAGTTTTAAATAATTTAAACCCAAGGCTGTCGTTCTACTCTATTCCATCCAGATCTTTTTCCTATAATTTTCTTAATAACAATATTGCTGAATTATATTGCCGAATTTCTTTCTTTCCCTCTTGGGGGGTTTGGATGGCCTAGTGGTCTAGAGTGCCGCGCTTCGACCTCTAGCTGGCCGGCAACCTCTGGCTTGCGGCCGTGATTTCTAGCCCTTATGTGAGCGCATGTGGCATGGAGATAGGGGCGCCTTCTCAACCCCGTGGGTTTCCTCCGGACACTTAGGTTTCCTCCCACTGCTAAAGACCTCTACGCGCAAGCTAATTATTAAAATAAAATTAAACCATATGTTGGTCCCGAAATGACCTGGTTGTGTTGAGTGGACGTTAAGCCCCATTTCTCTCTCTCTTTCCCTCAACAGTCAAGCGCTGGAATTTTTTACCCGATGCTGTCAAGCCTTTGCCCTCTCCTAGTATTTTCAACACAAATGTGATGCTCGCCTTCAAACCTTTTGGCTCTAGAAAACATCAAATAATTCATTCAAAATTCCGTCTTGATATGACCAATATGCAGACCGCTATCATTCCATATTATTTTATTCTTGCATGTCCAGTGTAATATGGTATAAGCGTTTACCATGTGCGCGTTCTAGCGTGCGTTTCGCCGCCAACAAAGTCAAACTGATGTAAATGTTATGGAACCTTTTCCTTGTAACCGTCGAAAACGCGGATACATGGCAAACGGGATTAAATATTGCCATTCTAATCCAAATCAATCCCAACCCCTACACCCAGCCACCACCACAACCACAATTCCCCCTACTTTTGAATTAGCCCTATTATACGATTAAAGATGTCATTCTTACATTTACACAGGAAATACAAACACAATTATCTCCCTTGTTTTCCTTTTGAAAACAATAATCAGCCAATTCCTCAACGTTGGAATTTGAAGTTGAAAATGATATTTGTGCCAATTTCTCAGCTGGCAATAGTGAATTATAGGATTATTATTTAAAAAGGTAGGACTGTTTATGGATACCCTTTATTTTAAGGCTTTTTTAAAATAAATTTTAAAAATATAACTTAAAAATTTGAAATTTCCGCTTTAAAACGAGGGAGGTTTTAATCTCATATATACAGTATTTATGTTCACTTCCAATGCATCCAAGCCTAAAAAAAATTTATATCAGCACATTTAAGCGGTCAGTCGTGAAAAATCCCTTGGGTGACTGCTTAATGCAGATTCTACTGTATTTAACTCTTTACGATGTGAAGGTTGCATGTTGACATGCTATGTATCATTGTATCGTTGAGAGTTTCTAGACAACATTGTCAAGTCGAACAATACCAACATTTCGATATCGGGAAGAGCTGTATCCGAACCGGATCAAGTATCCGCCATAACACAATACAATGTAAATAGGTGCACTCAATTGTCGGAAATACAGGTAGTGTGAAAATCAGTAATGTGAAATTGTTCTTCTGTATACGCTTTTACAGTAAGCGATATAATCCACCAGTTTTAAGATAATCAACCGTGATCGAACTATAAAAGAGATTAAAGGTATAAATCTTAATTATAAATATTTGGGCACAACATAAAATCCAATTCTATTCTATTAGTATCTCCCTAATAATATCGTTAACGCAGTTCATCGCCTGCATTTGCATACCAATTGTTCATTGGCCAATCACGGTGTGTTACCGACATTTCGCCTAATAGTTTGGACGCTGCTATGGCGGGTTTGGTGTCAGCTAGAGTAAGGTCACATACAACTTGGGAATCGAAACCAGGCCAGATGACTCAAAACAGGAATTCGATATAAGAGTGATCATAGTGCCGCTGCCAGGGCAAAATTTCCCTCTATAGCCAACTGTATTGCTCATGCTGTCTTTATTAGCCCAGTCGAAGCAGAACAGTAGGACGTTAAACCCCGTTTCATTGCTCCACGACCTAAAAGCAAATTCTGAAATGCACAATGATACATTTAAACGTACATTATGGAAGACCTAACTCTGCCTACTGCAGGTCTTTAGTATAGTTGTTATGGAAAGTATTAATAAGAGCGTTATTTAAATGACAAACTCAAAATCAACTCCGTAGACCCTCTGATGTCTTGGATACAGCTTGGATTGAAACAGTCGTACATTTAAATTTAAGTCAAAAAATGGCCGACCAAACTAACGTTTATCGTTTGTCACTGACGTCACTACTGGAGACAGTCGATGAAAGGTCTTAAAATTTGGAATGTACTTGACGATAGAGAATATGTGGGTGGAGTTATCGTGTGTCAATCAAACCATCGGCAATTCTTGTAGACGTTGCGGACACAGTTGATGCCCATTTCCAGTCCAAACTTCAAACTGTGACAACTCCGTTCAGAATGAAGTAATTTGACTGCAGTTTTCTATGTTTTCGTATTTTTATCATCTATTTTTGAATTGTAAGTATCGCCAACTCTTAAAGATACATTAGTTAAGATTTAGATAAAGATCTAATCATTCTTGTTGTAATAGTTCGAAAGTAGATGATGTTAAATAAATAATTTGAGAATCCCGTTTAAATCACTTTATTGCAGGCGGCGATTCAAGGTTTGACGGACGTGTGCAATAATTTCAACCACGGTCCTGGTTGGTCGAAGCTAATTTTCGGTCCGTCTGATGCCATCGAGAGTTGATTAAGGCCTGGATCAGTTAATTATTGTCTAATTAATACTTGCATAATACATGTTTAGCTAATATATCGTTTTAACTGATGTCCTATGCCATTTGCATTCTTGAAACACAGAGAACCAATGGTACAACGCGCATATGCTAACCATTCGGCTATCCACCCCCCCCCCCCCTCGTCTTCTATTAGCCCAGGTTAGGTGCAGAAGTGTGGGGCGTTAAACCCAATTTTATTCATTCATTCATTCTTTGGCAGTGGGAGGAAAAGGCGACCCTACTCATTGCCACGTACAACCGCAGATTCGATACCACGCCAGTTGACTCAATAACAGGCTTTATGATACAGATGTCAGGTGAAGCAATAGAGGCCAGCGCCCCAAGTTCCCCGTTTCAATATAAGCTATGGCCAAAATATGAATGCTGTGCTGGTGTATTGCTACATTTTACGTTGCTATCTTTTAATACCATGATTGTCACTTCCCCTGTACTGTTAATCTGTAAGGCCATATGGAACATAGTTTATAATTAATCTTAGAACACAGATGTGACTTCATCATTTAAAGTTTGCGTACCATTACTAACAGTGCCGGACTGGTGGACCGAAGGCCCACTTGCCATACCTGTGACAAGGCCCACGAGCAAATGGCGGGCGAAGCCAACCTACGAGCGCCGAAGGCGCGAACGCTCGAGGGGGCCCGGCGGGCTCTCCCCCCAGAAAGTTTTGAAAAATAGACAGCCGCAAACCCATTTTCCAAGCACCTCAGGTCAGAGCAGCGGATGGAGATATATGGTCACCTGCGAGAACTTTAATCACACATCCTCGAATACGAATAGAGAAATCAAATTTGTCATAGTCAAGAATTCACAGAATTTGTCAAATTCAACAGTACAGATAGTATGATAGATATTCACTGTTCAGAATTTATGCATAATTTCACCAGGTGGTAGAATTTGTTTTTCCAACGAAATCTATCTTTCTGCTTTTCTTTCCTTTCCTTTTCCTGTTTCCTCTCCTCCCCTCTTTTACTACCTTTTCTTTTCTTTTTTTACTTTTTTCTTTTTTCTTTTTTTCTCTGAGGCTTAGGCCCATATTGTTTTTTCGGCTTAGGCCCACTTGCCATTGACAAGTGGGCAAGTGGGCCCGGTCCGGCACTGATTACTAATAATGGTACGTACGGTCAATATACCAGGCGAATATTATTTATAATGGTACGGGCAATATGTCAGGCGAACACCATTTATAATGGTACGGGCAATATGCCAGGCGAACATTATTTATACTACTTGAAATATTGAACCCGCGTGACCCGTCTTCAAATAGCCCAGGTTAGGTGCAAAAGCGTAGGATGTTAAAATCTAATTTCATTTATTTGAACCCGCGTAATGTAATTAATTGAAATGCACGTTTTGGATAGTGTCTGTATTTTAATTTGTTTAATGGTCTAGTGGAAGACATTGCGTAATATATAGATATTACAAAGGGGGTACTCGTTTGAGATTCCCGGAATTGAATTGTCTCATACCAAAAAAATAGGGACAATCGAGTGAAAGGGGGTACCGTATTTCCTCGAATACAACCCCCGACCCCCGGGCTCTATTCGAGGCCCGGGTTATAATCCGAGGTCGGGTTATATTTTTTCAGACTCGAATTAATGCTTCATAATCTTCTATAAGAGTGACATTTTGGACAAGTAAAACAAACAGACAGGGTCGGTCTTGCAAATACGAAGGCTAAACTCTCTGTGCGTGACGTGAGACAATTCTACTTCCTGTGCAGGGATCATCAATTAATTTACATTTGGACAGGAAGTTTCCAGTTTTTACCCAAGGCCCGGTTTATATTAGAGACCCGGGTTCTATTCGAGACCCGGGTTGTATTTATCTCAACACCCCCTTGGCCCCGGGTTGTATTTGAGGCCGGGGTTGTATTCGAGGCCCAGTCGAAGCAGAACAGTAGGACGTTAAACCCCGTTTTATATAGATATCAAAAAGGGGGTACTCGTTTGAGCTTCCCGGAATTGAATTCTCTCATATCAAAAAATAGGGACAATCGAGTGAAAGGGGGTATTTCGAGCTACAACGCCATCCATCGGCTGACTATTAAGTCTACATGTCAACCAACCGTGAAGTTGAAACATATTGGTCGCGATTCTACTCATACCACCTCCATAGTCGGGACTGACAGAACCGCGACAGTAACAGGACTGAACTCAGCGTCACTCGATTACAATTATGTACGTTCATTTTTCAAAGAACGCGTTTAATAATATTTTCAATCGCTCGGTCGACATGCTGGATTTAAAAAAAAAACAACAGCCGCTATTTTAATATCTATTTACGAAACCCGTTTTTGTATTGAACCTACCCCAAACATTTTTAAGAGAGCCGATTTTTTAATTTCAATTTTTTTCTTTCCAGTTTCACTTAAAATTGAATTCGACTTTTTACCTTCGACATTTTACCTTCTAGATTCTAGATGGTGACCTTACTATTCCATGGCCCTTGACGCTGCTGTCTTTTAACCATAAATATAAACAATGTTTGGCCATGAAGTAAACTTTAATATGTATTGAATGTTACTATATTCAATCATTGATAATTTATACAACTTCAATTAAAAAAAATGGTAATCATTGATAATTTTTGTCGAAACAGTTCCATTTCTGAAAAGGAAAATGATTTTAACTTGGTACCTATAATGTCCCATACATAGATCAGCTCATCGATTACCTACACGTCAATAATTTATGAGGAGTGCTTGTAAAATAACGAACCATCTCGCGATACTTCAGAAGTTATTTTATTTTCAAATAAGAGCTGTTGTCAACAGGAAAGTACAGATAGATCTGTTATCCATCAAGTAAGAGACTTGTTGTAGTACGAGAGATTTGAAATGTATTCGATGATTATATTTGCATGTGCCATTTTACTGGTTTCTATTCATGCACTAGAAAAAACCTGCTCACGGATAAAAAACTTCCCACTTATTCAAGAGGATAGACGCATAGCTAACCAAAGTTTTATCTCATTTGAAAATTTATACCTTTTGAAATGTGTTCAAACGTGCATGAAAAGTTCAATTTGTAATTCAGTTAGTTTCGAACTAGACACAGGAAAATGTTACCTGTATGAAAGGACTGTTTCTCAGTACCATCTTGAAACAGTTAAAGGATTCATCGCAACTGATAGATCTGAATGGCGAGACGAATTGCTCGAGTCTTGTAATGGACACACTTGCCCCAACAATACCCTGTGTGTCTCAAGCTCCATTGGACCCTCCACCTGTGATATTGTTGGATGTTACACAACATCGGCATTGGAACAAGTTATAACCCCTGACCGGCTTGTGTACCCCATTGGTTATACATTGGAAAATGTCTGTATGCAAGGATATTATTCTAATTCCTCGGTAGTTTGTCAAAGTGATGGATTGTGGTCAAGTTTTATCTGTTTGCCGTACCCACGTGGTTGTGATGAACTACGACAGTGTAACAGTTCCTATGAAGACGGCGACTATTGGTTATTTCATCAAGTCGGTGGCCAAACGAAAAAGATGAAAATATATTGTCATCAATTAAACAGTATTGTTCCAAAGGCATTCATCACACTTCACTATCCAAATACAGCTTCTGGTTCAATTTATAAATACATGAACAACGACACCTGCAATGTCACAACATTTAGTGCCTCGGAGATATTGGCTAGAGAACTCGGAGAAACAGTATTCCATAAAGTTTCCGTGGATACGCTGACCTTAAAAATTGTCAGAGCTAGATCTACGTTTGCAAATTTTACACATTTTACCAAATACTCTCAAGCTACAGATTGTACCAAATATATCAACCCGAACTGCCCTTCTCTCGGAACTTTTCTCATTGATCTCAGAAATACAGGGTTTGCCATTCAAGCAGGAACAACTTGGAAGTTAACTGGCGAGAGTCCAAGAAAGATAGATTACACTGATTTTACAGAAACTAATCAGGTTGTTCATGGAAGGTGTGGCGGATCTTGTGGGGGGTGTCAGAAAATTGGTTTGAAAGTTGAGATTAACGAAGCCTTACAACCGGATATTGAATCGGCTGTATTCCCGGTTTGTACTGCTTAAAAGATTTGCACATTTAAACATTACAATGTACAGACAGGGTAAGCTTATTCCTCCCGACACCTATTACCACTGTTTGTCGAGTAGCAGTCTATTTGCTGATTGCACTATTTTGCTTGAATACACTTTTTTGCCTATAACGTTTTTAGAACTTCGAATTCTGTCTTATGGATTGGATTGTTCGTAATTGTTTTTTTTTATTTTATTAACGATTGGAAGTAATTTAAAGTACTCATGAAGCGACAAGTTCCTCAATTTATTACAGGGGCGACACGAACCTCGTGCATAATCCCGAGTATCGTAGGATTGAATAATATTGATATTATTAGTGAACAAAAGGGATCTTATGTTTGGTTCAATGGTCGAGAGCGAGACAGTAAGTAATATATTCATAAGATCTCCTGGTCCCATATACTCCATCCAGAGCCCTGTGATCATCTTCACGCAACCTGCATGTTTAACAAAAACATAAGACAATTGCAGAAACAAGAACCTGTAGTTATGCTGCTCCTGAATTATGGAATAGTGTGACAATATATTATTTGAAATCTAAAATGTAATATTGTATTTGAATATGCTAGTCGCTTGTATTGCCGGAGTACCTAGGCCTATATGAGATAAGATTTAAGCACAATAGATATTGACACCTATTGTTTAAAGTTGGAATGGGCGACCATTAATAATTAGTTTCATTGTTAATTACCTGCATTGTATAAACTTCTAAATCCCGCACGCCTTTTTACCTATATCATTCGTAGACTTAATGACATAACATTATGGGGTTGTACATCTTACATCGAAGTGTCTATCAGATACAATATGAGTTGTTCAAACAATGTTTAGCCGGCTTGTCTTAAACAAGTATACTATGATATAAGATTTAGGTAACATTCATTAACGTATATTGTTTAGAGATTAAGATGTGTGAATCCTTGTAGTTAGTTTTCTTTGTCTGAATTCTAATGCAATTAATTATGACTAAGGCTAACCCATATAAATATGCCTGAGTCGGAAGTCAGAAGTCAGACCGTAGACAGACCACAGACGGAGACCAGAGAGAGAGAGAGAGAGAGAGACGTGGAGAACTCGCCCTCGGACCATGGGGCATTGAGGTCTGCCCTTGGACCCCAGGACAGAAAGGTCTTCGCGGACCTAGTGGCGAGAGCCAGAAGCACCTGTAAATATGTTATATGTGATCCAGCACCTGTATATGTTATTCTGTGTATATATGGTCCAGTACAAGTAATTAAAATCTTATGTCTTAACAATGAGTTATGTATATTATGTTACATACTCAATTTGGTGCCGGGCAATTTGATGCCTGACCAGTCGAACCTTAGATGGGTCAAATCAACGTGAAGTCCTACAAACTAGACGAAATGAAAAGAAGAAACTTAAACAGTAAACTACAAACTAGATGAGATAAAAGAAGAAACTTAAAAAGTAAACTACCAACTAGAGGAGATGAAAGAAGAAACTTAAAAAGTAAACTAGAAACACGACGATCAAGCTCTGTAGAAGACAAGACCAGATCGCCAACAGAAATAATGGATTACGGTATGTCTTTGATTGTTATATTTTTATTTTACAAAACTGACAATTTAAAATTAGGAAGAGAAAAGATTTGTCTTTCTCTTCTGATAAACATAGTAATGGCTTCATTTTAGTCATTATGGAACATAAAACTTTATTCTCAAAATGTGCACGAATTCTTATTAAAGCAATCTTCGATCTGATCGGTTAATTGTTTTTAATTATATTTCCTGAAAAATTTAGCTTCAAAATATTTGTCTCGATATTATAACGGCGTCGAAATCGCCTTGTGTGTTATATTTCTTGAATAATTTAGCTTCAACATATTTGTCTAAATACTATAACGGCGTCGAAATCGCCTTGTTTGTTTTACCCGATTAGTGGGTTTAGATTTAGCGGAATTAGCTAATAAAATAGTATTTTCTCGACATACAGAGATTAAGGCAGATTTAGCCAAAATACGGATATATAGATAAACTTTTATTTAATATTTAGACAAATATGATTCAGGAAATATTGATATAATAACGATTAAACGATATGTTTTGGCTTATATTACGTAAAGCACATTATAGAATCCTCGCTTATATTTAGTTTGGAAATAATCATTAATTAAAATTTTGCGTCGAAAATTGTCAGTTAAGTATAGAAATAAAAATGTTAAAAATCACGGAACATAATGCAGAGGTGGACACTGGTATTTATTATTTTATCGACGTATTGAAGAACGTCCAAAATGGTGAACAACAATTTAGATCGATGATTAGTGTTGGCCAAATGGTGGACGACAGTATATATTTTTGCATCGATGTTTAGTTATCCAAATGGTGGATGACGACGAATTTTATTGGTAAAATTAATATTTACAAACTGCAGTATGTTTGTTGTGGGATATTTACCCACGTACCATAAGAAGAAATATAATGGTAATTTGAAGATGTTATCGGCGATAAAAATATATTTTCACGGCGGATAATGGTATTTCGTGAAGTATTTGGCCAGTTTTAATGGTGGATAATATTACGAACAGATGTATTAATTGAGAGACGCGGGTTCCAGAATATATTTTTTTTATTATTAATGTGTGCGATTAATTCCGATCATGTGTTTCTCGGTCGAATTTTAGAATATTTTAATTGAGCGATTGTGTTTTTTTTATTACGCGTGTGAAGTTTATAGACACTTTTGTGTGTGAATATTATTCCGGTGGTGTTATATGCGTGTCATTTAGGTTAAATTTGTAACAATTTTGCGAACTATCTGTGGCTGTTATTTTGATGTTACCTGTGGAGTTTCCTGAATGAACTAAATGAACTGACTGACCAGGGATTCTTTTTTTATGAATATGTTTAGTCTGTGGGCCTCTTTTATATATCTATTAATGTTTACATTATTGTATTTCGCTTTAATCTTTTTAAAATCGTTTCATATATAATTTTATATATTCCACTATTTTAACATTATGGAAATGGAGGAATGTGACAAAATATTATTTGAGATCTAAAATGTAATATTGTATTTGAATATGCTAGTCGCTTGTATTGCCGGAGTACCTAGGCCTATATGAGATAAGATTTAAGCACAATATATATTGACACCTATTGTTTAAAGTTGGAATGGGCGACCATTAATAATTAGTTTCATTGTTAATTACCGGCATTGTATAAACTTCTAAATCCCGCACGCCTTTTTACCTATATCATTCGTAGACTTAATGACATAACATTATGGGGTTGTACATCTTACATCGAAGTGTCTATCAGATACAATATGAGTTGTTCAAACAATGTTTAGCCGGCTTGTCTTAAACAAGTATACTATGATATAAGATTTAGGTAACATTCATTATATTGTTTAGAGATTAAGATGTGTGAATCCTTGTAGTTAGTTTTCTTTGTCTGAATTCTAATGCAATTAATTATGACTAAGGCTAACCCATATAAATATGCCTGAGTCAGAAGTCAGAAGTCAGACCGTAGACAGACCACAGACAGAGACCAGAGAGAGAGAGAGGGACGTGGAGAACTCGCCCTCGGACCATGGGGCATTGAGGTCTGCCCTTGGATCCCAGGACAGAAAGGTCTTCGCGGACCTAGTGGCGAGAGCCAGAAGCACCTGTAAATATGTTATATGTGATCCAGCACCTGTAAATATGTTATATGTTATTCTGTGTATATATGGTCCAGAACAAGTAATTAAAATCTTATGTCTTAACAATGAGTTATGTATATTATGTTACAATAGTTTAATGGAATCCCTGAAAAAAGCATCATCTCTAACTAGTTTTCGAAAAAAAAACTTAAAACCATCCTTTTGCAGAGTACTTGCAAGTGTTGATTTATATATTAAGTGTTTTATATGTGCTACAATCGCTTGTCTCTGTGTGGAAATTCACCTGGAGAAAAGGTAAGCATTTGTTTTCATCCACCGTAGCCTGGTGTTATGACGTCATATGTGGATTAGGATAAGGGTTAGGGTAAGTGTTGTAGCCTGCGTATTTCGTTAGAGTCTCAAGATGTAGACAAGGCTAGCCCCAACCCTAACCCTGGGCGAAGCCTAGCCCTTATCCCAACGCGCAATACACATATGACGTCACAAAACCAGGCTCCGGTGGATGGAAACAAATGCTTACCTGGAAAAAACAAAACCCAGCGATTAGTTGTAGGTTTGATTTTTTTATAATATTCTTCCAACTTTCTACACAAATTAAACAGAGCATTCTATTATTGACTTATCTCTAATACGCATTAAAAATAAACGCGGACCAGGTTTCTTTAAACTTAATACTTCCCTTTTAAAAGATGAAAATTATAAAGAAATAATTACGGAAGGGAGAATGACATAATATGTCATTCTCCCTTATAGTCATTGTAATGCGCCCCTGCTATGGGACATGATAAAAATCCGACACGAATTGTGACCTGTAGAGGGTCCACAAACAATTGTGGACGGACGGACGGACAGGGGCGACGATATAATACGTCCACATGAAAATGTGGGCGTATAAAAATGGAAATGAGAGAGAGAGGGAGAGAGAGATAGGGTTTAACTACACTCAACACAACTAGGTTATTTCGAGACTAACATATGGTTTAATTTTTATTTAAGTAATTCTCTTGCGCGTAAGGGTCTTTAGCAGTGGGAGGAAACCGGTTTGACCAGGGAAACCAACGAGGTTGAAGAGGCGCCCCTATCTTCATGCCATATACGTTCGTACTCGGGCTCGAAACCACAGCCGCAAGGCAGAGGTGACCGGCTAGAGGTCGAACGCGGCACTAAACTGAACTGTACGCGCTGCGAGCATGCCTCTGTGCATGGAGTACTAGCGCTATATAAATGTACATATTATTATTATGACTTTAACTTTTCGATTGTTAACTTTCCGTATATTAGTAGCACGTTCTAATATCATCAACTTATGTAGTAGTCCGGTAAATATAATAAATTAGCTAGAACAAATTGCAACAAAATTATTCTCGACGAAGTCTGGTAGAGGGGTCCCTGGAGGTCTCCAAAACAAAAATCGCCCAAAATGGGGTTTCGAGTAATTACCATAAATCCAATGTGACCGCTATTGGCACCTAAAATCTCCAATATCTCGGAGATGGTTAAGTAAGGGTAGATAGGAAAGTGATGCAGATGTCCCAGAGAAACATAGCTAAATGACGTCCCCGTGATGCCATACGGCTAGCAATTAGCATAAATCTAATATGGACGCCATTGAAACTTAAAACTCCGATATGGCCTCGGGAATGGTTGAGTTTTGAGGATGTAAATGTATTACGATTACTGGTACAGATGGCTCAGGAAAACTTAGCTACATGGCGTCCGTGACGTCGTACCGTCATACGGCCAACAATTAGTATAAATCCAATGTGGCCGCCATTGAAACCTTAAAACTCCAAAGTGATCTCGGGAATAGATGATTTTGGAGGATGTAAATTTTTTACGAGTAGATAGGAAAGTGCTACCAAAGAACGACCAAAACAATGCCAGGTGACGTTCTTGTGACGTCATACGGCCAACATTTAGTATAAATTCAATATGGCCGCCACTGAAACTCGGGAATGGATGAGTTTGAAGTGTGTGAATGTATTACGGGTAACAGTTGATAGAAAATCAATCAATCTTGTTTTTGTATCTATAAAATAGGGGGGTTGGGTGGCCTAGGGGTCTAGAGTGCCGCGCTTCGACCTCTAGCTGGCCGGTCACCTCTGGCTTACGGCTATGGTTTCGAACCCTATTACCTAGTTTGTGTCAAGTGGACGTTAAACCCCGTTTCTCCCTCTCTCTATCTATAAAATATGATTTTAGTTTCACATGAAGTCAACTTATTTTCTGGTTACTGTTTACACAAAAATATGATTAACATCTTCTATTAAGAAACCAAAGATAAAAAAAATATTTATTTAATAGACGGATGCTATTCTATCGAGTGTCAAACATATCCAAAAACAGAGCGATTCAAAAAGATATTCCAAACACAGCTATTGTAACAATGGAAAATCGCTTCATTGATTAAATTAATCTGGAAATTAGTAAATTGAACATATCTAAGTTGAACGATGGCCACGGTAGCTCAATGACACCTAAAATCTATTGAGGTAAAATAGAAAATCAATTTCAAATCTGAAGGACGTGGAAGAAACCAACGAGGTTGAAACGTGCGAGCGGGGAATCGACACCACGCCACTTGACTCAATGACAGACCTGATTCAACGCACGCGTTAACCATTTGGCCGCCCAAGCCCTCGATTTTCTATATCGTAATGATATAAACCAATTGATAGCTTTCCCTACTTTATTATAATACGGTTAAAGATATCCCATTTGCAGTCAGGTTGACGTTTTCGTCCAAGTAGTTTATGTTCCGATAACTGACTGCGATTGGGTTAATGACGGGCAAGACTCTATTTAAAAGTCCGTACATGTATTCCGTGGTAAAGAGAGAGAAAGAGAGAGAGAGAGGTGGGGTTTAACATCCACTCGACACAAGCTACGTCATTTCGGGACTAACATGGTTAATTCTATTTCAATAATTCGCTTGCGAGTTGGGGTCTTTAGCAGTTGGGTGAAACCGAAGAATTCGGAGAAAACCCACGAGGTTGGACAAATCATCCTACTCTTTGTCCAGTACATACTAGGAATCGAAACCAAGCAAGTTGACTCAATGACAGGCTTTATGATACAGCGCGCGCATACGCTAACCATTCAGCCACCCAACCCCCAAATGCACAAATAAGATGACGAGTTCTTAATTCGGCAATATAAAAACACCTGAATTGCATTCAGACACACAAGCGCACCCCCCCCCCCCACACACACACATATGACAAAGATAAAATTACGCAAAAATCAATTAGTTGATAGACAGCTCTCTAACAATTTCAAAAAGCACGTTGAATGAAAGAAGTGAATATATTGCCCCGGACTGGCCATTATGAAGATACAAGTTGTGGCTAATGGACAGTCTCCGGTCATTATCCTTCACTTAGAGTGAAGTTTTATTGATAAAGCCCTGGATTACTTTTATTTTGGAAAATCATTTAAGAGATGGATTAATATATTGTATAAAGATATTTCAAGAAAGACGTGAGACAAGGGTGACCTTTATCCCCATATTTATTTATTTTATGGCTGAAATATCCTCATCAATAATTAAAAACGAGCCACCAATAGCAGGAATTAACGTAAACGAAAATAATATAAAAATACACAATTAGCAGACGATACAAAACTATTTTAGATGAAAAATTATATACATTGGAAAAAGTGTTAGGTATTATGGACGAATTTAAAATATAAAGTGGATTAAAAGCAAATTAAGCTAATTGTGAAATTGCCCCTCTCGGCGCGCTTAGATGTTTGGGTTTAAAATATGGAAGCCTACAACTACCATTCATAATCTCTACTTTTCGCCCCTTCAAAACACGAAAGTCGAAAATAAGAAATAAGGAAAAATGTGAGGCGTCAAGACGGTATACAAGCCAAAATCAACTCGAAAATAGGAAATTAAGAAAACACACACAGCGATAATAGCGCCCCTCGTTTTTTCCTATTTTTTTATTTTCGATTTGCATCTAGCTAGGCTTGTTTCCCGTCCTGTCGACTTTCGACTTAGTCATATTTTCGTAAACACGAATTAACTTTCGTCTCGGAAGTTCTTGTAGTCTCTGCCTTCCATGTCACAATTCTCGAAAATGGTCATTTTTACTATTTTCACTATAATAGTTGTGCAATTTTAACCATGATATTTTCTCCTCATATGGCAACGTTTCAGCGCCATACGAAACGTCGTGCTATACCTTTACATCAGTGATTATATATCCATATACAACTGTGCTTTGCTTTTAATTTGTTCAATCGCTAAATGATACCCAAGGATTGTATTGTGCTATTTTGTTTATTGATGGGATTTAATTTATAATCTTTTGTTTCAAAAACGAGAGAGAGAGAGAGAGAGAGAGAGAGAGAGAGCGATGGGGTATAACGTCCACTCGACACAAACTAGGTCATTTCTGAACTAACATATCGTTTAAAACGTTATTTCAATAATTCGCTTGCGCGTAGCGGTCTTTAGCAGTGGGAGGAAACAAAAAAAACATGAGGTTGAACAGGCGACCCTGCTCCCTATCACAACAACCGGTGATTTGAAACCAAGCCATAGTTGACTCAATGACAGGCTTTATGATACGGCACGGTTATCCATCCCCCACCCCCTATTTAGTTTAGTGATTGGATTTAATCTTTCGTTTCAAAAACGAAAGACTCCTTTACTAAGTGTAGGATTGTTTGGATGTGTTTCTTTGGCTGTTGTTTTTAAGTTCATCAGTACGCAGTTTGAGTGAAAAGCGAAACTAGCTTCTGCCTCTTTAGAAAAGCAAATACAATCACAACGAGCTTGCCTCATTGTTAATTAAAATAACATAACACTTTATAAATTGTTTATATATATTTCTTTTTAAATTTGTGCCATTGCTGTTTCTCTTCTATCTACTATCTAAAATCATGATTTATATATCTTTGTCTTTCCATTCTTCACTTTGAACGTCGAGCCATCAGGTATCTTCTTATACAGAAGCTTCATGTCCGCCATAGTCTGCGGGAGTTCCTTCCCCTTAGTTTCCGGTAAAATAGTGATCAAGAGGGTGGCAAGCAGACAACAACTACCGAATATAGCACCTGGGCCCCATGATATATGTTGAGCCAAAACTCTTGAGAAAGGCCCCAACATGCCACCAACTCGAGCAGCTATGGATGCTGATCCCAGTCCAACATTCCTGGGAAAATAAAAAGTTATCAATTTTACACCAAACAGTTTTTATTAAATATCGATAGTAGAATGACTGAATGGTTTTTCGTCGGCTCTGTCACAGACAATCTTAGAATATCATTTCGCAGACAATCGTACAAGTGAACCAGCTTCCTCGGATATGACAGGGGGAAGATAAGCATCTTAGGTTTTGATCCCCAAACCCTCTGTCCAACCGGTGACAATATACCCACTGCTGTCCCAGAATGACCTAATCGAAAATAATTGTTGCTTATATAAACTTCAAATTGGGCGAGATGATCAAGAGGGTGGCAAGCAGAGTACTTCTTTGTGAACGAAATCCACATGTGGCTTAGAAGCAATCTGATTAAAACACGGATCCTATTTCACTTCGTTTGTTCAAAACTTCATTTACTTTTCATTACTACACGAGGATCTGTTATATAATAGGCGTTCTTATTGCTTTGAAGAATAGTTAAACGGTCTTTTACGGTGCGCTTTAGGCGTGTTTTGCACGGAACTGTGGGTAATCCACTAGTAAAATCAATGCTGATTTTTTAATCAAATGTCATAGGGTCAACAGCCGCTCGTATGAACTCCCACGCAACTTATTGCTGCCATTGAAAGTATTAAAAAACGAAACAAAATATAGATCCGTATTTTAATCAGATCGAGTTAGAAGCCAATTTCTCTATGAAGATTTGAATAGCTGGTACAAGGGTAATAAACACAGTTCTCATACTAACCTTAAATTGGTAGGGAATATTTCAGGGGTGTAGAAGAAACAGGTACCAAAGGCACCACCGGCACCAAGTTTTCCAACCAATGATAGAATAGTTATACAGATTGATGCGGCATAACTATCTGTAAAATAATGCAAGAAATGGTAAATGAGACACAGTAAAATGAAATGGGGTTTACCGTCCTACTGTTCTGCTCCTAAACTAGACTAATGAAGACGGGCATACGCAATATTTGGTGTGCTATGAGGGAAATTATGTCATGGGTAAACCGTGCGACACAGTGGTACGGACATATAAATGCTGCATTGCAACCCGTAAGAAGTCAGATGGTCCGAATCCATCAGCATTCCTTCTCTCCGTCTAACCCTCTCCAGAACTACAAAAAGTTTATGTAACCGCAATCTAATTAAAATATAGATCTATATTTCGTTTCGTTTTTTATACTTTCGATGATCTACACTACATATAGATCTAACAAGTTATAGTGGGAGTTCACGTTCTATGACGTCAGGTACCAGGCAAGCGACATTTGACCAGATAACGTCAGTCATTCGATTAACCAATTAGCGTCCACCAATACATTTTAAAGCTACTTTTGCTTTGTTTTAATTTATATCGCTTGTAATGTCTACCCCCAGTTCCGCGCAAAAAAGGCCAAACGCTCGATTCGACAGACCATTTGATGGGCTGGCCTGTCATTCCAAAGAGAACACGAGTTAAATAACAAGTCTTCCAGATCCGAGTGTAGTAAGTAAAGACAAGTAAAAAAAACACCGAAAGTTTGAACTATAAAAAACGAAACAAAATCGGATCTGTGTTTTAATCAGATCTATTGTGTGCAACTTTTATAACTAACATAGAATACTTATTTGGTAAATCATAATATAAAAAAGCTTACCAGATGTAACTCTGATAATCGTAGCCAGGATCATACCAGTTCCACATAAAGCATAGAATGTTGCCAGGGTTTTCTTTCTTCCATATCTTTACAGAGAGAGAAAGAGTGAGAGAGAAAATTGGGTTTAACGTCCACTCGACACAAACTAGATAATTTCGGGACTAACATATGGTTTAATTTTATTTCAACAATTTGCTGGCGTCTTTGGCAGTGGGAGGTTTGACAGGCGACCCTACTCCTTGTCATGTACAACCGGGGATTCGAAACCACGCCAGTTGATTCAATGGCAGGGTATATGATACAGCACGAATGTGCTAACCTTTCGGCCATTTACACCCCTCACCCTTACAGGGACCGGGAATTAAATTATAAACCCATAATTGCAATGTACCCTATGATGATAATTGTAACGTTTTCTATCCCATAATCCAACTGTCCTGAACGTGGGTTGAGTGGATGGCAACGATTCGACAGGTCCAATACCGAGATTTGAGTTGGCAACAATCTGGAACCAACAAATCACTGACAAATGAAACACTAAGCCGCATCTAGCCATGTACAAAAACAAAAAACAAATGGCGTGCTTAACAAGAATGGTCTATGCCACTTACATGGGGATACGCCATTAATTGCTGACTCATTGGGTAAATGGGCGACTTGAATACGACTCGGGCTGTTGGGACTCAAGAAGCGTCGATGTGGGACTCAGGAAGCGTCGATTTGGGACTCGACTCAGACTCGAGGTCCAGTGACATGTTTCCACCTGTGTTAATACCTAGCTATCTCTATAGGGGTGCTCGATTCACAGTCCAGAGCGTCCCGAATTGAACAAATCGCAATCGAGTGACGCGGAATTCAGTCCTGCCACAGTTCTGTCAGCCCCGACAGCTGAGGTGATGTGAGTAGAATTGTGACGTATTTTAAGTAACAAATATGTTTCAGCAGTCATAATTGGTTGAGATATTTTTTATGCAGTCGGCACAAGCGCTGTACTCCGAAATTCCGGAATGTTCAATCTAGTACGACCTTAGATAGGACCCCAACATATGCTGCTTCAAGGAGCGCAACAATTTTTTTGTGTTATACATACACCATCACACCGGTACTCATTTACAGCTGAGTAGGCGGGAATAGAGGGATAAATTGTCTTATTCAAGGACACAAGAACTCGACGCACAATTCGAGTCTCGAACCCTCAACCGTTGCGTAAAATCCCTCACAGTTAGGTATGGAAAAGACAAATACAGGGGTGTTTGGATTGTTCAATTCGTACTATCAGATATGTTACA
Organism: Patella pellucida; assembly: GCA_917208275.1. NCBI lineage: Eukaryota > Metazoa > Mollusca > Gastropoda > Patellidae > Patella > Patella pellucida. The sequence goes on from OU795037.1 coordinate 6,057,490, forward strand.
TGATAGCAATGCCTTGGCTCTATGATTATAAGCCATAACATTAGGAGCAGCATCAGAGTACCTTTCAAATAAGACCAAAATCGCCCCAATAGGTTGAAATATAAAGGATGTATTTGGAAAATGGCGCCTATTTTAATTAGCTATCTGTAATTGTATGTGTTGTTAATAATACCTACCTGTCAATAAGCAAGAGAAATATGAGACCCGGTGGGAATTCCATTAACGCATTTAGGAAGAAGTTAAGGTATTTATCGCCAGCCAGGGAAGACGACGTAAAAAATAAACCAAAATATGATAAAGCAGCAGTACACCTGGAACAGAAAACAATTATTCCACACCTTACGTTTTCCTCTTGAAACTACTCTTTTTTAAAAAGCCCACCTCACATAAGCCGATATTGTCTATGATACGCTACTATTAACTTTAATTGCAGGCGACAGGTCAAATGTCGTAGCCTGTAGGGATATCGTTGACATAAGTTATGATAATGTATCGTTGATACAGCTATGGCGGGTCTGGCGCCAGGTAGGGTAAGCTTGCTCTTCCGGACACCTGTTACCACTGTTTGTCGTGTATGCTGATTCCACTATTTAGCCTGATTCCACTATTTTGCCTGATTCCACTATTTTGCCTGATTCCACTATTTTGCCTATACTGTTTTTGTTTTAGGAATTCGATTCATGCTCGAACGCAGCCTTTATGCTAGGTTCCCACTATCACGATTCGGGTTACGATTAAAGGGGGGTTGGGATGGCCTAGTGATCTAGAGTGCCGTGCTTCGACCTCTAGCTGGCCGGCCACCGCTGGCTTGCGGCTGTGGTTTCGAGCCCTGGTGTAAGCGTATGTGGCATGGAGATAGGGGCGCCTTCTCAACCTCGTGCGTTTTCTACGGGTCCTTTGGTTTCCTTCCACTGCTAAGGATCCCTACCCGCAAGCGAATTATTGAAATAAAATTAAACCACTAGTCCCGTAATGCCCTAGTTTGTGTTGCGTGCACGTTAAACCCCATTTCTCTCTCTCATGTCTATAATAGTCGTCGATTCCACAGTTATCTGTGATGTTGAAACGTCGCAGTAAAAAATAAACTTGTGTTATTTGGATATCTGTGACAGAATGTAGACTCATAGTGTGTCAAACCTCCAGAAGCCCTGTCTTATCTCCACACGTCTACACGTACATCACATAATGTATTGCACTCTGGTTAGCTAATATGAAGATAGAACCTAGAAGTTGGAATACAAATATAATAAAAACAAGCACGAACCATTACACAAATCTCGAAGGCCTAAAAAAACCCAGCATAGGCAAAACAGTGTAATCAGCATATGGACTTTTCACCGTGTACAAAATACACGACAAACAGTGGTAACAGGTATCCAGAAGAGTGAGCTCACTCCAAACTATTTGACGAAATCTCGGTAAACGGAGTCCCCCGTGGCTTCCGTTCAAACCAGCCTCGGGATGACAGTTATAGAAGTGACTCCGGGCGACTTGATGGTGAATAATTGTAAAATCTGGCATACTGCACCGTGGGATAATGAGGCCGAATTTCATAGGCACTAATTGTATTTACGCAATTCTATTTACCGAGTTATTTCCCTTGTCATGTAGACACATTAGAGGTCTGTATTAAGGAATTGTGTAAAATGTTGATAGCTTTAATCATATCACCATTGGGATGAACCCTATTAATAATCAACATGTTTTCACGAGTGATTCATGTCCTTGCCTCTGAAATCCACCAAGCGCGTTATAGTCTGACAACCAAACCTCAGTTTAAGCCTTGACATTAAAATATAGTCTACAGCTTGGTGGGAACATAATTTAGACCAGAGGGAGACAGGGGGGGGGGGGGAATTATCCGAGAGGTGGGCAAAAAGCGGGAGTTAACTTTTCTAGAAGCATTTTTCACCAGGAATCCGAAATTGGTGGGGGGGGGGCGTTCAGGAGTAACGAGGCCAAAAGGCCACAAGAGGTTATATGAGAAGGGGGGTATTATCCAAAAGGGGGCAAACATTCTAGAAGCATTTTGCCCCAGGAATCCAAAATCGGTGGGTGATCAGTCAGGTAAGGTAGCTTTCAGGAGTTACCGAGGTCCAAAGGTCACCAGAGGTTAAAGGAAGCTGGCTTATGCATTTAGCCACTTATTTGACCTCGGTGACCTTTTCAATTAGATTTTGCCTTTTGACAGGGAGAGTTTCCCAGCATCGTATCCCTTAAATTTGTCTGGCGAATAAACATATATCAATGAATACTGACCATAGATACCACAGTATAACTGTATTTAACGCCAATTTCTTTCTCTTCAAAATATCTAATAAAGTGTATTTCTCTATTTTCTCAATTGGTTTCGTTTTATCATCCTTTAAAAGAAGCTGGTCGCCCTTCTCAGCTTTGGGAAGAATGGTTACAGTTTGCCTTCCTATCAGCTCGTTAAATTTGTCCACAACTAAATGGACATCCACCTGAAACACACGGTTAACTCAAATAATAGTTAAATCGGCATTAGGTAGGATAAGATAAAGGCCAGGGGTTGGTTACCTGTCCAACCTCGTGGGTTTTCTCCGGGTCCATCGATTTCCTCCCACTGCTAAAAAACCCTACGTGTAAGCAAATTATAGAAATAAAATTAAACCATATGTTAGTCCCAAAATGACCTGGTTTGTGTCGGGTGGACATTGAAACCCATCTTTCTCTAGGTATTGAATGAGAATATGTTTATCTCCAAGATATTATACTTTTCGCGAACTTTATATTTGGACACTATCTACTATAATCTAAAGGCAATGGTATTAACCTTATTCCATCTAGCCGCTTTCTTTATATTCTTGAGAGCGATGTCATATTTTCCATTTGCTATCAACCATCTAAACGACTCGTCTAGAAATCTACAAAATTATTAAATAGCCACTTATTATTTGTAGTCCAAACTGAACGCCTTTTCCCGTCAGTCCTCCGTACAGCACCGGGGTAACACAGGTAGCCAGTTTTGAAAATCCCGAGAAACACTGACCTGATTATTAGCCTAGACATCGGAATAGTGTAACTCTACAAGATAAACATGCGGACAAGACAGAAAATACTCATTGCAAACACTAAACAATTATAAAATCAAGTGAATGGATCCGGGGCCAGCCGTAAGTGTCCACTGCGCTGTACAGTCCCGGGCCTGTTGTGGTACGGGCTTCACCAAAAAGATTAACAAAGACGTAACAAAAAAATGCGACCGATGGTCGTCACTTCAAAAGACCTCTATCTGAAGCGAATTATCGAAATAAAATTGAACCATGTTAGTCCCGACATGGCATATTGTTTGTGTTGAGTGAATGTTAAAAAAATATTTCTCTCTCCCTTGTCAGACAATTCATCCTGCACGACCGTCCAGCTCGCCTACTTACCAATCTCACATATCGTACGCCCCTTGACAATCTCGATTTCGAAGCATTTGTTACGTGATTGCATTTATCGTATGACCCATTTCGAATCAAAGTTTTCAACTGTAACATTAAAGATATCGTCGCAATAAAAACTTCTAAGTCAATCATTTCAACTTACATGATTTGGATAATGACGTAGAGCGAAACGGAGCAGAAAGCCAGTTGTTGGGTTCGCCAACTTTCCATCCGTAGAAAGTAGCCAAACGGGGTCAGGGAGACAACACAAGTCCCCCATACGACAGTACCGACACCTCCGACATATCTTCTATATACGGTCGGGTACACCTCTATAGCGTATGTAGCCATGGTCAATACTATCCCCTATAAAACAAAATAAAATACGGTCAGATAACACTTCTGAAACATAAGTGTTATAGAATATTACATTTTGTAAATGTACACGGTCAGATAACACTTCTAAAGCATATGCAAATACCAGTAGATATCACCCCTCTTATACACACTGCGGCCAGATCACACTTTATGGCGAATGCAAATACCAGTAAATATCACCCCCTCTTATACACACTGCGGTCAGATAACACTTCTATAGTATATATAATACCAGTAAATATCACCCCCTCTAATACACTCTGCGGTCAGATAACACTTCTGTAGTCTATGTAATACAAGTAGTCTGATCAGGCAGGTTTCCCCGGAGTTCTTCGGTTTCTTCCTGCAGTAATGATCGAAATCATTCGCACGATCTGTGCCAAGGGCGAAATTGAAATAAGCCTCAGGCTTAATTTGCTACCCTTGTAAAACTGACGAGATTATTATTATATAAATTAATATCACCTCCTCTTATACACACTGCGGTGAGATAACACGTATATAGCACTGCGACCAGCTAACACTTTGATGGCATATGTAAATACCATTCCCTGTAATACATCCGACTGTCAACTAATATTTCTGAAGCATTACTGCCATAGCATAATTCATTGAGTAACCTGGCGTGGTTTCGAATCCGCGGTTGAACGTGACAAGAAGTAGGGTCGCCTATCAAACCTCATGTGTTTTCTCCGGGTCCTCCGGTTTCCTCCCACTGCTAAAGACACCTACGCACAAGCGAACAGAACCAAGATGCATGAACATATCACTCCGGTTCTGTGCAGTCCTCATTGGCTCAAAGTCGATGTCAGCATCATTTTCAAAATTCTGTGCATCACATTCAAAGCAATACATGGAGGTGCACCGGCCTACCTGACTGGTCTCGTGAGTGTCCGTGTGCGTACGTGATAATAAAGAAATTCAACCTAGTTTGTGTCAAGTGGGCGTTAAACCCCATCTCTCTCTCTCTCTCTCTCTCTCTCTCTCCCCCCGTCCTTGCGGAGTTGCTTAACATTATACAGAGATGTTTACATACCTGCTGTATTATTCCCATTAGAAATCTAAGTATGGCAAACGTTATATAACTGTTAGAGAAAGCTGCAGCAACGCCAATCCCCAGGACACCAACATGGCTGACGATATTGGCTGACTTTCGTCCATAACGATCAGAGAAAAACGGTAGAACCAGCGCACCAATGGCCTGTCCTAATATCAGCAGCGTCTGTGGTAAATCACCGAGCGCACCACGTTCACAAACAAGATCAAACTGAAAATATCATGAAATAAAATGGTTACAAAAGATAGCACAAGCTAGATCAAACTGATAAAATTACAAAATCATTAAATAAGATGACTACATGAGCATTCAAACGAATTTGTTCTACCGCATTCAGTATTGTTTAATGGTCAAGAGCAAGACATTAAGTAATATATTGTAACAACAAGAGGACCACTAGGTCTGAGTGTTTTTACAATATATTACGCAATGTCTTTGGTACGAGACCTTTAAACATCTTAAAAAACACACTTCGCACGCGCGTTTACAGTGAAATACGTCATGCCAGTCTAATATTTTACAAGGCACGATTGGCAAGTTGCCCGTACGATTATTCAAAATAATGGTACGCCAACTCATATTCTTCCTGATGTTGTTCTTGGACGCGACGATTTTCAAATATAGTCCAAGTCTCCGCCAATTCATGTATGATTTATTTAAAGCTACTTGTTTCATGGAAATCGCACATCGATTGACGCACTTAGGGCTAGATCTATTTGTTAAGGTCAACTCAATTTTCGTCACGGTCGCTAAGATGTAAATAACGTTAGGGCACGTGATTGCTGGCGAGATTGTTGATGTAGGTTAGGGTAAGCGTTAGGGCTAGAATAAGGATTAGTGCTGGGATTATCGTGGGCCCTGTTTACATCTCGTGACCTTTGACTGAACTTCAAGTTGGCCTTGTCAATTAGATCTAACAACGGACCTAGATTGTTGATATGACGTCAAAATTCCAATATGGTTGGGATGCCGCCATAGCTATTCACTGATCCGCTGCACGGCGGTACTTGGTATGCCGAATGTTGTAGCATATTCATTAGTGTCATGAGATCCGATAAAATATATTCAGGCCGGATCCAGGATTTTGTCGGGGGGGGGGGGGATACATTTGAGCAAAGGGTAATTATCAGAGTGCCGCATGCATTATGTGTCATTCAAAATATCAAATTGAGGGTCAAGTTATGATTTATTTACATGTTTTTTTGGGGAAATACAGAAATTTATAGAGAGGTTTAAGATGATACTTGAGAAAGAAAAATAAACAAAAATTTATTTCAACCGGGCCACTATTAAGGTCTGAGTCGTCTGACCACCTCGAATTATTTCATTAAACACCGAGGCACCATTGAAAATTCGACTATGGAAATTAATGTGGTGCCCCCTTCCTTTGGTGCCCTAAGCACGTACTTATTTTGCTTAATGGTTAATCCAGCTCTGGGTTTGGTGTTGTCCCTAGAGTCTTCGTCGCACATAAACTAAAATCTGGGAATCCCAGAACAGTGTCGACAAGTCTCACTTCTGGGTCCGCACCTGATATTATCTGTATTAAGTTACCTGTGAAACTATGGAAGCGTCTTTTCTCTCTGTGTAGGTCATACCATATACACATGGTAGTTTGTGTTCTGTATTGGTGGAGTTAGTAGTATTGTATTTAACATAAATACTGCACTGTCCGTATTCTACTGCATAATTACTGGATGGTAATTCTACTCCAGCTATGGTTATACCAGTACCATTTGGTGGCGCAGCGCATTGATGGGGAATAATTCGTCCTGCAAAAAATATTGACACGGAGAAATATATACAGCAGCAAAGTCGGATTAACAAATCCAATCTGATTAAAACAAAGATCCTCCTATTTCGTTTCTCTTTTTTGAGTTCAGAATTTCGTTTTACCTATCTTCACTACACTAGGAGTTGTTAGCGCGTAGCCAATGAAACGGCCTGTTAGGCGAGTTCTTGACGTGCAATGACGCGACCCTCGAGTGCAGCTTGTCAGATATGCATGTAGTGTAGGGAAGGCAATTGGAAGTATATTAAAACGAAGCGAAATATCAATCTGTAGTTTTGTAATCGGAGTTCAGCTGTAATATATAACATAAGAAAACTTAAATTAGGATAAATAGTTATACATGTAGGTACAATGCAATGAGCTTTAATGTCTCGTTCACACAAACCCATCGATCATTTTCAGACAAATCGGTTAAAATGTTTACTGTGATGAGCCGGTAGTTGAAAGGTCGCCTTACATTTCGGTGTTTTGGGACATTGTTTACGCTCTTTTTTAATCACTTATAACTTCGCTCAGAATGAAGTGAGAGAGAGAAATATGGTTTAATGTCCACTCGACACCAACAAGGTCGTTTCGGGGACTAACACATGGTTTATGATACAGCGCGCGCACGCTACGCTAACCATTCAGCCATCCACCCCACCCCCCCTCCCAGCCTCGGAATGAAGTAATTTGACTGAAACCTTCAATAAATCCCTTTTACATCATCTATTAGTAAACTCTATGACCCGGCCTTTATCTAAATCTTACATAATGCATCTTGTATACATGACGTCAAAAGGTCAAAGTGGTCCGTATCTTGAAGACGATTTGATATCGTCCTGGGGTCGGTTGCTCAAAACTAAGTTTTTTTAACGATCCGTTAAACTAGGACATATATCTTGGTAACGTGTTGTTTGTTAATTTTCCGTTAAATTTACTACAGAAAACACTATAGAATACTTTATATTTTGTATTAGCATAAATCTGTAGAAAAAAACTTAAATCTGATTGCCTAAGCGCTAAAATCAATTTAATACTATCCAATCGAATTACTAAAATCTGATTTTATCTTCGTTAAAATTTCGTGAAACAGGCCAAGTTCATAATATCTCATTATAAATTTGTAATCAAGAACATGATAATCCTAATCTTACTCGGTAAAAATGCGTGCTTTATCACAGCCCGATAGCCCTTTGAAAAAAATAGTACCGGATGATGTATGTCCACCAGAATTCAGAAACACGTACTTTGATAAAATATTTAAACAGCCCGACAGCCCTTTGAAAAAAATAGTACCGGAGGATGTATGTCCATCAGAATTCAGAAACACGTACTTTGATAAAATATTTAAATATTGTATCTGTCGACTGTTTGTTATAAATGTAATTATTTTGACTATACAACAATTAGAGAGGAAAAAATATTTAAACATTATATCTGTCGACTGTTTGTTATAAATGTAATTATTTTGACTATACAAAGATTAGAGAGAGGGAGAGAGAGAGAGAGAGAGAGAGAGAGATTGGGTTTAACGTCCACTCGACACAAACTAGATCATTTCGGGACTAACATATAGTTAATTTTATTCCCGTGTGGGCCATCTGCGGGAGGAAACCTGAGTACCCACGAGGTTGGACATGTGACTCTACTCGTAGCCATGTACACTGGAATTCGAAACCACGCCAGTTGACTCAATGACAAGCTTTATGATACAGCGCGCACGTGCTGACCATTCGATCATCCACACCACCCCTATATAACAATTGTTTATAGGCGGACATTATAAACTACTACGAACTTGAAATCAAATCTTTTTTAAGCACACACAGGCCATATCGTATTGTATCAAGCATAGGGGTTCCTAACGGCTGTCGGGATCACGGTGGCTAAGTGGATAAGGCGCTGGTTCGCAAGCCTGGAGGTTGAGTGTTCGATCCCTGCATTGGCCGAGAAAGTTCATCTCGATTTTCCGGCGTGATTTCCCCTTGTCAGTGATGCAGAAGGAGGGCCTGACAAGGACAGCTGCCTAGTCGTTCGGATGGGACGAAAAACCGAGGTCCCGTGTACAAATTGGAGTGCACGTAAAAGATCCCTTGGCAGTTGGAATTCGATATAAGAGTAGGCCGTAGCGCCGCTGCCCGGGCAAAATTTCCCTCATTGCACACTGTGGCGTATGCCCGTCTTCAATTAGCCCAGGTACGGTGCTAAAGCGTAGGACGTTAAACCCCATTCCATTCATTCATTCATTCCTAACGGCTGTCGATTTAAAAAATAACTTCTCTACTAATAGCTTGATTATCCTCAAATTAAAAAGATATCCCACCTACCAATGAAGATCATATCCAGTAGTTGAAAAGCGGCGGAAAAAGAACATAAAACCATAAGGAGATGCTGAACGTGTTGATATAATCCCTTTCCTCCCAAAACATTGAGAACGGTATCAACGTCCGTCCCCTTTGCTGTCATCTCTCTGGATTTTAGGACCGGAGTGTTTTTTAAGAACTGAAGTTTAGAATCACATTAGCTCGAAATAATGGTCTTTAGCAGAACACTGACAGATCAGATGTCCACGTAAAATAATCCGTATTCACGTTTGTTACTCAATTTTTGAAAGGTTGGTGTAAAACCAACTACGCCGACATATTTTCGGACTTTCTAAACACTGTTTTACAAGATGTTGAATTCTTGTACACTTTTGAGATATCTAATTTAGAACTTGCAATAGGTTTCACAAATTGGTGAATTCCAGGCACTTGTTAATATATCCAAAGAAAAGATGACCAACTGTTCAACAACACATTATTACAGGGATATATTGCAGAGACTATCAGTGAACTGTCTAATTTTAAATCTTTGTAAACTGCGAGATAAAATATGCGTACAGACAAAACTATATAGTCTCTATCACTCAGATACATATTCTACGAATATTAGTCTGGATAGGTTATCAACATATGAGAATAATTCATTCGCTAGATTATCCAGTCTTAAATACATTATCACGGACAAAGTCCAAGGGAAGTTACTGGCCCTAAAACAAGATGTCAATGCCCATGAAATTAATTTAAGAATTACATTTACTGTTTCAGAATATCCAATACTCTTAATTTTTTTATTGTAAATTGTATCTTTTCCCGGAACATATCTATCCGTCGTATGTTTATAATATTGCATGAATTATGGGATGAATTTCGACAATGGGCGCAACTCTTACTTGACTAGGCGAAAGATACTGGATAAACAACTACATTAACAAAAAAATCCCTAGTTACGCATGGACAATTGATTTTTTTTCGTCAAGTGTTGATAACAGACACAGCCCCCCCCCTCACCGCCGTTTGTTGAAGAGTATGAGGTCCGGAGTAACCGCGCCGGCTCGTTAACCTGAAAGTGTTCGACCAATTGTCAGAGGGCACGGCCAGGGATAACGTATAGCCGTTCGGATGGGACAGCAAACCGAGGTGGCGTATACAAATTTGCGTGCACGTAAAAGAGCCAGTTGGAATTCGATATAAGAGTAGTCCGTAGCACCGATGTCCGGGCAAAAGTTTCCTTATAGTAAACTGTGCGACATATGTCTGTCTTCATTAACCCAGTCGGAGCAGAAAAGTAGGAAGTTAAATCCCCATTTCATTTCTATATAAATCATTTGTCACGTGGACGATTCTTGATTGTGGACACAAACTTATGTTTTAGTAAAAGAGACACGTCCATTTGACACACACTTGGTCATTTCGGGACTAACATATGGTTTAATTTTACTTCAAAAGTTAGCTTGCTCGTAGGGGTCTCAATGACGGGCTTTATGATACAGCGAAACCCAGCCCAGGGTTGAAGTTATGCTAACCGGTCAGTTACTGATAAGGAGATAAGGAGCATGTTTAATCACAATGAACTGGGTTTAGACAAGCTCATGTAGTAACAATTGTTTATCAATATATATAAAATTCAAGATGTACAGGGTTATGTAACCTAAAGTCTAATCGTCCCCCGCCTTTAGAAGAAGTCAGGGGACTATTAAAATGGGTTCGTCCGTCTGTCTGTTCATCACACTTTTGCTGCGTGCACACTGGCCTTTAATACGTATCCCAAAGCGCATTGAAGCTTTAATACGCTTCAGGCGTTCACACTAGGAGCCCGCTAATGCGCATTGAAACCGTATTACCAAATACGGTTCTTAATGCGTATTTCATTCCGCTCTAACTAATTCGAATTGGTTACATCGCTTATCACCGTAGTGTGAACAGCTTAATACGCATTAAACTGGAATCCCGCGTTACGCAAGCGCAGTTGAGTTTTTTCAACCTACTTCTGACGTCGATTCTGAGCAGTTATTTACATGAAAAACACGAACAAATATATAAAACGAGGGTACAATTCGCGCCAATACTCATTCTCCATCATGTCCAAGGCGCATCCATCTTGGAAATAATTTGACCTTCATCTCTCAGGCTTTTTCGGCACAGCCTCATTCGGGATTTGTCGGGGGCCCTCGGAATTAGTTTAAATCGCATCCGATAGATGTCGTGGCGTTATTACGCATTGAGTGTGAACGCTCGACAACCGGATGAGCAAGCGAATTTGAAGCGAATTAACGCAATGTGAACGGGTCATTTTTAAATCGCATTAACGAAACCGTATTCCGGAATACGGATCAGAACCGTGTTCAGTGTGAACGTAGCATTTTTGGGACACAATGACGTAAAATGAAACGATTTGGGATTTAACCTCCTACTGGGCTTATGAAGACGGAAATTTGAGGGAAATTTTTCCCGAACAGCGTCACTACGGCCTACTCTTGTATCGAATTCCAACTGTAAAGGGGTCTTTTACTTGCTCACCATTGAGTAAACGGGACCTCGGTTCCGAATGATACTTTGTAACACTCATTATAATTGTCTATTAGAAGAATGATGAATGCCTCGATGGAGTTCGACGATGAGAATTAGTTTAAGAAGAGATAAGCAGTTTGATTTGTTGTTGCTTTGGGACAAGATAAATTAAGTTACGTACATTTTAAGTGAGAGTGGGGTCACTTTGTGTATCAATCTGAACGACAAACCCACCCTACCTGCAGAGAAGTGACTCTTTGACACAGTGAATAGACATGATATCCATGTGACGTTATCTAAACGTCACAGGTCGCGAGGTCAACGCACAGAACGCAGCTTGTAAACAAACGACAGTAAAATGACTTCGACGAACAGAAAACACGTGTCACATCAGCGTTGTCTGTGCAATATCACAAACACAACTCGAGATTGAATAATTAATCCCCGGAATAAAATGGGATTTTAACAGAATTAGCAAGTTTTAGCGGACATTTGACACACATGGGGCCACACTATTGGCACTATTTTGTGCTTTGGTCGGGTCTATTTTACATATACACAATCAATTCTGCTAATGTTTTTAGCGTGGGGATTAACTCATAGTTAATTTATTACAGTTCTAAACAAAAATTTAAATCTTTAACGCAATTTTTAAAAAAATAGACAAATTCTGGCTGGGATTTCTGAGCAAAATGGTCATTCACTGTATACGTGCGAAAAAAAGACACCTCCCAATTAATTTTCGTCACGTTAGTTACGTACGTTATATGGTGGTATATTAGACTTAAAATTATAACATGCGATCGTCTAATTTCTAACTTTATTTGCTCAATGTAGATTTTAATTCTTTATCATCTTTTTTATATTATTAATTGTACGAAAATGTCTACTCCATTGTCGCTTTACATGTTAAGTATGGACGTCAAACAAATTTCGAATTTTGATACTTCTACCTAACAACCATCATTTTGAAGTCGTTTAGTGTCGCTATCGTGTGCTCAATTTGGCGATCGAGCAACTGATCGGGACCATTCTGTACTCACAATATCTCATACGCCGTACAGTGTGCTATGGGGTTAAATTTTGCCCGGGCATTGATGCTACGTCCTACTCTTATATCGCAGTTGAAAATCGATATAAGAGTAGTCCGTAGCGCCGCTGCCCGGGCAAAAAAATTCCTCATAGCACACTGTATGGCGTATTCCCGTTTTCAATTAACCCGTGGTCTTATTCACGAAAACTTAAATCCCTTAAAATCGATTGTAACTTAAAATTTGATCTTAACCTAAGATAAGCCATATTCACTAAACTGGCTTTTCACTAGATTTTAAGTTACAATCGATTTTAAGTTAAGTCAGCTAATACCCTGTCTTAACTTAAAATCACAACAAAATGGCCGCCAACTTCATCAGACGTCAGTCGTTTGCTAGACCCGAAAGAATGATAAGAGACCGTTCAAATCCCCTAGAAGTTTTAAATCCTGAAGAAATCCGCTCTCGGTTTCGTTTTTATCCCGAAACCATCATGTTTTTAGTTTCACAACCCACTGTTAGTAGGACCTAATGGAGGGTGGCAAATGCATTGAAACGCAAATCAAACTTGTTCATTAAATTTCCCACCGAGAGAGAAGAAGCAGATGTTTCACGGTGTTTCTTCAGCCTTGCTGGTAAGTAGGCTAGTGTAGTCATATTCACTTTATAAAGTCCTAGCTAGCTAGTCATGTCTTTGTAGTTTGTTTGTTTAACGAGAAGATAAAATCATAAATAAACCACACAAACTCACTTTAAAAATACAAAATCGCAAAGCGAATTGTTACGACCGCCAAAGTCCTCGATGTTTGTTGACATTTTGACATAATCTTTACATCATGATACTTCCTAACGGGAGACCACTTATTACGTTACAAATCGGGAAGAAGACAATTCGGACAAATTAACAATTTCGTCTTTAACAAAAGACTATTCGGCTAGGCATTTATTGCTGTGGTCTTTTGCACAATGATGTTTAAAGTTCTTCATTCATATTCAATTGTTATTCTAAATTACTTCTTGAAAAAAAAAAGAAATATATAAGGCCTATAAGCTGCTTTCAATAATAGATTTAATGTTGCATTATAAAAATAATATTGAAATAATTTTGTTTTTATTCAGTAATAGGTATACATAAATCCCATCAACTTTATAAAAAATATTTTCTAAATAACTTTTCTGTTTTAGGTTTTCCAAATGTAATTGGCTGTATTGATGGCTGCTTAATTAAAATTAAAAAACCAACATTGAATACAAAAGGCTATCCTGCACTGAATACCCAGGTATTAAAATGCTAATCACGGAACTAATTTATAGTTAACAGGCCCGGATCCAGATTTTTTTTTAAAGGGGGGGGGGCATACATTGTAACAAAAAATGGTAATCATTAGAGTGCCGCATGCATTAGTGGTTTGGTATAACCCCCAGAGCCTTCCTCGTATATATTGCCTGCTGGCAGAGACAATGCGAAAATCATTTCATATCATCAATTAAAAAGCATATACACAAGGGACAGCCCCCCCCCCTGGATCCGCGCCTGGTTAATTGCCTATGTAATTAAAATTTGAAATTGTTTAAATTTGCTAGCGATTACGAATACAACATGTAGCTAATTAATTGTTGTTGATCAGGAGTAACACAAGTGATTTATTTTATTACAGTTTACCTGTCTACAAGACCTTCTCTTTTCAAGCATTATTGTCAAGTGGCCTGGGAGTTGCCACGATTTTGGGGTTTTCAATGAATCCTCAGTAAAAACTTATATGGGAAATGGTATGTTGAATATGCGCATGTCCCTCCTAAATAATTTGTAATTAATGTGAAATAATAACTAATAACAACCCATTTTTATACTATTTTACTCTTTCTAATACATGACACCGTTTGAGAAGTTTATATTTTTATAATAAATTGTATTAAAAAATTATATTCTATTTATTGTTATTGACAGGAGACCATGGTGTATTGCTGGGTGATTCAGGTTATGCTAGCCGCCGCTACATGCTCACTCCATTCCTGAATCCCCAGAATGGACCGCAACGACGATACAACTCTAGTCATTGCAGAACAAGAGTCGGGATTGAGCAGAGCTTTGGCATTTTAAAGAATAGGTTTGGGTAAGCTTATAATAAAGTCATTTAATGCACAAGGTCATGCTGTTTAATTTTATTTCAATAATGGGAGGAAACCTGTGGACTCTGAGAGAACCCGTACTTGAAGGGAAATAAAACCAACCTGACTCGATGAAAGACCAATTGATCTAACGTGCACGCGTTAAACATTCGGACCCACACATTATTATAGATGCATAATGTAAGATTTAGATAAACCATGGTGATACTCTCTACCCATAAAGATTGATTAACATATATAAATGTGGTTTTATTTCAACCGGGCTATATATTGCACCAAAGGAAAGTCTATACTATACATCCATGTACTTTGCATTCTTTGGAATCTCATTATTAACTCATTACATTTTATTTTACAGAGCTTTACTCATTCCCTTGAGAATGACTCCAGAGAGAGCAATCGTGATTATAACAGCTTGTGCAGTTCTCCACAACATCGCGATTGAAAAAAAAGACAACTATGAAGCTTTGGTGGAGGAGGATCCAGATAACAACTATACAGAGTTACCCCAGGAAAATGATGCTCCAGCTGGATTGGCTACTCGCCAGTATTTTGTCAACGAATATTTCCATTAAAATCTTTAGATATGTTCCTTAAAGGTTAATAAGGGCATATAAAAGTATGAATTTTCGTTATCCAAACCTTATCTTTAAATAAAAGTATGAATGTTTCTTATACACTTCATTGACTTCAAACCTTATTTTTATTTAAAAGTATGAATGTTTCTTACACACTCCATTGACTCCAAACCTTATTTTTAACATTGAATAACCCCTGACCTAATTATCTTTGAAGGAACATATCTTTAAACGGATATAAAATAAATCACTATTGTTTCTTTTTAAATACATGTATATTTTCAAATTTGACTTAAAATAGATGGTATTCATAAAAAGTCCTACCTTGTTAAAGAATAATACTATAATCATATAATTCACTATTGACAGCGGAGAACTTGGCAAGAATATCATTTTCAATTTCAAATTCTAACATTTGAAGCAAGCTAAGGGTTGGAGGCAATGGGACAACAAGGGAGGTAATTGTATTATTATTTCATGTGTCAATGATTTTTAAGGGTGGGAAATAATGTCTATGGTCGTGTCATAGTGAGTTTATAACCTATTGAGCAAAAGACATAGAAATAATTAAGTTTTGACCTTTTTAAATATGAAATTCTCGCTTTAATTAACATTTGAGGCCAACATAAAAACCTGCAATAGGCAGAAAAAAAGGTTAGGTGCAGAAGAATCGACGTTAAACCCCATTCCATTTCAGACTTCGTCATGTTGAATGGTTTGGCGGGACAAAACGTTGGTCTGAGACCTTAACTTTCGGGACATAAACCCAGTCCCAATCAGAACAGAGCCAGAGGTCTAAAAATTATATTAGTTCAGATGAAGAATCCCACAGAAAAAAGCTTCTACCAATAAAGCAAACAATAAGGCCAAGCCACCTAAAATATCCGGGAATGAAACTTTTGCTAAAACAATCGAAATTTTCGATAACGAAAACTGTTTGGTCTGAGGACAAAATTATTGCTATTAATTCCTTAAAAAATATCCTACATCTTCGTATACCAGCGAAGAAAGGACATAGACGAGGTCCAAAAAAGATGCCCGGTACTGAAGGAGATCTTAGAGAAATATTAAAGATTATTGTAGAAATAACAAAACCAAGATCTTGGAAGTACGATAATAAACCGAGACACTAATGAGTGGTTTAAGTTCATCTGTGACACCAAGTAGTGATAACTTGACTGTTAGTTGACAACAAACTATTATCTCACAATAGTTCACTAATTAGTGATAACTTGACTTTAGTTTACATAAAAACTATTATCTCACAATGGCTCCCCAATTAGTGATAAGTGAACTTTAACCATTTAGTGATAGCTTGACTTTTAGTTTATTGGTAGAGAATATAAAAAAGTAGTTCCTTTAAGATTGACCAATCAAATTCATGTAAGCGAAACCAGTAGATTATGAAATTTATCACACAAGAGATATCTACTGTAGAATGTATTATTGGGTGATAAATAACCTACCCCCAAATAGTATTCCATGTCAAATGTATTTTGTGTATGCATGTATATTGATATATCTGTCTGTTCTTTATACTGTTCTTAATGAACGTAATATGCTCATAAAAAAAGTTGAAGTTACAGTAACAGTTTTTTTTATCAATATATTAACAAGTACAGGGCTATGTAACCGAAAGTCTAATTGCCCCGCCTTTCAAAGAAAGCAGGGGACTATTAAAATGGGTCTGTCCATCACACTTTTTGGGACACAATAACGTGAAATGAAATGTGGTTTAACGTCCTACTGTTCTGTTCCAACTGGGTTAATGAAGACAATCAAACGCCATACAGTGTTATATGAGGAACATTTTGCGCGAACAGCAGCACTGCGGCCTACTATTGTATCGAATTCCAAATGTCAAGGGATCTTTTACGTGCTCGCCAATGTGTACAAAAAGATTTAATTAATAAAGTTGGAGTGTTGAAAGAACGATCACTACAATTAAATAATAATAAATTAAGAACACCCAAAGGCCATAAACTAATTTAATTTAATAATCAAGAACTTTTAGACCTTTTTGCTAATAGTCAGTCAGAAGTTGAACAGTCTTTTCCAGGTGTTAACTCATTACAACGTGTTTTTGTTTTGGGAACAACAACGCTACCATACAAGTCTTTCTAGCAACAGCAATATGCGCTGGCAACCGATGATAATCAAATGGTGTGTCTATAGTCTATATATGAGGAATAAAAGTAGGAAAGCCTACGATGCTTTACGTAACACAGGATTTATTAGAGAGGTTAAGATTTGACCCGAAAACGACGTTACGTCGATAGCATTAGCAGCCGACGCAACATTAGCCTACTTCCGTGCTTACGGCTACGCTATCTCCTTCATTACAAATACGCTTTACTTTAATTTAGTAGACTATATAAGGTTTAATGTTATATTTTTTTTAATTTCCGTTTCTGACTCACGAGTATGATTCCGCCCGACGCCCCACGATTCAAGGGCGTAGGCTGCGAAAAGGAGTGAAGCGGGACAGAAAGAGGGAGGATAACGACTCACGTTTGAAACATGTTTGCTATGCCAACAAAAACATACGATATTTCGTTTAACTACGCTTCATGTCCTTAAAACTTTGTACGTGTGTTCGGTACACGTAACAGTAATACAATTTATGTTTATTGATGTAAAATACTAGTAATATAAACTCGGACAGTTCTTACGACTTCGGCGACCCCAAGACGTTTTCACGTCCGAGATTGACAGCAGACGTAGATAAACTCCACTACAAATGATGACGTAATGCACAGAACGACGTCACCTCGTTCTCGGGTCAAATCTTAACCTCTCTATTACTTTACCAATTATAGACATATATATCCAAGCAAGACTGGATTTTAAGATTCAGTACTTGAACACCCCATTAAAGAAGCCCAGGAACTTGGTATGTACTCTGAACCACACGAGTCATTTGTTGGTATTTTGCAAGACGAGGTCAAGGTTTCACAGGGACTACTATGAAATAAAACCAACTACGAACAATCCAAACCATTAGACAAAATTCGAAGTACTAAAAAAACGGTATTGGCAAAATAGTGTAATGTGGCAAAATAGTGTAATCCTTATATGGACTGTTCACCGTGTACACAATAAACAGTGGTGACACGTGTCCGGTAGATTAAGCTTACCCTGTCGGAATGCCACACCCGCCATAGCTGCATCCAAACTATTAGACGAAATCTGGTAAAATGGCGTGATTGGCCCATGGACTATCGATGACAGCCTACACCGGTTGTGATCCCAAAACAAACTGTTGGCAAAATATGATAAAAAGACTGGTGAGCTGGTAGGCTTTGCAGATCTAGATACCGTATTTCCTCTAATAAGCGCCGGGGGGTCAAGGGTAGTTGAGAAAATAAGCGCCGGGCCTCCAATAAGCGCCGGGTCTCTAATAGACAATAGATTGCTTTTGATCAAATGCCGTAATTCAAAAGATTCTCCGGCCCAATGTCCATGGTAAATGACGGCTTTGCCCTAAATTCAATTTGCTATTAAAGAAATAAGCGCCGGGCCTCTAATAAGCGCCGGGAGTCAAGGGGTGCTGAAAAAACAAGCGGGCGCTTATTCGAGGAAATACGGTAATACCAGTAATGAACTGATGAAGCTAGGACATATTTTGAATAATTCAAAGCCACTTTTAGTAACTAATGGTTAGAGGCATAAGTAAAGGAATAACAGCTGATTTTTTATATCCTATTTTATGGGAGACAGTGGACAGTCCGAAATATGACTGTCATTTAAAACCCGTATTTATTACATTTGATTGGGCCGCGGCCAATATAATTGCTTTACATAAAGCACTTGAGAAGATGATTGTTTTGGACCCGGAATGCCAAAAAAAAAAAGAGGAAATTTTTCATTTCTGATGTTCCACATTTACTAAAAACTGCTCGTAATTGTTTCTCAAATTCGTTTTCCACAACCAAACAGAATGCCGAGGACACACATTATATGAAGAAACATTATATGAAGAAAACATCGCAAACAACCTGTGTCAAGAGAATAAAATCACACTTTTTCATACTGACTTAACCCAATTTTTAAAATTGAAGGTTAATTATGTCAAACAAATTTTCAGTGAATTATCCCGAAGAAGATGAAGAAAATCAACGCAGAAAACAGAAAGATGATCATGATCATCGCTATGACCCTCTTGGAAAGTTGAAACCTCTTTACGGTAAAATATTAAAAACTCATTTAATTGACATTAATATAGAGGAATGGTCAACCCAAATCTCAAACAGTGAAAGTCTGAAGAATTACTGTACATTTAATCGGAACATAACACAGGAAAACTATTTGTCTGTCAACGTTAATCAACATATTACAAGAAATATAACTAAGTTACGATTAAATTTGTTCCAATTAAATGCAAACTTATTTAGACGGAAGCAAGTAAACAGCCCAGTTTGTCCTGTTTGTAGCTTACTCTTCCGGACACCTGTTACCACTGCTTGTCGTGTATTTTTTTACACGATGAGCAGTCCATTTGCTGATAAAAAAACTATTTTGCTTGAATACACTGTTTTGCCTATAACGTTTTTTAGGACTTGAATTCTGTCTTATTTTTTCTTTTGGATTGTTCGTACTTGGTTTTTATTTTATTTACTTAATGAACTTTGTCTTAGACTGTAAACTTTATAATGAATTAACAATACTATACTTATCTAAGTTTTATTGGAATCTTTTTTAAAATGTATATTATAAGTTAAAATCCCGACAAAAGTATTTTTGTATCAATATCATTTTTTTTGGATAAGACACTTGCACTGAGAACGGAACATTTGTAAAAAAAATTGAAATGATTTATATAAATTTAAAACATTTATATTTATAATTGTAAATAAAGCGAATATAATATAAAACAAATTATATTGTAGTATTGTGAATATTATTTGATAGTTAAAATTTAGCAATGGATTCACCATGATTAGATTTCAAATTGTGTTTATGACAATTATATATGTGTTTATGACAATTAGAGGCTGCTATAGATGCAGAAAGAACTGCATGTGTTGCAAACTCCTAGAAGAATCCACTGAAATTAAATCTAGCTACAATAATTACACCTATAAAATCAGGAACCATTTAGACTGCAATACCAAATTCATCATATATTTAATCACCTGCATAAACTGTTTTATACAGTACGTGGGTCAAAGCAGTAACTCAGTCAGAACCCGTCTTTATGGACACACCAATGATATCAAAAAATATAATGACACACCCGTGGCCAAACACTTCAATAATACGGGACACCGTTTTAAGGTCCAAATCATCACGAAAACGTCACGCAATACTAACGTTCGATTACGTCACGAAGAATCGATTATCGACCTCCTAGCAACCCAGGCGCCAGGAGGTTTGAATAAACAAACTTAGCCACCATGTTTACCTGTCCTTTTTGTGACAACGTTTTTAGCAATGCCAGTAATGGAAAAAGGCACATCCGCAATATACACAAAATTCAGACTATTAAGAAGAAAAGAAGATCCGGCTTACAGTATCAAACCTCTAAAAACCTGAGCCCGTTCTGTCTACGATACCAGCGCCATGTTTAAACGAACCTAAGAGATCTGCAGATAAATCTAGAACCGTTCCAACTACTGTATGTAAAAACAGTGAAGTAGAAGCCCGGCCACCGGCAGATTGGATTCGGCCGTTTGAGTCGCGTCCTAAATTTATATACATCAACGGATATAAACACTTATTAAGTGTAGAAAATCAACGTTTTAAAACCACCGCAATGGAAGAGATCCCGCTAACACAACCAACCATCAACGGACCCTTCAACTAAGTGTGAAATAAATCAAGTCATCAACACCAATACCACCAGAAATTTGGAACTGACAAATTAAAAAAAACATTTTTTTATGTGATCATCAAACAAACTAAAGTAATTCTTTATAAATAACAACAACTGCTTCTATTTTCAAAAAAAGATTCTTATTCACACAAATGATTTGTATATTTAACAATTAATACAAACACCAAAAAACTACCGTTTACTTCAAAAACTAATTAACCTATTATGTTTATATTATTTTATATCGAGTTAAATTTAACGATCTTTGTACATTTTCTTTCTATTTATAACCACCAATCATTGTATCTTTATTTTTAGATCCTGTGACGTCATGTCCATTATTCTTATATAAGGGCGTCGCAGGATCATCTAATTTATCACTTGAAAAAGGGTATTGCCACCCGAAACGTTGTGCTATTAAACAATCTCTACTACCTACAGTTCATCTGTCTTGCTGTTGCTCGGGGATCTTTTAAATTATAAATATATATGTATTATATTATGTATCTATGGGTCATTCGACCTTATTACTAAAATAAACTATTATTATTTTAATCCAGCTTGCACGTCAAAAGATTATACGTGCCTGAAAGAGAGCTTGCTATTGACGAGCGGATGGTTGGTTCTAAAGCTAGAATTGATATCAAACAGTACATGAAAGATACACCGGTAAATTGGCTCTATAAGTTATTTTGTACTTGCGGACTCTGCAACTGGAAATAATTCTGTATTTGGTATTTATATTGGCAAGAATACTTAGAATTCTGGAAATGATTTTACGTATGACATTGTTTTTTTCAAACGTATCAGGGATTTTTTAAACCGATGGTATAAGTTGTTTGTTGACAATTTGTTATACTGGAGCAACGTTGTTTCGGGATTTGTTATTTCATAGAACGTTAGCTTGTGGTACAATTCGGGAAAGATACAAAACGCGGAAGTATAATATGGGTACGAGACCAATCTCGAACCCGAAAAATTTTGGAGAAAGAAATTTCTCTGGTGACACTGGGTAGCCATTTTCCCGGAAGGTACAAATCACACGACTGTCACGTGACATGTATTTATTTTAAGTGTCTGGATGACCGAATCACTTAAAAATATACACACGCGTAGAAAAATAGATCTTTACGAAAACTTTTATTTTTACCTTTAGGATCCACTTTTGTTATGTCAGAGAGAAGACCCAAAAAGATTGACCAATCAGAGGTCAGAATGGACGGGGGTTACCTGTAAAAAACATTTGAAGATAATGGACGGTCTTTGGCCCAAGAGGCCTCCTGCCCCGCGGCTGACTCTGGGAACGAGATTGGTACGAGACAACAATCTTCTCTTTGTAAAATGGAAAGACAACCGCGATGTAACTATGTGATCAACCTTTCATAATACTATTCGCTAAAAGGTGCAAAACGCGGCAGTATAAGATTGGTACGAAACAAAAATCTTCTATTTGCAAAATGGAAAGACAACCGTGATGTAACTTTCTCCCCTTCGTCACTAAATACATGCACCCAAGAAACATCTACCGACCCAGATAATTAAAACAAAGACTGTTTTGGGTAGCAGAGTCGAAGTAACTATGTGTTCAACCTTTCATAATACTTTGGGTTCTGACAGTGTCAAAAGAAAAACTAAGAATTCCCAGACTGGAAAATGTAAAACGATTGATATTCCCTTTCCCCTTCTGTATAGGAATAATATAACAGTTTATGGGCGGAGTAAATTAGTCTGATCAACTTGTGTATTTTGTCCATACGCTGATTACACTATTTTGCCTATACCGTTTTTTTAGGATTTCGAATTTTGTATAATGGTTTAGATTGTTCGTACTTGGTTTAAATTTAACTTCCATCATATATTACGTAAAACCAGATAGTGGTATAAAACTTTATTTCTCCATTTTATAGATATTGTAGTAGTAAACACAACAGCTAGATCATGCGTTTTCAAATGCAGAAATAATGAATCAATCAAGGTTATCCCAACTTGAATTTAGAAGAGCTGTTGTGAATGAACTTGTTAGTGGTCAACTTTTGGAACTGACTCTGCTGATTGGTTCGCGAGCATTACAACCAGCTCAACACTTACAAGTAGAAATTGCAATAGATATTAACTGCTTAGCCGACAATACTAATAAAATAAAACCACGAACAATCCAAACTATTACACAAAATTCGAAGTTCTAAACAAAAAGAAATATAGGCAAAATAGTGTATTCAGCATATGGACTGTTCATCGTGTACAAAATACATGACAAACAGTGGTAACAGGCGTCAGGAAGAGTAAGCTTGCACGGAAACTGCAAAATGTGTTGGACATCTTTTAAAAAGGAAGTAAAAACCCAATGGAAGTGTAGTGCTTTCCACGTGGCCCTCTGTGTTATACCCGGAAGAATTGGTTTTAACACCTGACAAAACTGATGAATTTGTTTTTGTGCCTGTTCGTCCGTCTCTCTAATTCAATAGTTAGTGTAGGGGGACTGCGCCACATATGATTTACATAAAAGACAAATATAACGACAAGACATCATGCCGCGAAACAGCAAACAAAACAAACAAACAAAAATAATTCAACAAGCCAACAGTGAGGCTGGTGCCCCCCGCCGAAATCCGAAAATAAATAGATGACACATATTAATTAATTGCACATTTATTTTTTTCAAAAGTATTGAGCAATCAAACTATACACTAAGTATCATCCTGGCCCCCGGATCCATTCACTTGATTTGATAATTGTTTGGTGTTTGCAATGTCTATTTTCTGTCTTGTCCGCAGGTTTATCTTGTAGGGTTTTTTTTTGTTTGTTTTGCGTGTAGTGCAGTCCTCCTGCATTTACTATTAGAGTATAGTTTTAGCCCTTCGTACTGCAGAATGTTCTCGTTGTCGGGCTTTGCTCCGGTCTGCCCACTACATTTATTATTTTAGCGTTTTCCGAGTTTCTGTCCGGATTATCGCCCTTATTGTTAAAATTATTTGACGTTCTAACTTCTAACTGACAAGATCGGTCGCATTTTTATGTTACGTCTTTTTTGTAAAACATTTTAGTGAAGCCTGTACCACAACAGGCCCGGGACTGTACAGCGCAGTGGACGCTTACGGCTGGCCCCCGGATCCATTCACTTGATTTGATAATTGTTTAGTGTTTGCAATGTCTATTTTCTGTCTTGTCCGCAGGTTTATCTTGTAGATTTTTTTTGGGTTTGTTTTGCGTGTAGTGCAGTCCTCCTGCATTTACTAATAGAATCAGACAATGTTAATCATCGAACTCCATCAAAGCATTCACCTACACCTAGTTCAAACATTCTACCTTAATTAGAAGGAGAATTACTGTGTTCCAAAGTCTAGACCTATCAAATTGCTTATCGCTCTGCTTACCCTCCGCAGAAAATGTTCATTATTAAACTTTTTGATGAAATGAAACTAAATACCAAGTTTCATCTCTCTCACCTAATTACAACTAAAGTTATTGCATCCCAAAGCATCAACCAATCAAATTGCTTATCTCTGCTTACCCTAAATAGAAAATGCTCGTCTTCAAACTCCATCAAGGTATTGACTTAATAAACATCTACATCAAGTTTAAATATCCTAGCTTAATTAGAAGGAAATGTATTATGTTCCACACAATGTTGCCAGTATAGTATTTTCATACTAGATCTAGTATTTTTTGACCTAATCTAGGATTTCTTAAATCTTGTACTCTCTGAAAAAGAAATACAAATAGGCCTATCACATCCTTTTGCCCCCCCCCCCAAAA
Organism: Patella pellucida; assembly: GCA_917208275.1. Taxonomy (NCBI): domain Eukaryota; kingdom Metazoa; phylum Mollusca; class Gastropoda; family Patellidae; genus Patella; species Patella pellucida. Next base: position 6,082,233 of record OU795037.1, read on the forward strand.
AAAAAAATAAAATAAAGAGGACAAAGCTTGTCAAACAAGTGGCCACATTTCCAAATATGGTAAATGCATACCTAACTTCAACTTCCTGGCAGCTTCTTGTTTGTAACCAGTATATCAAACCATTATACATGTATCCTGTGGGTGGTGATACTGTCGAGTATGCAGCAGAGACAATGAAGGAAAGCAAATCAGTATTAGACCATTTATTTGCGTTTATTATTTTCTTTTATATCTATGTACAATAGTTTATAAAAAGTCTAGTATTTTTCTGCCAAATCTAGGAACAATTTGGTTGGAAATCTGGTACTTTTTCAAATTTCTCACTGGCAACACTGGTTCCAAAGTCTCGGCCAATCAAATTGCTTATCGCTCTGCTTACCCTGAGCAGAAAGTGCGCATTATTGAACTTAGTCAAGGTATTGATGAAATGAAACTATATACCAAGTTTCATCACTATAACCTAATTACAACTCAAGTTATCTCGACCCAAAGCATCAACAAATCAAATTGCTTATCTCTGCTTACCCTAAGCGGTAAATGCTCTTCTTCAAATTTCATCACGGTATTGACCTACTTAACACCTGCACCAAGTTTGAATACCCTAGCTCAATTAAAAGGAGAGTTATTATGTTCGAAAGTCAATCAAATTGCTTATTGCTTTGCTTACCCTGAGCAGAAAATGCGCACTATTGAACTTAGTCAAGGTATTGATGAAATAAAACTATATACCAAGTTTAATCACTCTTAACTTAATTACAACTCAAGTTATCGCGTCCCAAAGCATCAACTAATCAAATTGCTTATCATTGCTTACCCTAAGCGGTAAATGCTCATCTTCGAATTTCATCACGGTATTGACCTACTTAACACCTACACCAAGTTTGAATATCCTAGCTCAATTAGAAGGAGAGTTATTATGTTCCAAAGTCTCGGCCAATCAAATTGCTTATCGCTCTGCTTACCTTGAGCAGAAAATGTTCATTATCGAACTTAGTCAAGGTATTGATGCAATAAAACTATATACCAAGTTTCATCACTCTCAATTTATTACAACTTCAGTTATCGTGTCCCAAAGCATCAACCAATCAAATTGCTTATATCTGCTTACCCTAATCGGAAAATGCTCGTCTTCGAACTCGATCAAGGCAATGACCTAATAAACACCTACACCAAGTTTGAATATTCTAGCTTAATTAGAAAAAGAGTTATTGTGTCCCAAATTTCTCTGGTGACACTGGTTAGCCATTTTCCCGGAAGGGACGAATCACACGACTGTCACGTGACATGTATCCTAGCTCAATTAGAAGGAAGGTTATTATGTTCCAAATTCTCGGCCAATCAAATTGCTTATCGCTCTGCTTACCCTGAGCAGAAAATGCGCATTATTGAACTTAGTCAAGGTATTGATGAAATAAAACTATATACCAAGTTTCATCACTCTCACTTAATTACAACTTAAGTTATCGTGTCCCAAAGCATCAACCAACCAAATTGCTTATCTCTGCTTACCCTAAGCGGAAAATGCTCATCTTCGAACTCGCTCAAGGTAATGACCTAATAAACACCTGCACTAAATTTGAATATTCTAGCTCAATTAGAAAAAGAGTTATTGTGTCCCAAAAAGTGTGACAGGCGGACGGACGAACCCATTTTAATAGTCCCCTGCTTTCTTCGAAAGGCGGGGGACAAAAAAGAGCGAATGGATCCGGGGGCTAGCCGTAAGCGTCCACTGCGCTGTACAGTCCCGGGTCTGAAGTAACACAGACTTCACTCAAAATTGAAAATGATCAGGAAAAACATTATGTGATGTCTGCATGAGTCATGGTCTGCCATATGCTACAAGCAATACGAATGTAAGCAAACTGTAGTAAAAAAAATAACTATAGGCCTAACAGTAACCATCAGTGAAATGTAAGATATTCAATTAAATAGATGTATAGTGAATGTATTGAAGGAACATATTTCACTCGTACAAGAAAACGCACAAACAACCGAATTCAAAGAAGCAAAGCAAATGTAGACTGCCTCAGGAGGCAGTTGTCTGCTAACTGAATGGTGTGACGTAAATACGTCGTAATGTTATCAATGACGCCAATAGAATACCTTAACAAAAAGGGCGATAATCAAGATTGAATAATGCTAAAACTAGCTATAAGTTTAAACAACCAATCAGAATTTTTAAGTTGTATAAGTAATTGAGCTAGAATTTTAAAACTGGATGTTTATTAGGTCAATGCCTTGATGGAGTTCGAAGATCAACATTTTCTGCTTAGTGATCGAGCAGAGATGACCCATATGGCATTTGATTAGTTAATTCTTTGGGACACAATAACTTTAATTTTAATTAAACGAGAGTGATGAAACTTGGTATATAGTTTCTTTACATCCATACCTTGATAATGAGCATGTTATGCTCTGGGTGGCAGAGCGATAATCATTTTGATTGGTTGAGACTTTGGAACACATAACTCTCTGTCTAGGTCTAATTGCGTTAGAATGTTGAAACTTGGTGTGGGTGTTTATTAGGCCAATGAAAATTTTCTGTGTAGGGTAAGCAGACATAAGCAATTTGGTTGATTTTAGTATGGAAATTTGGTGTATAGTTTTATTATATCCATAGTTTGACAGCGATAAGCAATTGGATTGGTTGAGACTTTGGGATCTCATGATTGAGGTAGAGTGTATAAACTTGGTTGATTTCGGTGATCCGCATTATCTGCTTACGGTAAGCAGATATAAGAAATCGGATTGGTTGATGCTTTGGGGAACGATAACGTTAGTTAAAAAAGTGGAAGTGATTAATTGAGGTAGAATTTTTTAACTTGACGTCGATGTTCATTAGGTAAATGTCTTGACTAAGTTTAATAATTAACATTCCAAGCTAAAGCTAAGATGAGCTAAGCAATTTTATTAGTCGATGCTTTGGGACAAGATAACTTTGATTCTACATGATAGAGAAAAGAGTGATGCAGCTTAGTGTATGGTGATAATCAGTTTAATTGCTATATACTTTTTAATTAATACGTGTCATCTATTTATTTTTGGTTTTCGGCGGGGGACATGAGCCTCACTGTTGACTTGTATTTATTCTATTGTTCCTCTAAATATTTCATTTTTGAACCTTTTTTCTGCACCACTTTGTGTTATACCGCAAGAAATAGCGCGCTAGGCAGTGTAAGCTCACTCTTACTGACACATGTTACAATGTTTGTCGTGTATTTTGTATACGGTGAACAGTCCATATTATCCTGATGACACTATTTTTCCCCGACTACACTATTTTGCCTATACCGTTTTTTAGGACTTCGAATTTTGTCTAATGGTTTGGATTGTTCGTACTTGGTTTTATTTTTTTTTAATACCTGGCATAACTGATGCTGGTCCGGCGGAGTAGGGGTGGGGGGTAGAGGGCAGGTACTCTTTTCTTCAGGATATTGCGACCCCTGGACCCTCGCCTGAGGGGACTTAGTATGGAACCCCACCCCCCACCATCACGAATTGCTTCCGCCGGCCCTGTTTGACACTCATCCCTTTTCCCATAGTTAATTTCGGTCACAATGTTTTATAATACCCCTGTCAGCATGCACCTGTGATCTTCCATTATTTTTATTCCGCCTACCTTTTAGTAACGCCGATTTAATTGAGCCCGTTGACAACAAGGTTGTCTCCCTTATTGCCACTTCCGTCATTTCTACTGAACATATTGTAAAAAAATTCGAGTGATTTATAAACTGACTTAGAATTTATTTTTTTACAATTTGAAATAAGTGTTTTTTATCGAAAAGAACCGAATGGTTGATTAGTATAAGGCAAGACAATTTTATTCAAGATTTTGAATTAAATAGCAACAGGGGTACCTCGCGGAGAAAAAAATGTCATCAGATTTACTTTTATATATACAAGAAGTTCTAATTTTTAATACATACATGTTTAATATTTAATACTATATTATTTAGCACCAGATTGGAATAAACTAATGAAAATTAAAGTTTTTGAAAAATATAAAGAAAAAAACTGAATCACAAATTTTGAAAAAATCACGACAAATGTGTAGGAGGGCGTTCCTGTCCACATGTTCCTGTGGTGAATCCATCAGGAAAAACTTGTTAAAATAATCTCAAAAACACTTCTGATGTTCATCCGGAATGACCAAATAGTTTCAAAAGGACCTACACTATAGATTTTTTAAAGTAAAATCGCAGCAGACATTGAAGCCATCGACTTTACTTCAAAAAATCTATAGTCTGAACGAAAAAGTCGTTCATAGATTTGCGATTCTATTCAGTGCGATTTTGTCAAGTAAAATCGATGGAAATAATTACCGCTAGCCAATCAGAAACCATCTAGCGGGATTTGATCACATGATCATCAAAATGGCGAATGTTTTTTGATTTTTGTTTCTTTTTCTTTTTTAACAAACAGGCAATTATTAGCCAACAGGCCACCTCTTCCATGCTTGCTGGTGATAATATGAACAGTACTACATGTATAACTATGTAACATGACTGCCCTCGGTGACCTCATTTTGTCAGACAAAATTGTTTTCTGTGAATGTCTGCAAGTGTGAACGTATTGACTTCATAAGTCAAAGTTTCCACAGACATTTTAAAGTCAGATTTTACTTTTAAAAATCTATAGTGTAAACCCACCTGTAGGTATCGTTATTTTTTCATCATTCACTAATGCAACGAAACGAAAATTATGTACTGAGCTCTATAGAAAACGCATCACTTAGTTTTTTGTATAACAAAATGATCCTGTAAACATATATTTTTTTGCTTCTTATTGTGAACAATATTAAAATGGAAACACAACAATAACAACACATTTGTACACTTATAGAAGTTTAATCTGTAACAAACGGAAAGTGTACGAATGTGTTGTTGATGTGTTCCTATTTGAATATTGTTCACGTAAAAAGCAAAATAAATAAGATATGTTTACTGGATCATTTTGTTAAACAAAAACTATATCTGTAGATTTTTTAACGCGTAAGCGCTGACCTCTGATTGGACAATCTTTTTGGGGTCTTTTTCTCGAAAACAAGATGTTGGATCGTCGTTTTGTTTGTTGTGAAATGATTCTTGAGTCAAAGTCAACTCGCTGACATAACAAAAGTGGATCCTAAATGTAAAAATTTAAGTTTACGTAAAGATCTATTTTTCTACGCGTGTGTATATTTTTAAGTGATTCGGTCATCCGGAAACGTAAAATAAATACATGTCACGTGACAGTTGTGTGATTCGTCCCTTCCGGGAAAATGGCTACCCAGTGTCACCAGAGAAATTTCTTTCTCCAAAATCTTTCTGGTTCGAGATTGTATAGCTTCGTCTACACTAGGCTAGTAAAGCCGGATTTTTCAAAACACGGCTTTTTCAAGTGTAGCGTCTACACTGACTGAAGTTTTGTAACGGTAAAAGACGATGAACACCGACCTTCGCTGTTCGTGCCAATGTTATGGATGTACGGAAGTTCGGGAAGGATGACATCCGGGTACCCAATAAAACCCGGTTTTTACCGTCTACACACATAAAATTGCCGTTTTTTTTTTTAAAAAAGTCGGCTTTTTGATTCTGAAAATTCCCTCAATTATTGCCGGATTTTAAAAAGCCGGCTTTTACGATTGAGAAATTGAAAAAGCCGGCTTTTAAAAGGCTAGTGTAGACGGTGAATGCTGCTAGTGTAGACGTAGCTTAAGTGATGCGTTTCTATAGAGCTCAGTATATTTTTAATACATATGAATATTTTTAAGCAAACAATAATCTTCTTTACAGTTAAATCTCAGGGAAATGATATCACAGCAAAACTTATGCTGAGGTTCAATTGAGAGAAAAAAAATTCAAACACTTTCAACAAATTTTCGACAACTTATTTATCTACTTGTAAAGATGGGTTCCCAGCAAAGTATTTATCGGCTGGTTATTTCCAATAAAAGTATGGCAAATTTGGTATTTATGCAAAGTATAGACACCCAATCTTACTAGAAAAATACTAGATTACGCGAAAATCGCCAATGGGGCAAGGGTGGGGCAAGGGCTGTGCAATATTGTTAGGGAATCACTGACAGGATTTGCTGGCTTATTGTCTGCTAGCTAAGGTCATGGAGCAGTTGTTATTTCTTGCTCAAATGATTAGGCGGTTTTGGGAAGATTGCGGGTTGTCAACGTACAAAATATTCTGTAACTAAAAGGTGTAAAAAGAAGTTGACAGAAATAATAAAGAATTTATTTAGGTCCCAATGATACATTTTGAAATATGGACCCTCCCACAATGAAGTTAAGTTGGCAGACATTAACAATAGCTTACTTACAGCTATAGGTATCCCCGGCGAAAACAGAGTTTCCTAAGGGAATGGAATTGAAGCAATTGTTTGATAGATTAGTTACTTTAAATATGTGTTTAGTCCAAATATATCGTCAAATCACAAAGTTTGGACCCGGGAATGCATCTTTAATATGCATTCTTTGAAAAAACCAAATTCAGGTGGTTTGTGTGTGTGTGTCACAATCATGTTCTGTACAGTTTATTCAATTTTATTTTCATTTGGATCCCCCAAACTCATGACCAATTTCTCATTTGTATTCCCCAAACCCACCTGAATTGTCACCTGCAATCTGAGGCATGCAGCTTGTACATCAGATAAGTATAAAGGCAGGTGAGGTTAGGACATCATGGTCAGTCGTTGTAATTTCATACAGGTACAATCGGGGTGATCAGAGGCTAATATGAACAAACGTTAGCCTTTTATTATTGGTTTTCAATGTTTGAAAATCATTCCAGTATCGGGGCCATGAATATTCGAGCCAGCTGTTAAACTATTATAAACTCTATAATTGATTGGTAGGACCACTTTTGGGGCTTAGTTTAGCCATAGACCAATTGCCAGTGGGGGCCGCCATATTGAATTTGACGTAGGTCAAAGTTCAATCGGAGTAAAAATGACGTCTTAGATACGACTTTGCTTTCAACGCAATACACGGCCAGCACACGGCACAGTTCACAATTCTATGGAATACAAATACTTTTTATTATTGAGCGACGTTTCGTGATAATAAGGATATCCCTAGAATTGTCACCTGTATGTTTCCAGTTCATTAAAACAATTAAAATTCGATAATAAAAAAGGCGAAGTCAAGAAAAGCCGCATTTCTAGGCCTTGCCTACCTCACGCAAAAAACAGACGGGGTTTTTACCTATAGTGAAATAATAATAAAATATTAAGATAAATATATATATATGCGTCATTTTGTTTTATTCTGTCAACAATATGGCCCTATTTATGTTGTTTGGCAACCAAAATCCTAGTATGTATACTAAATGAATTCCATATGATATTGTGGAGGATATAGGGACAGAAAGAAATGCCGTGGATGACCCGGGAAAAAAGAAATTTAGACGGCTGGCGAAGCGTATTTACTGCCTTCCAGGCACAAAAACAAGAAAGAGGTCCAATATAGTGGTTTTTGCACAGAACCGCGGCTTGCGAAGCGCATCGCCCGCGAGTCTGCGCGAGCCCCGAAACAATTACTAAATATTATATCGGAAAAAAATGTCGCGCATAAAGTAAGTTGGCAGTAGAAATGGCGATTGAGAAAAAAAATGATGAAATATATAACCTTTAGCTTTTATAACCGATGCCTATAAAATTTCGAACGAAGCAGCTGCGATCGAGAGCTGCGCCAGGCAGACTATTTTAATTCATAAACTTAGATCAGTACAAATTCGCCGTCTTCAATTAAAAGAGAGAAGAGGTCTTATTTTATTATAATAATTACTTTATTTTGGCACTTTATTGTATCCCAAAAAATATCATTATTATTATAGGCCTATTTTTCGGTGTTTTGGGGGGTTTTTTTGTTCACTTTACCCACTTACCAGAAAAAAAATCCCCCGTGCTTGTACGCGAATACCCTTGTACGCCTATGGGTAGCCTATATCGGGTTTATTTAAGATCTAACTGTGACTATAGCCTATATAGGCTATTATTTACGGCGATGTTGTTTTTTTTACTGAACCTCACCTCGTGTAATTACCGTAATTTCTAAACCGAATAACACAACGCGCCGATTTCAGTCTTTTTTCGATAGGCCTTATACGCGTGACCCAGTGTAATCAATGACTTTTCCACTCATAAAAGTTATCTACGGTCACATCCGTATTCTCTGTCATAAGTAAAAATATATAACAGTAAAATATAAAAGAGCTAAGAAGTATAGGGCCTGTAACCGTGTATAGATTATACGAAAACATAATAAAGTAAGCAGGGCGGCTATGAGGTTTTAGCCAGTTTACTCCGATTGACCTTTGACAAATCCAAAATGGCGGCCTCCATTGGCAATTCGTCTATTGTCGTGACAGTAAAATTGAAACAGAATAAGTCCGTTCCAGATTAGGATATACAGGCCTAAATTGACTTTACATATTACTGTGCGCGGGTGTTATAGTGTCAATCTATATTCATAAGTGTTATTTGTGTGCGAATAACGCGCATTACTAGGAATTATAATGGTCACGGAAAGACCCATCGAACTCTTGACATTATTTATTAAATTTTTTGTAATAAATTTATTATAAATTTTTTGTAATAAATTTATTATAAATTTTTTGTAATAAATTTATTATAAATTTTTTGTAATAAATTTATTATAAATTTTTTGTAATAAATTTATACTATTAATGTGATTGCTGTTTCCTTTTTGCTTTTGAAGATGCAAATGGGGATTATTATGCACGAGTGACATTTTCAGGTGTCAAATCGTGACAGTGTGAGTCATTGAGAAAAATTTGCATGGTTTCGAGCCTACACTTGTACATAACAAGAAGAGTCGTCTGTCAAACCTTGTGGGTTTTCTACAGATCCTTTGGTTTCCTCCCACAGCTTAAGACCATTATACTCAAGCAAATTATTGAAATAAAATTGAACCATATGTAATTGAAAGTCGAAACATGATGATCTAGTATGTGTCAAGAGAACGCTAAACCCCTGTCTTTCCCTCTCTGTCAATTCTGGGCCTATATAAAAGGTTAAAAATACCTGCTGAGTAAGATGTATAAGTTGTTCATAATCTTCATTAAAAGATGCTGCAAAAATTTTATTAATGATTGCCAGGATTGCGACGGACACAGCACTTAGCAGCTTTTATCGCTATAATAATAATAATAATATTTATTTCATACACAAAGGTATACATATAGAAGTACAGATGCACTAATAATAATAGTGGTAGTAATACTAATAATAATATTTACAATACTTTTTCAATTATATTATATACAGTTTCATAAATACAATTAAATTAAATTAAATTATTTTGTACATAAATACTCTATAATCTCGTTTATTTCTTCTTTATCACAGACTTCATTAGAATGTTTCATAGATAACATGTCATTTATAGCGCTAGCAGTTTGCAGGTCATTAACTTGATATTTGTTTGTGGCGACATTTACCATCCTACTTATTATCTCAGTTTTTGTCATTGAACAGAATACATTTTTATACATTTCATATTTTTCACTAATATGATTAATATTATTACTTGCATTTGATTGGCTACCATTTAGTGCAAGTAGTCCACATTTATAGCGCTAGCAGTTTGCAGGTCATTAACTTGATATTTGTTTGTGGCGACATTTACCATCCTACTTATTATCTCAGTTTTTGTCATTGAACAGAATACATTTTTATACATTTCATATTTTTCACTAATATAATTAATATTATTACTTGCATTTGATTGGCTACCATTTAGTGCAAGTAGTCCACATATGTGGGTACATTTGTTTTTACTGTTTAGAACAGATACAATAAATTTTACAAAACGTTTATGAATTTGGACATCAATAGGTAGATCATTACAAATCAAGTGTAATAGGACATTATGAGTTCTATATGGAATATTAAATATTCGTCTTACACTTTTGCGCCAGGCACAGTAAAATTTATCGATAGATTTGTTAGTTAGGTTCCACAGTTGACATCCATATAATGGCATACAAAAGGTTTTAAATAGTTTATACTTAATCCATGGCGAGGCACACTTAAATACATTTGAAGTTACATTGAATCTTACAATAAAGTTATTTATACAGTTGTCTATATTATTTTTGGTTTGATCACTAAAGATTGGATTACCTAAATGTAATTCTGAAGTTGAGATATTAATATCTTTATCACCAAACTTAATTGGACAAGTATTCGTATCAGGTTTATTATTATGTCTAAATATTAGAAGCTTACTCTTGTCAGGGTTGAATTTGACATCGTATTCATTAGAGTAAGACTCTGCAATGTTAAGTAATTCTTGTAGGGCCTTTCTTGTTGGTGTAATTAAGGTGACGTCATCTGCATATGCCAGGGCTCCTACATAAACATGCCCAATGTGACAACCAAATTTACTGTTTTTCAGGCGCACTAGTAACTCATCTAGATACAAACTAAATAATATGGGAGATAAAACCCCGCCTTGTTTTACTCCATTCGAAACAGAGAATGGTTTATCTGTGAAATTACCCCATCGGGTCCTGATTTTTTGATTAATATACAAATTTAAGAGAAATCTAGCAATTACACAACATATATTTTTTCGTAATAATAATCGAAACAGCTTTATGTAGTTCAACCGATCAAATGCCTGGCTGGCATCAAGCAGACCAACAAATACGTCAGACTTCCGGTTATGATAATACTTAATAGTTTCATTCAATACAAAGGTACAATGAGTTGTCGAGTGTTCACTCTTAAAACCAAATTGTAATTGTGAGGAGTTAAATATATGAGGATAACAATCTAATAATATCAAATAGTTCGATTACGTATATCGGCAAGAATTCCTGACCGAGGACGATTATTGTCTTTCCATATGTTATGCCAAAAGATAGACGTGTTTCTACTATGTTCGACATGGTCTTTCCAGCCCGGAACTGGGGGTTTACTTTTCTTATTATGCTTAGACATTGGTATTGTATGTTCAGCAGCCGATAAACTAATCTCAATAAGTTTGTTGTAGTAATCATTAATACTCTGTGAATGTGATTTACAAAGAAAATGATTACAATTTATAGCATCTATAGGAATGTTAATATTTTTTAATCTGGAGTCTAATTCTTGTTTATATTGTTTAATATGAGTATCAGAGGCTTTAAACCACCGCGGATATCGCTGGTGGGAATAATCAATCTCTGGTTTAGAGTATTGGACAGGCGCATTGAGAGACAGGCGAAGGGCTGCGTGATCAGACAGATTATCTCCATCGTGGATTGAGATATAGTTTTTAACATCGTCATACAGGTTAGGGGATATAAATATATGGTCAATAAGTGATCTATCGCCAGTTATTTTACTCTCGTAGGTGTATAAAACCTTAGCATTTGGGTGATCTAATATACATTTCAGATTAGTAAAGTCGGAAAAGTTTTGTAACCGTTCAGTTTGTGGAGATATTCTTGAAAAATCGGTATTAAAGTCACCACCGATAATTAAGTAGTCGGATTCCGAATTGGTTATTATTGATAACAAATCGTTTAATGTATCATCGAATTCTCGGGGATTTGTAGAGTCACATGGCATATACACACTACATATTAGAATATCAATAGCAGTACCTGACAACTCAACGGCACAAATACGTCTGGATTCACTTATTACAGGCTTCACTTTACAAAGTAAGTTATTCTTCCACAATATTGCGCATCCACCAAACGGTCTTCCAGAGATAAAACGTTGACTATCCATTGCTGAAACCCCGTGACAACTGACATTTTTAATTTGTTGTTCAAAAACAGACATCTCCTCCGCTAAAAACCAATGCTCTTGAATTAAAACCACGTCATTAGAAATACATAATCGTTCGATATATTCAAGGCGACCAGCGCCGTGTCCATGTGAATTATATGAGACAACAGATAAGTCCATTTACCGTGTGTTCTGTACATTTACATCATCTCTAGGACGGATATATGAAGCGTCATTAACTTGCTGATTCTGGTTGTTATCCCGACTTGGGGGCACATACTTTCTAATCCGGACTCCACTTGGCCAGAGAGATTCATCAAACAATCTACTAAATTCTGAAATTGGAACAGACAATTTAAAGGATTTGAACTTCGACATGGGATGTGATACGCATCCTATGGCACTTACAGTAAAGTTGTTATCAGTTAAGAAACTTGAAATCTGAGTGTCTGTTGTACTGCTCTCTACACGATACACAAAAAGATGTCTAGTTGGTTCTGGTGCGCCTTTGAAGCTAGATCCCGAGTTTTGTGTTGACTTTCCAACAATTATTTTTCTACGCTTTGTTTCGTCCCTCTTGTGCTGCTTCTTGACATGGAGAGGCAGTTCAAATTCACCTTCACCATTTGTCCTATAACTGACACCGCTGATCCCAGATGCTACGCTTTCCTGGTCTATATCTGTAGTAGTTTGGCGATCCATGTTTTTAGTTAAGGCATTCCTGTAAGGCTTCGATACACGAGTGTTCTTATTTGTGGACGCTTGATCATTGAATTTTGTCATATTAATCGTAGGATTTATCGCCTTAGCTTGGGCTTTTATTTGAGCGACAGGATTATTTAATTTATCAAGTCTATCTTTAATGGATATATTTTCACAGATTGTTCGATCCAGAGTTTCTTGCAGATTAAACATTTTCGTTTCGAGACTATTCAGTCTCTCTGCTATCGATATACTATTCATCTCTTCAGGATAAGCTCTAGGCATATTTCCAAGCTCAAAGGCACTCACTGTAAACTGAGGCATGGTATCTGACTTGTCTAATTTGTCGATTGCATTAATGATGTCAAAAACATGGGCTTCTCCCTCTGACCTTACATTTGAATCTTTCCTCTTGGCTCTCTCGCCTATCAGCTGACTGTCACATTTACTCCATAATAATGATTTGCTTTTACAAATGTTCTCCAGTGTATAAAATCCAAGCACTGCATTTTTGATATTGTTAACTGAACTGTTTTGTAAAGAGAACACGATATAACATAATAAGGCATCACAGAATGTAACCTGATCACTGCTGACATTATTTGAACAGGATTGGGAGATTTCCACTTCACTGAGTTCAGATAAAACATTATCATTACACTGATCACTGTTCTTGCTATCACTGGACATTGAGTTAACTTTGTTTAGTTGTCTACTTAGTGAAGGGCCAAATCTGTGTTCTTCACAGCTCTTGCATAAAAACATATCACCTTGTGACATTGCAACCTCTGACCTGCCTTTTCGCTTGAATGGGCATGGCCCTTCTGGTATCCCTTCACACTTCATTGATTCTTATTAAACTAGTTTAAAAATATTGAGAGTTTTCTACATCAAAAACATGCATACACAGCAAATTTCCAGCAACATTTGCTAATCCATTGTAATCCAGGGCTCTTTATCCGGTAGTTATTACAAAATTAGGGCATGCTTGCAGCTTCAAATACTGTAAGATTTGACAACATTGGCAGAGCAGACACATAACACGTCAGTCTGATAACACGTCCATACTATATCCTCCCACAAAGAATCAGAGTCCAAGCTAGTTTGCCTGCCCATTGCAAAGATTTGACAAAACAGAATCTGTTTGTAAAAAGGTCATTTATTCAGTAACCACATATGAACAATATCATGCATTATATACATATATAATTTTCCAAAAAAACTTCTCAAAACTGAATAAATGACAGAACGGAAAGCAAAGGTGGGGTAAAATGCGCCCAACAACCTGACATGAAAAGTAAATAAAATAGGGTGTGGCGGGAGGGAATTTTAAACAATGGATACCTAATCAATTAGGATGTTTAACCATTAATACATGTAGTTAGTTAAAATTCCTTGCTTGCTTCTTCCATGTGATTGAAAAACCAAAAGACCTGTTTATAACTGAGCGGTAGTGAACTAGTTACCAACCAGGCTGATTGGATAAGTGAATAAGGACAACCCAATCATAATTGCCCATTTGGGGGAACCATGCAGCTATCACATGTTTTTTGACCCCAGTGTACTAAAGACAACTGTATTTTTCAGGCTGAAACATTGTATCCCTATAAGCTAATAGTTACAATAATGGTACTTTTATTTTTAAAAGTGAATGGTTAAAGAGATAGAGTGGCCAATTGCTAAAATTTTCTCATCCTGCATCATAAACTATTTTATTTACAATAAAATACGTTATATTGAAAATACACTGATTTCTTCATCCATAACCTTTGGATATTCCAAACTTCAAAATTCTTTCCAATTTCTGTGGTACGACTTCTTCGAATGTTTTTACTAAGTCGTAGTTTGTCAGCCCATGAAAATGATCTAATAAGTATTTATGGAACGCCAGTACTGCCTTATGTGGGTGATTGTATCGTTAAGTGCGCTGATTTCGACATTATATGAGGTGGTTTTGGCATTAAATTTTGTGGTGCTGTCATTACAGGCGCTGATTTTGTCATAACATACGGTGATGTTGACATTATATGTGGTTATTTCATTACGTGATGTATCTATGTCGTTACGTGATGTGGCTATGTCTTTACGTGATGTGGTTATGCCATGACGTGATGTTCATTCTTGATTACGTGTGGTGAATTATCATAACTACTATTTACGTTATTAGTAGCCTACTGGTAGCACATGACGTAGGACAAGCGGGACGTCATTTAGAATAGGTTATCCAGTCTAAAAGGGGACAACTAACAACACCTAATCAAGCATGGCGTCGATTCGAAAAGTTTTAGAAGATTGCGGTTTGCCAAACCTATTGATTAAAGGGACAATAACACTCTTGCTGACTCTTGACAGGTCCAGAAAAAAAATAGCCTTATTCTAACTACAAGATGTTTAAGTGTCCTACCTGTTGTGTAAATTATCCATTACAACCTATCTTACTTGTCCAGAGTGTTCGAAAATATGTTTAAATCCAAGTTGCATTTGAAAGTGCTTACATAAGGCTTTTCAAACCATGTAACGGCATGTAGTTGAATTTTTCCAAATTTTAAAATTAGGTGTGTTAAGATGAAATTTGTATCATTTTTTAATTGAAATATTGTAAAAAAGTACAAATTGTTGACCAGAATAAAGATTGGAACATATTACCTTGTAAACATCAAAGGAGTGCTAATCCAATTCCATCATCAGGTGGGGTCCTCCTTCCTTGGCTGTTTCGGCGCTATTCCACAACAACCTCCAGAGGTGCGCCGGCTCAGGTGATCAATCTGAACCTGGAACTGGATGGCCTACACGGCTCCTATGTCTCGGCTGATGTCATTGCTGTTCTTCTGTAATTGAATGCTGTTCTGTATATCTAAATCTGTCCATTATCTACACAATAAATGTTCATTGTTCTACCACTTTGTACTTTTCCACACTTCGTCTCTTTTCCTCCAAATCCACTGTGATGCCACTTCTGCTTCTCTACACACTTCTGTAATCAGTTTCTTCCTCTCTGCTCCTACTACTCCCAAGGTCCTAAGTGCCCGCCACATTGACTGTCCTGCAAAGCCCCTGCATCCGACTTCTATTGCCATACACCACGTCCTCCATCCCCGCTGTTTGCAATCCTCTACTAGCTGCTGGTATTTTGCCATCTTTCTTTCATAAGCTTCCTCTATTCTGTCTTCCCATGGGACTGTCAGTTCCAGCAAGACCGCCTGCCTAGTTCCCTGTGACCAAATGACTATATCTGGTCTTAGCGATGTTGCTGCTATTTCTGCTGGGAAACTCATGCGTTGATGTATGTCTGCTGTCAGCTGCCAGTCTGATGCTGTTCCAAGTATCCCTAAACCTTCTGCCTGGTTGTCTTTCTTTTCTCCAGCCCTCACAAAATTTACAAATGTGATGTTCTTCTGCATCTTTCTCTTCTTTCTCCTTGTGGTATCCAACTTTGCTGCTATTGTTTTCAATACACTGTCATGCCTCCATGTATATCTTCCATCTTTCAATGCGACTGGACATGCTGACAACACATGCTGTAGAGATGCTGGTTTGTCTTTGCATAAGGTGCACGTTGGGTCTTCTATCAACCCCCAGGTATAGAGGTTCGATGGGCTTGGTAAAACGTCATACACTGATCTTAGTAGAAAACTCAATCTGTACCCTTCCATACTCCAAATCTCGCTCCAGGTCAAAGCCCTGCTTCTCGCTCCTTGCCAGTTCAACCAACTACCCTGCTGTTTCATTCCTACTGCCTTAACATTCCTACTCTCTTCTTCCATCTGTCGTATTTCCTGTTGCACCAGTTCCCTCCGTCCCTTCTCATTTGCTGTATCCCACCTTGGTTTTGTTGTCATACCAAATCCCTGTCTACCAACTGCTGTTACACCAACGATGACACTGTGCTTTAGTCTAGTCTCAGCTTCCTTAACTGCTTCCTCTGCTTTCCATTTTCTTCCTGTCCTGATCTTTACTTTGGCTCCTCTCACTTTAGCATCTTTGCTGTCTCTCAACGTCATAACCTGTCTTGTCTTTGTAACTTTATACTCTTCTGTCAATGCCTTCATTGGTAATTGTAGCTTTGTTCCTGTGCTGTAAAATCCAATACTGCTGAAACTTCTTGGCACACCCAACCATCTTCTTAGGCATGCACTGATCTTTCTCTCTAAGGCCTCAACTTTGGACAATGGGAACTCGTAAACTAGTAATGGCCACAATATCCTTGGTAAGACCCCATGTTGATATATCCAGGCCTTATATGTTCCTGGGAGTCCACTTTTGTCTATCTTCGTCAGCCATTCTACCAATTGCACTTGAACTTCACCCATGTTTACCGTATCTGCTAGTGTTGCATCAAACTTTTTACCTAGACATTTCACTGGTTTCTCTCCAACTGTTGGTATCTTTTCACCTGCTAACTCAAATGTCTCATCTTGCACTTTGCCTTTCCTCAATACCAAACTTCTAGATTTACTTGGTTTGAACTTCATCCTGGCCCACTTAATCATCCTTTCCAATTCCTCTAAAGTCCATCTTCCCTCTATGACTGTTTTGGCTGTCACTGTCATATCATCCATAAAAGCTCTTACTGGTGGTTGCCTGACCCCTGATGCCAATAATGGTCCTCTACTTGGTTTTTCTACTGATTTTACAATCAAGTTCATTGCTGCTGCAAACAGGACTACTGATACTGTACACCCCGTTAGTATTCCAACCTCAGGTCTCTGCCAAGCTGTGGTGAAGTCTCCAGCTGTGAACCTCATTTCAATCTTGTCAAAATACTCTCGCAGCATAGTTCTGATAGTTGGTGGAACATGATACCTCTCCAATGTCAGGTCTACTAGTTTGTGAGGTATGGACCCATAAGCATTAGCCAGATCTAGCCAAAACACTGCTAAGTCACTTTTCTTCTCCTTTGCTTCTCTTAAAATCTGTGTAATAACGCTAGTGTGTTCGATGCAACCAGATACTTCAGGCATGCCTCCTTTCTGGACTGCGATGTCTATATATTCGTTGCCAAGCAAAATTGTTGACCAGAATAAAGATTGGAACATATTATTTAGTTACAACAAGAGTGGTATTTGGGCTTTAACTTTGAATCTAATAGAATCGACAATGTAGAAATTATTACAAAGCTCACAGACAATGAGCTCGTACAGCTAGGTGTAGAAACCATAGGCGACAGAATTAGAATAAGGGAAGGGGCCAGACTTGCATCCAAGCCGACGCCTATAATAACGCCAGTGCCCCAAAGTCAGAGTTTGTAGCTGGTTAAATCTAATTATTAATGCCACCTGCAATCTTCGACATGGTCACGAGGCGTAAACAGAGCTAGCTCGAGTATCTCTAGTCTTAGCTTTAAACCTGTTCGATGGGCTTGACTCCGATAAAAGTTCCAGAAATATATAATATGCACTCTGTACACTACAATTAAAGAAACTACAAAGACGATTGGTTGTTATTGTTGTATTGTAGATTATACCATACAGAAGAAAACGATATCTTTACATGTAGGCCTATATATTTTGAAAATAGAATAAACAATCATAAGAAAGTATTTATAAATTATAAAGGTGAAATACATAATGCATGGGAAACAATTCTGCTCAGAACTCGCACTATAAAATTGAGTTAGCTCCCTTTTACCGTGCTTTGCTTCAAATTACTCAAAATCCAAATGGAATTCGACAGTGCCCTTTTTGACTGCTGAAAGTGCCTTTTCTCAGCCCAAATATGTCCGTTCCGAATGCTTATTTAGGCGAAAATATCGACCAAATAGCTCTTGGAATGGCTACAGATGCAAGGAAATGACGGATAATAATCTTGGGGGAACCCCTCCACCGCTTAGCGGCTTGCCCTGTCTCCGCGGTCACTGCCCTTTTTTGTGCCCCCCGCCCCCTTTCAAATTGCCTAGATCCATCCCTGACCAGTAAAACATTTTACGAATACTAAATTCTCTTAACTTTACATTTATATAAATTATTCACTAGTATACCGAACTCTCAATGATTAAAAGATTAAATACATACAAACTGAACAAACACTTGTGTCTCGAGAAACAATATAGGTCCATGCTATAGATAATAGTAAATGCAGGAGGACTGCACTACACTCAAAACAAAAAAAATCTACAAGATAAACCTGCGGACAAGACAGAAAATAGACATTGCAAGAACTAAACAATTATCAAGTAAAGGTTTGTTGTCCCTCGCCTTTCGAAGAAAGCAGGGGACTATTAAAATGGGTTCGTCCGTCCGTCTGTCACACTTTTTGGGACACAATAACTCTTTTTCTAATTGAGCTAGAATATTCAAACTTGGTGTAGGTGTTCATTGGGTCATTACCTTGATCGAGTTCGAAGATGAGCATTTTCCGCTTAGGGTAAGCAGAGATAAGCAATTTGATTGGTTGATGCTTTGGGACACGATAGATAACTTAAGTTGTAATTAAGTGAGAGTGATGAAACTTGGTATATAGTTTTATTTCATCAATACCTTGACTAAGTTTAATAATGCGCATTTTCTGCTCATGGTAAGAAGAGCGATAAGCAATTTGATTGGCCGAGACTTTGGAACATAATAACTTTCCTTCTACTTGAGCTAGGATATTCAAACTTGGTGTAGGTGTTAAGTAGGACAATACCTTGATGAAATTCGAAGATGAGCATTTACCGCTTAGTGTGAGCAGAGATAAGCAATTTGATTGGTTAATGCTTTGGGACGCGCTAACATGAGTTGTAATTAAGTTAGACTGATGAAACTTTGTATATAGTTTTATTTCATCAATACCTTGACTAAGTTCATTAATGCGCATTTTCTGCTCAGGGAAAGCAGGGCGGTAAGCAATTTGATTGGCCGAGACTTTGGAACATTATAACTTTCCTTCTAATTGAGCTAGGATACATGTCACGTGACAGTTGTGTGATTCGTCCCTTCCGGGAAAATAGCTACCCAGTGTCACCAGAGAAATTTCTTTCTCCAAAATTATTCTGGTTCGAGATTGAGTTAATGTGTCGCTTATATACCCACAAATTTGAAATGCATACTTACATACTGTTAACAGTGTGTGAAGTTAAAAGTATAAGTAGTCAGGGGCGCAACCACCCCATCCCCTGGGCTTAGTACAAAAAGGCAAATGGACCAATTTTTTCGCCGAGTGGGCTATGTTTTGTTCGGAAAATTGGGCTGGTTTGTCTGACTCTCTTACACATTCAATCAAACAAAATTCAGGCGTTCAAATATATATTCCATTGAGTCATTTTAAAATTAAATGCTATACGTATTATTATTATATTTATTATTACACACATTTGTTATAGTCTCCTTACAATAGAACAAATATAGAATTATGAAACCCTAAAATTAAAAAATAAAATACAGTCAATACTAAAAAAGAATCAATCAATTCCCAATATATATACATGTTAATTCAAAACGCCTAGAGAAATAGTGGGTTTATAGTTTTTTTCTTAAAAGTATTAACATTATTACAGGATCTTTGTCATATGGTAACCTATTCCATAAAGCAGGTGCCTGAACACTAAAAGCTCTTAGACCGATTGTTAAAGGAGAATTTCACCACAAAAAGTTTTTTTTTAAAATATGAAAAATAACGTTAATATTTACGAAGTACTTTATGACCTAACTAGGGGTAATAATTGATTTTCTAATGCTGAATGAGCTAATCTTATGATGGTGCCACCCCCGAAATATGTTAGTGCGCCCTTATAAATAGTGTAGCCCTACACCACAACTAGCGTTGATCATGAGCCCACATGGACATGCTGTACATTTCTTTCGCTCCCGTGCGAAATCAAAAAAGCTTATTGCAACGCAACAATTTATGTTAAGTAGCCCTCGTTTTATTTTGTTAAACCTTAACAAAAGATTTCTTTCCATATGTATGAAATATTTATGCATTATTGAGATTTATTAATCAAGAATACAATTTAAGTAATTTCTGGTAACAATATCTACAGCTATGGCCACTGTGCCATTTTATTGAACCTAGTGAACATTTTATCTGCATGGAACTGATATCAGCGCCTCCCGTTCAGTGAGCCAGCCCTTTAAACCGTGGCTTCGACATATTTCGTACATACTTTAATGCATTTAAAACAATAGTTCAACATTTATCCCATATGCATTTATATATTTTAGGTGCACGTAGAGGTGTAGTTACTTTGTGTAAAGTCTTAAGATTTGTTACAGCAGCTGAAGAGGAACCCGTCTTGGGATTTTCGATTTCGCCAACCATCGAATTTACTCAGCCAAACATCCCTTCATTTTTGCCAACTGCCAACACCTGTATTAACAGGATGTATCTACCAAGGCCGTCGGAAACTGCCGGACGAAGAGCTCCTCTTTAAACATTACGATTATACCTTTTCCAATGATTTTTATGGTTTGATGTAGCAACATTTTCATCACAGCTAAGAATGCTTCCATAGTGTATACTGTTCACAGTCACACGACACGGAATAAAGTTAAATATAACTGACATTATTTTGAGTTGTAATTTTTCGTTTGTGATAATATAGCGTTACATTTGGTAGGTTACAAAATTAAAGTAGCTAATTCTCTAACTCAATATCAAGTAATGACATAGCCACATCGCGTAATGACATGGCCACATCACGTATTGAAATAACCACATCACGTAATGACATGACCACATCACGTAATGACATAGCCACATCACGTAATGAAATAACCACCACATATAATGTCAACATCACCGCATGTTGTGACAAAATCAGCGCATATAATGACAGAACCACTGAATGTAATGCCAAAACAACCTCATATTATGTCGAAATCAGCGCACTTAACGATAGAATCTCCCCATGTAATGACAAAATGCATCTAATAAATAGCCGCATAAGGCAGTAATGGCGTTCCATAAGTATTGCTTCATACACAGAAACGGCCATATTTCTTTGAATGTAAGGATTGACGATAAGTTTAATATATATCGTTGTTGGTCTGAAAAGGTTTGTTCATTTAGTCTGAAATTTTTCTTTTATCATCAGTTTTGATTTTGATGTCCTTAGAAAAAAAATTCACTTGAAGTTGCCGTCACAATGACGGAGAGGGATTCCTTATTTAAATTGACACATTTGTATTCTAAACATATCATAACTTCCTCTATTCCATCCGTTATTTTTTCTCCATCAATGTAACTCCCAAATGATTTGGGGTAATGTTTTATGACTTCAGTCGAAATTTCCCGCAATGTTTTTCGTGAAATCTTTTATCTTTAGTCTGGAGCTCATTCCATAGAACATTCACCAAAACTGACCTGTCTTTTTTGTAAAGTAACTCTTCGTCATTTAATAAAGTCATACTGTGTGGTGGCATTTTCTGCCAGGGGATAGTTATGGTAATTTCATCTTGTTATGGGTACTTTGGGTGCATGGTACACTACTTGAAGAAGGAACTGCAGTTACATTGTCAGTCGAATTGATTATAGTACTAACTGCAAAAAATATTTTTAAATGTTCTGTTCGTAGCCTGGGCTAATGAAGACGGACATAGGCCACACAGTGTGCTTTGAGCGTACTCTTATATCGAATTCCAACTGCCAAGAGATCTATTATTGGCACGACAATTTGTACACGGAGCCTAGGTTTTACGTCCCAGCCGAACGACTTGAGACAGCTGTCCTGCATAAAAAATATTTTCATAGACAGTGATTAATACTGGAAAAAGACTTTAACTAACAAACTGTAAACATGAGAGAGCAACCACGTACCGGCAACAGGTTAACAGTTCAAAATGGCAAACTAAAACGAAGGCCGAATGATGCCAGTAAAAATAAAAACATAGCTGAAGATCTAAATATTATCTCCTCGTGAGCCAAACAATGGTGTGTAACTTTTAACCCCAATAAAACTAAAAATAATATTTTTACGAGAGAATCTACAATCCACCAAGACGTTATTTTTGAAAATACAAAATTTGAAAACGTAACTACTCATTAAAATTTCAGTCTAATGCATTATGGTCAAATACATTTCAAATATATACCAAAAAGCGTGTGTAAACTGAAATGCTTTTATTCGTTATTTTTGAAAATACAAAATTTGAAAACGTAACTACTCATTACAATTTCAGTCTAATGCATTATGGTCAAAATACATTTCAAATATATACCAAAAAGCGTGTGTAAACTGAAATAATTTTATTCGCCCGATTTTAGAATATGCCGATATATATTGTATGGGGTAACTGTTCAAAGAAAGACTCTGACCTATTAGAAAGTGTTCAAACTAAAGTAGGTAGAATAATAACTGTCCTTAGAAGAAATTCATCTAAAAACAAGTGTTACATAATAACAGATGCCATAGACGCTTGTTCTATCTTGACATATCAACCTGCTTTCGCCACCCGTTGAGGTCTTAGTAGAATTCCTTATGTCATTATGTAACCTTAAGTAATTGTTTGATTTTACTGTCTTTGGTATGATAAGCAAACTGTACCAGTATGATACAGTAGACAGGTGTCTAATGAGCTTTTTGGTCTAGAACCCCTTTATCAACCAAGAACAGAAACGAATCGACAGACGGTTCTTGGAGACGGGTGCGGCCAAGACAGCAGAGAGGTCCATACAGGACACTGGAGCTGGGGTCATACGCCTTGACACGAGACTAGACGAAACGAGGGAGAGCGTCTTCTAGCCAAGCTAGGGCATGGCTCCCTCAAGTCATGTAAAGTTCTGGGTGTCTTGTTATTACGATGTTTGTACATAATATGTTTAGACGAATTATTAAAGTATTAATAGAAGCTGAAATTAGTCTTGTCATAAGAACCTGATGAAAGAACAAATTGTCTCACACAATTTATACAAAGAGCTTGGTTTGGAATCATTGTCCAATCTCAGCATAAATCACAAATAATTTAATTTATAGAAAATAAAGAATAACATAAGTCCCATTTATCTGTCTGAAGTCTTTTAACAATTTGAACAGTCAATATCAAATTATTATCTCCGTAGTGGAAATTTGAACCTCAATCTACCATTTTGTTAAACCAGCTTATATTCTAATAGTTTCTTTCCCTGCACAATGAAACTTTTGAACAACTTACCTCAAAATATTAAAATCCCACAAACATTAAGTACCCTTAAATTGGGCCTTTCACGTGTGTATCCTATAATTAGACCACCACTTTATTAAAATACTGGAAATAGAAAAGAGAATATCATCCACTGCCAATAAAGCTAGTAACTTAGATAACCTAATATTCCACCGCTTTACAAGTGAAACAAAAGTATGACCTAGGTGTAATTCTGTGGACGAAGATAATAACCATTATTTGTTCATATGTCTAGCATACTCTGCCCCAAGAACAATTCTCAAAAATAATCTATACCACCTTAAACAAAATGTTACAATTGACCTGATCCTATATGGCAACCCTGCTCTTCCAGGTAACACCGATTCTAACATATTTGAAATAGTCCAACCATGCATAAAAGTCAGCAAGAGATTTTGACACTAAAATATTTAAAACTTAAAATTACACTTCAAGTAATGTATGTATGTTTGTTACCAACTGCCTGTACATATGTCCACCAATGTATTGTAAAAATAAGATTTAACAATTTTATATTTCGGGAGAGTACTTATATAGGTCTTTGCCTGTTGTTTAATCCAATTCAGCTTATTGGATAAATATTGTTTAAAGGTATAATTCCGAATTTAACAGAGGCTCACAAATAAAAGTCTCAGAATGTATGAAAATAAAACGCCAAAATATAGGCGAATGGTGTGTTAACCTTGTCTCAAAATTTCAACTAAAAATATTGAGTCGTTTGGTCGTAAACGCCAAAACTGCTTATCCGGACACGTAACCCTCTTAAGATTCTGGGTCAATTGTTTCGTTGGGTCACCTTATAACCGATTACGGTTACTTGAGAGAGTTATGCAGTGAATAACCCATGTGCCGTACTTGATAAAGAAAGATAAAATTCTATTACACATTTTTCTATAAAAAAAATGTTTGGTTTTATCCAGATACCACAAAGTTCAACTTGGGGCACCGGTCTCAAATTCCAGATGAAGACTGACTGATTTAAGTTGTTTGAAAACGTATCATAAATACTGATACGTTGGCGTAAACAGAATCAAAGTACGTGGGTTGGTAACATATGGTTGTGTTCATTTCACAAAATACATGTAAAATTTCATGTTAAATTCAGTTTGATAATAATAATCAATAAGTATATGAAGCAGTTTTTGTTTCATCTGTCCTAAACTTCAATCTTGTTGGTAAAGTATACGATTAAGGCATTGGCCCCAGTCATCAGTAAACCTCTGAATTCTACTAATCAGACCTCGTCAGGAGGCGTGAGTCATGACTCTCGCACGCGCTATAATCGCCTGAAATGTAATTCGCGAGAGTAAGTCATTACTCGCGCGAACATTTCTGGAAAGTTTTCATCAAAAAATGTACAATTTTCAATTCAGTTCTTCGATAGAATACAAGGCAATAAGCCAACTCCGTTTCCGGTTGTACGCGATGTTACTAAGAATAGAATAAAGTAAAAATAGAAGGCGTCTATTGATTGGACAATAAAAAATTATTTCGGGCTTGTAACGTAGAATTTTTATGATTGGTTAATTTAACTGAAACTTAAAGTAGAATTCTCGCGAGAAATTTTACGAGATATGAAAATTTGTAGAATGCTGCAACGAATATAATACCATATTCTAGTCTTCGTGACTATATGTTGAATACTGGTTTCATTTTAAAATAAATATTAAACAAGATAGAAATTCCGAGAACTATTTGGATTGGAATAACAATAGCTTAAGTCAGAAAAAAATGCGTCGAGATTGCCGTACGTACGAGTGCTATTATTATTACATTATTATTAGTATATTTTAGCAGACGATGCCACTGTCAACATTGTGGGGCGACAGTACTTGTACATTCTACGGCTTTTAAACATCAAATGCGTATTACAAATGGGTAGAGACGCGTTTCTGAAAACCTTCTTATTTGAGCTAAACAGGTTAACGGAAAACTTTTGTTATAAAGATAAATATGACCCAAAACGATACATTAGAATTTACATGTACACACGACTACCATTTACTATATTATTAATAAGTTCACCGGTTCTCTTTGTTCTGTCAACAGAGCCTTTCATATTTTTAAAAAAAAAAGTAAACTAAGTAAACTTCTATTATTTTTTACATTCAGCCAAAATAAATTGGACAAAAATATTCTTTTATTATTCTTTACTAAATTAATCTAGGCACTCGCATAAACAGGTTTTCTTTTTGGAAATAAACAGGTTTTCTTTTTGGAATTAGAATGAATAAAAGTTCAAGTATTGAATTATTATTAATATTAATATTACAAATGACAAGAAGACTCATTTCTAGTTAAGAACATTAGAAAAAAATAAAGTTTTAGATCTTTGGAATGGAAGTTAATCAATGGACTCTAGGCCTAGCTTCCATTTGTCAGAGACAGAGCTCTTAGTCTCTATTTTAATTTTACTCCCCTAGGAAAATTTTGCGTGAGTAAGTCAGTTACTCGCCAAACTCACGCAGAGTCATTTTTGCGTGAGTAATTGAGTACTCACGCAGTGATTTCTTCGTGGCAAGCTCTGCTAATCCATTCCACCTCTCTGGTAACCCTTGGTAGAACGTATCACCCTTTTAAGTAGCAATGAAATAACTAAAGACTAAACGACCTACGAGTAAAGAAACACAAACATCATCAAGGACCGGTATTCTCCTTACAAAGGGTACCTGCAAAGTGTAGCGCTCTGTCTAATAAGTAACGGGAACAGGGATACTGTTTTTGCTAGACATTTTTATACCACAACAGTTACACAGTTATAGTCTATATTACAAAACATCTCAACCCCACTCCTATAAAATTCTAACCAGCAGGGCTAGACTCCGGAAACCACTACATCGTGAGATCACATGATCTCAAAATGGCTACCTTCACTCCTGAATCGTGGAGTCTCATAAAGAAGAATAATTTGTTACTCTTTGATATGAAAGGCCTTGTCCTTTTGACATCACCATGCCTGAATACCGGGATCGCGTGGCAAGACCGGGCCATGACAGAAATAGCTGAAAAATCGCAATGACGAGGGAGTGAGAAAGGGGCTTGGAAATATTGAAAATTTGAAGGAGTTTGATACCGTACGGTCTTGAGAAAATCGCTACGTGTGCCCGTTCGTTATCGGTCGTAAGAAAATCGCTGGCGTATTATAATCGCCGCGTTCAGGCGTAAAAATACGCTCGTCTGTCCGTACCTTTATGAACAATACATCAAAGCGATAGCTTCCTGGCATTTGTCAAAAATAAAACATTTTTTGTTTGTAATTGGATATGTGCTCTATAAATATGCAGTAATATGAAATACGAAGGCAAACACGTCACGTGACATCTACTACGTGTCAAAAGTCTGCTTTTTTAATACAGCGTGGCTTGGACGTCCAGTCTACCGAGACTGGTTGGCACGAGAGTCCGCTCATCTGGCGAAGTGTACGGTATGCCAGAAGAGTTTTGATATCCGGAATATGGGCGACTATCTTATCTTAATTTGTAAATATTCTTCTGATTTCGATGCAAATCATCTATCTAAACTAAGGTTATAAGAAATCAGGGTGGGTAGGTTGAGATCTTATTTTTGCTTGGTCTAAATCCATCTTCCAAACATAGTTGTCTTCTTTTGCAGCTATTGTTACTCTGTGCTAGTAATATAGACGTTAATGACCTCTGCTAACGGTTCACTTGACAACGCTACCAAGTTTCTTGGTATCGATCATACGGTCAATATAACTATATGGTATCGATAGACAGTGATATAAACAATTCAATAGAAACCATAGGTTTGGATATTGATATACCAGTCAAAGAGGATGACACAGATATTGATGGAAAAAATAGAGGCCCGTAATAATGACAATGCAATGCAATCATCGAGTTCTGGTTCCATCGAACTTTCTGGGGAACAAAATGCGGCAAATACCAACACTAACGAAACAAAACAAAGAGGAGATCGTCAGATAATTTGCTACCAGCAGCGATCACTCAATGTGTGAATGTGATGGATAAACTAGAACAAAATCCACAACATCAGCACTTGATGGCGACGATTACCTTTGCAAGTATATTGTAGAAAGAAAGAAAGAAATGTTGTTTAATGGCACGTCAGCTCCAACCGGGCCATATTGCGCCATACATAAAATTTACGAAACAATAACACAGGGATGTATTCATATATGTTAATATAAAACAAATATCACATAAAATATAATTAAAAATAAATAATAAAAACAAATATCACAGAAAATATAATTAAGAACAAATATCACAGAAAATATAATTAAAAATAAATATCAGTTCCTTTACATATATAAATATCTAAAACGCAATATATGATAAATATATACAATTAAAATTTAAAATAAAAGTTGGTCTCTTAAAAAAGCTAACAATTTAGCATATAGCTCCGGTTGAGCAAATAGCTGACGTGCTGACTGGCAACGGTAATATTTAGATCTACTATTCTTGAGATGATTGCACTCAATCAAGATGTGTTTTACTGTCAAAGGAACATGACAGTGAACACATTCTGGTTGAGACTCTCGCTTTAAAATGAAAATATGAGTTAAAAAAGTATGACCTATGCGAGAGCGACACAAGACAACTTCACCTCTCCTGCTCGAACGATAGGAGCTTAGAACTACGCAAGATAACAAATGGAGAATTGAAAGACGACGTGAAATTTGACATCATGAGCTTTATTTGGGTTGCCAAAAAGCAACAACAGGGGAATTAATAAAATAGTATATAATGGCAATAATATTTTGTTGTCTATACTGAATAATGAATGATTGTTGCCAATTCCTTACATGTAAATAGTCTTGATTTAAACAAATAATCTTTCAAACTTGGGGTATAATCAAACTGACAGTCGACTTAGCTACTTCATGATAGGCTTCCAGATCTTGATAGATCATTCCTAGAAGAAAGAAAGTGCTAATTACTAAATCTACATAGAGAAAAAAGAAACTTATATTCTGGAAAAGCAAGCAACAATTAAAGTAGACGTAGGTGTTACTATAGTACCGTTTTAGTCTATACTGTATATAGGTCATATATAATTCCGTACCACTTCGGTACCATAGTAAAATAACAATATTTGTATTGTATTGCCGTACAGCTAACCCGAGGCCAAATATCGCAGAGTTAAAACAAATTGCCTTCTGCAGGAATGGCTTCCCTCATCACTGTCTTGCTTAGAAATAACAGCGGAAACTTTCTGCAAAAAGCAACTGACGGTACTCTTCCGATTCACGGTGGATAAGCTCTCTGGCTACTGTCGTGCACGCACATATACGTTTTCTCGTCAAAAGAGAACGTCTAGCCCACATTCGGGTTTTTTTCTTTTTATTTGTCTCCTCCTCGGCCGAACTCAGAATATAAGTAGCTAATACAGCTATTAATGTTAAACACTCATTCAGTTATTATGAATAAACACATGACGCGTTGTGCGCATGTGCATTTAACGTCAATTTGCCATACAACGAATGCGCCATAGTATCGTGTAAACACCCTTCCGATATGTTACATCCGACGGTTGCATGGGTTGATTGTATCGTGTAAGCGGCGCTTTAATTTGATGAAATCCCAATCATTCATACCATTCTTGTTCTGGTGTTGGCCCACTGCTGACAGTACAATAGCATCCCGATTTCAATTAGCTGAAAAGAAAGCAGCATATCTGACAAGTGTTCGGCCTTGCAACTAATTCCCACTCCCTTTTGATGTCAGGCTTTGGAAAAATGATGAAGACCGGTCAAGATATCTCGACTCTAAAATTTGTGGATCATTGCACTACTGCTGATATGGTCAATGAATTACATGATGGAAGGTCTGAATCGACGTAACCCTTGGATGAACCAAATGTTAAATGGTGCTTTCATCGTTTGATTCAACTTGAAATGGAGAATAATTATGGCAAGTCTCTCCTAGATGTCGGCAGCTGCAGTGTTTGCATGTTGTCCATTGTACATTCCAGACAGCAGCAGAAAAGTCTGAATTAGGAATTTCAAAATTATTACGGGCTCTTGACACCCTATTTCGCGACTCCCCAGCCAGGAGAGAGTATTATATTAAAGTAACAGATGGTGCCAAAGTTTCATCATATAGTTTGGATGCAGCCATGGCGGGTGTGGCATGCCAGCAGGGTAAGCTTACTCTTCCGGACACCTGTTACTACTGTTTGTCGTTTGTTTTGTACACGGCGAACAGTCCATATGCCGATTACACTATTTTGCCTATACCGTGTTTTTAGGTTTTCGAATTTTTTCTGATGGTTCGGATTGTTCGTACTTGGGTTTATTTTATTGAAATTCTGCGCAACCGGATGGCTGGACAATGGGCCGCGTGTAAAAAGTGTGATAGACATATGGGATAGCATCAGAAAATGTGTCAGAAGTGATACAGAAGAAAACTGATAATCCAGGAAATGAGTCTGTTTAGTCTGTTTCCACGTCGCAGAAATACACATCATGCCAATTCACTCAGGTCAAACTCAAGATTTTCCTATCAGTTGTTCGACAGTACCAGATAGGCAAGCCAGTGCTGCCATATTTATCCAGCGATCTTCTCGACATAACCAAAGATCTTTTGGAGAGGTATGTTGAAATGATTTTTATGTTTTTGTTTTGTTATCACAAGTTAAAGGTTACATGAATATATTAAAAAATTATCTCCAAGTTCCCATCATGCTAAGCAGCGTGACGCCATTTTTTTGTAGAATTCCTTAGCATTTTTTTAAGTTCTCTTAAATACTTTGTAGAATTTGTAAGAATTAATGAATAGAATAGAGTTGAAAATAGCACCATTAGTTGTAAGTTTTTTGTTACGTCTTTTATGTAAATCATTTTAGTGAAGCCTGTACCAAGACAGGCCCGGGACTGTACAGCGCAGTGGACGCTTACGGCTGGCCCCCGGATCCATTCACTTGATTTGATAATTGTTTAGTTTTTGCAATGTCTATTTTCTGTCGTGTCCGCAGGTTTATCTTGTAGATTTTTTGTTTTGCGTGTAGTGCAGTACTCCTGCATTTACTATTAGAGTAGAGTTTTAGCCCTTCGTACTGCAGAATGTTCTCGTTGTCGGGCTTTGCTCCTGTTGGCTCACTACATTTATTTGTTTTTAGCGTTTTCCGGGTTTCTGTCCGGATTATCGCCCTTATTGTTAAAATTATTTGACGTTCTAACACCTGACGTCGATTGGCTGACTATCGCCATTGAAGAGACGACCACTTACAAGATCGGTCGCATTAATTTTTTTTTTGTTACGTCTTTTATGTAAATCATTTTAGTGAAGCCTGTACCAAGACAGGCCCGGGACTGTACAGCGCAGTGGACGCTTACGGCTGGCCCCCGGATCCATTCACTTGATTTGATAATTGTTTAGTTTTTGCAGTGTCTATTTTCTGTCTTGTCCCCAGGTTTATCTTGTAGATTTTTTGTTTTGCGTGTAGTGCAGTCCTCCTGCATTTACTATTAGAGAATCATTTGTAGATCTTAATATTCTTTTTCATTTAGTTTTTATTGCAAACATTGTTAATTAATAAATGGGTCGTAGTTGACTGCTCCTTATTGTCTGTGGAACCTACTGCCTAGTGGGGGGTTCTGCCATAAGTAATTTGAGCCTACTGAAAATGGAGACAGGAATGTATTCAAGGGAGACAACTACATTTAAAGCCCATACGTAAACAAATCGAAAGTAGTAGAAGAAAACGGTTGAATTTGTATGAATAGTTAGATAATATTATTTTATTTCTTTATTGTAGTGAATCACAGTATATTCAGTTGAATCGAAGTTTATTTAGTTGAATCGAAGTTTATTGTCGCATAATATTTAGTTTACCAATTACCAGATGTAATAGTAGAATTGAACTTTGTAGAATATAGATAGAATTGACATTTAAAGAATATTATTGTTGAATATATAAAGCTGTGAATATAGACTTTTGGTGTTTTTTATTCAGTAGACGTGTATACGCAGAATTAACATTTATACGTTAACAAGGTACACTAAATCATCCGCAACAGAATCACTGACGGCTGCGTCGTTGACATTGCTTGATGCTAATAACCAAAGTATATTTTTTTGGACATCACAAAGTAAGACGTGTGTCTGTCAGCTGACGAGGCCCTTCAGAGATTTATTGGGTTTCCGAATGAAATGCAGTACACTTCTGGTGCAAATGGTTACCAAACTTTTGGGGAAGAGTTCGATTAAGTATCCGCTTGTCAGAGGTATAGTAGCTTGCCTTGATCCCGGGCACTTTCATAAGAAAGAAGTCGTGGTGAAGTATATTCGAAGGGTTTTAGTGATTCTGACGCAAAGTGGATTACTGCAGATTATGGAGACAGCAGCCAAACATTCCAGTTTTGATCCCAAGAAAGAGTGATTGAGCCATCTCTGGCATGCAAATAATTCTCGTAATCCACATGGACAGGCTACAGTTGGTAGAGGGTTTTCCGTGAACTAGGAAATTGAAGTTTGCATTTTAGAGATCAATCGATTGTGAGTTCTCAATGTCATTTTCGACAAAAAACTGTTGGCTTCTACTGGTGCTGCACGTAGGCGGTATCGGACATACCTAGACGAATAGAAATCTCTTAAGGATCAACAGCATGCCACTGAATGGGAACGGAAGGTGGAGGGCAAAACAACAGAGCTGAAGGAAAACCAAAAAGTCTGAGGAAGGACATGGATTCTCTGCAGAAATCGGCGGATAACTTTTCAGTTTAGAGTCGAGAAAGACGGGATTTAACATTTGTTGCGAAATCAAATAGCCTTCAAGCCTCAGCACAAAAAGGGCAGGGGAGCTTCTACGAGTTCAGAAGGAACTCGATGAATGTCTTCTAAAACTGAAGTCAATGTAGTCCACCGGTCACAGCATCTAAGTCGTCCGCGAAGTCAACAAGAGTTGTCGCATATTCGTTTTTATTTTGTCAGTAATGAAACATTTATAATACACTAAGAAATTATCAGAAAATCATCAGAATTGGTTTGGCTTTTAGTTCTGCCCAATGCTAAAGATTCAAACATTTAATATCATGGATTTAGCTGTTCAAGTTATCAATATTCATTGAAAATCAATATACGTGTTCTATAACGTTTTTTAGGACTTCGAATTCTGTCTTATGGTTGTGATTGTTCGTACTTGGTTTTATTTTATCTCAAGACCCTTCAACTCCGCGGACGACGGCAAAATACGACCACATGTCCACTGTGAGCGTATAAAAAATACATTATGATGAATAATATATATACGGGGACTCACTGACAGGGATGTAAAACTCCACTAATCCGTCTCAGGGCTACCAAAAATGATTAACGGGCTTGTGCCCTTTCCTTGTTGATTTTTTGTAGTTTGTGAATTAAACTTGCGAGATATATAAAAAAAACTAAAATATCCCGTAAGCATGGGGGTTGGATGGCTGAATGGTTAGCGTGCTCGCGCTGTATCATAAAGCCTGTCATGTAATAGTCGCGCTGTATCATAAAGCCTGTCATGTAATATTCACATAAGCATAACAATTGCCACATTTCAGTTACAAAAAGGCCAATATATTGTGTTGGTCTTTGCTATGTCCGGTAGGATGGTGTATGTATTACACAACAACATTTGTTGCGCTCCTTGGTCTCTTTCTAAGATTTAAAGTGATTCATCTCCACAGTCAACTGCGGATAATTTGACATATACTACAAATAATTTAACTAATACTTCGGAGCAAACTAAATCTACATTCACAGAACAAAATATGACTGAGCCATTTACAACTCTCAAACCAGGATTAAAAATATGTCATCTAAATATTAATAGATTCTATAATAAATTTGACGAAGTAAATGACTATATTATGGACCCATATAATAAAATAGATATCTTGGGGCTTTCTGAAACATTTCTAAACGAAGAGGCGAAGGATGAATTCATAAAAATACCAGGATATGAAATTATAAGAAAAGATAGGTCCAATAAAATAGGTGGGGGGCTTTTACTCTATACAAGTTCTAAGTTGACAAATAAAAGAAGAGCAGATTTGGAAATAGGAGCTATTGAAACAATTTGGATAGAAGTAAAGGAGAAACACAACAAGCCATACTTATTGTGCTTAGTCTACAGGCCTCCAAATTCCTTAATTAACTGGTATGATATATTTGAAAAACAGATTAACATGGCCAATGACAAACAAATGCCGCTGTTTATTATGGGTGATTTTAATATTGACCTTAACACGACACTTCCGAAACAATGGCAAGATATTATTACATTAAACAACCTAAATCAACTTATTACTACACCTACCAGATGTACAGAAAACACTCAATCGATTATAGATCACTTGTACACCAACTCCCCTGAAGCGGTAATTGAAGTAAAAGTACCTACTTATGGATTAAGTGACCATTATCCAATTATATTTACACTAGGTAAACACTGTGGCACGAAAAAGCACAATCATATTGAAATTGATTACAGATGCTTTAAAAATTTTGATGAAGATTCATTTATAAATGAGCTATACATGCAACCTTTTCAAAATATTGAAACAATTGATGATCCAAATTTGGCATTAGAAATGTGGTATTTACTAATTAATAATGCCCTAAATAAGCATGCCCCCAAAAGACGGAAGAGAATCAAATTTTTTAAACAACCACTGTGGTTCAATGATAAAATCAAAATGTCAAGAAAAAATAGGGACTTTTATAAAAGAACGGGAGATAACGCTAAATTCAAATGGTGGAGAAATAATACTGTAAAATTAATTGATCAGGCCAAATCTAAATATGTTAAAAATTGTGTTGAATCTAATAACGGATGTAGAGATATCTGGAAATTCTTTAATTCAACCAAGAGCATTCAAAATGAATGCAACTTTCCATTAAACCTTAAGCACAATAATAAAGAACACGATAATCTACAAGACATAACAAACATTATGAACAACTACTTTACAAATATCACCGATGACATTAAACCTACTTATAAACCTCTGTCTATCGAACATAAAGACAAACTATCAAAACATGTACAAGAAAAAATACCAATCGACGTTGAATTTACATTTAAACCAATTACATGCATAGATGTATACAATTATTTGACAGCACTGGACATAACTAAAGCTACGGGTACTGATTCTGTTGGGCCCACAATTATACGATTATCAAGTGATGTTATTTGTGAATCTCTTACATATATTTTTAATCTGGCTATCTCAAGAAATGTATATCCTGATTCACTTAAATTTGCCAAAATTATCCCCATTCACAAGAAAGGTGAAAAGGATTTGCCGAACAACTATCGACCAATATCCATTTTACCAACAATTTCAAAAATATTTGAAAAACATATTAGTAAACAAATTATTTCATATTTTGAATGCAATAAATTATTTTATAAACACCAATCCGGTTTCAGAAAACATCATTCATGCGCACCAGCATTACTTAGAATGACTGACACGTGGTTAAAGGCAATGGATAATAATGATATTACCGGAATTCTTTATTTAGATTTCACCAAAGCGTTTGATTTGATTAATCACCAGCTTATTCTTGAGAAATTAAAGTTATACAAATTTAGTGCTAACGCAATTAAATTGATGGCACAATACTTATGTAATCGTAAACAAATGGTAGCATTATGGGCATGTCACTCAGACCCGACAAAAGTGAAATGCGGGGTTCCGCAGGGCTCCAATTTAGGCCCACTCCTTTTTCTAATATTTATTAATGATCTGCCGTTACATGTAGAAAAATGTGATACAGACATATTTGCTGATGATAGCACTATTCATTTTTCAGGAAAAGACCCAATCAGTGTGAAAGCAGCTTTACAGACGGACTTAGACAACGTGTTAAAGTGGTGTATTGATAATGGGATGGTGTTAAACAGTACAAAGACTAAAGTGATGATGATTGGATCAAAACAAAATACAGAAAATAAACAATTAAACTTAAATGGACAAATGCTAGAAAATGTTGATGAAACTGTTTTACTTGGGATCAGTGTGGATCGAAATTTACTGTGGGGAAATCAAATTAATAAACTTTCTAAAGCCATAAGCTCTAAAATATATCTCCTGTCTAAACTCAAAAAATATCTTCCTCATAAATTGAGAATATTATTTTACAATAGTTATATATTGCCATACTTTGATTATTGCTCGACAGTTTGGGGTAATGCTACTAAGTCGAAACTTGATGTCCTGCATAAATTGCAGAAACGCGCGGCAAGAACAATTTTAGATGAAAAACATGATGCGAGATCAGAACCATTATTTTTAAAACTAAATTGGTTAAATATATATCAAAGGATTAAATTTAATATTGGAATGCTAACGTTTAAAATCATGAAAGAAAAATCACCCGCATATCTTTTTAACTTATTTGATGAACGCTCTAATTGTACAAATACCGAGTTAACCTTTAGATCTGAAACTCAAAAGAAACTAGACACCCCAAAAGGCAAAAAACGCGCAATGACGCGTACTTTTCATTTTTCGGCCTCTAATCTTTGGAATTCCTTACCTCTTCAAATAAAACAAGATTCATCAACATTTACTTTTAAAAGATATTTAAATAAATTTGTAAAAGAAAAGTAGATTAACCATGTATATTATATATACCGTATCTGCATTTTTTATATCATATCTTACATATTATTACATTTTTGGGGGGGCGGGTGGGGGTTTGAGCAATAGATTGTGTATAATACAGCTGCATGCTATATTTTATAATTAGTACTACATTATTTGTGTTACTTTTGTTTTGGGGAAGGGGGTAGAGTAGAGTGAGGGGCGGGGGGTGGGCAGCAGTAGATTGTGTATTTCATAATGACTATTACTTTATCTTGGTGTTTTTGCTTTTGGGGGGGGGGGGTCTATATTTGTTTAGTATTTGCATGTTACTATATATCTATGTATATTATTGTAGTGTAGGAGGAACCCCCCTGAAAATTAGTACACCTGTGCTAAGGGGACTATCCTGATTAAATAAAGTTATTATTATTATTATTCAGGGCTAAAGGGAGGTAACCAGACTGTACCTGTATCCTAGAAATCGGGATAGAAATTGTGTCGCGATTTGAGCATAAACTTAGTTTGTGGATGTAGCGCAGTTTAAATAATCGCATTATCATTATTTGTACTCCCCCCCCCCACCATGGGCAAAAAGAGAGCTAATTGTAAATGTGCACTTACTCTACACTTTAATTAGTATCTTTCCACTGCTATTTTTTTAATAAAATTAAAATTGCAAACTCATCATGAATTAAGAAGCTGTGTAATGCTGTCGTCCAATTTCTTATAGTACACTTAAGGGGGAAGTTCAACAGAGCCCACAATTTTGGGTCCGATTCAGATAAAACTCCGCGGATATGTTAAGGCAAACTGATCCCGCAGTGAATATTCGCATGGCCGCTAGTATCACTAATAAAGATGACATCTATGAGTCTTAATTCGGCAAAATATTAACTTTTTTCCTCCGACAATAAAGAATCTAAAACTTTTTTTGAAGTATAAGAAAAATAAATATAGACATTTGAAGTATCTGTTGTTAAAAAATATTTCCTATTTAGTGTAAAATGAGTAAAAGGTATCATTTTGCCCAAAGCAGTTACGTGTTATTATGTAAACAACGCACGAACAGTTGAGCCAATTGAGACTTTTGGCAAGCGTCAATGTTTCTCCGTATCGCGTATCCGTATGGATTTTGCGGTTGACGTCACCAATGTGTGTGTATTTATCATACGTGATACGACAAAAAGGATACGGCAGCACGTATCGAACAGCTTTTATACGGAAAAGGTCCGTATAACAATTTCTTGTCTTTTTACCGCTTTTTTGCTACTTTTAGATGGTGAAATGTTGTATTTTGGCGGGTTTTTTTAACGAATCTTTGTTTACTCTAGAACACAAAGGTATATTTTTGATGTCATTTTAACCGTGATGGTTGATCTACATTCTAAATTTACGGAGACAGAACCATGCAAATCTGAAAATGATTTTATTCTGTGGTAAAACTACTGTCGAGTCGAAGTCGGAGATTTTTTAATTTGATTCGATAATTATTGTTTTAATAGCTCAGCGACTGTAGAGCGACTTCATCCCCCCCCCCCTCCGGGAAGTTAAACACTATAATAGGCACTTGACTAGTACTGGTGGTGATCTTGGTAGATATCTGCAATTACTTTAATAGAACTAAGCTCAACTCATCAATGCATACGTACGCGACACAAAATTCTGCCAAAACTCTAAAACTACACTGACCGCATGCGACGTATCACGTATACGAAAAGGATACGTGATACGGATGGTAAAAATCCCGCTTGCCAAAAGTCTGTAGTGACTGACAATGCATGAAGTCAATGCACGTGTTGAAGACAGTCATCTGTGACAAAGATAATTCGTAAGTAATTCTCTGTAAAACAGATTGATGTTTAGGATCACAAGATTGCGGAGGTGTTGTCCGAGAGTCGACTACCTTGAATATACCAACCATCTCAGACCCGTATTAAGCGGGGGGCCAAGGGGGGCAGCCCTCCCCCCTTGGAAAATCGGCGCCCCACCTCGAAAAAGCGGGCGCCCCTAATGGGCGAGTGACAGGGCGCCCAACCAATGTCACTTGGTTTTATGGGAGCGTCATCAACCATGTCACACGATGAATATCACAACTTGATGGGGCGTCAAAACGGTGCGATCTGTGTGCACCTTATCCAAGAGGACCTTCCATAATGACATAATTGGTGGGGCGCCTTATTATGACAATATATGATTGTTTGGCCGCACATAATGCATAATGCCTTTATCCATTCCAAGTAAAATGTAATGGGCGCCCTTTCTATTGGACGCAATGCGAAGCCAGCGACTAAGGAGTCCATATTCAGTATGGGCGCCCTTTTAGCCGAGTGACTTTGCTTAGGCGCCTACTACTAAATTGATGGGACCCCTAACCAATGTCACTTCTATTGATGTCGTTATATATGAGGCGCCCCACCACCCAAATGATGAGGCGCCTCAATGAATCACACGATTAACACCTAACTTGAAAGGGCGTCTAAAACTGCGAGCTGTGGTGTTACTGATCCCGGAGGTGCGCCAATAATGATATGATTGGTGGGGCGCATTATAATGACAATGTATGTTTGTCGGTTCGCACATAATAAATAATGTTGGTCAATGGGTGGAGCGCCCAATACAGCATGATTGGGTGCCCCTTGGGGGGCTTGTGTTGTATGCGCCCGTTTTACAGCGCACCTCATGGGCAAACAATTCATTTTATCTTGTGTTTATAGACTTAAAGTCGCTTCGTATTGCTCAGCTAGTACCATAGGTCAGCAGGGGCGGTTTATGGTCATGGCACTCGAATTATTAGCGAATCTCACCAGTTATTAATATTTCACTGGCATCCTTCGTATATTATAGTGAATTCATTACAACAATTATTCTAGATATTGAACTCGTTCAAGGTACACACCGTTTATAGCGCATTAGACAATAGATCTGGCAGGTTTGCGCTCGATCTTTTTCAAAGGTGTCAGATACTGCCGCAAACCTGGACGCATTGTTTCAAGTATAGATTCAGCGCGCCCCCTTTTCCGGATTTGAAGCGTCCCTTTCATATTAGTATTTCAGATATTATAAAACTCACTTTAGACTAGAACCCAAGGAGTCCTTACCCGTTCTCCGCCGTATTTTAGACAATTTTTAGAATTCGCGTTTATTTTTCTGCCCAGAATCTGTCGTTAAGTGTAAAGTAGCAGGAATTACACTTTTTATTACTGTCAAGTATATAACGGTTCCCGATACATACAGCATCGATATTGTATAACGTGCGATACTAAACAGTGTGAAGACATGCCCCCGAAAAAGAAGTCGGGCAGTGTAGCGTCAGATATCTACAATGACGGAAACGCGACTAAAGGCCGTAGTCCATACAGGTAGCGCGCAAGCAGCGCGTCGGCGGGTTACTTTGATCGAGCAGCGCGTTAAAACGCGTTAAAGCGTCAAACACACACATCCCATAATATATAGACCTTATAAAGGGAATAACTCTAAACTAACCGTCATCATTAGCAAACCACTAGTATTATATATGTACGTTCTTAAATAACCAGTTTCGGTGTGTGAGAGAAAGAGACCATGCATTGTTGGCCATTTCTGCATTTTTATAATTACTGCTGTCAATGTCATAGCGGCAGGGGTGCTTCTGCACCCCATTGATAAGCAATTCTTCGTTGATTTGTGTTTTTGGCATCTTAAACGTTAATATTTCTAACAAATTACCGAAACACGTGTTTATATTTCTAACAAATTACCGAAACACGTGTTTATATTTCTAACAAATTACCGAAACACGTGTTTATATTTCTAACATGTGGAAAGAGGGGATTCCCCGTTGTGTCAGCACGTCATGCAGCAAAAATCGCTTTTTTTGCGATTTAGAAATTTTGACGCTGACGCGCTGCTTGAATGGAGGGACATAAACGTAAAATAACTAAAGCTATTTATTTTGTCATGCTTGCGCGCTGCCTGTATGGACTACGGCCTTAAACGACCACACACCGACGCCCGAAGAAATCCACTATAAGAAAGCCAACTATTCCTTCAAATTTTTATAATGTTCATAATACGCCAATATCGCAAATTAAAATTTCTGACATTATCATAGTTCCTCAGGTGCAAACCATATTTTCTAAACTTTTCGGGCGCTTGGGGGGGGGGGCTAGACCCTTCTCCGTGGACCGTCAACTGTAGGTGCCCCCAGAAGCCCCATCGGCGCCCCCAGCAACTCTTGTCCCCCTAACATTTGTGGGCTAGATACGGGCCTGCATCTTTGATTTTCGAATGACCAATGAACTTTTTCAACAGATTGATCCAAATTTGAAATTATCTGCTGCAGTATGTGTTTTATCGTGCCGATTTTAGTAATGATGATCCAGCCTAGGCCGAAAATCTAATCGCTTAAAATTTCGGTTAAGAGTGGTTCAGTTTGACTGATACTTGCACACATTCCCTTTTGTAGTTACAGACAGGTTTACTCGGGCCCAAAGTTTCTGCTAGCCAAGAAGTTCGTCTTCAGCAACACTTGACAACTAGATTTTGGTATATCCTTGACAAGAAACAGATAGTTGGGTTGGTGTACTTATTATATTAATCGGGTAACAGATAAGTAACGGGACAAGCTGTAGGGTAAATCGAATACAAATCAGATTATCATACAGAGTAGCAGAAACACTACGAAACCGAAGATAGAATGAAATGGGGTTTAAAGTCGTACGCTTCTGCACCTAACCTTGGCTAATTGAATACGGACATACGCCATACAGTGTGCTATGAGGGCAATTTTGCCCGGGCAGCAACTGAATCCCAACTGCCAAGGGATATTTTACGTGCACGCCAATGAGTACACGGGACCCCGGTTTTTCATCCCATCCGAACGACGAGGCAGTTTTCCTTGTCAGGTCCTCCGTCTGCATCACTGACAAAGGGAAACCTCACCTTGTCAGTTATGCAGACGGAGGGCCTGGCAAGGGCAATAAAACTAGCTTAATTTAGTTAGTAATCCATAAAAGCACTTATAAACTTCAGCAAAACGTCGTAAAATGAGATGTCATTTACTAGTTACTTCAAGTAACGTAAATTGTATCGGCTATGCTCGCTACTACGTTACTATCTGCTTCTATTGACAACTAGTATGAAAATAAGGCTTTTCCCGTATCTCAGTTCTAAGGCAATTTTGGAAATAGTGTTGGATTTTTATAAATTTGTGATGGATGTGGCAAGAAATGATTCCTTTTAGCGACCAAAGAAGAATCACGGTGAAAAAAGGCAGTAAGGGTTCCAAAATAGCCTGAGAACCGAGGTGGGGTAAAGCCTTATTTTCATACTGAGTTGTCAATAGAAGCGGACAATAACGTAGTAGAGAGCAAAGCCGATACAATTTACGTTATTGAAATAACTTGTCATTTACTAAGATATAAATAACACGTATTGGAGGTGCGCACTAGATTTTAAAAAATGTGATATAAAGAACAAGGGTCACATGTTGAATAAAATGAACCGGAAACATTACGAATACATGAAAATGGACAATGGGTAGGGAGTGTTTAATTCTGGGAAAATATATGGTTAAATAAGGGTTTAACCCAGATGACATTTATAATTATAATAAAGACCGTTAGATAAAAGAAACGGCACGAAAAGAACAAATTCTTCACATATTTTGATGACGCCATGACACTTATTATTTTTACTACAACTTGTCATCAGATTTTTACATAACTTAACATGATGTCGGTTGAATACGAATATGTGTACAAAGTGTTATGCTGTGGATATGATCGATGTCATTTGGAAGTTTATTTTCAAATTCTACAAACAAAAGTAATCATATAGCTGCTTTTAATTATGTGCACTAGATCCGATTGTCAAGCCTCGTGAATTTGCATGCGCTATTCTAAATGACTTCCTTGTCTGGGTTAATCGCGACTTTTTGACAAGGTTCGTGATGTCCTATCGCTGGCACGGACCCCACTGTTTGTTAGTAAACACGTAATCTCGAGAATTAACGCGAAGTCACGTTAATCCACGTCATGGTCGTACCAACACTAAAGGAACAGAAACACAAGTGGCGTAATTTTACTTGTTGATTTTCTAGGCCACTCAAATTTACAAATCATCATTTACTGTTGGTTGCTTTTTTGGGAGAATGTTATCAAGTCTCCTCTGAATTTCATCCCTAAGATGTTCAATCTGGTTCAATTCCTGACTAAGGGCTGGCCAGTGCATAACATTGACACCATTCTGCTGTAGAACGGGACGTCCCGCGTAATTGCACTTGCTGATTTTCTAGACCACTGAAATTTACAAATCATTATTTGCTGTTTATTGCTTGTTTGGGAAAAGAGACACTAATTAATATAATGTTTCGTACTCTTCATACGTTCTTTAGTCTCCGGGGGGTTGGATGGCCGAAAGGTAAGCACGTACGTGCCGTATCATTAGGCCTGGCATTGAGTCAACTGGGGTGGTGTGGAATCCCCGGTTGTACGTGGCAAGGAGTAAGGTCGCCTTTCCAACTCATGGGTTTTCTCCGGGCCCTCCCACTGCTTAAGATCCCTACGCGCAAGCGAATTATTGAAATGAAATTAAACCATATCCTAGTCCCGAAATGATCTGGTTTGTGTCGAGGAGACGTTAAACCCCATTTCTCTCTCGATCGCACCGATTTTTAAAATAAGCCAATCGGAGACATGATTGCTATCACGTGATCTTAAACTGTTTGCCTCCACTACCGCTGGTTGGAATCCGACTCCTGTACCACAAGTTTCGGTTTGTCCATCGAGCTATTCTGCGCCATATTTTAAGCAAAAAATAGCAAGCTTCAACTACAATGTTTCCCGATTCGCTATTTAGAACAAGTCACATAATCGACGTACGGTATACGTGTACCCGCTCGTGATCGGTCGTATAGAACTTAATTACATGTATTTATAGTATGTAGAGTAGTATAATATTTATATATTGACAGCATGTCACAACATAGACCATAATCCCCACAGTATTTCGTTTGATATGGTCCAAATTATGACTGGTCAATAGTCCAATTAACAACCAATAGCCAACTGGACCAAATATGTTTACATAACGTTACGTCATGACTCACGATTTTATTATGCCCAAATAACCAGTACATAGCAGAATATTGCTGAAAAACAAATTGTGTGACAATCGAGGCTATCAACATTGATACAATGTAAGCATTCGGCAAACCTCGACAGATTCCGGTGCCCTATATCTAGACTCGGCTGTATGATGTAGTCCGCCATTTTGGAACTATTTTAAAGGACCCGGATAAACATGGTTGCCCCCAGGAGATGGGTGCCAGTCAAGTCGTCCACAAGCGAAGTCGTCCACCGTTGGTGGAGTCGTCCACAAGGCATTGGTGATGTCGTCAACAACTATTAGTGATGTCGTCCACAACTAAATTTGTTTATGAATTTGTTAATGAATTTGTTATTTATGGAATAAAACGATTTACTTTGTTGTTTATTTGCCGGGCGAAAGGGTGACCATGCAGAAAAAAAATATACAAA
Organism: Patella pellucida; assembly: GCA_917208275.1. Lineage (NCBI taxonomy): Eukaryota > Metazoa > Mollusca > Gastropoda > Patellidae > Patella > Patella pellucida. The sequence goes on from OU795037.1 coordinate 6,125,823, forward strand.
TTAAAAATACATCGTGTGGACGACTCCAAAAAACGTATTACAATATCCAGAAATTTTTTACTTTGTTGTTTAGGCCTATTTACCGAGAGAAAGGGTGACCACGCAGAAAACTATACTAATTAAAAATACATCGTGTGGACGACTCCAAAAAACGTATTACAATATCCAGAATTTTTTTACTTTGTTGTTTATTTACCGAGAGAAAGGGTGACCACGCAGAAAAACTATACTATTTACAAATACATTATGTGTCCAGAAATTATACTTAGTCGTGTGGACGACTCCACCAACGGGTGTGGGCAGCTTAACCAGATTTTGGGACTTTTTTGTAAAAGCGGAACGTTTTCCTGTTAGAGTAAATCGGTAGTCGATAAGCCGCATCGCAAATGTATGGTCGTAGGTACATATCAATGACTATCATACATCCGAGTCTAGATGAAGGTTACGGGGAGTACCGGAATCTGTCGAGGTTTGCCGAATGACAATGTAAGCAATACTGTATTGTAGTCGAACAAGACTGTCCAAATGTTTAGAGAATACCCTAGATTAGACGAAGGGTGTCATTTTTCTGTACTAGTGACATATTTGATTTAATGGGAAGAATAGACACACTCCCTCTAAAGCTCGAGTATCAGAAGCCAGTCGAGCAATGGGCATTTTTTTGTTAGTCCCGAATTTATCTCTCTTGACTGTTTAAAATATTACTTTTAAGTAACGAGGCGTGATTTGCATTTTTTTAATGGAAAATATCAAATTTCTCAATTCAATCGTCTATTCTGAACTACCACTTTATTTAAAGGACCTAAGTTCGTAACTCAAAATACGCCAAAATCGTCGACATCGAAAACACGAATTATTGGTCAATTTAAATCAACATTGATGATGTAAACTTACCGGGAAAAGATGAGCTTCTGATATTCGATATTTAAGATAAAATATTGTTTTTAACATTGGTAAACGAATCGTGTACCATAATGCGCTTCAGCCCCAGTGGTATTGAGAGACTCGAGGGACGAGGCTAGACACATTGCACCAAGTCAAACGGAGTTATGTAGTCTGGATTAACTAGACGCTAGACTTTTGCACATGATTGACATTGCTGGCGTATTTCGCCAAACATAACTGATTTGAAATTGGAGTAAAAACGGAAACCATCAGTTTACATAAATTCATATTACAATTATTATATGCGTTGCGAACTACTTTTGTGATTTTCTAGGTCCCAAATTTTAGCGGATTTAGCTCATTTAAATGTATTACTAGCAATTGTATTTTATTAGTTTAATATTTGCAAAGATTCTGGCTAACAAATTATCGAAATAATTACGAAATTGCCCTTTTTTTATTAGAGACGCTCGCGGGAATATCCGCTATTTAACGTCACGCGGTCGGTGATTTTCCAAAGCGAATTGCTACGGCTCACTTCATTGGTAAATCCACAACTTAGTTTCCGAGGGATTTTAACAAACGATAGATGCCATTTTAATTGTGGTGCGTGATACCCCGAGCTACGACAATAAATGAATGAATGAAATGGGGTTTAACGTCCTACTGTTATGCACTTAACCGGAGCTAATTGAAGACGGGCATACGCCATACAGTGTGCTACGAGGGAAATTTTGCCCGGGCAGCGGCGCTACGGCCTACTCTTATATCGAATTCCAACTGCCAAGGGATCTTTTACGTGCACTCCAACGGGACCTCGGTTTTTCGTCCCATCCGAACGACTAGGCAGCTGTCCATATCAGGCCCTCCTTCTGTATCACTGACAAGGGGAAATCACGTCGGAAAATCGAGATGAACTTTCTCGGCCAATGCAGGGATCGAACACTCGACCTCCAGGCTAGCGAACCAGCGTCTTATCCACAGTCGTAGAAAACGGGATTTGTCTGGATGGTGTCCGTGTAATTAAACCTTTCAAACATGATTAGGTAACTTGTCCCAAGCGAGGCTCATCTTGTTGTTTTTCTTGAGGTGACGCTCTTCAAAATAAAGTCTAAAGTTGTGCCATTTTAAGTACAATCACCGTGAAATTTGGCATGCTTCTTGGATAATTGCGCATTGGTTGCCTGACGACTCCGATTGTTGATATTACGTCACAATTCCACGATATCAATAAACTGCAAAACATATATGGAAGAACAATTACTGATTTATTTATATATACACATTTGTCACTGTACTTGCTTGAATACGTTGAGAGAAAACTCTTCGAAACGTTGCCTTAATAAATCAGTAATTGTTCTTCCATAAGTAGATTGCTCTATCCAATTACTAATTGCCTCTAAAGTATCAAGATCTTTAATAATAGCGTTATACGTTTCAGTTGTGTGTTCTATCTTCTGTTGTACTTCTTATATGTTGTGTGTTTAATGGGCATATTTGTAAACAGGCCAGGGGGTTTGGATGGCCTAGTGGTCTAGAGTGCCGCGCTTCGACCTCTAGCTGGCCGGCCACCTCTGGTTTGTGGCTGTGGTTTCGAGCCCTGGTGTGAGCGTATGTGGCATGGAGATAGGGGCGCCTTCTCAACCTCGTGGGTTTTCTCCGGGCACTCCGGTTTCCTCCCACTGCTAAAGACCCCTACGCGCAAGCGAATTATTGAAATAAATTTAAACCATATGTTAGTCCTGAAATGGCCTAGTTGTGTTGAGTGGACGTTAAACCCCATCTCTCTCTCTCTCTCTCTCTCTGTAAACAGGCCCTAGGCACAAATCTCAACTCAAACAAAGATGATGGCAATTAATGAAACCGCAAACGACCTTAAGAATTAAGAATGCATCTGTACGCAATAATTTAACAACACATTTATAACTTTATATGTGTTCATACCATAAATCATTCCAATTAAGTAAACCGAAAACAAAACTTGTAATACATCTTTATGTAACAATCTAACAATAAAATTATAACATTGGTGTGCACGTAACATATCCTTTGACAGTTGGAATTCGATATCAGGGTAGCCAATAATGCCGCTGCTCAGGCAGACTTTCTCTCATAGCACACTGTATGGCGTATGCCCGCCTTCATTATCCCAGTTTAGGAGTAGGACATTAAACCCCATTTCATTTCATTTACAACATTATGGCATTATACCCTTCTCTACTAAACAATATAAAAATCATAGTTATACTCATTTTTACAGTATACTCATCTTTATCTAACAATAAAATTATTATAACGGGGATCACGGTGGCTAAGTGGATAAGGCGCTGGTTCGCTAGCCTGGAGGTTGAGTGTTCGATCCCTGCATTGGCCGAGAAAGTTCATCTCGATTTTCCGGCGTGATTTCCCCTTGTCAGTGATGCAGAAGGAGGGCCTGGCAAGGACAGCTGCCTAGTCGTTCGGATGGGACGAAAAACCGAGGTCCCGTGTACAAATTGGAGTGCACGTAAAAGATCCCTTGGCAGTTGGAATTCGATATAAGAGTAGGCCGTAGCGCCGCTGCCCGGGCAAAATTTCCCTCATTGCACACTGTGGCGTATGCCCGTCTTCAATTAGCCCAGGTACGGTGCTTAAGCGTAGGACGTTATCCCATTTCATTCATTATAACGTTATACTTATCTGTGCCTAAAAAAATAATTATAATGTTATACCTATCGTTATGTAACAATCGAAAAAAAAATGATTATTCTCATCTGTACGTAACAATCGAATACTATTATCATGTTATACTCCTCGTCGTGTAACAATCGAATAAAATTATAACGTTATTCTCATTTGTACGTAACAATCTGACAATAAAAGTATAACGCTATTCTAATCTTTACCTAATAGTTAGTGCAAGGGGACTGCGCCACATATGATTTACAAAAAGGACAAATACAACGACAAGACATCATACTCCGAAACCGCAAACGAAACAAACAACAATTCAAAAAAGAGTGAATGGATCCGGGGGTTATACTCCTCGTCGTGTAACAATCGAATAAAAGTATAACGTTATTCTCATTTGTACGTAACAATCTGACAATAGAAGTATAACGCTATTCTAATCTTTACGTAAAGTATAAAGTTATTTTCTCAGGTTTATGTGGGGTTTTTTTCTGTCATAGGATAATATACGCTATTTTCCATTTTCTATCCAAGATGATGTCAATTCGGTTATACGAGGCGCGAGTCAAATACAAAATATTAACATTAGTGTATAAATGTCGCAATAATGCAGCTCCTCAATACTTATCTGAACTCTTATATGACTATAACCCTATTAGATCACTTCGCTCTAAAAAAAAAAAAACAGACACTAGTTGTTCCAAGATATAATTTAAAGTCATATGGGTATAGGTCTTTCAGTTCAGCAGGTCCTAGATTATGTAACGAACTTCCACAACAGATCAAGAATCAACAAACTTTTAATCAATTTAAATCTGCACTAAAGACTTTCCTATTTCGACAGTTCTACCACTAGAGGCATTACTTAAAGCGTTTTGAGCATGTGTCAACATGGAGAAGACGCTATATAAAACCTCATTATTATTATTATTATTATACGATAATATGCGCTATTTTCTATTGTGCGACAATATATATCCTAGATGATGTCAATTTATAAAGTACTTAAACCGCTTACTGTAATAGAGTTTACATCCCATTGTTTTACTTGTTTTTTCCTTCAACGCCCTTGACTTGAAACGAGAGCACGGCATTTTAACATTTTAACAAAAGTGTGTCAGGCTTTGTTAGTTCGTGCTTTTACTTGCATAAGATTAGTCGATGAAATAAGACAGGAACGAAAGGATATTAAAATATATTGTTCGTATTGAAAACTTTAATTTTAGATTCAAAAGTTCATTTTTAGTGCGTAAATCCCAACCGTTGAGTAAACAAATAATCGGATTGGTTTGGCCTCAAGTCATAGTTTGTACCATCCAAGGAGATGGAGAATTTAGAGAGAACATCATTTGTGTTTTAGTTTTAGTCGTGGAAAGTGGTAACATGCCGGTAATATCTCTAATACAATGGATTTAGTTCTACCTGTTTATCTGATAGGTAAGTAAGAGTAATACTATATAAGAAAAAAATATATAAAACGATCTAACTCTCAGTTCATCATATAAATAAAATTAAAATATTAGAGAAAAAACACTAAAAATTAAAATTTTGGCTAGTACTTTCATCGTTATCAAACGAATCATCAGGCCATTTTTAATGCGTTAAAAATGGCCTGATGATTCGTTTGATAACGATGAAAGTACTAGCCAAAATTTTAATTTTTAGTGTTTTTTCTCTAATATTTTAATTTTATTTATAATACTATATATATATATATATAATATACACTTCGGTGATAGGCATTTAGTACAATATAATTATACATTTTTGTAGTAGGATTTAGTATTTTTTTTTTTTTAAATGTATTGAAACATATGTATCAAAGGCCTACAGCCCATAGTACATGTGATATAATTACAGACAATTAACACAAATTAGAAAATATTTTCTATAATAATCGCAAAATATAAACTTTGCTGGATTTACTACTTCTTACAACATGCTTCATAAAGATACCTGTAAGAGTATTGAAACGTTGCATGTAATAAACCAATGAATAGTAAATCCATGAAGTTGTGTCATTTTGAATAGTATAATATATGCCTACTTCTAAATGTCATTTTAGGATATTAATGACTAGATTTACTAATATACATCAATGACGTTTATAAAAACTGTATACACAATTATGTGTGGTTTAATGGTCGAGCGCGAGACATTTAGGGCCTGGTTACATGGAGAGGGCTAACCCGGTTGGGCGAATCGTCTTCTCTAAACGGGGGCCTCGGGTATGACGTCATTGCAATTACACCACATGAAAAAAACAAAACACTGTTTATATCTAAACCAGGCTAGCCCGCTTGACCGGGGCACCCGTTTATGAAACCGGGAAGCCCGGCAAAACGAGCCAGCCCTTCTTTCATATAAACAAAACTGTGTGTTACAACCAGGGCGGGCGCTTGCGCATGGGAAATGTTTTCATCTCGGTTCCAATCTTTACCAAACTTTTCATCACTGGCGCATGCGCACGGCATTATTACAATAGACATGGCGACAAACAAACAAAAGCTGTATTATAAAGCCTGTCGTGGTTTCGAATTTTCGGTTGTACGTGACAAGGAGTAGGGTCGACTGTCCAACCTCGTGGGTTTTCTCCGGTCCTCCGGTTTTCTTCCACTGCTAAAGACCGATACGCGATGCAGGCGAATTATTGAAATGAAATTAAACCATATGTTAGTCCCGAAACGACCTAGTTTGTGTCGAGTTGACGTTAAACCCCATTCTTTCTCTCTCTCTCTATGTGGTCGCCATTCCGTTTCCTATTTTACACCACGTGATATGTTCCAGCCCACCTATCACTTCCATATAAAGAACACCGGGCTAGCCTCATGTTCATGTAAACCGTCAGACGAGATAGCCCTTCTTATAACAGTTAAAATTCCCTTTTCAACCCGACGTCATATAAATAGTTTGGACGAGATAGCCCGTTGATTTCACCACAGCTCGTGTATATGGCCCGCTGTCATATAAAAACTACAGTACAAGGCTGAACTTGACAGGCTAGCCCGTCTATCCGAGCTAGCCTTTCCCATGTAACCAGGCCCTAAGTAATATATTGATACTGCACGAGGCGATAGCCGAGTGTTGTTTCAATATATTACGCAATGTCTTAAGCGCGAGAGCATTAAACCTCTTAAAATTCAGACACTATCTCGCACGTGCATTTCAATGAAATACGTCACACGAACTCACTATATTAGATAATGTACTATTGGCAAGATGCCAGTACATTATTGGAAATAATGGTACGCCAACATCAAAGGATAACGTCACATCTGTATTTTAAGTGATAGTATTTATTTGGAAAGCATACCAACACAAGGTACAATTTCATCGATAAACAATTACTGGATATGGTATAAGACGGAATGTTATTGATGACAATGTTATTCTGAACTACGTTTCGAACCATTCGCTGTGAATAAACAGTTGTTGTAATGTCTCTATACACACATCCTTGAAGAAGCATTCATAAAAAAACTTGTTATGAATTACAATAACAATAACTTGAGTATGTTATACAGAGCTACGTTTAGAACAATGTGTTCTGAATAAATGTCACAGTAGTTGTTTTCTATATGCACAAAGAAATATTGTGTATTCAAAAAATATTTTTGTAGTAGTAGTAGTAGTAGTAGTAGTAGTAGGCCTACACACCGAATCGTCAGGATTCGTTAATGAAACGGGGTTTAATGACCTACGTTTCTCTTTCAACCGTGCATTATTAGCTGGTCGTAATTTGTTTCGTTTCAGTCAAAATATGGTAAATCGGTTCCGATTAATGTAATATATATTATATATACACTATTTGGATTATAATTACATATATATATATATATATATATATTTAAGTAGATAAAGTACAAGTACTTCTTTGTCTACGGTAGATAAATGCATAAAAAAACGTTCTATATATAGAGAGAGATATTTTTTTTCTCGTGTCCGATTTGAGTTTATATAAGTTCATTCACCTCCAGCAGTTAATTGAAGATAAATCATGTGAGATTTAGATAACGAGATGGTCGTTCTTGGTATAATGGGTTTACAATTTAGTCAAGTATCAATACTACCATACTTATGAATAAATGAAATGGGTTTAACGTCTTACGCTTCTGCACCTAACCGGGGCTAATTGAAGACGGTTACCATAATAAGCAAACCCTCGAACATCCATTTTAACGTTGAATTATTAAATGGCGCGGTTGTTCTAATCCATTTGATATATCGGTCCTCCGATGGCCCCGAGATTTGATTATGGGCCTGTCATATAATTTTTATAACATGACGCCAGCAAATATTAGGTTTTTGCTTCCGTGTCATATTTTTTTGGTGAAATACATCCCATATGTGTCAAGTACACATAGTTTGTGCTTTAAAATTAATCTAGATAATCCATAAAAACTAGTTTATATATACATTCTATGCATTTGTAGAAATTGTATTAAACATGTAATAGGACTTGCACAACCGGGTCTTTAATGCAAAAAACTAGCCAAGTGGGTAAGACGCTGGCGGGCTATCCTGGGGATCGCGGGTTCGATCCCTGCATTGACCGGGATAGTTTGGCAGTGGTGCAAGACGGGGGACATACCAAGGCCAGCTGTCTAGTCGTTCGGTTGGGACGAAAATCCGATGTGCCGTGTATACATTGGCGTGCACGTTAGAGATCCTTTGGCAATTGGAATTCGATATAAGAGTAGTGACGATACCCGGGCAAAATTTCTCTTATAACACACTGTATGGTGTATGCAAGTCAGTAGGACATTTCATTTCATTTTATTTGCTTTGCTTTCCGAAAATTGCCTGAGTTTACGCCGATGTGTAAAATGATATTTTATCGAAATTACTTGCAATTATTTCCTTGACGAAGTTCTAATTCCCCTATAAAGACACGTGCCATAAGAAGGAAATGAAATGGGGTTTAACCCCTTACAGCTGCTCCTAAACTGGGCTAATGAAGACGGACATACGCCATACAGTGTGCTATGAGGGAGATTTTGACCGGGCAGCGCTACGGCCTACTGTTATATCGAATCTCAACAGCCAAGGGATCTTTTACGTGTACGTCAATATGTACACAGGACCTCGGTTTGTTCGTACCATCCGAACGACTAGACAACTGTCAGGCCCTCAGTCCTGCATCACTGACAAGTGTTAACCACGCCGTAAAATCATGATAAACTTTCTCGGCCAATGCAGGGTTCGAACACCCGACATCCAGGCTAGCTAGCCAGCGTCTTACCCACTTAGCAACGTGGTCCTACGACAGCACCAGCCGGGCTATGCACTGGGAAATTTTGCCCGGACAGCGATTGAATTCCAACTGTCGTGGGTTCTTTCATGTGCATGGCAAGGTGGACATTGAACCTTAGTTTTTCGTCTCACCCTAACGTCTATTTCACCCTGCTCCTCCGCCGATTCAAACCAAGAGGAATTATTTACAGCATGGTTTGCCCTCGTAGCACACTTTTGCCCGGTAAGCATTTGTTTCCATCCACCGGAGTTTGGTATGATGACGTCATATGTGGTTTCTGGGTTAGAATAAGGGTTAGGCTTAGCCCAGGGTTAGGGTTAGAGCTAGCCATGTCTACATCTCGAGACTCTGACGAAATCTGCAGGCCACAACCCTTACCCTAACCCTTATTCTTACCCAGAATCCACATGTGACGTCATCACATCAGGCTCCGGTGGATGGAAACAAATGCTTACCTTTTTGCCCGGTCCGGACTGACACGTTAAAACTCATATCTAATTTTATTTGCAAGACGTTACACAGTCGTCGGGTCACAATAATTTCATGAGTCATTTACATACTTATTGTCCAGTATACTCAAAGGTCTTTAGCGTGTCATGGCGACACAGTCATCACCTCGAAGTCGGAAGACAACCTGTCTTTCACAACGTTGTGCTATGTTATACCACCGCCATTGTGTACAGGCAGTACTAGGCTAAACGTTTTGAATAACAATAGACAACAGACGTTATACTAAATACAGTTCAAAAATAGAATATTATGCAAATCGCCTTCTTTTTCTATATTTAGTTTCCGTTGATTTTTGTCTTGTTAATTACTTAAAATTTTGTTTTGGATGTCCTTAAGGTTTTTAAAGTTTCATAATCCACCAAACAAACAATCGAACAAGTCTCCGTACAAGTTTTAAACATTCAAATTGGGAACATCAAAGAGGTCGTTCAATTTAAGTTATTAACGGACATCTTTTAAAAAAACACATGTATATTTATCTACAAATTATCAGAGATTAGATGTGTAAAGTAAATATTAGACATCAGACACACTATGGCTCGTGGCCGACTGTGTCTGAAAATGCTGGTTGCCAGGAGACAAACGTTGCCCCCTTACAACCGGCTATAAAAAGAATAGTTTCTAATTACATTTTAAGATTTATATTAGAGACAATCGTAATTATCATAATTTTATAACCCCTTTATAGAATTGAAAATATAATAGAGATTTTATAATATTTTCATGCTAATAGCTTTTTTCTAATGTTTATATATTTTTTGATAATTTATATTTTAACCATATTTTCGAATGGGGCCCACTTCCTCAGGATACCACTTGACACTGGGCGAGCTGACAACTTGGCCAGTCCGTCACTGACTTTTACATCGGAGAGTGTTTGTTATGTGGCTGACTGTCTACCTTATATGGATGTTAAAGCGAGTGTGGGGGAGAGGGGTAGGGGTGCGCTTTAGATCATAAGGACTGCCAATGTATCAAGGGGTGTGGTTTCGATTCCATCTTGTACTTGACAAGGATCCAACCTCGTGGGTTTTTCTCCTGATCCTCTGGTTTCATCTTACTCCTAAAGACCCTTACGCTCAAGCAAATTGTTGAAATAAAATTGAACCAAGTGTTATTCCCGAAACAACCAAGTTTGTGTTGAGTGGACGTTAAACTACCAGGCATGACAAGTCAATAACGCTCTAGGACATCGAATGACTGTAATTTTGAAGGGATTACAACTGCCGGACCATTTAATAATTAAACATCAGAATGGAAATTCGAACTTTAAACAACAACTGTACGCGTCCCGGTCTGTAATGATGCAGACTTTACTTAAAGGAGCTAAATCGCTAACATTTGGGACCTAGAAATTGACAAAAGTGGGTCGCAACGCATATTATACTGTAATATGAATGTGTATAAACTGATTTACATTCAAAGGTTTCCGTTTTTTCCCCAATTTCAAATAAGTTATGTTCGGCGAAAAAAGCCATACAGCCTCAATCTGGTGCAAATTTCTATAGCGTCTGGTTATTCAAGTCAACATACGCCGTATGGTATTGTGCAATATGTCTAGCCTTGCTCCTCAAGTCTCTTGTTAAAACTCGGTTTGAAGTGCATTTTGGTACACGATTCGTGTACCAATGTTAAAAATTTTATTTCATCTAAAATATCGGATATCAGAAGCTCATCATTTCCCGGTAAGTTTACATCATCAATGTTGATTTAAATTGGCCAATAATTCGTGTTTTCGATGTTAAAGATTTTGGCGGATTTTGAGTTACGGACTTAGGTCCTTTAAAATAAAAACAAACTCACAATAGAACAGAGAAAAATAGCAATGTGTACAAGACAGATGCAAAGAGTAATATACGTTTCTTAAAGGGTCAATCCCGATTCTTTTTCGGAGAATAAAACTGCTTAATTTTGTGATAAAATTTCTTAATTTTGTGATAAAATTTCTTAATTTTGTGATAAAATTTCTTAATTTTGTGATAAAATGTTTTAATATTGTGTTAAAACTCCTTAATAGTTGTGATACGTTTTCAAACCACTTAAACACGTCAGTCTTCATCTGGAAATTGAGACCGGTGTCCCAAGTTGTATAATAATAATAATAATCTAGTCATTTTACTATGCGGTGTCTGGATAAAATCAGGCTTTTATTTTGGAACAATAATGTGTAGGTGGAATTTACCTTTCGTTATCAAGTACAACACATGGGTCGTATATTGTAAATACCTCTAAAGGAACGGTAATGGATTATCAGGTCAACCAATGAAAAAAATGACCTGAAATCGAGATAATTAGTTCTGACGTTCACATCCTACGACTCAATATTTTTAGCTAAACTTTTGAGACAGGATAAATACACCATTCCTTTTGGCGCTTAAATTTCAAATATACTTGGACTTTCATTTTTGAGACTGTTCAAATCGGGATAGTCTTTTTAAGCTTGACGATATCTCTGCTCGCCTCAAATCGATTTCGAAAGCAAAACCAAACAAAAGATAGCTAGCACTTGGAATTAAAAAAAGGCCCGACGAAATATGTTAAATGTTTTGTGATAATTGTTTAATTGTTTAGTTGACAAGAAAGATAAAAAAAACGTGTTCGTTTGAACTTTAAACAATAATGAAAGCACGTGAGTTACTCAATGTTTCCGCCTACATTTATAAACTAGTGGTATGTTCAGTTTTTTGTTGTTTTTTTTTGTATAAATTGAAAAAATCAAATAAAATCTACTTTGAAATACGTAAAGGTTAATCTCTAATTATCAAATCCATTAAACTATTTCGATTTTTTAAATACAAAAAAAAACAAAAATGGCCGATATAGTCATAAAATTATATATGTCTGCCATAGGATCATAAGTCGACTGGTGTGGTTTCGATTCCCCGGTTGTACTTGACAAGGAGTTCGATCGCCTGTCGAACCTCGTGGATTTTCTCCTTCATCCCACTGTTAAAGACTCCCACGCACATACCAATTATTGAAATGATTTTTGAATCATACGTTACTCCCGAAATGATCTAGTTTGTGCTTTCCTCTTTCACATTGATTGGGGTAAGGTGGCCATGATAGGGTCAAAAGAGATCCTGGTATAAGGTTGTGGATGACCGAATGGTTAGCGCGTACGTCTGCCATTGAGTCAACTGGTGTGATTTCGATTTCCCGTTTGTACTTGACAAGGAGTAGGGTCGCCTGTCCAACCACGTGGGTTTTCCCCTATACTGGAAAATTTGATCATAATTACTCAATGTAGAAAATCTCGTGTAAGAAATAAAAAAAATATTGTGGAACACCACAGACCATAAATTCTAACGAAATGTATTTAAATACAATTTTCTGCCATTTTATTGTGATGTAACATTCCACACAAACGTCAAAACCATGGGCCCACAGAGCTTAAAGTAGTGACGGTGTGTCATTCAATAAGGTCAATATATTGACGAATCAAAACCATTTTGATTTTTATTGATAGCTCATTGACGGACGGTCAATTTATTGAATGACAATATTAATTGTGTGTGTAGAATCTGTCAATTATTGTGGCAATATTTTCATTCCATCGTCAACTTTGGAAGAGTAAACATGGCATCCATATTAAAAAATGACCAAAAAATGATGAAATTATTGATGGAAATATTGAATCGTGTGTGGGCAATTCCCGTCATTTTCATTCTGTCAATATATTGAGTCAATATATTGGGTCAATAATATTGACGGAATTATTGAACTTTTGTGGGCCCCTTAACTGAAAGATAGCTTGGTGGTTAAGTTTTGTTAGGTGAACGGAGCCGTACTATTTTATGTTAAGAATGTATTTGTTTGACAACCATGCATTTAGTTCAAACAAAGTCAGGTGACTCCTTTAGCCAGAAATAAATCCAAGATGTTGATTTTGTGTTTAGCGAGTTTTGAGTTAATCCCCCTGACATCCATCACGGGGAGGACTTAAAATTTACAGCCGAGAGGCAAACACCACGGCACATTAAAATGGACGGACCTGACTAATGATATTTACAGGGGGACCACACTACACACAAACAAAACCCATAAGACATAGCTGCGGACATGCCACACAAACTACCCAGACACTACGGGCATTACACAACAAGAATCGTATATATCAAATCAAGTGAATGAAACGGAATAAGTTTATCGTCCTACTGTTCTGCTCCGACTGGGCTAATGGAGACGGGCATACGCCATAGAGTGTGCTATAAGAACAATTTTGCCCGAACAGGGGCACTATGGACTCTTCTTATATTGAATTCCAACTGCCAAGGGATCGTAAGTCATACACGCTACACAACCGTACACACCGACTACTCATAGACTCATAGAATGACTCAAACCAAATAATGAAAAACAGCTACTAGCTTGCCAGTTGGAACCAGTAAATACTCTGTTGGCATCACGTGGCTTTTCGCATTCTCTTGGTGTGCCTTTCAAAATTTCGTGGCACACTTAGGAAGATCTCGCGGCACACTGGTCGAGAATCACTGCCTTGTTATGATATTGAGTTGACCTATTGAATATTTCAATTTAAATGCATATCACTGAATCGATCTTGCTTACCCTTACACCTGCAACATTCCCTATACAAGGGGACACTCCTTATAATAGTAATGTAATTAGCCCTGCTCTTGGGGTCGCTTGATGATTTACATCTCATTACCTAGCTGCATTAATTTGCATTGTGTCTGTAGCTAGTTGCATGTAGTATAAATTAATAAAACAAAAGAGACTAAAACCACGGGCCTGTTTCACGAAATTTTAACTAAGATAAAATCCAAGTTTTAGTAAATTGATTGGATTTTTGATTTTAGTGCTTAGTCAATCAAAATTGAAGTATCTACTAAAATTGGGAGATAAGATTTCGAGAAACGGGGCCCTGGTCGGAATGAAGAAGCGAACCGGTGACTTTCTGAATGAGGGTGCCTTGTGGCGTGGTGAATAATAAAACTATAAACTAACGCCCGGGCCTTCGCGCCATGGAGGCCCGGCATGACCTCGTCACCGTCAGGGTATTCGGGCCCAAACAGATAATTTGGGTACTTCGCGGGACCTGACAAACGATACAACGATGGTGTCGATCGCTTTAGGAATTTGAAATATTTTATATGATGAAAATTGTTTTTTGTTTATATTTTGGCGTCGGATGGTCACGCTTCTTGTTTTTCCATTTGTTTGCTTAAAATATTACTTCAGTAAAAATAAAACGTAGTACATGTATTTGGTATGCCATATCCCAGCGTCTGTGTTTTAGCAAAGTGACCTCTAGTTACACGAAATTTACGCCAAAATGACGTAAATGTATCTTTCAACAATTTTCGAGCACGGGTTGAGAGAATATCCTTCTCTTAAAATACAGATGTGACGTCATCCTTTGATGTTGGCGTACCATTATTTCAAATAATGTACGGGCAAATTGCCAATAGTACATTATTTCAATATTAGACTGGCATGCCGTTTTTCACTGTAAACGCACGTGCGGAGTGTGACCGAGTGTCTGTATTTTAAGTAGTTTAATCGTCTCTGGCTTAGACATTGCGTAATATATTGTAAAAACACTCGGACCTACGGTCCTCTTGTTGTTACAATATATTACTTAATGTCTCGCCCTCGACCATTAAACCACACTTATACAACTATTTTACAACTGTTTTATAGAGCTTTATCTTTATACATACTATATTGTAACTGGGTAGGCAGGGAGGGTTGGGCAAATGTTAAACAACTGGCTTGTTTTCAATTTCTCGGTTATACGTGACAAGGAATAAATCACCTGTCCAACCTCGGGGGTTTTCTTTGGGTTTTGCGGTGTCCCCCTACCGCTAAAAGACCCCCACGCGCAAGCGAATTGTTGAAATAAAATTCAACCATATATTAGTTTGTATCTAGAGGACGTTACCCCCCCTCTCTCTCTCTGTCCCCCTTCTCTCTCTCTATCTCTCTCTCTCTCTCTCTTGTAACTTGAAAACCCCCCTCAACACTTGAGTGAAGATATCATTTTTTTCTATGCACTGTAAAAATAATCCTTATATCATTATTTGCTTGATAACGATACCTGTATGTGTATCGAAACGTAGCATGATAATAGCTTCAGAATTAGTATTTAACACTGTAAAAATGTTTATAATTATTATTGGGTGTATATAATTATCACTGGTCGTGTATGATTACCAAGGGATGAGAATAATGATCAATAAATGTTTATAATTATCAATAGGACCGGTTTACTAATCGTCGTAATTAGGCCACTTGCTCGAGGCCAACGGGCATCTGGGAGGGGGGGCCTTTCCCAACATTTCTATAAATTTTGGGTCCACTGATGAATTTGGCCAACAGGTAGGTAAATCCGACCATGGGTGTATGAAATTATCAATGGGCTTGCATAAGTACCCATGGGTGTTTACAATTATCGCTGGAATAATTATATATTAACAGAGGAGTCACGGTGGCCAAGTGCATGATCCTGGGGGTCGCGTGTTCGATCCCTGTATTGGCTGAGAAAGTTCATCGGGATTTTCCGTCGTGGCTCCCCTTTGTCAGCGGTGCAGGTCGGGGGGGGGGGGTCGCACAAGGACTGCTGTTTAGTCATCCGGATTAAAGTATAAATACCCAAGCTTCTTGTACACATTGGCGTGTAAGTTAAATATCTCTTGGCAGTTGGAATGAGATATACGAGTAGGCCATAGTGCCGCTGCCCGGCAAAATTTCCCTCAAAGCACACTTTTTGGCATATATCCGTCTTCATTAGCCCAATAGGGGTAATAAAACCCCATTTCCTTTCATTTCATTTCCATTTATATTTACAGTGCACGCAGTCATATTAGGAGCACGAGGCGATGTACATTGTAATTTTGAATTTGGTAAATTGTGTGACGGTTGGTCACAAGGTGTTGACGGGGCAGAAGATGATTTTGATTGGTTAATTTGGAATGGACACGAGCCTTCCCAGCCCGCTGGTGATCTACAGCCCGGATATACTGTCGATTGTAAGTTCCTGATTGTTTTTGTGTTATATTTTTAAACTTATGCAGGATGTTAAAACTGGGGGTACAACAGAGTAGTGGGGCGCCACAGCTTCCACGTAAGTGATATAAGAAAGTTTGGATCAGGGCAAACGAACCCACTGGCGCGTAGGTGTCCTTAATACCGCACGACAGATCAGTGCAATAATCGCATTACTGCGATCATATATAATACATTTCTCGGGGCGCCTTATTTTTCTGGGGGTGCAATGTACCCCCTGCACCCCCGCTAGGTACGTTCCTGGTCTTATGTCATTGTTTGCTACATTAGAAGCATAGCGGAAATAGTTTTGTTTTAAATGGGGAAGTAGTAACTTAGTATTACTACTTAATGACAGACCTTACATTACTATGCGTCATAAAAGGTACCTGGCGATTATGGGGAAGTATTAACGAAGTATTACTACTAAATATGTTTTTTTTAACCTGGATATTTCTATAAGTTTTGTAAACAAACCTACTTCTACATCATCTTTTCATATGAATATTTATTTGTGTTTGAGAAAGAGAGAGAGGGAGAGGAAGGGAGGTGGGCTTTGACGTCCACTTGGCACCTACTATGTCATTTCGGGACTAACGTTTGGTTCAATTTTATTTCAATGATACGCTTGCGCATATGGGTCTTTAGCAGTGTGTGTGTGGGGGGGGTGCACTCTTTGACACGTACAACCGGGGAATCGAAACCACGCCAGTTGACTCATTGACATAATTTATGATACAGAACGTACGCGCTAACAAATCGGCCATCTACTCCCCCCCCCCCCCAGAGCAGCGGGATGTTAAACCCCATTTTATTTCATTTTTACAAAATGTCGGATCAAAACTATGTCCCCAGACTCAAAGACAGACCCTATGATTTAAAGCGAACAAATTAGACCATTCGTCCCCCGTCCCACCTTTATCAGATGTTCATGTCATCTATTAAATACTTTAATCTTACTTAAATTACCACCACAAAAAGTGTCTGGTGTCAGCTTCCTGTAAGCCGTGAAGGATTGTGACTTTCACATGATGTCATTTCAATTTATCTTCTTAGAAAACTAGTCAGAGAGTAATTTAGATCGAATAATTAACCTTTGAAACAAAGAAACTTTCTTTAAAATGTGACATTATATTTTTAATGACAAAACATTGGGTTTGTGTTGTATTTGATACATGCGTGTCATGTTTACTCCCCGACATTTTTAATCCCGAACTACAAAGTAAAAAGTTTTGAAAGTTTTGTGTATAATTTGTTTGACATCTTTAAAAAGTTGATGAATTTATCGTTGATGTGGTAAAATATGGGTTACAACCTACTCTTTAGATGCACGTATATATCTATATGAGTATGCGACTTTTAAAAACAATATAGGTATATGAATTGCGTGCAGAGCAATTGTAGTTTATTATTATGCACGAACGAAGATTACTACAAATAAAAAGATTTTAAATTCGTTTCCAAATTAAAAAGATCTTAAATTCTTTTACAAATTAAAAAGATCTTATATTTTTTTACAAATTAAAAAGATCTTAAATTATTTTACAAATGTTAATTCATAATTAAATTGCTCGTGTGTGAGAAATGAAATGGGGTTTAACGTCCTACTGTTCAGCTTCGAACTTTGCTTTTGAAGACGAGCATACGCCCCACAGTGTACTACTGGGGGCATTTTGCCCGGACAGAGGCATAGCGGCCTACTCTTTTATCGAATTCCAACTGTTAAGGGATCTTTACCTGCACGCCTATTTGTGAACGAGGGGGAACCACGCCGGAAAATCTGGATGATGAACTTTCTCGGCCAGTGCAGGGATCGTACACCCGACCTCCAGGCTATCGAGCCAGCGTCTTACCCACTTAGCCACCGTGACCCCCCCCCCTTGTATGTGGGATGTTCTAGTATGATATAGGGTCAGGTATAGTCTTCTTGTTTTTATACTTCTCCCTATATCTGGGTCTAGCTCTAAGCGTGCCATTGAGTCAACTTGCGTGGTTTCGAATCCACGGTTGTACGTGACAAGGAGTAAGGTCGCCCGCCCAATCTCGTGGGTTTTCTCCGAGACCACCTTTTTCATATTCACTGCCAAAGACCCATACACGCAAGCAAAATATTGAAGTAAAATAAAAACCATGTATTATTCCCGTTAAACAAATCTCTCTCTCTCTCTCCTCTCTCTCTCTCTCTCTCTCCTAGAGTAATCGCATTAAAGCCTCACTAACCCCTCATTACGTAAACATATATCTCAGTGTCAAAAATATGTTCTATTTTAAGGTAAAGACTGTGGTTGTAAACATAAGCACATCCTAATATTAAAAATATTCATATAGACAGCGGAATTCTGTTTAAGACATGTGTAAACTTAACTCATCCATTACTTAATAGTAAATGCAGGAGGACTGCACTACACGCAAAAAAAAATACAAGATAAACCTGCGGACAAGACAGAAAATAGACATTGCAAACACTAAACAATTATCAAATCAAGTGAATGGATGCAAGAACTGAATCTTCCTATTACTTAGACATTAATTTATTAACATGATGTGTCCGATTTGTATCGCATTTGAACCCGATCTTATGTTTAATGCCCCTTGATGATTAAACGCAAAAATGGATAATCGAGACTTTGTTAATTATCCTGACAGCGGTAACAATGACAATCGAGGCTACATTGATTTTATAATAAGGTTGTTTCGGCTAAGAGTGAAACAATTGGACTGAAATTTTCAACATGTCCCCCTTTACATTATCTAGTTGTTAAGTATTATAGTATCAACTGTCATCTCTTTATCTGGCCTTCCCTAATGTATATTTAAGTAAGGAGAATGGCCCCGACTCATATCGAAGTTCGCTGTTTGCCTCTTGATGGTACAGCGTAAGAAAGAAGAATCTGTTTATGTACGATCCAAGTTCACCATACATGTTTCAATATTTACCCATCCTTTCCGACAATTTTATTTTGTTTCGCAGTCTTCATGAGATATTATACTTCTTGCACTTACATCTAAAATCTGCACCAGACCATCCGATGCCAGGGATTATTTACGTGTACGCCGATGTGTAGACGAGACCTCGGATTTTTGTACCATCCGAATGACCAAACAGCTGTCCATGTCAGACCCCCCCCCCTCCTTGTATCACTGACAAGGGGAAACTACGCCGGAAAATCGCAAGGAAAATTGAACTGGCGTGAATAAAACCAAACATTACCATTACATTCTAAAGTATTAAAATCATGTTATTTTCAAATTTCAGATCCCGTGCCACAGGCCAAAGAAGAGCGGGCCATGTTTGGAACCCCTGTGTTAGAACCAGCCGGTGGCTTGGTAAATGTGAGTTTTTGGTTCCGGTTAAACGGTGTAGATGTCCGCCACCTTAACGTGTATGTGCGAGATTTATCGATCGGTTCACCTGCTAGAAAACTGTGGTCTGCTGATGGGTCCCAAGGTGAAGCTTGGCATTACGTGGATCTGGTGTTCGAGGTGGTCGGACCCTTCAGAGTAAGCGGTATTTTTTGTCACTATTATTATTATTTGACTCATATTTCAGAGTAGTATAGGCCCTTTGTTTGTGTTTTTAAATCTCGAATATTATGGAAAATATTGACTTAGCTCCTTTAATTTTCTTTAAAGATTATTTTATCTCGGACCCTTAAGAATAAGCAGTACTTTTTGTTTCACTATTGTTATTATTTCTAACATGAAAGCCTTATTTTTGGATATAAAATCAAATTGGATTTATCGTCCTACTGTTTTGCTCCTAAACTGGGTTAATGAAGACGGGCATACGCCACACAGTGTGCTATGAGGAACATTTTGCCCGGGCAGCAGCTCTACGACCTACTCTTATATCGATTTCGAACTGCTAATGGCTATTTCACGTGCATGCCAATGTGTACCCGTACGTCGGTTTTTTGTCCTATCCGAACGACTAGACAGCTGTCCTTATCAGGCCCTCCGCCTTGCATCACTAACGAAATATCCGACATCCATGCTAGCGAGCCAGCGTCTTACCCTCTTAGCCACGTGATCTCCCGACATATGAAGGAATGAATGAACTGGAGTTTACGGTTTTACTATTCAGCACCAACTGGACTATGTACTGGGAAATTTTATCCGGACAGCAATCGAATTCCAACTGCCATGGGTTCTTTCAAGTGCATGTTTGGTTGAACATGGAAACCCAGACTAGCAAGCCACCATCTTACCCACTTAGCCACCGTAACTCCTCCTTATTTTGGGATATCGAATTTTCTCACATATTGTAAACAACATTATTTAATTTCATTACTTGTATTATTGTTGGATAACGCATCCATCTTTATTTAATACATCGATGACGCTTAATCGTGGACTGTTGCGGTAGCAATTTGATCTGAAGCTGGGTGCTTACATTCCAAATTAAATATTTAAGAACAATGATCTGTTGTCGCAGTCCACAGGGTAGACTGGCCCAGTCTCTTTTCGGTTTTTGTTTTGGAGAGGACTGGCCAATTTTTGGTGTGTGAAGGAGACTGGCCACCAGTCTATCTACAGGGTTATATTCGGAGCGTGTTGGGTGTGCACATTCTCGGTCAGCTTTGCTACATTGTATATCGCACTTCGTAGAGGAAAGCGCAATGTGTGAGGTTGGTTTGAATTTCATATTAATTACTGTTCTGTATTTTAATTTCAGATATTATTCGAAGCAACAATATTTGGTTATGACTCAGATATTGGTGTTGATGATATATATGTACAAAATGCTGGTAAGTTCATATTAAACCTAACGTCATAAAATATGGCGCAATTATTGATGACGGTGGTGATATTTACTATTTTGTAACACATCATCATGACGTATTTCCCATTATTTATGTCCCCTTGCAAAACTAGTTGTATAAAATATACATACTATTTGGTGAGCAAAGGTAAGGGCACGTGGTCTTTTGTTTTCTATAACTTTATTCGTGACACAGTGGGAGGTTGGGGCGAATTGTGAGCACGTGCCCCTTGTATTTTAAGTTCTGTCATTGAGTTAACTGGCGTGGTTTCGATCCCCCGGCTTTACGTGAAAATGAGGTTTAACGTACGTCCGATACAAACTAGGTCATTTCGGGACAAACACATGGTTCAATTTTATTTCGATATTTCGCTTCCGCGTAGGGATCTTTACTTAGCAATCGAGAGAGTAATAATAATAATAATAATAATAATAATCGCGTCATTTTACAAGGGTAGCAAATTAGGCCCGAGGCCTTTTTCCAATTTGGCCCTTGGCACAGATCGTGCGAATGATTTCGATCATCTACGCTGTATACGCAACATCAGAGACTACCTCACAGCTGACGCCTGTAAACTCCTTGTGAGATCGTTCATTTTATCAAGGATTGATTATTGTAATAGTCTACTGTATGGAATCCCACAAGCACTTCTAGCCAAGATCCAGAAAGTTCTCAATACAGCAGCTCGAATAATAACAAGGACACATAAGTTTGATCACATCCAGAATGTGCTAGCTTCATTACACTGGTTACCTGCTGAGGCGCGAGTCAAATACAAAATATTAACATTAGTGTATAAATGTCGCAATGAAGCAGCTCCTCAATACTTATCTGAACTCTTATATGACTATAACCCTATTAGATCACTTCGCTCTCAAAATAAACAGACACTTGTTGTTCCAAGACATAATTTAAAGTCATATGGGTATAGGTCTTTCAGTTCAGCAGGCCCTAGATTATGGAACGAACTTCCACAACAGATCAAGAATCAACAAACTTTTAATCAATTTAAATCTGCACTAAAGACTTTCCTGTTTCGACAGTTTTACCACTAGAGCCATTACTAAAAGCGTTTTGAGCATGTGTCAACATGGAGAAGACGCTATATAAAACCTCATTATTATTATTATTATTATCATTACTGCAGGAAGAAACCGAAGAACTCGGGGGGAGGGGGGGGGGGGAAACCTGCCTGATCGTACGGGAGACTAAATATCCCTCTCACTTACAACGATAAAGTTCTTGCCCTGAGCTGGGGGTGAACCCTCGTTGCATTGGTGAGAAGCCGCCTCTCTATCGCCACGACTATAATTCGGAGACCGGGATAAAACCCACAAGGTTGGACAGGTGACCCTGATCCCTGTCACGTACAACCGGGGAATCAAAACGACGCCAGTTGACTCAAGTAAAGACGTTATAATGCAGCGTGCGCTAACCATTCGGCCATCCAACCCTCACTTCAACATGTTATAAAATATGTATATACATATTATGTGTGTATTACTTTGTGTTTCATAAGGTCTGTCATTCAGTGAACTAGCAATACTAGCATGTTATAAATTATGTCTATATGTATGTGTGTATTATTTTGTGTTTTAGATGCGTTGCCAGATGGTAGTAATCCATGGGGTGAGAAAATATATCCTAATCTTCACGCAGCAATAGGTAAGTAGTTTTATAACTTATATAGAAATATATTATATGAAATAAAGTTTGTTTTAACAGCTGATTTAGGTGCCAAATACATGTTCTGTTAACAGGTGGACCTGCTGTCTAATTCTTTGCATTAAGTAATCTTCTAATTCCATCTGTGTTAGGTGGGGTGGGGGTGCACTTTGCATCATAAGGTCTGTCACTGTGTCAAGTGGCGTGGTTTCCATTTCCCGTTTCCTCCCACTGATCAAGACCCATACGCGCAAGCGAATTATTAAAATAAACCACATTTTCTTTGATATGCGTTGGATATGTCGATTATTGTACAAGTAGTTGTTTCCCCTGGTTGATAAAGACGTGTATGGGAGATAACTCCTATATAACAATTATGAAATGAAATGGGTGTTAGCGTCCTACTGTTCTGCTCCGACTGGGACAATGAAGACAGGTATAATAATAATTACACCGTTTGTAAAATATAAATCCAGGAAAAATTCAAGAAATATATGTCTAGAGGATTGTTTGACTGCCCGTCTCCCGCGCGATTCCACTACCCCATAGTAATCTATTGTTTTGACTGTCAAGAAACATTTTCTTCTTGAAAATACCATTCGCGGTGATAGTCACATGAAAGAACCGCTCTAAGTGTCAAATCGTGGTTTGTGTCAGATTGTCAAGACACCTAATTATGCAAGTGTTTTAAATGTTCAAGAGATTTATAGGCGTCATGGTGGCTAAATGGGTAAGACGCTGGCTAGCTAGCTTGGCGGTCGTATTTTCCTCTTTTAGGGTGGTGCAAGACGAAGGACAGCTGTCTAGTTGTTCGCATGGTACGAAAACCCGAGCTCCCGTGTACACATTGACCTGCACGTAAAAAGATCCCCTGGCAGTTGGAATTTATATTATAGTAGGCCATAGTGCCGCTGTCTGGGTAAAATTTCCCTCATAGCATACTATGTCGTATGTCGGTCTTCATTACCCCAGTCGGAGCAGAACAGTAGAACATTAAACCCCATTTCATTTATAATGTAAAATGACCAATTTACGCTACCCAAATCTTGTATCAAAACGAGGCCAGGGGCTTGTTAGCATTTTTAAAATTTGAATTATTATGACGTAGCGTTTTAAAACTAATATTCATGTCTCCCATAAATTTGCCCTTTTCGGTAACATTAAATTTGACCACTTTTTTTTCAGATATTCCAACGCTGTCACCACCACTGTATCCTGTAAATGCTGGAACTCTTGGAGAAACCAGTAATCAACAGCAGAAAACCTGGCTATCAGAATATCTTCCAATTATTCTGGCCGTGGTGGGCGGTTCGTTGTTCTGGATTGGAATTATTGTGATTATTAAATGTTACGTCCGGAAACGACGACGACGTAATAAAGCCCGCAGAAACGTCATCGATTTTTATCAAACCAATCGCGAACGGCCATACTGCAGTCAAACGGAAGAAGAAATATACACACTTCCGATTCCGCCGGATATACCTGCGCACGAGACAATAACAATATCGGATGAAAATCAAGTGTATGATACCCGTGATATGAGATATGGTAAATATGGATTCAGTGACTACTCTACTGTGACGTCAGACTTCCGGTGAAGTCGCGTGACGTCGGACTTTATGTGAAGTCTCGTGACGTCAGACTTTAGGTGGAATCTCGTGACGTCAGAGTTTAGGTGAAGACTGGTTTCATCTGATAATCGTAGATTGAAAGTTGTGAAGTGCGGTTGTCTGCCTGTTCGAAGGGAAACAAGTTGGACAGCTGATAGGCCTGGATGGAAATTTAGACAGATACACACAACGGATGATTGCTAACATAAGAAGCTGACAGCTTGGATTATATGTGCATTTTTAGCAGTTTAATTTATTCTATTTATTAACGTATCTTCTGAACTGGCATCTGTTTATCACGGACGAATTGCCTAACACGGACGAATTGCCTAACTGGCATCTTTTTTATCACGGACGAATTGCCCAACTGGCATCTATTCATCACGGACGAATTGCCTAATAATGTCATCCAATACGTGTTTTGTGAAAACACCAAAGACATTGTCTGATTCTGTTTTTTTTGTTTTATGTTTTATATAATAATTATATAGTTAAAGATACATTATGGGAGATTAGATAAAGAGCTGACAGTTTCCACTATAATAGTTAAAAACCAAATAATGTAAAGGCAACTTGCTGAAAATATCAGTCAAATTGATCTTTCCTTACCGATAATTTAGCGATTGAATTTTCAGCCTTGCCTAGATCAGCATCACTAAAGTCGGTACGATAACAAAAACATAGTATCGATTATCTATTTTATGATTAAATAAATCATGATTGAAAGTTGAGCAGCAAATCGGATCATCATCAAGTAAATATCACAGGCTAGCATTGACATCGAGAGTTAATTACAAAACAGATCCTATTTCGTTTCGTTTTTATAGTTCAAAATTCCGTTTAACGTGTCATTATTACACTAGGATCTGGAAAAGTTGTTATCATTGACGTGTTCTGGATGATGTGAGGGGTAAGCCAATGAAACGGCCTGTTACGGCGAGTTCTTTTCCTTTTGATACACGGACCTGTGGGTAAACCACCAGACAACGTCAGCGCTGATTGATTAATCAATGTCTTACGTCATAGGATCAAAAGCCGCGTGTAGACCCCTGACATAAACTCCCACTATAACTTGTAAGATCTTCATAATGTTATAGAAGCATCGAAATTAAAAAAAAAACGAAACGAAAGATGCAAATAACCACCGGCAACTTTAAAGCTGTTTACATGGAACAGAAACATTCAGCTATCGCCAGATATCGCCTATTTCGGTCGGAGCTAAATATCAAGGCCACCTGCAGATTTAACCAAGGTCACGAGATGTAAACCGGGCTAGGTTACGTGATTGTTGCCGACATATTTCTTGTTACACATTCTACAAATTTTAACATAGCAGAACTATGTGGAACAAAATGCACTCGCTAAATTGTCAATAAAATAAAAACCAAGTACGAACGATCCAAACCATAAGACAAAATTCTAAGTCCTAAAAAAGTTATAGGCAAAATATTGTATTCAGCAAATAGACTGCTCCTCAATGGTTGACGTTCTGTTATAATTATTGTAGGATTATTGTAGAATTTTAATATAAATACCCTGTTATTATAATGTAAATAAAACTGCAGGAGATGACAGAATAATTCATGAATTGTTAATTTACTTGTCTAAAGATGACCAACATGCCTGAAACAAAATAGATCAATGTAATATATAAATGATCAGAATTAATTGGTTTACATAATGTGGTTTTAATAAAAGTTGAAAGTACTTTTGATTTGTAGGATCCTAATATTTATATCAAACCTTAAAGTGACATAAATTGATATTGTCTAAAGAATTATTACAGTACGATAGACCTTTATGGTCATTCGCAGGAAACAATGCGGGGCGAATTCATTCGGCAAACCTCAGCAGATTCCAGTACCCTACATCTAACCTCGACTGTGTGATGAGGTACGCCATTGGAACTACTTTCAAGTTATCGGATTATCAACGACGTTACCCGTGACGACGCATTTGAAGATTGTTTTATCATGCCAAGATTTCAAAGTCTGATCTATTTTGCTTTCAAGTTTGCAATGAATATGCTACCACTCTTCAAAGGAAGCTATTGTGAGGACTTCTTTGTAAAAAGCGCAAGTTTTGGTAATAAGTAAACCGGTGCCTCATCGCAAATGTATAGGCGTAGGTACATATCACTTACCGTCATACAGCCGATGCTAGATGTAGGGTAGCGGAATCTGCCGAGGTTTTCCAAGTGGGGACAAATTAAATCTTTTGTATTTATTTGAATGATCCTAACAGTCTTCCATATTACAGCTAAGTTGTAGGGTGTTAAAGGGGCATTATGTAAGATTTAAATAGAAATAACATTGACCGTTATAATAACATTGCCCGTTTAAGAATAGATAATGAAAAGGGAATAGCTTGAAAATTTCGAACAAATTATTTCATTCTCGGCTGAATTATCGGCATTAGAAGAACAGTG
This sequence comes from Patella pellucida, assembly GCA_917208275.1. NCBI lineage: Eukaryota > Metazoa > Mollusca > Gastropoda > Patellidae > Patella > Patella pellucida. The sequence goes on from OU795037.1 coordinate 6,152,616, forward strand.
TAGTCATGATTGTCGTTACTACCGTTGTTGATGTAATAAACAGAATTTCGGTTATCCATTTGAAAAATTAAATCATCTTGACATTTGTAACTGTGAATTGTATATGATTACGTTAAAAATCTCGAGTATGGTCTTGGTAACTTAATAAATGTTTAATGAATAACTTATATAACAGTTAAGGCACAAAGCAATTGGGAGATTTACCTCTTGAACAGGTGCCCCTTTAAGTATGCAGGCTGTATCATTTTGTATTTGTTTATAATTTATGTACTTTTTTGTTATTAAAATCAATTGTATATATATGTTTACATATTTATCTAATTGCCCTTGCGGACAAATTCCGAGTATTTGTATATTTTAGAGCAATTATTTTTACGTCACAAACGTTTTCTAGTTGGGTACGATTTTGAATTTTGCCCTCTAGTGGATTCCGTCAGCATGTTAGAGAGAGGCACACTAGCTTAATCGCTTCAGCAGGTTTTTATCATATAGAAACTACCTTCAAAACAACTTCCCTGCAAATTGGTCACGGATTTTAGGTTTCGCACCCAACTTTTCCTCCCAGTACTAAAGACCCAATATAAAAGGCAGTGTAACGTCCTACTGTTCTGTTCCAACTGGGCTAATTAAATGGGAAATACGTCATACAGTGTACTATGTGTGAAATTTTTCTCGGACAGCGGCGCTACCGCCTATTCTTATATCGTATTCCAATTGCCAAGGATTCTGGGACGTGCACGTCGACGTGTACACGGGTCCTCGGCTGTTCGTCCCTTCCGAACGACTATGCGTCGTACCTTGCCACGCCCAATGCCCTGCACAACTGGAAACCCACGAGGTTAAACAGGCGACTCGACTTCTTGTTAACTAATTGACACGCGTTTAACCATTCGGGCACTAAGCAATAATGAAAACCCATATACATAGTTTCTCATTTATAGGCCTACATAGTTTCTCATTTATAGGACTACATAGTTTCTCATTTATAGGCCTACATAGTTTCTCATTTATAGGCCACATAAATGCATTCATACTCAGCTGTCAGAGAAATCGATACATCAAATCCGGTTTTCTTCCATATCCCTGTCCCCGCATACCAACATAAATTATAACTTTTCTGATATAACCGTTGGTCGCCCCCCCCATCCCAAGCATGGATTACAGAGAGGGTATCAATGTAGCTAAGTGAATAGAACGCTGGCTCGCTAGCCTAGATGTGGGGATGTCGCTCCATGCATTGGCCGAGAAAGTTTATTCAGATTTTCCGCTTGGTTTCCCCTTTTACATTATTTGACATACAGATATCATCACTTGACATGGTTATTAAAAGACATAACTTTTCCTATATAACCAATTATAAGGTGAAGGCCGTTGGGTGGCCGAGTGGTATATAAGGTCTTATAGCCCCCTTCCAAAAATCAAATGTCATCATTTGACATGGCTATTAAAGGATAATAAAAAAAGGGACAATATTGGTCAAGTTAATATCACATAAGTGATATACCTGATGAAACACGTTCCAAATATAATTGCAACACAGAAACCATTGCTACAGATGCGTAATGAAGATTTCAAGAAATGGAAATGAACACACGAGTTTTCCCTCTTTATATCTGACTGAAGTGAAAAATGATAACAGGTACACGGACGTTTTTCTGCTCACTAATAATTCCTTCGAAGACAAAAAGTTGTTATATGAGACTTTTAGGAGCAGCACAGTAGGGCGTCAAACCCCATTTCATTTAATTTATATGACACTGTGTGAGGATATCTGACAATTTAAAAAAAAAAATAACTGTCACTAGTACTACTAGATAAGGGGAAACGAAACAAAGAAGAGAAAAACGCCAAGAATTTCCATGTTTTTATTAAGTATAGAATGGATAAAAACAAGGGAATGTATGGACTAATTCTTTGAAAGAGAAAATCACTCGTTGCGAATTGTCCATACTTTATATAAATTATCCAGTAACAAAATAGTTTTAACCATGCTCACCCGGAAGTACAATTAATTGTTTTAACCAAACATGCATCACGTGCTGTATACACAGTTGAATAAACAATAAACAGTTGGTGACGTAAATTATAAAATTTATACACTACACATTAGGCACAATCGATCATTCATAAATTAGCATCACCACAAGGCAAAATTCAAGTAACGAAAAGTGTTACCAGTAATACAGGTAATAAAAACGTTAAACTTTAATGAATTAAGTCTTCATAAATTAGCATCACCACAAGGCAAAATTCAAGTAACGAAAAGTATTACCAGTAATACTGGTAATAAAAACGTTAAACTTTAATGAATTAAGTCTTTAAGTGGGAGGGTCACCACTAGAAAAACTCCATTATTGGGGTTTACCGACCTACTGTTCTGCTCCGACTGGGCTAATGAAGGCGGGCATACGCCATACAGTGTGCTATGAGTGAATTTGTGGCCGGACAGCGGCGCTACGACCTACTCTTCTATGGATTTCAAACTGTCAAGGGATATTTTACGTGCACGCTAATGTGTACACTGAGCCAAAGTTTTATCGTCCCACCCTAAGGACTAAACATCTAGGCCTTGTCAGCGCCCGACCTCCGCGCTACGGTCAAAGAGAAATCCCGCGACCTCCAGCATTTACTAACTTAGCCACCGTGGTTCCAGTAATAGAAGTAATGGCACGAAGTTTAACGTCCTACTATTCTGCACCAATCGGACTAATGAAGGCGGAATACAAGAAATGAAAACTATAACGGTTACACTAACGACTCAATCGTCGTAACGGGTTTATGATCAAACGCGTCCAATCTTTCTGTCGCGTTGTATAAAGAGTTCGGTCCTGTTGGTGCAGGGTCCACAGTTAAAGGGCAACTACGCGTGTTTCGAACAATTTTATTTCTAGCCCGACTTGAGGAATCCTTTAAATTGTTTTTATAATTCTGGCTGTTGATTACAACGTCGTCATCGGACGTTTTGTTTCGTTCGTATTGTTCGTGTTTCTGAATTGGGACGAAGTGTCTTTCATTGATGGGCGAGTTATCCTGTGGTGAAATGTCTTTATGTTCCGTACTGTAAATATATTGTTTGAGTTGGCCTATTCTGTCAAGGCTGTTTAAATGCAGGCCCGAACCATTTTCTGTTGGAGGAATCAAATATACCGGATGTTTACCGTCGCTATACATGGGAGTGTCGTCACTTATCACGGATACCGGTACTCTTAACTCTGTGGCTGCTATATGTTTATGTTGGTCCAGATCACCGAGGCTGCGTATTAGCTCCGTTTCACTGGAACTGGTTGTCAGGTCATGTTGAATAGTATTTTCTCGGACATCGTCAACGGACATATACCCAGAATCTTGTACCCGTTGCTTTAATTGGTGATTCATTCCACGGCGTCGTTTGGGTTGGTCATCTTTCTTGCTATAGCAGGGAGCTTTGGCGGGGGGTTTGAGGTCTTGACATGCACTCTTCTCGTATAACAGATCGAAAATTGACACCGTTTCTGATAACCAATTTTGAATCCTCTTTTGGCTGTCCATGACTGTTTGAGGTAATGAATTCAAATTTTCGAATTGTGGTTTTTGACAAGATGTCCAAACCCCGTCATCTGAGGATAAACTCATGTTGGTGTATGACGATTCCGACACCGTTCTTGTTGTGGATTCACCATGACTCGTGTTACTATAACTTGACTCGGAGGTTGTGCTCTTACTTAAATGGTAGTCATAACTATTTCTGGCGGACATCTTGGATAAGCTGTTTACGACTGGATGCAGCAGATCGTCATATTTAAGAAGCCGGTGGTCATAGTGGTTGTCGGTTCTATGAAGTTTTGTGTGGTTGCCGAAAGTGGGATAAGTGTGCCCGGTGTTTTCGTCTGCTGATCGCGCCCCGTCGCTAAGGTAGGATCTATTGAATCCGAGTTTGAAGCCCTGCCGACCCCGAACTCGCTTGGTGTCCGATCTAAAGATATTCAAAATGTCATCAGTTACATCACCAACATTCGGACTTGACAAACAGAGCGACTCTGGAACAGACACAGATGATCTTAACGTGGAAGTTTTCGGGTAGTGGAACAAAGATTGGGCTTGTCCAGAGAGAAGCCTTCTTTTCAGTCGCTTGCTTAATTTTCGTGGGAATTTGTGACAGCACAATGCTTTAGGGGAAAGAATGATTTCGTTATTCTTCCTAGAAACGTTTCCACACCCGTTGCTGAAGTTACGAGATGACGAAGTTTTGTGTGAAATAAAAGTATCTGTCGTATGACTTCCGCCGGATGCGGACACTCGTAAAACAGAAGAATGATGGCGGACACGTGACACTACGGTTTCGCACGTGCTATGAAGAATATCATCAGTCATGGACGGTTGATCTTGTTCTTCAAATTTTGAATTATGACAAATCGAGGTAGTTTCGGATTCGTGGGATAAAAAACACCACCCTGAATATTTCGATATAAGAGCACTGACAAATAAAACCATTATAAACACAACCGTCACTAGCTTAGCAACATACTCCATGTCGGAATATAGCAACCACAAGGCCGCCATTACGATGTTCTCCACGAGGATTAGGGTGTAGAAGGCGACACATTTGCACTGAATAACGCGTAGATTACTTTCAATCAGATCGAAAATATTGAAGTAGGATAGAGCAGTAAAACGCGCCAAATTCAGTGGTGTACAAGCACGCCTCTGCCACGTGATATCCTCGCTACACGTCATATAGATCGTCATTAGGATGAAAAAGTGACATCCGATCGGAAACAGAACCCACAATTTCTCCGTGGATGCCATTAAGACAATACTTCCTACGCGAGATGCTAACAACAAAAATGTTCCCAGTGTTATCAGAAATATTCCAAAAAGACGTCTCAAAAAATGCACAGTTTGAATTTTATTTTGGTGAGTCACAGAATGCTGCAGCGTAAATGACGTCATTGCGAGCGCCACTGAAATACATGACGCAAACAGCGTTATCAATGGCGTCACACTTTCGAGTGTAAAAATGGTTTGGCCGATACACAGTGACCCGTACATAACTATAAATGGTAGCGTCTGCAACCCGCAGTGTATAAATCGTATCTTATGATTGTGCGAATCTGAGTTAATTCCCACGTATAACGTTCGCCATAAAAGTCCCAACTGTAATCCATGGAGTACACAACACATCACGATGTTGGTCAAAGGTCGGATGGCACGTTCTTTAATAGTTAGCACCAATGACGTCATGTTAGATATCACAAACGAAGAACATATCAATACTAGTGACGTAGTAAACACAATTGTAGACGCCACAGTAGTAAAAATCACATAGATCTGTAGAATCGTTTCTATGTACAAAACACAGATTCCAAAGAGAAAATATCCGCGAAACATCATTTTTTTTTTCAGGTGGAATTAAAACAGAAGTTTCTTATCTTTGAGTAAACACACAATATCTGATTTCATTTAAAACTTAATTTCTCTTGTGACGTATTAAACAAAGGCCCGTAACTCAGACTTTCAGAGCAACCCCATTGTTGTGATTTAATGTTTCATTGCGCACGATTCAATGGATATCTCTCCCGCGACTTCAATCGCTCAATCCTAAACAAAGTCTTCCACGAAGTCATTTTATTAAATCTAAATTCACGTTGTTCTTTAATCCAAATCTCGGCAAAGATCACCAATGCACTGCCGAAATTTACGGATTATCTTCTTAATTTCATGACGGTTTAAACACACTAAATGGCCCCCCTGGAATCCTACACAAAGTTACCACGAATTAATTTAATCCACATAACTTTAAAGATTATCCACACTATATAAATATTGACGGATTATTTTTTTGCTGCACAAAATTGTTTGTATTATAGTTTATATGAAATTCAATAGGTTTTGCCACTATCACTTGGCTTTAAGTCTTATGTCCTAAAATGGTTTTCGTGAATAGACTTAATCCGCATTAAATTAAAGATTTTCAGTTTACTTATTTAGACCAACTCAAGTATTTCATAATTTATGCAATCCGACACGCAACTTGACTAATCGCTAGGCATTGGGTAAGTGTAAGCGCCTCACGAATTACTTCATTTCGATATCAACGATTTACTGCAAGTTTTGTTAATGCTTGTATTATTAAAGGTACTGATTTCTGCAAGCAGGGTATCTAGTAGTAAAACTCCCTGAATTAATTTAAACATGCGTTTCTACTCAACACTCCCAAAATTTTAAAAGTTAACTGATGATCTTTTTAAATCCACAATACACTTAATTTTGTATAATATATCTAATCTATGCATGTGATATATAGTACAATAGGTCCTCACAAGTTGTCATGACATAAAATCTCCTTTGCACATTCTCAGTCGCAAAATTTGCAGTTGATCTTTTTTTTATTTAAATTTCACAATACTCCAAAGATTATACTTACATAATTTATGTATTTGGTGTATAATATGTCCTTAAAATTCGTTAAATCAGAAAAACTCCTTTTCACATTCCCAGTCACAAAATTTGTATATGATCCGGTTTTGTTTTAAATTTCACAATACATTTACTCCAAATATTGTACTTGCACATCTATATGTATTTGGCATGAATAGGTCCTCCTAATTACTTAAGATAGCTTCTTTTTTTTAAATTTCACATTTAAGTACTCCAAATATTGTTCTTACATAATATATATGTATTAAGTGTGTATAGTTCCTCACAATTCGTTAAGACAGAAAACTTCTTTGCACATTCTCAGTCGCAACAAAATTCCAGTTGATATATTTTTTTTTAATTTCACATTACAGATACTCCAAAAAATATATGTATTTAGTTTATATATGTCCTCACAATTCGTTAAGAAGCAACCAGACACCTGATTATTATGCACTTGATAACGTTAGGTACGGGTTCACAAAAGGGTTGTTAATGCATCTTGAAGGTGGGAAATGTTTTACACCCATGCTTCTCCTGACTTGTTTAAGGTGGGTTTCACTGAATAGACTTGGTGAGAACTGTTTTGAGGCACCTGATCTGATTGCCGTTAAATATCACGAAGACAAACACACACGGCTTTCTGTCAATTCCTCCAGTTTACTTTCAGTAAAACTCTGACATTTCGGTTGTTTCTATGTTGTGTGTGAATGACCCGGGTACGTGCGACTTAAGTTGACAAAACGTCGTTTATTCTTCCAGTGCCCTGGTTCACATTCCAAGGTAATTTTCTTATATATTACTTGATGCTGGATTTCCTGGAATATACAAGTTATAAATAAATATGAAGAATTAGCCGATGTGTATCGAATACATATCCCAGTTCCAAATGAATGAATGAATGAAATGGGGTTTAACGTCCTATGCTTCTGCACCGAGCCTGGGCTAATTGAAGACGGACATACGCCTTACAGTGTGCTATAAAGGAATTTTTTGCCCGGGCAGCAACTGAATTCCAACTGTCAAGGGATCTTTAACGTGCACGCCAATGTGTACATGGGATCTCTGTTTTTCGTCCCATCCGAACGATTAGGCAGCTGTCTTTTGTCAGGCTCTCCGTCTGCATCACTGACAAGGGGAAACCACGCCGGAAAATCCCAGTCCCAAAGTAATACCAATTTTGTGTTTAATTATACAAACCTTGTGGTCATACCACGGGTCTGCTAATAGTAGTAGAAATTTTTAACAAGCGGAATGTGCCCTACCCGTATCCTTCTCCGTATACGATAATATGCGTCAATGTAGTTTTAGAGGTTGGACAGATTTTCGCGCTGCGTACGTAAGAGTTCCGATTTCCTCCACTGTGGAGATCTTTTTCAATGATTAAATTCCAGTCCTTATCATGTTTAAAACCACATCAAATATGCACTTTCGTGTTCAAGGATACACATAGATTTATAAAAACGCTGGGACACGTCATTTCACCGTCTAAGAGTGGGGAAAAACTCGACGATTTTATGCGGACATTTTCCGCGTGAAGACTGTTTAATACGTGCTGCCGTGTCCGTATGCGAACTACACACAAATTGATGACGTCACACTTAAAACATATACGGACACGCGAAATGGACCACACATAGCCTTGGTAATGGTCAAACAATATTGATATCGTGACATATGAATAAGTGATGCTAATATTTATCATAATATTAATATGTTAGTCCAACACTAAACATACATGAATATGTTTCGGGGGAGTGGGAATTAGCAATTGAGAGAGAGAAATGTGGTTTAACGCCCACTCGACACAAACTAGGTCATTTCGGGACTAACATATAGTTTAATTTTAATTCAATAATTCGCTTGCGCGTAGTTAACAGTTGGATGAAACCGAAGGACACGATGAAAACCCACGAGGTTGGACAGGCGTCCCTACTCCTTGCCACGTACGACCGGGGATTCGAAACCAAACCAGTTGACTCAATGACAAGCTTTATGATGAAGCGCGCACGTGCTAACCATTCGGCCATTCAACCCCCCAAATTACGAATTAATGCACGCAATAAACATAAACACATAATATAAAACACAATTATTATTTTAATTGGTTGAAAACGTGTTGAGAGAACCCCTAACGAAACGATCTCTTAATTAAAATAGTAATTGTGTTTATTACATTTAAATCTATATTTTATGTTTAGAAGTATAAATACGTATAATTGAGTGAATCCTCAATGGAACGTTGTTTTAATTGTACATAAAAAATACTACAAATATTTATATTAATACATTTACATATAATCATTTAATTTATCAGATGGGGGCCTGAAAAGGACAGCTGCCTAGTCGTTCTCCTGGGACCAAAACCCGAGGTCCCGTGTACACATTGTCGTGCACGTAAAAGATACATTGGCAGTTGGAATTCGGTTGCTGTCCGGGCAAATTTCCCTCATAGCACACTGTATAGCGTATGCCCGTCTTCCATTAGCCCAGGTTAGGTGCATAACAGTAGGAAGTTACCCCCCCCCCCCTTTCATTTCATTTTCATTTACTTTGTTATTAATTATATTTAAAGTGACTAATAGACCCAAGAAGATGGGTGTTTGAATTATGTCATAATTATATTGTTTATAACATATGTCACTATAATAACATGTTCTTTTTCCTAAAATAGTAATTGTGTTACATATTATGTTTTGTGTTCATTATATTTGATTATGACTGGTTTTAAAATATATATATTTTATGTTTAAAATTTAAATACGTAATAAATAGATCGCGAAATTAAATTTAAAAAAAAACCAAAGAAAAATCTCTTTTAAAAAAACAACAAAACGTACTAAAATCTCTTCATGGTTAACTGAATTTTCGCATCCCAATATTTATTATTTTAATGTAAACGCCCCAGGCATGTTATTTAGAGAATTTATTTAATGAAATATAGTTAGAGGGCTAAAGCGTATATCAGATTGTTAAACAGATTAATATTAATATTTAATTGTTTTTTGTAAAAACGGGCGAAGTAGGACAATTTATGTTCTGTTTTCAAATTAAAAAAATCGGCACCGACTGATCTAATGAGAGTGAGAGAGAGAGAGATAAATGGGAATTATCACTCTCTAGGTCATTTCGGGACTAACACATGGTTCTTACTTATTTTAATAATTCGCTTTCACGTAGGGATCTTTAGCAGTTAATAGGAAAGGCGACCCATCTCCATGTCACGATTTTCAGTTACAACCGGGGAATCCTGATCGAATGAAGACGGGCATACGCCATGCAGTGTGATATGGGGGAATTTTTTTCCGGGAATCGGCACTGTGGCCTACTCTATATCTTATTCCAATTACTGCGCCAAGGTTTCATTTTTACCTGCAAGCCAATGTTTACACCGGGCATGCGTTTTTGTATCATCCGAACGACTACACACTGTACTTCTCCGGTCCCCTGCCATACACCACAGACAAGGGGAAACCACGCCGAAAATCCAGCGAAACTGCGAAACAATCTCTGCCAGAACCGTTGCCACAACGGAATATCTAGGCTATTGGAAATCTTGAAATAAGAAATGGTATCAGACCATACCTTACCTTTTTGTAGTGCTGACATTCAACATCACCTGTATGAAGAGACAATTAACGTTATGTCGTGTCTACTAATCAATTATATTATCGCATATCACTCCAATGCCACAGGGGATACCACAGACACAAAAGTAAGCCATCCAAAATTATTATTAAAACTGCATAGATCCTGGGTCGGTCTTAAAATGATTTCTATATCCAATATTAAATGGGTCTCTTTCAATGTGAAATAGTATCATGCATTCTTTATGGTTTTACGTCTGCGACCACACAGGTGATATCGCCGACCGTTTAGACTTTTTGTCATATATCCAAAATGATAGACCCCATGCTCTGTGTGAAATAGATTGAGTTGAAGTCCACTTCCACTAAAGGCGATATCGCAAACAATCACTCTAACTCTGGTGATATAGGATTTAAAACAAAAACATAGCCGTTTAAAAACCCTCTGTGAAACTTCTCGCCAATTTGACGTCCGCTTCCAATAAAGCGATATCGCAAACAAACACTCTAAACTCTGGCGATTAAGGATTTAAAACTTAAACATAGCCGTTATAAACCCTCCGTGAAAATTCTCGCCAATTGATTATCTGTGTAAAAGATCGAGGTATTACGTCGTTGTAAAGTTAAACTCCATTATTTCGCTTTCAATTGATTATCTATCACCTCTATTATCCAGTCGTGAAATAAAGCGACAAGAAACAACCTTTACCAGACTCTGTTTAAACACGTCACTTCATTCAACCAACCCCTCATACTTAAAGAGACATTCCATCGAGATATTTACCTCTTCAAAATATCATACGAAACAAGCGTTTTATGAGAGAGAGAGAGAGAGAGAGAGAGAGAGAGAGGGAGAGAGAGAGAAAGGGAGAGAGAGGGAGAGAGAGTGGGAGGGGGGTTAGAGTCCACTCGACACAAACTAGGTCATTTCGGGACTAACATATTGTTTGATTTTATTTATATAATTCCCTTGCGCCAGAGAAAACCCACGAGGCTGGATATCCACGTACAACCGTGGATTCGAAACCACGACAGTTGACTCAATGACTTTACCATTCGGCCATCCAACCTCCAAGAGATGGAGAGAGCAATGACAGATTTGATACAGCGCACACGTGCAATCATTCGGCCATCCAAGCCCCAAGGCACGGAGAGTGGTACAGACTATTATTTTACTTACATGCATGATTAATAGTGAATATACAATACCATATTGTTAAATATATTTTGTATGTGAAGTGTACGTATAACAGGGGGTTGTCGGGGAAGGGGGATTCCCTAAAAAACAATAGGCCGTAGCGTAATGTATGGTATATGCCCGTCGTCAATAACCAGTCGGAGCAGAACAGTAGGACGTTAAACCCCATTTCAATTCATTTATTGTCTCTACTTCCCGCGGAATATCCTGACTTGGAACAACCGCGATCTCCGTTATTTACATTTTTCACGATTAAAGGAATGTTACAAACGACATTTTTTTTTTATAACAATAACCGTTAATACAATATCCTAACTAGGAAGGTATCATACTACATCAGCTGCAATTATCATACAAACTTTTGCATAAAGCAATAACGAACAGGATCTTTCGTTTGTTCGTTTCTGGAGTTTAACGTCCAGCTCCACCGGGATGATATCGTAGACGATAACTGGACCGTTCGTTCCTTTCTGGTGTTTCACGTCCACTTCTACCGGGGTATTCGTAGACAACAATCGAACCTTTCGTTCGTTTAGTTTAACGTGCACTTCCACCATGACGGGGGAAGGGGGTAGATATCGCAGACGACAACTTGGTCTCAGCGAATTGTCCCTTTAACAGATCGTAGTCTAAACAGCTAATTGACCTGAAACATGACACGATTTGTATGTTTTTAAAGGGATTAACCCCACCCTGATTAATCTCACATCAAGGGGAGACAATCTCGTCTTTAAGTCGGTATTAGTCACACCTCATTGCGCATGATCAATAAAAAGCTGTATTGAATTACACGTGTTTACGCATTGTCTATTTTTCCCCATTTAATTTAATACCCTGATCAAACTATGATTGACAAGTCATACTCGCGATTTAACCTTACAAGGACATGTGATTTCTTATAAATTTGTGATTATATTGAATCAGTCATCTACACGAGATTGTTTCTCTTGTTTAGTTTTTAGGGGTATGGGTGGTGTCGAGGGGGGGGGGGATTTATTTAAAGCCCAACTTCCACATTGTTAGAGAACCACTGTGACTTAGAGTCTAATCTCTCCGATGGGACGTAAAATAGGAACCACGTATACAAGTTTGCGTGCACGTAAAAGAACCCTTGACGATTGAAGAATGACATTCCACTGTCTCGGCAGAATTCCCCACACATCGCACTATATGGTGTATGCCCACATTCATTACCCCGGTTTGCACATAAACGTCAAGATATTGGGACCGAGGTGTAGTCCCACAAATCATCCGGTTTTACCCCTTGTCCTGAAATGGCGTTTGGGAAATTTAATTAAGGTATTCTATAAACTACAAAATGTCATAGCGAGCAGTAAATATGCCACTCCCTACAATTAAAGCGGCATTAAATAAAATTAGAATAACGAGTTCGTAGTTTTCGCTTTAATAGTTTAAAACATAGATAATGAAAAAGAGTTCGAAAATTTCAGCCACACTACTCCACTCTGAGCCATGGAATTGGCGATGTAATTATAGACCAGTGGTCAGTTGCTCAAAACGAAGTTATTTTAACGACCCGTTAAACTCTAACGGACACATCTTGGTAACTTGTTGTTTGCGTTAGATTTACTGCAGAAAACATTATATAGAATACTTTATTTTTTCCTTAAGAAATATTAGCATAAATCTGTAGTAAAAATTCTGAACCACACAATCATGGGGGCTTTTTTCCCAGCAACAATATTTCTCTAAGTTAAAGTTAACGGATCGTTAAAAGATAACGGAGCTTTGAGCAACCGGCCCCCGATCGATTGTTATTTATACCGGTGTGTGATAATAAACACAGTCTAAATTATCCATTTTTGCGGTAAACGCATCCACGACGAAACAGCCAAAACGTGTTGGAATCCTTAACACATTGCAGGCATCTAGAGTTGATTATGCTCTTGGAAAGTTGGTTAAGGTCCTGCCAAAGACTACCAGATATAATTTCTGCTGGGAGCGACGGTGGCTAATTGGGTAAGATGCTACATCATTAGCGTGGCCGAGAGTGTTCATCGGTATATTCCGACGTGGTTTCCCCATGTCAGTGATGCAGACGGAGGGTCTGACAAGGACAGCTGCCTAGTCGTTCGGATGGGACAAACAATCGAGGTCCCGTGTACTCATTGGCGTGTACGTAAAATATCCCTTGACAGTTGGAATTCAGCTGCTGCCTGGGCAAAATTTCCCTCATATATAGAGCACTGTATGGTGTATGTCCGACTTCAATTAGCCCAGGTTAGGTGCAAAGGTGTAAGACGTTAAACCCGATTTCATTCATTCATTCAATAGCCCAGTTCAGGGTAGAACAGTAGGACGTTAAACCCCCTTTATTTTCATTTTTTTATATGTTCTAGTATGCTTATACTTGTTATAAAATATTTTCCTACGATACCGAATAAAAATTATTTGATGAAATGATATTATTGACGTAGAGATTAAATCTATGTTGGATTTTAACGCCATCTAATCCCATCCGTAGAGATAAAATAGGCTAACTCTAATACTCGCTTTGGGATATTGGGGATTAAATACCGTAATTCAACAAAACAGCGTGCGGAGGGTGAGGCGGTAGGGATTTAAACGTGTTAAATCCCATATATTATGATGTTAACCACATCCTCAAACAAGTGAATGAAATGGGGTTTAACGTCCTACACTTCTGCACATAACCTGGGCTAATTGAAGACGGCTCAAATAAGTTGTTAAGAATTGTGGTTGAACGTGACAAAGAGTAAGGTCGCCTAGCCAACCTCGTGGGTTCCTCCGGGCACTCCGGTTTCCTCCCACTGCTAAAGACCTCTAGGTGCAAGAGAATTATCGAAATAAAATCAAACCATATGTTAGTCCCGAAATGACCTAGTTTGTGTCGAGTAAACGTTAAACCCCATTTCTCTTTCTACCTCTACGCGCAAACGAATTATTGAAATAAAATTAAACCATATGTTAGTCCCGTAATGACCTAGTTGTGTTGAGTGGACGTTAAACCTACTGCTAAAGACCTCTAGGTGCAAGAGAATTATCGAAATAAAATCAAACCATATGTTAGTCCCGAAATGACCTAGTTTGTGTCGAGTAAACGTTAAACCCCATTTCTCTTTCTACCTCTACGCGCAAACGAATTATTGAAATAAAATTAAACCATATGTTAGTCCCGTAATGACCTAGTTGTGTTGAGTGGACGTTAAACCCCATTTCTCTCTCTCTCTCTCTCTCTCTCTAGAGAATTTTGGGGAACTTCATCGACCACTCATTCAGTTCAATTCTCTACACTGAAGAATCAGTCAGGCCCCGAGTTCACAAAGCATTCTCAGACTTAAGTTGAGAATTTTCTCAAAAATGTTCGCCTTATTTTAACGAAACTATAGCCCTTTATTACACGTTTGTTGTTTAAATCTATTCAATAAACCATTAGGATGCTATGTACAAAGGTTTGTGTTACTGGATCAAAGATATTTCTCATAAACAGCGATTGAAAGTTGAGTAAATTCTCAACTTAAGTCTGCGAATGCTTTATGAACTTGGGGCCAGGTGTTTCATCAAACCTTGTGGACTCTCAAATTATTGACATGCATTATGCAAGAGCTTAATCTGCCAAATTGCAGGTCCTTTTTTGGGGGAATGAAATGTTATCTGCATTATTATTATATATTTATTAACATGACAAGACCATAATCAGAACGGTTCAGCCATTTAAAGATTTATTTCTTAAAAAATGGAGAAAAGGGGCGAAGATTAGAATGACCAGTACGGTATAGTTTTGATCAATGCATCTTGTCAAAACTGCAACCAGCTCATTATCTAAATCTAACGTAATGTTCCTCTAATGATGAGTCTAGCAACAGACGATTGGAATTTAACTAATCTTGAATTGACCTAAAACTATTCCTTGTCTAGATGTCGAATGGTTTTGCACCATCGTTTCCGGTTTTAGTAGTCGTGAGTGTACACTTTTCCAACACACACTAGTTTTTCAGATGGGATAGAAAAAAATGATTGTATAACAGTACACTGACAGAACATTAAGGACAACCCGCAGTTAAGAATGGGAATGAAAACAGGTATATATGGAACACTGGAGTAAGTAAATATGTGTCGCTCCGTCCCCCCCTCCCTCTCTCTCTCCCTCCATAGATACAACATAGGCTACAGTTGTTATTCGAAAATGAGATATCACTACGATCGGGGGGATGGCCTAGTGGTCTAGAGTGCCGCGCTTCGACCTCTAGCTGGCCGGTCACCTCTGACTTGCGGCTGTGGTTTCGAGCCCT